>CM057381.1:18205000-18887500 GCA_030015415.1 Cynopterus sphinx
GGCTATTCTACTATTCTGTGATTAAAAAATTACTCAACTCAATTGCCTTGAGACATTTTAAGAGTTTTATGTCATTAAGGAGCATTTTCGCAAACAATTGTTCAAATAAACAAACTCAGCCTTGTTTCTCCGCACCCAAAAGTATCCAACCCATCAAAAACCTATCTATCCTATCAATGCAGTTTTGGACCCATCTGATCTATCCCTGATCTCTCCTCACACTCATCCATAGCCCCCTCCTGACCACTGTACTATGGTCATAAATATGTGACAATAGCAAATGTACTCAGATTCTCCATAAAGCCTAACCAAAAAGGAATTTGGGGTTGAGGGGGTAAGGGAATGAAATACAGTCAGCCATCTGTATCCATGAGTTCCACATCCAAAGATTCAACTTACCACAGATCAAAAATATCTAGGGCCTACTAAGGGAATTGAACATTTATAAATTTTGATATCCACAGTGATCCTGGAACCCAAGAATACTGAGGGATGGCTGCATATTAAATCAAAGGTATGAAACACTTCTGGTTTCTTACGGACCCTGAACATATCTGATGGTGTCCAAGTGCTTTGGAAGAACTGGGGCTATCTCAAGGGATTTCTTCCAGGCTACTCCATATCCTTTAATTAACTATAAACTCTAGTGGTCCCAAAAAACCACCACGACTCCACACATGTCTCTCTAGGATTCATTTACACACTGAAAAGGTATGAAGAAACATGTCTTTTATTCAGACTTATTGATTTTCGTATGCCAGTCCTTAGTTTCAAAAATTATTTTCATCTCTTTGATTCAAGACTCTTCCTTGAACATTTCAACTAACTTTCCAATCATCCCAAATATATATATTTTTTTTAGCTTTTTCCTCAGTATACATTTTCAATGATCACAACTATTTCAGGATTGTACACACTTTGAAGAAAGCATAAACAAGTAGTCTAAATAGAGTAAATTTTATTATGAAGAAACCTATTTTTTTAACATTTTGGAACTCCTCACCAGCTAAATAGTTAATGCTCATTTCTTTTCTCCCTGAAAAGGTTGACCTTGAACTGACAACAAAACCCTAGGTGGGATATTTAAATCTTAAGTGAGTGGTCAGTTAAGTGCCTGTAGAGGTAAAAGGACAGATAGCATATTTAGTATGTTAATGGAGCCTATTTACTTCAAGTAAAGTGACAAAAACATCAATCAAATCAGAAGAGGCTATTAAGGATTGTTAACTCCCTTTCAGATGAGCAATGATTTCCATTGGGATTTAAATAAATATTCATGAAAAGAACCAATGACAGAAATTTCACCGAAAATCACACCATGGTAAAGTTTATGACAAAACTTAGATGATTTGGGGCACACTCTCCATTTTAAAGTATCAACAAAAATTAGCATTCTTTTTTCCATTTCAAACTCAAAATATATTTATTTTAAATCATACCCTTTAGGTATTTCTAATTCTCAAAAGATTGCATGATATCTTTCCAAGCCATAAAAATTACACAATTGCTAATGCATTAATGTTAATCAGAACATACTTCAATTAAAAATAAAAACTGGAGAGGTTAAAAAAACATTTAAGGAAGCAGTATAAAATTATAGTTTAAAATGATATGCAAATTATGTAAAAAGCATTTTATTTCAATTGGACAAGTCAGGTATTAGGCAGCCTTTCCATGTTTGCCACCACCCGGTGATAGTCCTGTGTAAGTTTACTACTGACACCCAAAATGAAGCCCCATTAATAAAGTCTTCTTTAATTCATTTCAATAAATACCTAATGAGCTACTACTATATTTTAGGACTGGTTTAGATGATATTAGGAACACAAAGTACAGCACAAGGACTCTGCCTTAAAGATACTTAAAATTGAGATGGGAAAGTAAACAAATAAAAGAAGCAATTTTTATGGCCATTACAAAAAGACAAAACACAGATGCTGATGAGAATGTGGAAAAAAAGGAATCTTTGTACAATATTGGCGGGAATGTTGTTAAAAATAATATAAAATGGAGTCAGAGCTGCCATGCCAACGGGACTGCCTCACAAATCACTCCTCAAACCTTCGAAATGTTAAAATTGGGCAAAATAACCTGTAGACTGGGTCTAAAGCAGCATTGCATTCCAAATAACTATTAGGACTCCAGACTGAAAATTAAAGGCACTCTGTTTACGTAATTATCCCCTTCCCTTTATCACAAATGCCCCTTGTCTTCACCTCTTGATTGGAACATTGTTTAGGTTTCTTCCCGAATCACTGCTTTCTGAATAGGTATTCTTTTAGATCTCAAATAAACACCTGCCTTTCACTTTGGCATTTAATTTTTAGGTTAACCATGTAACTGTGTACAGCCATTATCGAAAACAGTATGGAGGTTCCTCAAAAAATTAAAATTAGGACTGCTTTGTGGTCCAGCAATCCTGCTTTAAGCCAAAGAAAGTGAAATCAGTGTCTCAAAGAGATGTTTGCACTCACAAGTTCACTGCAGCATCATTCATAATAGCCGAAACATGGAAACAACCTAAACGTCCATCAACAGATAAATAAAGATGTGGTATACACACACACACACACACACACACACACACACACACACACTCATAAACTTTAAACGTAAAACAAAAAGGAAAAAGGAAATTAGATGTAGGCCTGGATATTTAAGCTTCTAGATGAAATAAGACTTGAGATTGTGTTTAGCAAAATGGAAAGAGACTACATTATGAAGATAATTGAAAATCAAGAGGATGTTAGACTTGGCGCATGAGATGTTGGGAAGTCTAGAAATTTTTTAATCATAAGATTAACATGATGAATTCAGGGTTTGAGGAAGACTAGTCCATGTAAATTCTCTAATTTGGACAAGATTAAAGAGATTACTACCATTTTAGAGGTAGTAATCTACCTATGAATTGATAAAACCTATGTAGATAAGTAACAGCTGAAATAGAGAGGAAATAACCAAAATAGAATGTTTTGACAGAAACTTAAAAAAAAATTGGTGACTGGTAATTTAAAAAAAGAGAGGAGTCTTGACTTTGACTTTGAGCCTGGATGACACCATTAGCAAAGGGGAAAAAATGGTAGGAAAAAAATTATATGGGAAGAATAGCAGTTACATACTGGAGGTGCATATTTGAGAGAATAGTGAAAAGTACACATATAGACTCTCCAGACTGAAACTCTGAGGTTCACTTTTTAGAATTTAGTTATTAGCTAATGATGGCATTAAATGGTATTCTCTATTTTTAGTTCTCTACTGCATAGTAAACTTTTTCCTCAAAAAAATCCTCACAAAAATTAGTCTTGATAAGATTCATATTCAACTAATTGAGTTCTTTCTAACTGCCAGTCACTGTGCCAGACACTTTCACATACATTATCACATTTAATTCTCACAGCAACTGCGTGAAGTTGTTTATCTAGAAAATCTAATTAATTATATTGTAATGAAAATGCAACTGCCAAATATTAATCAAGTATTCATTGAATTAATTAGACATATATTGTTTGATTTCTAATCCTATACTGCTCCACTGCCCAGATTTCAATTTTCCTTTTAATAGACATTAATAGCACAAAGTAACAAAAAGAGTAGTTCAATGTCAAATAATGCATATGAATAAAATGCCTTAGTGAAAACAGAAACATATTGGGAGATGGAAGACCCAAGTTACAATCTAAGTCCAACCTTAGGCAAATCACTAAATTTTCTTGAAGCTTGCTTACTTCATCTGTCAAATAAAATTAAAGATTTTCATTCAGTCTATGTTTTGGGGTTGATGTATGAGAGAAATGAGGGATTGGTGGAAAAACTCTTTACTAAAGAAATCAAAGATTTAGGAGAGAGAGAGAGAAGATGTTTTTATTTGGGTCCCTCTTCTTCCACTTTCAAAATTTTTCTTTGAGAAGTCTTTGTGCATAGAGAGGTAGCAAAAAAAGGGATTCTTTGTTTCCATCATCTCTGTTCCTCATCCATGTCCAACATCCATCCCTCTTCCTAGGTCTAGGCCCCGATTCTCCTTGCAACTAAGACTATCAACTTGTTATTAATAATTGTTTATATGGTTTCACTCAATAATTGGTTTAACTCTTGACTTTAACCTCTAAACACTGACATTTATCAATGGATTCAGAACTCCTTTGAGGAGACAGAAGAGTGTAGACTGAGCATATACCTGAATATTAACTGCAAATATGGCTTGAGTTTATCTATAGAGTCTACTCCTTTCAAAACAGAACCTTAAGAGAAAAATCTATGAAGTCATTTAGAACAAAAGCCCACAAAGGGTTCACCTGACAGTGATTTAAGTGTGTAAACAAATACGAGCTAGCTCAAGCATCACTGTAATGTGAGTTTGATGTTAATGACCAACCCTTCATTCCTGGGGAAATAGTGAAGCACTAGCCAGCAGACACTAAGGTTATATCATTGTCCTGAACCTGGTTCTTCTTCTTTTCCACATCCTGCCCTCCTCACTCTTTCATCTGGCACACTTCCCTTCATCTCCTGCTGGACAGCGCAGCTCATTTCCATCTTGAGGCTAACAAGCTAACAGTAAAAAGATCTCAGTCTTTCTGTCTGCAAATGCTCAATTTAAGCGTAATTTTTTTCCTGAACCACACAAAGCTACTAATTATATTTCATTCACTACTTTTGTGTTAATTCAATCTAATAAATTTGTGAGTTCAAGAACTATAAAAGTTACAGCTCCCTCTATCATTCCTTCAGTATAAATGTACTTAAGTGATGTCTTTGACCCTGATATTGCTGGAGTAAGAAAGTTTTAGAGAACTCTATAGCTTTAGGTATGATGAGGAATATCTCATCTGCCTTCAAGGTTTTTCATCCAAGACTACATACATCTCCTCTCTTTTAGAGATATCCCCTTTCCCCTCCAATTTGCTAAGAGCTACTTACCAGTGAACACTGACTCATTATGGCCTAGAGCCAAGGGGAACTGTCCTATCTAACTTGGATTGAACTATATAGAGACTCCGTGTACTAAAACTGCAAAGTAGACCTCTTATCTTCTTAAATTTTATTTAACCCCTACCACTTATCACTATAACAAATGCCATTTATGACTATTGGTTACCAGAAGGGAGGGGGAAAGGGGGGATAAAAAAATAAAATGTTTAAAAAAATGCTATTTATGGAGCTACCACCTATGGTACTATGATTAGACCTTACAAATACTAAATTGAGCTACAAATGTTAAAAACTCCTCAATAACTAACAATATTACACTCTTCTTCCCCTCTATCGAAGAGAGAAAAGAAAGAGAAAAGCACAGATTACATCACAAAATTAACCTGAAAATAAGGAAAAATATCCTAGTGATTTAATTTTTAAAAACTGAAATACTCATAAAAATCAGTTGACTTGAACTCTCTTTTCTTTAAAATGGGTAATATCAGAAACCCTAAATAAAAATAAATGGCCAATTAGTCAAAAAATAATAATAAGCAAGTTTTCAAGCATAACTTTTAAATTAGGATAGCACAATAGAAAAATATAGGGAGTCTGGGAAACTGGTAGCATGGCTGGGGTGCCCTTCTGTCCCTGACTGTCCCTAACACAGGACTGATAACTGAGTAGTGCAACCTTGAAGCAAGGGTAGAGAGAAGAAATTGGATAATTTAATTCTATGCTATGAGAAAAAAAAAAAAAAACAGAAATCAAAGTGAGGGATATCAAGGTTAGAAAATGTGAAGGATTAATATCTGGTAAGATTGAATAAAAGTGTAATATCTTGGTAATGTATAAAATCAGTGAGATGCAGGGCCAGTCTTCAGTAAAAGAGAAAGTGGCACATTTGACCCAGGCACTACGCTATGAAGGACACGGGAATCTCTCTCAAACCTACTACTAATATGCTGAAAGCAGTTGTCATGTTGTCAAGATGAACTGCATACACACATTCCTACCTAATGAGATCAACTTTTATTCATTCACTGGGCTTTCTCTTTTCTGTTTTTTGAAAACCATGTAGATAAAGATGTTTTTTAAAGGGAAAGAAAGTGTAAACATTCTAATCTGAACTATTTTTATATCTTATACTTCCCTTTCAGACTTCATGTAGCTGTGACCACTGTAAACATAAAACTTGTATTGTACATTTTTCTACCTATTATTATACCATAAACATGTTTCCATGTTTATGATTATCATTTCAAATGCCAGCATTTAAATGCACATAGAGAGCAGTCAACCTAGAAACTAGGATTTATTCCAAATATTCAACTAAACAATTGAAAGCAATTTGTTCTTTTTTTTAAGCTCCAAGTTCCAATACAGAGATCTGTGATGGGCCTCAGTTGTCTTTGCCTGTCCAGCATTCATTCCCCTTTCTGCAAAGGACTGTGGTTTAAAAAAAAGTCTCTTTCCTTTTGGAATATTATACTATTCCTACTTAGCCTATCTGGTTCAGGTAGGACTGACCCCAACCCAGGAGTGCGACAGTGACTAGACTCAGTGATCAATATATTCCATCCCGTTGGACAAATCAATTGGGTGGGAAAAAATCATGTGACCCTAATCAGTAGAATGAAACACAGTTTTGAAAAAAAAAACTGTATTTTCTAGATTCAAAGCCAATAGAGTGAAGGACTGGATTTACCTAGGCCAAAAGGCAAGAGCTTGCCTGGGGGGTTTAATCAATAGAGAAGAGTGACGTTGGCCAAGAGGTGTGATGGAGAATGTGAAAAAGACCAAGCCCTAATTGACATTTTTTGATTTCTTGCAGGCAGTTAGGCCTGACTTTTCAAATATTTGAGCTAATAAATCTTTTTTAAGGTTTAAGCCAGTTTGAGTTAGACTTTTATTACTTGGAACCAAAATTGTCTTAAGTGATTCTAAATCTAAGAAGCTAGGCATCGACAACAAGAAGGAAAGGAAAAGGGTACCCATGCTTAGGGCCTGGGGTCTGGGGGATTTGTAACAACTTTCTCTGCTAATAAATGTTTCACCCAGAACTAAAGTAACTATGATAAATGGGGCCTAAAACTTGAAACTTATACAAGGCAGGGTTGTATTATTATGAGGTAAACGAAGTGACCAGGATGAGCCCCCACAGTTTGCTGGCCATCCCAACATTAGACTGCATATCCAGCCGCATTCTAGCTGCTGTTGGCTGCTGCCTGGAAGTTGTCCATTTTGCCTTACACATTGATTCTTCTCTGAGAACTCTGGCTGGTTGGAACTCCCAGGACACGTGGCTGTGAAAGACTCAAGGACTCTGCTCCTTAGTTGGAAACTGCTTTGTTGATCTGATCCAAGGCGATTGGCCTAGAAGAATACGAAGGACCCAGGGACTTACTGTTTCAGGAACCTTCCTGAAAACTCTTCTCCAGTCCCTCCCCCACAGAAACCCTATGTAGTCCTCCCTCACTCTCTCCTATAGAAGAAAAAAATTTTAGTTTAGAACAGTGGCTAGACAGAGGAATGTATCTAACTAGCTCTATTGTAGGGTTTTATTATTATTGAGTTTGTCTCATAAAATGTCTCATTCCATGACATTTTATACACACACACACTCACACACACATGTGTATATATACGTGTGTGTGTGTGTGTGTGTGTGTGTGTATTCTGATTTAACCCTATGTTCTATAAGGACAGCCCTATTAGTGTGGCCATTTCACAGGTGAGAAATGTCATTTCCAATGGCAATGACCCCGGATGCTCCATTTCAAGCCCCTTGTTTTACATGCGAGGACCATGAGCAATGAGTAGTCAGGACTGGTTCAAGGACGCCCAGTAAATCAGCAAGATCAGGACTTGAACTCAGCTCCTCGGACTCTGTTCTCCTTTCTCTTCTCACTTTTCTCTTTGGCCTTTGCCCCATAGCATTTAAGAACAGATATAGAAATTGGTCAAAACTACTTTTTGACAACCACAAAGAGAAAATGGCAAGCTTAAAAACCAGAGAGGAGGGAATTGACAAAGTTTGGAGAACAGGCCATTTTGGTGTCTGGTAAAGGGCGGAAGAGAGAAGGTATGGATAGCATCTCCTCAGAGGAGGAAAAGAACTGAATAGAAGAAACTGAACTCATGTCCTTATGTGTAACTGTCATATTTACAATCTCCCCTTCTGGGTATAGAAATAACTCTGACAGGGAAAATATCTATGAGAAAAAAAAGTTCAAGAAACAATAAGAGCAAAGAAATGATGAGAATAAAACAACATCCAGTAAGACAGACAAGAGTATATAACTGCAAGCAGTGGATAAATGAGTGGGTGCAAATCAGACATTGTGAGATAAGAGTGATTCAGAAATTCAAAATAATAGAAATAATGGGTGATTTACTTACCTAATCAAGGCCAGTTTAAAAACTCAAGTCAGTGAAGTTGGTACTTGAAATGATATCTATGATGAGTGACTGGGGCCACTCCCTGTGCTCTCCTAGTCCATCCTGAAAATCATTAAAAGGAAAAAATGACCAGTTATTCGCCTTTAGTAATGTATCAAGATCAGACCCAAGCACAAATCTCTCTTAAAGAGCTTGGATAAGCACTGCAGGGGGACAAGCAAAACTGACACATAGAACCCAAGGTGGCTTATTTAACTAGCTGATTGTTTACTGGTAGGAGGTGGGTGATGGCAGGGAGTGGGAGCGGCCGGCCTTCCGCATGAATGAATTCAGCACATGGGATCCATGTTCATATTTACATTTATAACTTACAGAATTTCCTTGTCATTGGCCCCAAGCTGATAAACAAAATTACAAAGTTCATTTTAATTTCACAAACTTGGCCAGTCTCATCAGTCTCCCCATTAGGTTTTCATATTAAAAGAATGAGAAAAAAAATGAGAAAGCATATGTTTATAACCAAGAATAAATATAACAATAATAAAGGAAATAAGAAAAGGAAAACTGATCTTGGCACAGTTACTTAAATTTTTCCACCTTTTTCATATGGAAAGTTTCCAAGTTCCACCATTTCAAAGAAAACACCTCATCGAAGAACACGTAATTGCATGTTGTTTCCATTCTTTAAATATGGGAAATGAAGCCTTTTCACATTCACATCATCAGCTGTGCCCCAGGAAACCTTCCATTCTTTCCAAATTAGTTTTTGTATCATTAAACCAATCAGCATTAGGTGCTTAGGATTATTTTTGGGAATAAACTCTGAATCATTACCTACATCATGTATGTAATAAAGTCAAATAATGACATCATTATATAGCACATGAGCACTGACCCTAAATGACCAGGACCTAACCAAAACAAGGGCAGTCCTAATGAGAATCAGGCAACATGCCTAATGAAAATACGAAAACAGGCCTAATAAGAAACGACGTATTTTGCCTCTCCTTCAAATTCACTCTTGATTTGGTTTTCACGAGAATCCCTGTTTGAAGTAGAGCTCCCGCAGACTGGAATTCTCAGAGCTTACTCTGAGATGAGTAACTCTTAGGTGGTTCTCTGGGCCATTTGATCTGGGACAAGAACCAGCCGCTTATGCAACAAGTATTTTGGGCATTTACCATAACCATAGTCTTCAAATTGGCATTTGGTATCCAACAATCATTATTGAGTGCCTAGTCCAAGCATGGATGGTGCAAGACTCAGAGATGGAAACAATAAATAAGAAACATCATAGACACCACTTAGAGTATATTTATTACATGCCAGGCACAAATACATATGCATTATTTATTAGTAATTTAATATTCCCAGCAGCCTTGTGAGGAAGTATATGTTTTGCCCCATTTCACAGTGTGGAAAATAAAGTTTGTCCAGGTTAAGAGACATGCCCAGGTCATGCTGCTGGGGAGAAACAAGACCAAAATGTAGAAAAAATTTTAATCTGTCTCCAGCTCAAGCAATGTTCTATATTCCATTTGAACCATTTAAAATTGCTGATATTGGACCTTTTTTTTTTGACCTATAAAATAACAAATATGTTTTTCCTGAGAAAAGCTCAGACTATGGTAGGGAAGGCAGAAACATAAACATAAACCCCAATAAAGGATGGTATGCAGTATGAGGGTCACCACATCACCATGTGAGTGCGCCCAGCCACCTCCTAACATTCCCAGTCACCAGTCTGTAGCCTTATCTGTAAGCCCAAATCCCTTCATTTCTTGTCTCCACCAAAAAACCAGCACAAATACAATAAGAGAGTATCCTCGGTACTTTATCCTGGCTGAGACCCTCACCCACTCTTGTAACTCCTGTAGGACTGGGATGGAAAAGCAGATCAACAAGATTTGCTGATATTTGCCCTGCCACAGAAAGAGAAGCAAATAAATAGCCTGGACAGCAAGGACATGGCATATGTCAAAGGAGACCAAGGACAAAACACGTAGGATGTCAAATAAAACTTTTGCAACTTTCTTTTACACAGGTTATTTATGAACTTAAATGTATGATTCATTTTGTAAAGCACCTTGCAAATCTTAAAGAAGGGATATAATTTGACCACCCATATGTTTTGAAAATATACAAGTTATTTTTTAAAAGACAAAAACTTTCTATCTTCTATTGTACACATTGGATAATCTTTAAATGCTAAAAACATTTCACCTCCACTCTTTGTATCCCACTTTTCTTACTAGTAACTCAGCATGCATAAGCCTTGAGGGAAGATTAAAAATGTATTTATCTCCAAGTATGATCTTCTACATATGATCAATATAAGAAAATTGATGAAACTTGTTGATTAACATAATTTTTGCAGATAATTCATCTTTTTGCTTCCAAGACTATCAGCCTCTTGAAAGTAAGAACCAGATCTTTAATTCTGCATTTTTCATAGGTTAAATAGCACACAATAAAAACAAAGTTGTTCTGTTGCTTTATTTAGGTTTCTGACAGTATTTATAACTACTCAAAAGATAAACCGAGTAAGAAATTGTGTCGGTCGCCTTGATGTTTGTAATCAAGTAAAAGAAAAAGGCTGACTTTCAGGAAACAATGTTTTATCAGTCAACCATTAAAAATATTCCACATCGTATCAGGCATGTGAGAACCCAAACTGACCAACGTGAAATACTTCATCTACTCAGACAACACATCCCATAAATTATGAAAAGAAAATGATATTTTATGAGAGCCAGGCAACCTCATTTTCTAGGCAGCACATTTCATTCATACTGCAGTTATTAATAGGTCAATTACAGGATTCATGGCTGGTGCTACTGCATGAAGGTACCCCTACATGGACAACCAGTGTCATAAAAAAGTAGTATATCTATGTTCTTTCTAGAGCAGTAACTTTATCAAACTATAACAGATGACCTTTGAACTCCACTCAAACATTTCCTAATTGGATTTTAGGTTGGTTTACCAGAGTTTTTATAAGATTGTTTTTAACTTCAAAATTTTCTAAATCACTAACAAATTTAGCTTACTAAAGTTTGCATTTCCTCCATGAAGGCTTGCGTGTAAAAGTGCCTGGTTGTACTTTTCTAACTCTCGAATCAGCTAGTCTTTTGCATGAACAAACCTATTCAATATTTTTTAAATTAGAAGCTGAAGAACACACAGGATAAGATGTCACTATAAAGGGAGCTGGGACATATAATTAAGAATTAAAATCTAAATCATTACCTCTCACACAAGGTAGAGCAAAAAGCAAGAACAGCTTCCATCTCCTTAGAGAAATACAGATACAGATCCAGTGAACCAGACAAGGCGTTTTGTAGTTTTCATTATAAAGTTAATATTTATCTTATAGCATTGAGTTTATCTTACCAAAATATCTCATTCAGAAAAAAAAAATTCTTGATTTACCACATTCAAGTAAATATTACTATGAGATATGTGTTAAATTTTTAATAAAAAACCACCTTATCTTTGTTGGATCAAAGAGAGCTGCTTCAGCTAAGATACAAACAAAACCAAATAAAAACACGTAATTCCAAATACTGAGCATCGCTGCACATGTTGACCGGCCTTCTCGTGACAATTGCAGTTTTATGTGGCTGAGCATTTCAGAGCTTCAGCTAAGTTTATTCTAAGTCATAATCTTAGGGCTAAAATGGACAATTACCTATAATGCTGACCCACACGACAGTATTTCAGACCAGTGTACTCCTCGTGCCTGAACTATGCCCTCAAAAAAGGTACAAAAGTGGAATTCAATTCAATTAGATTTATAACCATCATCCTTTGCCTTGTATGAGTATATTTTTAGTATGAAAGATTTTTTTTAGCATGATGTGTTTTCTTTGTACAGGACAGAGTTGAATGTAAAACAATTTTTCACTCATCTCATATTCTTGAAGTTAGCAATAAAAATCTTATTGCTGAAGAGCAAAAACAACCTGATGTAGTGATCCTGATCCAACCCACACTCCCATATAGGGGAGAAAGAGAAGTCAGCAAGCCCAGGGGGGCTCCACGTCTTGGTGCAGTGATTCCCCAGAAGCCTGCTGTTAACTCTCATGGAAACTCTTTTCCGTCCTGGAATAAGCTGGATAAAGGGAAGAACGAAAGACAGAACAGACACACAAAAAAGGACTGTTTCAAATCTTTAGATTTGGAAAGAAAGAATAAAGTCAAATCCTCAAAACACAGCATATAAATTTAATATTGATATTCAGGACCAGTTACCACCTCAGCCAGGCCTTTTTTATGCTGCTCTTTTTAGTAGAAAAGCACCACAGCTTTAAGGCCACAGACTCTGCTGCCAGACACCTGCATCTGAATCCCAGTTGTATCACTTGCTAGCTGTGTGACCTTGGAGAAGTTACATAACCTCTCTGTGTCTGGATTTCCTCAACTATAAAATATAATGACATCTATCTCTTAGGGTTCATATGAGAATTAAATGAATTAGTATTTGTTAAGTTTTTGGAAAAAGTTGGGCACTGTACAAATATTCATCAAATAAAGTAAAATGTTGGTTCTATCAGCTTCTTTGATTTATTTGACTGGAGAACTAGAGATAAACTCAAACTCTACCTCTTCTTCCAAATCCATATTTTTTCCCACTCTCTCTGCTCAATTCATCAGCCCTTAAATCATAATCAGAGGTATTTTTTCTCTTAACAAAAAAAAAAAAGCTAACATTTAGTAAACACTTCATATGTGCTAGGTTATTTCATTCAGTCCTCACAAAAACCAGCGACATGAGTGTTACTGTCATCCCACTTAATAGATGAAGAAACAACGCACTGAAAGATTAGGTAAAATGTCCAAGATAACACAGTTAGTATGGAGCAGGACCAGGATTAGAATCCAGACAGTGCTGAGGTTTGCTTCATAGAAAGAAAATATATCATACCCCTCAAAAAATGTCCTTATAAATTGATCTCTTATAAAACTAATCCTCATTCAAAAATCTCTCCTCCATAGTCAAGCTCACCCTATACCAGCTAATACCCACACAAACTGCAAATTCTGAGAATGAATAAATTTGGGGGTAGTTCTTTTGAAGTATGTTTCTAGCAAATCTCATTGATATGGGCCTTTTGTATGCTGTTGATAAATGGAAACAAAACCAATTTTGAAAATGATTTTAAACTATGAAACAAAGAAATGTTAAAAGCCTGTATATTTTATTTGACACAAACACACACATTGATTTTAGGCTGATTGTTTAAATGCAACATAAATAAAGCTTCTCATAGAGAAACAATACTTTTCTCCTTAACGCTAATGTCTATACTCATATTTCAGGTTAACATGCTTTTGTAAATAACAATAAAATGAAATTGCAAATCTTACCAAAATTCCAGGATTCCATGAAGTCAAAGGAAGTGCTGTCATAAGACTGTTCATAGGACATGCAAAGCCAATAATCAAAACAATCAGAGAATTAAACTAGTCAAAAAACTAGTCAATCAAAGAGCAACATCAACAAGGGTTATGACACAATAAGTGTTTGGGAAGAGATTGATTTGTGTCAAAGAATTAAGGGATTCCCTTGCAAAAGTTGACAAAGTTCTTGAATAATTTTATAAAAATGATTTCTTTTACGATTGTCTATGCAAACAAGCCAAGAGAGCAACTCTTCCTCTAGGAGACAGAGCTGACTAGCAGAATGCAAATTGGATTCTGCCCAAAAAAAAAAAAAAATTGATTTATTTCTTGGCATATTTTTGAAAATAGAATCTAAATTTGGTTAAATATAAGAGGAATTGAACATATTTTTATAACTCTTAATTTATCAAGATAGAGCCCACTCAAGCCATTTTTTTCTGATCACATTTTGACCAGCATTTTTAAGTGGATTCACTTGAAGAAGGTTTTTTTCTCCAGTACCAATTATCCTGAGATAATGAAGTAAGGAGGACTTTCTCGCCCACATTTCTCCATCAGAAAATTCCAAAGAGTAAACCCACCTAAGTCATAAAAAGATTATAACAAGAGTAATTCTGCTACCTGGTGGCAAAACACATAAACAACAAGAGCATATATTGGCATTATAAGTACCAAAAACATGGGTCTAAGTTTTTATTACATTTTCTAAAAAATGACAGATTTTCTAATTTGAACTATTAAAAAACTACTTAAATTTTATCAAAGAATCATTAGCATTAGGGATAAAGAATAGGAAAGGGAAAGGATAGGATATTATTAAATACCGAGTGCTAGGTACTGTAGAGACCTTGCATTCAATTTCAGAGAAAATGTGGATCACTAAGACCTTCCTTCACCAATAAAGAACCCTTCAAAGCAATTTAATTGCCACAAAGATAAATTTGTCATTGTGATAGAAATGCTTCCTCTGACTGAGAATCATACAAAATGAATTTTAGAGCATGAAAAAATCTCAAACATCATCTAGCCTGACATTCTCATTTTACAAATGAGGAGAGAGAATCTAAGAGACGAAGTGACTTGTCTAAGACCACATAATTGGTTACTGTCAACACACGGTCTAGAATCCAAGTCTCCCAACTTGAGAGCCATTGACATTCTTCCCTTTCTCTTCACTGAGAAATGGTAGCAGAGTTACCAAAGAGAGCATCAGCCAAAGCCTGTTTCCCCTCATGTTTTTCTCATTGAGCTTATTTTGCTCATTTGAAAAGGAATAGTGAAGTACATCAACGAGTTTAGTGTCATTTTCCATACTTAAAACACAACAGTCTTAAGTCCTCAAGGCAGGATTGCAGGGACTCTTTATGTGACTGCCAGCCAAGGCAGCCATGGATTTCATCCTCCTCTCACCTCCGTGGCCAGGTCCCATAGTGCAGAACACAGCCTACACATGGTTCTCAAGTGTGCTCCCAGACCTGCAGCATCAGCGTCAATTGAGACCTTATTAGAAATGCACATCCTTGGGTTTTATGCCAGACCTACTGGATTAGAAGCTCTAAAAGTGCGACCCAAAACACCCCACATTTAACAAGTCATTTCAGTTATTCTAATGCACACTAGAATTTAAGAACCACTGGTCAGAGCCCTGAAGTACTAAGGACACCTGAGAGTGTCCTGGAGGTTATCATCAAGACATGGGTTCTAATGATCCAATCTCAATATGAATATTATTATTCAGTCTGTATTTCAGTATCTTCACAATGATATTTCTTTCAGCATTTAGTATGCACCATGGATTACCCAAGGTGCTAAGGATATAGGAGGTAAAAGAATTGGGTGGTGGAAAGGAGTGGAAAACCTTTCCCCATGGAGCTTATATTCTAGTGGAATGCACAAAGTAGGTAACAAAATAGTATATTAGATGACAGTATATGCTAGGAAGAAAAATGAAGCACAGGTGGAAAATACAAAATGTTAAGAACCATTTTAAATAGGGTTATCATTAAGAAGGGAAACTCTTATGTTTTGCTAAAACATTTATTTGATATAACTAACTCTTAAGTAATCCTGTTGATTTCTAAAAATTACCAAAAACCATCTTTTTTTAGATTACTCAAAAACTATTTGTTAACCATATAGTCTGGAATTCTCTGGGAGTGAAAATCAACCTTAGGAGTTGCATTTCCCTGAATTCGCCCTGTTTTCCCAGAATCAGTAATTTTAAAATTACCAGTAAGAAAACAACGAATCCTGGTATATATAAAAATAGGAAACACAATGCCACATCTGCAGAACTACTTGCTTTCCAGCATGAAAAAATATCAAGGCGGGAGCAGGGGGAAGAATGGTTTCACAGTGTAGTGGTTAATATGTCTACCTTACATGTGCGAGGTCCTGGGTTCGTGCCCCAGGTGGAGCCACATATCATACCCTGGGTGTGCCATGTCCTCCCAGTGCACCCAGCACGCACACTGAGAGCATGCTGGAGGAGATCCCTCAACCTTCAGAGATCTATCTCTTAATGCAAGTCACTATTTAAAACAAATTTTTCTCTTCTGTGTCCTTGTCTACTGAAATAAAAATATCAGTGTCTATTATTATTGTTATAGCCAGCTTCACAAGTTCCTTTGGATTTAGCAATAAACTGAAATGGCTACCTGAAAAAAAAGAGGAAAACTGTAGGAGAAAAAAATTGTATGAACCTTACAAACATTTTTTGCAGAGAACTATATTCATCTTTTCATCCCAACCTGAATAATAAAGGCATAACTTTTTTATTCAAACCACGTCAAGTCCTATATAGTGTCTGTGTTGTCTGAAGATGTCTTTTTATGCCATATTACACTTGGTTCACACATGAAAAAAAATTTAAGTAATTTAGCCAAGGTCACATGCCAAGGGTTTCTGTTTTTATCTATCTTAAAACTAGAGAACTTAATGGTTTCCCTCTTTTATTCTACTCACCAGAGCTCATTGTCTCTTTTTTAATTTCTTTGCCCAATCCTGCAGAAAATAATTAAAATCTTTAGCTGCTTTTGGTCATGTTAGTTCTTCCAAATTTGGCAGTTACACAAATGGCTTCATGTTCAGTGTCATTAGTTACTATAAAATGGGGCATCCAGAAAATTGAGGCATCACTGTTAGAAAAAGGAGGGACTGGGAATGTGGTGGGGATAGTGGGTGAAACAAAACAAAATGAAAGCCAAAACAAATAAACTTTATACAGAATAAACAATATCTCTGAATCACACTTCCTAGGGTCATGACAAAATCTAATGGTTTATCTAGTTTTTTTTGGACAAGCCATCCAGGACTGAGTCAAAAACTGAGCTGTAAGCTATTCCAATAAGCTACATTAAAGAATCCACAGGCTGCTGATTAAGCTTCAAACAATACTAGCCTTCACGTAATAGAAAATCTTATTTTTTACTTTCTATTTAGCAATTTTTCAAGATGATTTCTGTGACTCTTAATTGTCTTACTACAATGAATTAGAACGTACCTTCTAGATTTCTTTTCTCCACCCCTGAATTCTCTCCTTTATTTTTTCCTGGGTTTTTAAAATTAGACCTGGATTCTAATTCTGTCTCTTATAATCATGTGCTAAATGTTGTATGTGACTTGGGCCAGTTATTTA
Organism: Cynopterus sphinx; assembly: GCA_030015415.1. Lineage (NCBI taxonomy): Eukaryota > Metazoa > Chordata > Mammalia > Chiroptera > Pteropodidae > Cynopterus > Cynopterus sphinx. The sequence continues at coordinate 18,222,357 of CM057381.1, forward strand.
CCACTGTGAAACTCGAATTATGCTCAAGTGGCAACAAATAGTACAAAAACTCTTCAAATGGTTGTTTTGATAATTACATAAATAATAAATGTGATACTACTCACAGTAGTTGCTAGTTAATGTTAGTTTCATCTCTTCCTCACTAGAAATTTTCTGTTTGCTTAAAACAATATTTTTTATTACAAAAGTTATACAGGATAATTACTAAAAATCTAGAAAATACAGCTAGCTCAAAGAAAATTAAAATTATTCACATGCCTCATAATCAAAGGTAAGCAAGTTAACCGTTTGTATATATCTTTCCAATCTTTTCTTCTAAGGTACATCGAACACTTACTTTATTGTATCACTCAATTAACTCATTATTAAAGTGTAACACACACACACAAAATGCATACATTAATAAATTTTCATAAAATGAATATACCTCACATTACTACTTTTTGATGTACTTCTAGACTTAATACGTCAGGACCATAACAGTGAAGCAAGCCTCTGCAACCCGATTGTCTGAGGTTGAATCCAGCTCTTCAGGTTCCTAGTAATGTGACCTGGGATAAGTTATTTAACCTTTCTAGGTTATCACTTATCTCATTATTCGATGGTAACCCTTTCCTCAATTATGAAGGTTAAATGAGTTAATGTAAAGAATTGACTTAGAATAAAGTGAGACATATAGCATGAACCCAATAAGGTAAGCAATTACTATTGTACAATGTCTGGAGAACGTTTTCTCATAATAAATATAAGTTCACTTTTGTGCATGGGAGTCACTTTTGGCTTGAGGAATTTGATTACTCCCTTAAAGTTAGCTCTGATTTCCCCATATGCAATTAGCTAAATGAAAACGAATCACCTTTCTCACAATAAGCCACGTGTTTCTATTTGAGATCAGATTCTCTCACTTGGTACCAAGACAGCAAAGTGCCCCCCCAAATACATCCTAACCTACCTTTTCAAACCTTTTGCTCCCTCCTTGAAACATTCCTATCAAGCTATTCGTTTTCCCTTTAAACACGTCTTGTTCATCTTTACCTCTAACTTTGGGCTTGGTTTTCCCAGTCTTCTTGAAATGCCTTTACCGTTCTTTCAGAATTTCCCACACTCCTCTGGGCAGAGCTTCCTCTCACCTCTGAGCTCACTATCACCCTCAGCTGGCAGTCATCATACACTGCCTTTACCGGGATAAAGCAGTTCACATATATACATGGCACATCACATGTATGCATGGCACTTCACAGCTTACAGAACGCTTTCATATACAGTGTGTCTTTTGATCTGCACAACAATCTGGTGAGATAATAAAGCTGTGATTATTATCCACATTGTACTGTCAAGGAAATTAACTCTTTATCTTGAAAACACAGATGGGCCCTGTCTAGAATGACGGCACCTCCAGACCAAAGACTTTGCACTTCTCTTAGTTTTCTTGCCCACAAAACATATTTACTTTAGAACTGATCTACTGCCCAAATCATTGTTATTGATAAAAATACCAAACACTTTCGAGTGCCTCTACATATCTCTGGGTTAAACAAATGAGGTTATCACTTGTTTATTTAACAGTATATTGACTGCTACGTGCCAGCACTGCACTCCATTCTGAGATTCCAAGCTAAGTGCCTTTTTGTGTGTATGCTTATATTAAGGTTATAGGAAAGAGCACTGGATGACACACCGAAGGCCTAGTCTCGAGCACCACCTCTGCGAGCATGCACGTAGTTATCGTGTGTGTTTCTGAACCTCAGTTTCCTCATCTACAATACAGAGATAATAAGCTCTGATCTGACTACCTTACAGGATAATTTTGAAGATCAAATAAGATATGCGAGTACTTTATTTGCTTAATGAAAATGTAAAAGTATCAATGTTATACAATTATTACGAGATAGTTCTCGCCCTGAGGTTCCACAATCCAGTTGAGAAAACAAAAAAATGTACATGAGAAGACAACTTACAATATAAAGTGACATGTACTAAATGGCAGAATATGCAAGTGTACAATAGAGAAAATGTGAAAAAGTAACATTATGCTTTTAAATTCAGAAGATTAAAACATTATTCCAAATCTTAGTTTGTCGCCTCCTCTACTAACCTTTAAATTGTGAAAATATTCATTATTCTAGAGGGAATTAACTTTTAAGCAGAAATGGGATTACCTATTTGGATTTTTTCAATGTTTTTAATGCCCTGTATTACTGTGGCGGTCCCTTGCCCAGGTTCATTTAATTCTTTTACACCTATTCCAATGGGACTGCAAGAGTTATAGCCCCTGATTTCTGAGGTAAAAAGAATAGGAGAAAATGTAAGGAAGCAGCTCTTTGATCTCCACGCACATCAATTACAGGTAATAAATCCCCCCCGCACTGGGTCTAAGACAGGATCTCAAAAGCACATGGGCTTCTCCTATTAGAAAATATAAACCAAATAGTGACTATTTGTTGTTTAGATTTATTTTGTGAGTAATGTAACTGAAAAAAACAATCCAGCATTGAAGGATGTATCATTTTTAATCTCAGCACTTTTAGCAACTGCCAACACCAGATAGAGTATCTTATTGCAATAATTCAAGGATTTCTCTATTAGTTTCTCTAAGCCCTTAAAGCAAATGAAGCTCTTATGATATAAAACACCTTCTTTCTCTATTTTTTTTCTCAGCTCTCAAGCCTAAATGCATTTCAGGGAAGAATTTTAAATGAACGAGATAAATGAAATTCTATCTAACTGTATTAATTTTTGACACTCTTTTTATGATTCTTTTAAAAAGAACACAGAAACGAATCGCAGCCTTGGCTGCTGCACAGTCATGATGAATAGCATGCTACAAATAATATTTTTTTCAAACTTTTGAAAGAACAATTTAGATATTTAATCTCTTAGGTGGGTTTACAAACACCCTACATTGATAATTGGCCAAGGAGCTATGAATGAGGTTTCTTAAACAAAGAAAAGCACTCGTACATTAAAGGAAGCATTTTCATACCTTTTCTCCCTATTGTTTAACCTTTTCTTCCCATCACAAATATCTACCCGTAGTTCTTATCACTGACCTTGAAGAACTGTATAGCTTTATCGAAGCTTCCTTTTAGATCACAGATGACCTTCAGTTGATGTCATTGAGCTCTGACCTACCTCAGTGATCTGCTCACACAAAATACATATGCTGAACAGTGCTGGTGTGTGCAGTAGGGGTAAGTGAATTATTTACAAAAATTTGAGTTGACACCTTTTATCAAATGTGGAAAGATGAAGACAAAACAGCTGCTATTGCTGTCGTAAGCAATCTGCTGGTGATTGAATAAAAGTGTCAAGAAAATGGCTGCTTGATGGCCTTTTGTTCTCCCTCATCCAGCTTGATGTTAGTTTGAGCTGTCAGTTAGGAATCACGGCAGTGTGATTTATCAATAGACTGAGTGACCTTCTGTTTTAACTTGTGGTAGAACTGGAAGACAGCACCCTCTACTGCGAATACACAGCACTTGCTCTTGGTATGCCATTAGTTGCTAGAAGCAACTCACCTTAAAAGATAATTACAGCTGTTTAAATTTTGTCCTGTTTTAGTTGCCTCTACACATTTATTAAAAATTAGTAAAATAAAAAAAACTTCAAGCATATTCCTATACCTTCCAGCAAACTAATTTAGAAAAACGGTATTTCAGATAAAATGCTTCCTCCTTGCTAATTAAACTGCAGAATAAGGAAACATTATCTTTGATAGGAAACTGAATCTTTAAATAGTGTTTGGATTATATTGTTATTAATAACCTATCTGCATTAACTTAAATTATCATATAGTCTCTATAAAAAGAAAGATTTAGACTTATTTTTCTGCCGTAACATCATGATCGCCTCAGGGAAAGATATTCTCAATCAAATCTTTCAGTGATATGAAACTATAAAGGACCAGGACCTTAAAAATGAATATTTCTATTGCCATCACACAGATACATACATTTTTTAAAGTAAAAATTTCTGACTTAATGAATATTTATTTGATCCAAAATCCAAATAAGATGAAAGTCAATTATGAAGAAAAGGATATTCTAGCAGTTATTAAAAAGGAAATACTGAATATATTTAAAAGAATTAAAATAGCATTATCTGATTTCCAATAACATATAACGTTTTAGTGTTCAGATGTAATTTGCTGCAGTGTACAACAAATTTTATTTCTCTTAAACACTGTTAAATATATACTATTTCAAGTACATTTATTTTTTCTCCAAGGTATTTCATAATAATTTTTTATTTTAAAATCTCATCTTGTATTTTTAAACCAGATATGAACAGTCATTACCTATTATTTTGTTGGCTGTATCACAGACTTAACTATTCAAAGGTACTTTTCTAGAGCTGTCGTTCCTCAGTCTCTCATAGATGTGGTTTTTATTGTACCACAGATTAGAGTAGACCAGCTTAGAAATAGAAAAAGATGGGTTTCAGTAATTCACAAAATTTTCACTTTGTGCTCCATGCCTTTTCTTCCTCGATTTTATTATTAGGTGGTTACCTCGTTCTTCCTTAAATCCACAGAAGCACCACAAATAGATCAGACCTTGGGGTTCAGACCTCAATTCCTTGCATGAGCCTTGACTTTTTCTTCTCTGTCCTGATATACACACACTCTATGACTTGTTCATAAAAGATCTGCAGCAAAGTTGAATAATATGTAAATTTTATGTTGTAATGAATTAGGTCCTAAGATCTTTAAAGGTCAGATACCTGGTATAATACATCACATTTTTTAATATCAACTACAAAATAACTGTAATAAATTTTTCCAACACCACATCCTCACACACTGTTACCCACAAGGAGGCATCAAAGGAAATGTGTCATTTGTCAAAACATGCAGAAAAACTGGCATGTGTACAAGTCGCTTTAACAGTAATGCTCAGGTTAGAAATAGCTTTCCAAATTAATATTTTGTGGTTAAACAAAGAAATACACATTAGCACTTGACTAAAAGCATCTCCTGATATGTACAAAGAATGAGAAAGAAACAGCTAACATTCTAGGATATATGATAAGATCATTTAAATCAATTACATGGTAATGTACAATTTATAGACAAAGAGCCTTATTTGATTATTTTTTAAGAAAAAATGCAACAGGCACAGAAATTTACACATGGATGAGTGAGTAGGCTATTATATAGCTAATGTATAGCTATCTGAGTTATAGAAATTTGATAGTCATTGTTATAATAAAAATATTTTAATAATGCTATTTTCTAACTTCAGTTATAAGTTTATATTATAGGAGCATGTCTATTAGAAAAGAGATTTTCCTGCAAATAAAAAAGACTTTGGAGAGAAAATATGCAAACCCACATAAATACCTGCTCTCATTTCCATCCACCCCATGTCCCTATTCTCTAACCATGCACTTCGTTAACTTAAGATACAATAAAATGAACATATAGTCAGAAATGTCCACCTTCAGAGTTCCTGATGTTGATTCAGATAGGTCTTTGATAGGTTATTTGCAATGCTGTTAAAAGTGCGCCCTTAAAATATACATTTCTATGTGGTTATTTTATATACACCCTCTGGTTTGGCAATGAGCATTCTGATAGGGACTGAGACTGTATTTGAGATATACTTGAATAGATTTATGTAAATAGCCTTTGTATTTTAACTTGAATATGTTTAGAGAAAGACTGTGACCACTTAAACAACCAGTTTTATTTTTTTCCAACATATTCTATAATGGTTCTGTTACCATGTACATATGGCTTCAGTCAATAGTTACAAAGTGAAGTGGAAATTTTGTCCAGATCATTAAGAGGCACCCTGTGAGTAAAAAAATTGAAGCCAGTGTAGTTTTAACATTTGAAAGTCCTGGAGAACTGCCCAAATCCCACCCTTTTTTAATACATATACATAAAGTTAACCAAAATATTCATAACGTTTATTGCCAGATCTAAAAGGGCCTTTCTCAGCTGGAGAGAAGAAACTCCACCCTCCACAGCAGCTGAACACCTGTGTTCTTCCTCCCAACCAATCCGATGAGGAGATCATTAGTCAAACTGAGGGGACCAGGTATTTCGTAAAATCGAAACTTTGAGTGTTTAAATTAATTTGTTCAAAATGGGCCAAGAGCATGAAGAAACAATTCAAAGGAAAAAAAAGTATTTAGTAATCTAAGGAAAGCAATTTAAAGTATATTGACTCCCCCACCCCCCAAAAAAATGTTTTAGCCTGTAATACAGTATGAAAGTGTAGTAAGAACATGCTTATACCCTGAGGGTGAAAGTATAACTTTTCTTAGATTTCTGGAAAATAATTCCAGAAAGTAAGAATTTGGTAAACAGTTTGGTAATATGAGCCATTCATTCCTTCATTCAACAAATGTTTATTGAGTACTTAGTCTATGTCTGACAGTGAACAGACAAAAATCCTGCTTTCATGGAACTGATATTCTGGTGGGGGAAAATACACAAGAAGCAAGCTAATAACTAATGAGCCAGCATGTCAGATATTGATGAGAGTGATGGAAAAATTGTTTTAATTTTCAGGGAAGGGAGCCAAGGTGTGTGGCTATTTTAAGTAGAATGATCAAGGGTAGCTTTACTGAGAAGGTGGTATTTGAGCAAAGACCAGAGAGAAGTCATTGAGGGAAGGAGCCCAGCCATGGTTGACCTCAGAAACATACCTAGACCAAGCTTCATGCTATCAGACTGATTTAATGCCGGTCATGACAGTGGGGAAAGCCCACCTCCTAGCATGGCCCCTGCTATGGTGACTATGTGACAGTCCTGCTGGCTGAATATTCCTGTACTGGAGAATCCAACTCCATCTTGGAGAATCATGCAAGCTCCCCAACCCAGGATGCCCAGAGCCCTGGGGAGCTGTGGCTAGCCATGGCACTGAAACAGACAGCAAGACCAGGCTAGTGCCTTGCCTCTGAGCAGAAGGACCCCAGCCCATTGTGACAACCCCATGAGCACTTAGCCTGCTTTTCCCTTTCCAGTCCTGGTTCTGCATGTTCTCTGAGAAAACTCACATTGATATTTTTCACCCATCCAACAGAATTAGCAGAAATCAAAACCATGTATGTTTAAAGTTATTCATCAGTTACTTATAATAGAAATAGCCAGTAAGAGAAAGAATTGTAACTTGTATTTACAATAAATTAGATATATGTGTAAATAGAAAAAAAGAAAGAAAAGAAATTCATTAATGTGTCAGACATAGTTACAGAGCAGGTGTCAGCAACCTATGGCCCAAGGTGTCAAATCTGACCCATAGTTTCTTTTTGAAAAATTTTACTGGAACACAGCCATGCATATTCATGTAGCTCTTTTTCCAATACAACAGGGCTGAAGAGTTGCAACAGAGATTATATGGCCTACAAATCTAAAATATTGACTTTCTGATCCTCAGCAGAAAAGGTTTACTTGTCCTTGATCTACAGAGTTCAATTACAAAGGTTTTAATTTCCTCCTTGTGTCTCTGTATTTTTTATCTTCTCTACAGATAAAAATAAATGATGGTTATAGTCAGAAAAAAAAAAGATAAATACAGTCAGGCACCACTTAATGACAGGAATACATTCTCAGAAGTGCTTCATTAGGTGATTTTGTCATTGTGTGGACATCACAGAGTGCACTTATATAAACCTAGGCGGACGGCACAGCCTACGACACACCTAGGCTATGTGCTATAGACAGCCTATTGTTCCTAGACTACCTGTAGCATGTTACTGCACTGAATACTGTAGGCAACTGGAACACATTGGTAAGTATTTGTATATCTAAACATATCTAAACATAGAAAAGGTACCATAAAAATACGGTATAAACAGTACACCTGTATAGGGCACTTACCGTGAATGGAGCTTGCAGGACTGGAAGCTGCTCTAGGCGAGTCAGTGCGTGGGTGGTGAGTGACCATGAAGGCCAAGGACATCACTGTACAGTACCATAGACTTTATAAAGACTATACTTAAGCTACTCTAAATATATAAACTTTATTCCTTCAATAATAAATTAACTTTTGTTTACTATACTGTTTTTACTTTAAACTTTTAATTATTTTTAACTTTTGACTTTCTCATAATAGCTTAAAACACAAATACATTGTATAGCTGTACAAAAGTATTTTTTCTTTATATCCTTCTTCTATGAGCTTTATTCTCTTAAATCTTTTTTTACGTTTTAAACTTTTTTGTTAAAAACCAAGACACATGCACATTAGCCAGGGTTTATACAGGGTCAGGATCTCAACCTCACTTTCTTCTACCTCCATACCAGCTCTTCAGTGGCAATAACGTGCAGGAAGCTATCATTTTCTACAGTAACAATGCCCTCTTTTGGATATTTCTTGATGGACCTGCCTGAAGCTCTTCTTAAAGAGGTGTCACTCTTCAGAAATATTTTCATTGTAGTTTTCTTGGTTTGTTTCTTTTTTTCATCATAGATTTGCTTATAAGCAGATAATGCACCATGAACATTCTTCTTTTGATGTTGGGGTCTATGTTTTCAAACATTTTAAGGAGCTTGTTGAGGTCTGCAAAAGCTTCTGCTAAACCTCTTCCACTTCTTTGGGGTTCTTCTTTTTCTTGCGCTGCAGTTTCCTTTTCTCTTGCCTCTGCTTCAGCTAAGCATTTCTGTTCTAGCCCCACCTACTCCTCCTTAGTTAATTCCTCAGCAACCACCTCTGGGAGCTGCTCAATGTCATCCTCATTCGTACTCAGGTTCAAGACATTTGCCATCTCAGCCACAGCTTTGTGAATTTTTGCAGCCTCCTAATCCTGGAAAAATCCTTTTATGTCATAAACAAACCATTTCAGTGTCTTCTTCCAAATGCCTTTCATATACTCCTTGGTGACATCCCCCCAGGCCCAAGCAAGGTTCTTATGCAATCATAAATATTGTAATTCATCCAGAACTACATCGCATCTTCCTCAGTTGCACCAATAGCAAGGCAAAGGTCCTTCTCAGGTAGTAAGCCTTAAAAGCTGCTATAACTCTTTGATTCATTTGTCATATCAAAGAGGTGGTGTTGGAAAAGGGAAATACCACTTTTATATTGAGATGAAGATCTCCAATAAAAGGAGTATGTCCTGGAGTGTTATCAACAATAAGTAAAATCTTGAAAGGTATGTTATTTTCCCAATGGTACTTTTCCATTTCACTGGTATAGCAATTCAGGAGGACGTCATGGAAGAGGAGCTGGGTAGTCTATGGCTTCCTATTGCTCCTGTAGTACTCTCAGTGTGTGCTAATTGATATGCTTGAAGGCTCTAGGGCTCTTACTGTGTCAGATCACAGTTTCAATTTGTAGCCTGCAACATTGCTTCCAAGCAAGACTGTTATTCTGTCCTTAATAGCCTTGAAATCTGGCCTTGACTTGGCCTCCTTATATATGAAAGTCCTTTCAGGCATCAGTTGCAGAATGGGGAGATTTCATCCATGCTGAATATTTGCTCTGACAAGTAATTTTCTTCCACAATCAGCTTTTCTAGGGTTTCCAAAAATTCTTCAGCTGCTTTCACATCAGCACTCTTAGACTCACTACTCACTTTTGCATTATATAATGAATAACAATTCTTGAATTGTTTAAACTATGCAGAGCTAGCAGTACATTCAACACCATAGTCAGGGCCAGCCTTTTCTTTTGACATCTCAAACTTTTTGCTTTGGCTGTGATCATCATGGTGCTGAAAAGAATATACTTCTGCATCTGGTCTTTAATCCAGGTCACTAGAAGTTTCTCCGTGTCTGATATAAGCCCTTTGCAAATTTTTGTTAGTCTCGTTGCCTTCAGTGTATGCCTTACAAGCTCTGTCACTTTATTCTCATTCTTTAAGATTATAGCTATGGTAGAATGGGACATGCCTGACTAGCAAGCAATAACCATCACTGATTTTCCACCTCCATAGTCCTTAGTCACTTTTAATTTTGTTTCCGGGTCAATCACTTGATGTGGCAACATTAGCAGTGGATTTTGTACATTTAGAGGCCACGATGAACAAAACAACATAGATTAAATCAAGCACAAGAGAAAATGATGCAATCAAGAGACGCAGTAACCGAGATATATGAGGCTGCAGCCAGTGTAACACACCATACTGTTTTATGGCAAATTTTTTTTATAAGTAGAAAGAGCATACCCTAAAATCACAATAAAAAGTAAATACATAAAGCCATAACAGTCATTCATTATCATTAAGTGTTATGTACTATACATAACTGTATATGCTAGACTTCTATGCAGCTGGAAGTGTAGTAGGTTTGTTCACAACAGCATGACTACAAACACATGAGTAACACGTTGCACTACCACATTATGACAGCTGCAAGTCACTAGGTGCTAGGAATTCCTCAGCTCCATTATAATCTTATGGGACCACCTTCATATTCATGATCCATCGTTGACTAAAACATCATTACATGGTGCATGACTGTAAATAATTTTGTTCTTTTCTATTATTCTGGGAATATACTATAAAGTAATGAATGGTTTTTATCAAATCCAGATGGGTTCTCAGCTACAGTTAAATAGCTTATAATGTGGGCTATAAAATTACTATTTATGTCACAAACATTTGTTACTTGTACATAACTTGTACATACTGCATTTCAGGCACTGCTGTAAGTACTTTGCAAGTATTAATTCCCAATCCCCATAATAATTCTATGAGATAAAATGGATTATTATCCTTTTCACAGATGAGGAAACTGAAAAAGAAAGGAGTTAAATAGTTCACCCCTGATCATACATTTGTCCACTGGAGCAGGGATGAAATCCAAGTAGTCTGGAACCAGGCTTTGCACTCTAAATCCTATACTGTGCTGCCTCCTTGTGACTATTTAACTTTTATACTGCCTTCATATAAGGAAAATGTACTTTGTCCATGTTAAAAATTAGTTATTTCAAGGTAACATTCGAAGTCCAAAAATTTTGCTATGGCTGAAAGGGAAAAGACATCAGGGGGAGAGAGAAAAGAAGGGATAAATGTGAGAAGGTGAATTTTTATAGTACAGATATGTTTACAAGTCATGGAAAAGGGTCTGATGTATTAGTTAAGGTTCTCCAGAGGAACAAAACAGAGAGAGAGGGAGAGGAAGAGAGAGAGAGAGGGAGAGAGGGAGAGAAAGAGAGATATTTATATGGCTCATTCTATATTGGCTCATATTTATATTAAAAATTGGCTCAATTTATATATTAATAATTGCCCTCCCTCCCCCTGACAATTGTGGGGACTGGCAAGTCTGAATTCTACAAAGCAGGCTAGAGACTCAGGGAAGTGCTGATGTTGCAGCTTGAATCTGAAGGCAATCTGGAGGCAGAATTTCTTCTTTCTTGAGGAACCTAAATTTTTTTCTCTTAAGGTCCTCAACTGATTGGATGAGGCCCACCCACATTATGGAGACCAATCTGCTTTACTCAAAGTCTATTGATTTAAATGTTAATCTCATCTAAAGAAAACACCCTCACAGCAAAATCTAGACTAGTTTTGGACCACATATCTGGGCAGCATGGCCTGCCAAGCTGACACATAAAATTAACCATCACATCTAAGCAACTGAATGAGAAGGAGGGGAAGAAGAGAAAGAGGAGAGGACTAAAGGACACCACCACATTAGGATGTGGGGATCCTGGAAGGAGCGCATACTCCACTGTCCTCAAGTTGTTTAATCTAACAGGAGAAACAGAGAAGCCAACAGAAAGGTGAGCTGTGGACAGACTCAGGCCTTGATTCTAAACGGGGATTTGGACGTGTCTGAGTGTGGGCTGTCAATGGGTGGACAAGCAGCCTAGGGAAACTGGCTTTAGGGTTTAGCTTGAAGGGAAAAGGAAGATTGGTCCATGGGGAATGTGGGTTGGGGAGGAGTTGAAAAGGACAGCAAGGATCCTAATGTTTAATTCCCAATCCGGTGCAGCATGCAAAATCAGGAAGAATTGTCCTCATAAGGCATTCTGTAACCTTCAGGATGACCATTCACACTGCTTTAGTGAACAGAAGGCAGTGTGACAAAGAATGGGGCTTCCATGTGGCAAGTGCTCCAAGGACCTCAACAGCACTTTTAGACCTCCAGGGTTTAAAGCTCAAGTAGGTCTAGGAAACAATATTCTGCATTTCCAACTGGTGGTAATAGGACCTCAGATGAGTACCTATGGAGGACTGGAGTGACGGACATGGGTGAGATGGAATAGGAGGTTGCCACACATAAGCAGATGTCAGACATAGCTAGAGAATCTTCAGAATAACTGGTACACCTGTGTGTGTGTGCGGTTTACTAGAGATTAGGGTTGAACTAATGCTACTCTTACCCCCTTAGCACACAGTGGCTGAAGAATCTTTGGTGACAGAACTCTGCGACACCTGTTTGATGGACATAAGCACGGTGTGATGCAGGGGCAGGGAGTCCCAAGAGATCTTTGGAATTTGGGCAACTGCATATAATTCCTCACAACTTCAGCACGAAATATTTGTGGAGGTGAAGGTCAAGTGGGAATCACGGCTTCTCTGAGTTCATAGACCTTTTCAGAATGAGACTTTCTCAGACTGAATCACTGAATCACAGTTTTTCCTTCCATCTCCCTCCACCCATTTTTCCCCATGTCCATTCACCACAAATTTGTCTTCCTCCCAGAGGAAATCTCCATATGAATTTGCACACCAATAATTACCAATTTGTTTAACTGAAAACAAAAGTAGAATGTAAGCTCTATCGAGGCAGGACTTTTGTTTCTGTTTTCTATTTTATTCCTGATGCTTGACAAGGTTTAGGCAGACAGAATACATTGCTAAGAAGAAAAAAAGTCACCTCAGTGTCCTTTTATTTTGGAGATACATGTAACTTGTAACACTGTAGGGAAGCCCAGGAAAATCCAAAATTGTTTAGCAGAGTGCCTGGCACGTGGTCAGGAGTCAGCAAATGACAGCTGTTATTATATATATAAAGAAAAATAAAAAGACACTGAAGTTATTTTTCTAGAAAAGAAAATAGGTAACTAGGCATGTAGGGGCCAGATTATGAAAAGCTTTCATGTCATATTGAGATATTTAAATTGAATCTAAAGCCACAGTGAAACTTCAGAAAATTTTAAGCAGAGGACTAAATGGTACGCATTACATTTTAAAGAGACTACTCTCATAGTAGTGTTAAGAACAAAATAGGGTGGAATTTTGAAAAGGCAGAACAATTGAAAGGAGGTAGCAGACTGAAAAGGTATTTGAGAGGTAAAGTTGGCAGGAGATGTTAAGAAATTTAATAAAGAGGACAAAAATTTAAGTAAAAGAATAGAAGTACGAGAGAATTTAGGTTTAAGAGAGAATTTCTTACAAATACGCTTATAAGTGGTTTACCAAGAAAGGTCATACTACCCTTTTTTCTAGAGGTCTTTAAAAATGAAATGGAGCCATTTTTGTTTGGTAACTGAAGTCTGGGCTTGGTCAAAAGTTCACCCACTCTTTTGATGCCATGATTTCAACAGAAAACCAAAAGGCAGACACTACAGTGTACACAAATAATATACAGTGTTTATAAGGTTTTAATCATATACACATTATCTTCACATCTTCTTATATTGGTTTTATTTAAAGAATTTTTCCTATTCATCTTTAAATATGCTATCATTCTCTGCCCATGATTTTTTTCCAATCATGTTCTCATTATGTGCCATCACTTTATGACAATGACATTGCTGCATAGTGACTTCATTACTGTAAAGAAACAATGAGTTTACAGCTGAAAAAAAGTATAATTAAAAGCATAAATTATGGCTGCTGTCAAGACAACAGACATTAACACTGAAACTCAGAACATCATGCAGAAATAGGTTAGGTTTATGTTACCTGAAATCATTGTGAACCTTGAATGTTTTCTCTACAAATTATCCACTCAAAAGTTATTACTATTTTTTTAACAAGGAAACTAGGTGAATTGCCCTGTACTGCCTCTCTTCTGGGTCTTTTTGCCTCTTAATACATGCCACACTGATATTAAAAGGTGTTATGAGAATGTATTAAGGGCCACTAAGCAGAATATTAGTACAAAGTGGATGTAATAAAAAAAAAGAAGTTACGAATATAAGCACTAATAGAAATCTTCAGTCTTGTATAAAATCCAAGAAAATTTATCCAACATCTAAAAAATATGATGTTTCAACTACCATCCTCTAAGTGGAATCACAGCTGTATTAATTATTTGATATTCTAAAATGGAGAGTGCCCTTAACTTCACCTACACACTGTCTTCTCAAGCTAGCCTAATACTGAGGGTCAGAAACTCATTCCCCCCATTGCTTCAAGACTGCAAATTAGGGACTAAAATTTCAACATAGGCACTTAGGAACACTGTGCTTAGAGAAGAGAAGCTTGAGTACAATTTTAGTCCTGAAATCTTTACCAGATATGTTTGCGGCTGGAATGAGAGGCCTCATAAATGGAGATCCATAACAGAGCACTGTGGACAAATAGAGGATGCTTAGCCTCTTTATTGGAGGTGCTGCAATGGAAATCCATGATTATTTCAGGGGGCTAGAATAGGTGAGCTCTAAAATTACCTACCACACAGCAGTTTTCAAATACACACACACACACACACACACACACACACACACCCTGAAAACTTTGACACTCCAAAATAACAAATCACTTCCCCAAAAACCTTCAATGTCTTTCAGTGGGTGTGTTTATATACTATACCTACATATCTATATGATTTCTAAATTTTTGAGTATGCACATTGACTTACCAAAGTATCAGAGCGTTTATGTACAAATGATCATATAGAAATAGTAAAATGGTAAATAGTAAAATAGTAAAATAAAGAAAAATGATAATAATAAATAAGAAGATGGGAGGAAACTTTGGGAGGTGATGGCTAAGTCTGGCATAGATTGTGATGATAGTTTCATGGTGCATACTTATCTCTAAGCTTACCAAGTGTACATGTTAAATATGTACAGCTTTTTGCATGTTAAACAAATTTTTTTAAAGAAACAGTGTTGTATTCACATGCTACATTAAAAAATATTTAAATAAAAATCTCTAATTTTGGTCAAAATATTTTTAAGTTTAGTATCTGATACACCGATGGGGGCAATTTAAATGTGTTCAGTCCTCCTGAAAAGTAATTCGGCAGTATATTTTTTGAGATATAAAAAACAGTTTATTTAATTTGACCCAGTAAAATTATTCATAGGAATATCCTAAGGAAAAAATAAAACACAAGAAAAACTTATAGATGTAAATATTTTCATTGTAGTATTATTTGCAAGATAAAAGTGAAAAGAATTATAGGACTATATGAAATATTATGAAAACATTATAAAATTAATATAAAAAGCAATATAAAGAAAATGTATCTAAGAGTATGAATTCCTAAATGTATTTGAAAACCCTAGTTTTATCCACCCTCTGGATCCTGATAAATACAATAGAACAATCCCTCTGATATAGTTATGATATAAGGAAATATCAAGTTATATATTAGATATTTTAAAAAGTATTTTTCACTTTTTTATTTTTATTTCTATATAGTAAACTCTATTACATATGTCATAATTATTAAAGATATTTGCAGATAGAAAACTAAGATTATTCTCACCACACACAAAGAAATATTTTCCTAATGATGAATAGCAGATTATTCCTAAAATTCATTATTTCATCACCCAAAAAATGCATATGTGATAAACAAGCAGACTCCTTGAAGAGTAGTTTGTCATGTTTACCAAAAAGTGAGGGCTAATTTCTGTTATAATATTTTTCAATATTTTTAATGAATTTTAATAAAGGTTTATCAGGAGCTTGTTATGGTGCAGAACTTTTATTAAATTCTGTGATCCATAAAACGTTTTTTTTTTGAATGACACATAGTTTAGTTTTTCATTTAGAGGCTATAAAAGTGTTCACAAAAGTTATGTTGAAAAAAAGTGATTGAAAGTGCTAAAACACTGTACAGAATATAAATCCTTTCATAGACTTTTTATGACACATGAAACATGAGTCTTAAAGGTTTAATGTTACTGACTTTTATACAAGACTTTTTAATTCTTGATTCCAGTTATGGTTCTGCAAATGAACTGTGACATTAAAAGCAATCAGGCTGGAACTGCCTGGGCTCACTTTCTAGACGAGTTCCGGGGGCCATGAGAGGTTTGCTCTAGGACCCACCCCACCCACAACTGATTATCACTCACTTGCTTTGGAGGATCAGAGGAGAGAGACCTCTTGACAAATTCCCTCCAACCTAAATTGATGATTAATATTGAGGAGAGCACCCAAAAGACAATTAGTAAATACAAAGTGTGAAGCATAACTATGCCTCAATCCTGGTTTCTTTAATATTGGACACCATTTACTGCTATAACTGCAATGTTGTCTTGAGCTACAGAACCAGCATCGCTGCCTGTCCTATTAAAATAATGAACAGAAATTCACTTTGGCTCCACCTTTTTGGGAATTTTGAGTCAAGGTGCTGACTTGAATCCAGTACAGAAGACAAATTCACTATTTTTTATTACTTTCTAGTATTTGGACTTAACTGTATAAAGTTGCTGTTTTTGTAAGTTAAAACCATTGAAATCTTCAATTTCTTATGGTTCATATTAATTTTAATATGTTTCAAAAGCCACAGTGGTGGTTTGGATTACGAGGAGATTAGAGCAATCTGGGTGATTTAAACTAGACTTCAGAGTGATATGCTCAGCTGAAGTGATCTGGAGCACTGCCACAAACTACACATTGGTTTGTATGTGTAGACACTGCCCTTGTTGGTTTATTTCCTAGAGGAATCAAAGTTTCAGTTTCCATCTGTTGATATTGTATTTTGAAAATCATTTACAAAAATACTTTAGTTTATAGCAGAGAATGAAAAAAGTATGGTTTTGAATAACTATTCCACACATACTTTAGCTGCATTAAGAATCATCAACGGTATATTCTAAAAGGCTGAAATAAAATATTTGTGCCGTTTATGATATTCATGATTCATCTGTTTGCTTTAATAAAAATGTCTTTCTTATTTCAAAATCATTTTAACATGAAAGGGACTAGACACTGGATTTCTCAAAATCAGTCATAACTTAATATCCTGGCCATAACCAAAAAAAAAAAAAAAAGATGAAATATAGTAAAAATGTCTACTCCCTTGGATTCTGTGATGTTTCTAATATGAAACATGTGCTTTTAATTTAGTAAAAATTATAAAATAATTTTTTTCTCTATACATTCTGCACTACATATTTTAAACCAATGAGTCACAAATTTTACAATAATTTTAGTTGACTTCAGAAATTATTGAGACATATTTTTGATGCATTACTATATACTATATTAAAGACATATTGCAAATTATAATTTTTTCTTTAACTCCCATGATTTACGTATTATCCATTTGTAGCTAAGTTTATTATATATATATTGTGGCTTTAAGATATTAGAACTGCATTTCAGCTAGAATATTCTGTGTTAAAACCATTCATTAGACAGTTTTGCTTTTCTCTTATGTATTCTAAATTAATAAACTTTGACTAAATTGCCAAATAATTTCTGTACTATATGATCTTTGAATATTATTTGCCTATCTATTACCCTAGAGATGAATACAAAATTCAGAATACTTAGTCCTCTTAAACCAAGAGCTAACAAGCAAAAATTCTGCCTAACATTCAAGAAACTACGAGATATCTGTTCAAAGGGAGAGAAGCTACATGAACAGAATTCTGAGCAAACCAGGGGGTGGGGAAAAAAAGCCATTACAATTTCTGTCTATATTAAAGATATTTTTAGAACGATCAAATAGAGCTAGTTTAGGAAAAAGAAAGAGTAAGCTAAGAAACTGAAAACAAATCAAACTTTTTGAGAAACGAATTGTTTCCAAACAGGTAATATTTTCTAAAAGTCATATTTTAATCTTTCAGCGAGTATTACATATATATATCTTTTTAGGACATTTTCACTTGCCTCCTGTTTGTTATGTCATTAGATTTGAAAATTATAAGTTGATGGCTATAAGAGACGCTTTACTTCCAATTGGAGGCAACAGAAGCAGGTGTGAGATCTCCAAGCCGTCATTCCCCATCAACAGTGACTTTAGAAACCACAGTTGAAATGGCAGAGCCACAAAATGAAAGGACTCTGAATCCCTAGGTCACTGCATAGAGAGGAGCTGCTCTAGAGTGTCACCTGATCTGCTCCGGAATTTGAAAGAGGAGGAAATAAACCTTGTTGTGTCAAGCCTCTAACATTTCAGGATATATTTGTTACTGCAGCATAGCCTAGCCTATTTAGACAGTACTTTATTTTATAAGCTAAATAACATCTTTAATCCCTCCTCCAGCTCCTCAACCTATCAAATAAACCCACATGTGGATTCAGCCTTCTAGCCACATTTCTAAGTTCTATTACTGTTCCCCTAAGTTCTATTACTGTTCCAAGCACCAAGGATATAAAGATAAATAAAATAGATGCTCAGGCTTTGTGGATGCAACAGAGACAAAGACAAATTATTTGAACACACTGAGGTTGGATGCAGTAACAGAAGTTGGTAGAGCAGTGGTCCAAAAGGAGACATCATACTTTTCATGAATGAGGTGAGGTTGCCCCCAGCAGAAAATGTCTCAGCAGTGTTCAAAAAGATGAATAAAAGTTCATCATCCCCACATCATCTCCTGCTTAGCTAGGCCTTGTCTCAACCTTGGATTATAATGGCCTCTGAATTAGTCTCCCTGCCTTCAGACTTCTGCCTTCCACTACCTCACATGTCAATCCTCCCAAATACCAACTAGATTACTTTCTAAAGCTCAAAACTAAACATGCCATTCACCTGCTAGAGTGCATTCCACAGCTTCCCTTTCCATCACACTTCCTACAATTTCTCCCCTTGTGCTAGCCACAGAAAATGCCTCATCTTTTCTTAAAGACCCCAAACTTTTCACACCTCATTGCTTAATGCTCGTTGTCCTCTCTAACTTGGTGGCCCGCTTCTCCCTCCCTTCTCTGCTAAGGCAAACTTCTAAGATAAAGTACTTTCTGCAGCAAACATGACAGAATTAAATCATACCTTCTGCCCATGCTCTGGAAATCTACCTGCAATAATAATAATAATAATAATAATAATAATAATAATAATAATAATTAATATTTACCGTGAACATTCTTTTTGTCAGAAACTTAAGTACTTTCGACATCAATTGTTCCATTCAATTTTCACAAAAGGCCTATGAAGTGGCTACTACTGTCATGTCCTTTTTATAAATGAGGAAACTAAAGATTAGGCTAAGCAGCCAGACCAAGTTTTCACACAGCTAGCAAGTGATAGAGGCAGCATAAGAACTTATCACATTTGGATAGTTGGATTTCAGATTTGTACAGTTACCTACTATGCTTCTTGATACCCATTCAAGTTAAAAATCCTGTAGTCCTTAACCTCTAACTACCTACATTTCCTCGGTACACCCAAAAACCTAGCTATATTAGGCAAACACACGCTTAGCATATTATTCTCCCATTTTGGAAGACCCTTTCTCATTCTATTTGTCCAGTTCACTCCTGCTTGCTCTTCTCATGTTGGCTCTAGCACCCTCTCTTCTCACTCCATCACTCAGCACTCAGAGCTTCCCTCACACATTTCTACTATGGTATGGACTACCCTGTGCCCTAACTGTTGTAACTGTTTACAGGTTTCTCTCTATATATCTCTCTTCCTCTCCCTTTCCCTCTCTCTCCCATTTCTGAAGAACTATCTGAGGACCAACATTACTCTTAGTCTCTATCCTCAGCACCTATTTAAGTGTCTAGAACATAGTAAGTGCTCAACAAATGTTTTTGAAAAAATAAACAAATAATGTATATTTTGTTGTTAACATTTTATCATTATTAAAAAGTCAATTTCCCAAATTGTTAACTTTTTATTTTTGAATGAAGGACATTTTGTCTTTTTTAAATAACTTTCTAATGAAGGTTCAATTTGTGAGTTATGCAATTCCATTCTTTCTATATTTAATTTTTATTTATTTCTCTCATACACATATGAACAGATATGTATTACAGAAAATTAAAGCTCCAAAATGAGAGTTAAAGTGGTGTTTTTTCTTAAACTTTTTGTTTCAAAACTTAAACCTTAATCTCAAAATGTGACATTTCGAAACTTTCCTTTTTCTTGTGTAGTTTCCTAAAGAGTTCAACAGCCACCTGAGAACTGAGAACACAATAATAACTATAATAGTTAAAAAGTATTAAGCCCATTACAGGTGACGATTTCTGTTTTCCTGTTTCACATGAAGTAATTCATGTATTCATCACACCAGCTCTATGAGGTTGGTATCATATTACCCCCATTGGACAGGTGAGGAAACTGAGGCACTTTGAGATTAAGTAAGTTATTTAAAGTCACACAACTAGTGAAAACAGGACACGAAGATTGTTGTCAAACTTGAAGTCATTTCATTATAGGATAGTTTAAAAGAAACGTTTTACATGTTGAGACCTATACTGCCAAACAAACTAATAAGAATGAGAATGAAAATAACCTATATTTAGGCTATGAGGGTATTAAGGGGAGATAAAAGGTTTTCACATATTGCATTTGATCCAAATTGCATATCCCCATGATGACGTAGCAAAGTGTAGCATAAAAAGACAGATTTATAAAGTGATTTCTTTTTTACTGCTGCCTCAGTATTCATATTGCTTAAGTTTCTGACTAACCTAATGGAGTTGCTAGGGCTCATATATAAAGGTTTAGGAGGACAAAGACTTCATAATAAATTTTATTTTGTTGATCACCTAAGATTATGGCAGTTCTCTGATCATACATATGGAAGTATTGCCTCTGATCTTGTCTTCAAAGATCTTATAATCCAACTGGAGAAATAAATAACTAGAATGCAAGCCAGAAAAAGTACATGCCAGAAAAGAAATAGATATACTAGCTAAACAGAACTCGAAGAAGAAGACAGCATTACTACTTTGTAGAGCAAGTAGAATTTGAGTTGGAACTTGAAGTAAAAGAGAATTTCAACAAGTGATTATAAGAGAAGATGGCAGAGTAGATAAACGCTGTGCTCACCTCCTCTCGTGACCACCTCAAAATTACAACTAAACTACAGAACAACCATCATTGAGAATCCCCTGAAGTCTGGCTGAAAAGAAGTCCTATAGCTAAGGACATACAGAAGCCACCCTAAGACTGGTAGGAGGGGCAGAGATGTGGGAGAGTTGGTCCCACACCTGCATGTGACAGTTAAAACTGGGCGTGGATATCTCAGCTACAGAGGTCCCTTGCAAGGAGGGAAGGGTCTCAGCTCCACACCAGGCTCTCCAGCCCAAGATTCTACTGCCAAGAAGAGAAGTTCCCACAACTTCTGGCTGTGAAAACCAGTGGAGATTATAGCTGAGTGAGACAGGAGGTTGAGGGAGTCACAGACATTCCTCTTAAAGGGCCTATGCATGGATTTACTTGCTGACAGACTCACTTGCTCTGAGCTCCAGCACTGGGCACCAGTGCAAAAAGAGCCATGGACGTACAGGAGCTAACTGAGTTGTCTGGCTTCAAGGTGAGGGCCAGAGGGACCGATTTCTTCCAGACAGAAGTGCTGGTAGATGCCATTGTTCCTTCGTTGATCTCGTCCCCTACCCAGTGCACAGATGCAGGCAGGTGCCTCATCTGAGAATCCAACAGCCTGGTTAACACCTTTAGTTCCGCCCTGATGATTCCCTGAGGCCCTGTCTCACACAGCTTGCTGGCCTACCCAACTGATTTTCCATACAAACAACCTGTCTTATGCTGCAGACTTTTCTAAAATCTCTCAAACGTTTGTGAGTCCCAAGCGAGGAGCATCTGGCCTGGGTGTGCCCATTACCACTTGCTGAAGGGCAGCCCTGAGCCTGGCACAAGTGGCAGCCAGCATCAGTTCACAGCTCGACCTCTCCAAGAACCTGCAAGGCTAGCACAAGTGGCAACCATCTACAGATCACTCTGTCTCTCATACTAAGTGGTCCCAGGCAGGGCAAAGGGAGCAGCTGAACTTAGCCTACAACAGAGCCTTTCTGAAGAGGCCCCAGAACCAACAGACCCAGTGGTGAGCTTCAGACCACACAAGAGCACTATGCAACCATTTCCACAAAATGCACACCCAAAAGGCAGATTCAGCAAGAATCAGAGCCCTGCTAAAGCAAATCCTGCTCTATAGGGTCAGCTTATGCACAACAGCTCCTCTACTGTAGTCACATCCAGTCCTCACAACCAATCAACCTGAGGGTCAATCCCTCTCACTGATGCACAAACAGCAAGTAAGGCTCAACTACAACAGGAGGGCACATACAACCCACACAAGGAGCACAACTGGAGCACCCCACTCAGGTGAACAGGGAGACTGTAACACTGGGTGACTTAAGGCCACTCTGCTAAGACTGAGAAACATAGCAGTTCTACCTAACACATAGAAACAAAAACAAGGAGGCAGCCAAAATGGGGAGACAATGAAACATGGCCCAAATGAAAGATCACAACAAAGTTTCAGAAAAAGAACAAAACAAAATGGAGACAAAATTCACCAGATGCAGAGTTCAAAACACTAGTTATAAGGATACTCAAAGAACTTAGGGGAAGAGTAGATGAATTCAGTGAGAACTTTAACAAACAAATAGAAAACATAAAAGAGAACCAGTCAGAAATAAAAATTATAATAGCTGAAATGAAGAATACATTAGAAGGAATTAACAATAGATTAGATAAAGCAGAGATTTAAATGAGTAATTGGAAGAAAAGGGAGCATAAAACACCCAATGAAAACAGCAACAAAAAAAAAGAATCCAGAACAAATGAAAATAGTTTAAGGGGCCTCTAGGACAACATCAAGACTACCAACATTCACATCATAAGGGTAGCAGAAAGAGAAGAGGGAAAGCAAGGAATTGAGAACCCATTTGAAGAAATAATGACAGAAAACTTCCCTAACCTGGAGAAGGAAATAGACATAAAAGCCCAGGAAGCACAAAGAATTCCAAACAAGATGAACCTGAACAGGTCCACACCAAGATATATCATAATTAAAATGCCAAAGTATAAAGACAAAGAGAGAATCTTAAAAGCTGCAAGCGAAAAGAAGTACAAGGGAACTCCCGCAAGACTGTCAGCTGATTTCTCAGCAGAAACTTTGCAGTCTAGAAGACACTGACATGAAATATTCAAAGGGATAGAAAGCAAGGACCTACAACCAAAATTACTCTACCAGCAAAGGTATCATTTAGAATTAGAGGACAGATAAAGAGCTTCCTGGACAAGAAAAAGCTAAAGGAGTTCATCAGTATTACAAGAAATACTGAAGAGGAGGAGGAGGAGGAGGAGGAGGAGGAGGAGGAGGAGGAGGAGGAGGAGGAGGAGGAGGAGAAAAGGAAGGAAGGAAGGAAGGAAGGAAGGGAGGGAGGGAGAGAGAGAGAGAGAGAGGGAGGGAGGGAGGGAGGGAGGGAGGGAGGGAGGGAGGAAGGAAGGAAGGAAGGAAGGAAGGAAGGAAGGAAGGAAGGAAGAAAGAAAGAAAGAAAGAAAGAAAGAAAGAAAGAAAGAGAATTTTAAATGTGAATAATTAAATGGCAATAACTACATACTATCAACAATTGCTTTAGGTGTAAATGGATCAGATGCCTCAATCAAAAGACACAGTGTGGTTGAATGGATAAGAAAACAAGGTCCTTACCTCTGATGCTTAGAAGAGACTCATTTCAGATTGAAAGACACACAAAGATTGAAAGTAAAGGACTGGAAAAAGATATTTAAAGAAAATAAATAAACAAATGGCAGGTGTAGTAATATCTATATCAGACAAAACAGACTTTAAAACAAAGAGACAAAGAAGGATCCAGTAATTCCATTCTGAGTATTTATTCAAAAAATCCAAAACACTTACTTCAAAGAAATAGGTGAATTCATCTCTTTATTGCAGCATTATTTATAATAGCCAAGATATAGAGACAACCTGAGTGTCCATCAATGAATGAATGGAAAAAGAAGAGGTGTTACATATATACAATAAAATATCATTCACCCATACAAAAAGAATGAAATCTTGCCATCTGCAACAATATGTATGGACCTAGAAGGCATTGTGCTAAGGGGAGTAAGTCAGACAGAGAAAGACAAATGCCATATGATTTTACTTATATGTGGAATCTAAAGAACAAAACAAATGAACAAACAAAACAAGAAATAAACTCATAGATACAGAGGACATTTTGATGGTTGCCAGATGGGAGGAGGCTTGGGGGATGAGTGAAAACGGGAAGAGCTTAAGTAGTACAGATTGATACTTACAAAATAGTCATGGGTGTATATAAAGTATAGCATACGTAATATAGTCAATAATATTATGATAAGTATATATGGCATTAGATGGGTATTAGATTTATTGGAGTGATCACTTTACTATTTTGTACACCTGAAACTAATACAATATTGTATGTCAACAGTAATTGAAAAAAATTATTTAAAAAAATGGACATTTATCTAAAGAAGATATACAATGGCCAATAGGTTCATAAAAAGGTGGTCAACATCACTAATTATTGGGAAAATAGAAATCATGACCAAATGAAATATCATCTCACACCTGTTAGAATAGCTATTATCAAAAAACAAAAGATAACAAGTGTTGGTGAGGATGTGAAGAAAAGGGAACACTTATACCCTGTCGGTGAAAATGTAAATTGGTGCAGCTACTATTGAAAATAGTATATAGGTTCCTCAAAAAATTAAAAATAGAACCACCACAGCAATCCCACTTCTGGGTATATATCCAAAGGAACTGAAATCAGGATCTTGAGCAGATATCACATGAACACTCCCATTTTTATTACAGCATTATTCACAATAGTGAAGACATGGGAGCAGCCCGAATGTCCATCAACAGAACAATGGATAAGATACTATGGTATGTACATGTGATGGAATATTATTTAGCCTTAAAAAAGAAGAAAATCCTGTCATTTGCAAGAACACAGATGAATCTGGAGGGCATTATGCTAAGTGAAATAGCCAAACACAGGACAAATACTACATAATCCCACTTATATAAGGTATCTGAACAAATCAAATTCATAGAAGTGAAAAATAGAATGGTGGTTACCAGTGATCGAGAGGGTAGGCAGGTATAGGTGTGGGGATGAGGGAACTGGGAAGGTGTTGGTCAAAGGGGACAAATTTCAGCTATGGAGATGAATGCGTCTTGATGTTCTACCATACAACATATGTCCATAGTTAACAATATTGTATAGTATACTTAAAATATTTGCTTAGAGGATAGGAATCATGTTAAGTGTTTTTATCATAAGAAAAATTAAAGGGGGCAGGAAGGAACTTTGAGGGATGATGGATATGTTCATGGCATCGACTGTGATGATGGCTTCACAGGTATATACTTATCTCCAAACTCAAGTGGTATGTATTAAATATGTACAGCTTTTTGTATGTCAATCATACCTCACTAAAGTACTTTTTTTGTAATTGAAATAAAATGTGGTCTCTGGCCTTAGGGAACTCATTATCTAATTAGAGAAAGAATATGTTTATAATTAGAAATATGAGATGCCTTTAAATAAGATTCAGAAACTTTAAATTGAGAGAGAAATTGAATCAAAGAGAAAATAATTTTTTAAAAAAATTATCATTCAAGCAGAAAAAATACATTTGAGATAAGAATGAGAGTAGGCTCCTTTAAAGGAAAAAAGGGTTACTTGAGCAAGATGAACACACAAAAGAATTTTAAAGGATCTATATGCTACATTCACTTGAGTTAACATGTTCTCATATTTCCATCACTAACAGCAAAAACAATATTATGAGCATCTATCATGAGAGTACTTGATATCTGTAACATAGGAAATTATTAATTGCACACTAAATTGCGTAGACTCATTAAGCCAAAAATATGATTTGAGAATGTTAGAATCTCTATATTTAAAGTATAATCCTCTGCAAATGATTTCAAGAACCTAAGTGCTAGGAAGCACTATATATTACACAATTCACCAGATTTTAGAATGTATCATTGAAGCTCATATATCCACTAAAGGTAAAAAGTAACAACTGCTAAACTACTAGGGATCCCTCATGAAAAAAATATTAATGATATTAAAATAAATCAAGTCAGTGAAAATGCTTCAAACTCTCCAGACTTATTTTGAGAAAGGGTGAACAAATAAAGTGATCAGTAGGTCCATCTGGGATGCAAAATAGCAATGCAAATAACAATCTATTTTTTATAATTTAAAGCTATCATTTGGTCACAATGATAATTTTTATAGAACTATTTATATCAACAGGGAATTTATAGAGAAAAATTGCTTTGTAGCATTTTTGAAAAAAATTAATGCATATCCAATATTGATCTTGATTTGTGCATGTTAAACTGTTCCTCCTCAAGTAAAATGTCACTGAAGAAGTCAATAATATGCCATAATCTCAATGACACTAATAAAATAACACAAATGACAATTCATTTTTATTTATTTGTTTATGACTTAATGGATGGATAAATTTTGTTAAAAGAGGAAGCCAGAACTTGGTGCATAGTAGGCATATTTATAAAACAATTGTGATTGATTTTTTTGGTCACTTTCCTAAGAGAGAAAGTAAAACAATCAATCTCTTGAAATTCTTTCCTGCAGAGTATTTTTATAGCTGTTGATATGTGTTATGAATTTCAGAAGACTTAAACTACATATATTAGGTAGCTTGTTTTGTTCACTAAGATAAAATAGAATAATGATGTTGCCAATAAAGTCTAAGGAAGCTAAAAATATGCAAAATGGTGCCATTATAATGACTTTATATGTAACACTACTAATTCTATTTATTCAAAATTGCTGAAATTAGTAACACTAAAGCTGTTTTCTTGTACTCAAGGGACACCAGTAAGGGAAAAGAATAACTGAACAGTGAGATAGCCAAGTGAAGTCTTAGTTTCAAGGAAAAATACAGAGCAAGTAAGAATTATTTTCCATCTAATTCAATTTTGCCATTCATTCATTATGAAAATGCAATGAAGACAGGTTTATTCAGTACACCAGTGAAATTTGCAGTAACTAATTTGCAGAGAATATACAAACAAGATATCTTAAGAAAATAAATCTGAGCCTGATTTCCCCTAGTTATTTCCTAATCATCATTCAAACTCTTAGAAATGCACTTTAACTCCTTAAAGCACTAGTCATCCACGTAGAACATGGTAGAAACATTACAGTTACACTTAAACCCAAGTGCTAAGTGCCACTTAAGCCCAAAAACTTATAGTCCAGGGGGTGCCTTGAGCCATGGGAGTTTCTCTGAGGTATGCTTTCCCTGGAGAAGATACTATTTGACCACAGTGTGAGTTTGGTCGTGATGTGAAAAACTGATATGCTAAACAGAAGAGTAACTTCAAGTCTTACTCAAAATTCACCTACCCAAAATTACCGGTATGAAATGGCATCTCACCTTTCCTCCCAAACTACCACCTCAAATTCTCAGTTCTCCTTACCTTGTTCCATCCTTTTCCCCATACTTAACACCTTCTAACATACTGTGATTTCCTTATCTATGACAGTCATTGCTAGTTGGTCATTTTGCACTAGAATGTGAGTTCCAAGAGGGTAGAGATCTTTGTCTGTCCTTTTCAATGACATATCCCTGAATACAGTGCTTATTACTTAATAAATGTTCACTTTTTTCTCTAATGAATAATAGGTCAATTGAAATGCAAAAAAAAAATAATAAAATAATAAAAAAATAAAATAAAATAAAGGCATTCCATTGACTACAAATAATCAGTGTCACTAGAGCACACAAGGTAAATGCAGAAGACAAAATTCAAGTTGTAGAAAATTCTTCCATACCTGCTACCAAGAGCCAACAAGTAGGGAACCACTGAGGAAATTTACATGTGGAATTAACATGACTATATTTGCACATTAAATCATTCTTGCATTAGTCTGGGTTAGCCATCTCCAACTTTCGATGTCCACCAAAATAAGATTTTTAAATAGCTCTTTTTATGTTGTCATAAACATGACCTTTCCTGAGTGCAATAGAAGCATAATTATTTAGAGCACAGACTCTGGAAGAGACCGTCTGGGTTTAAATCTTACTTCTGCCAATAGCTCTAAGATCTTGAGTAAATTCCTCAGCCTCTCTCTCTCTCAAAAAATAAATAAATAAATAAATAAAAATGGGTTGTAAGGCTTAAAGAGTTGGAATAAGTAAAACACTCAGAACAGGATGTGGACATAGTAAGCACTATATATGTATTTTAATATTGTAACATTGTGCAGTAACCATGAGCAAATTTTTTGTTTTCTTGGTAGTTTCTTGAATAAGTAACATCTAAGTTAATCAGGTCCGGAATTCTTTCACACTTATTTTTAATGCTAAAAGAAGAAAAACATTTCCTAGATACTTTCTGAAACTGCAAAACTATAATTTCATCTTTTGTACAACAGTTTTGCCATTTTTTAATTAAGTCTTTTATATATAAATATTTGTGGTATTTTCATATATCTTAAGTTAGTAAAACTTAAAGACGTGATTGTTGAAACTAACACTTCAAAGAATAAGTGGTCTGTTGTGTTTTGACTTTAAACTACTCCTGTCTCAGGTTTCCACAAATTCCAAACTAGATGAGCAATATTCATTAAGTACCCATAGCTTGTTTTATTATTTATAGTTTATATGTCTTTTAATTTAAACAAAGAGACAGATTGTCTTCTAGCTGAGACTCCTGGAAGGTGCTTCAAGTACAAAGGCCATGATTCAAGTCTGTAGAGGAGTCAACAATCAATTACTTTTGCATGTGATTGGAGACTGTCAGCTTCAAACACAGGACATTCTTTGAGAAGATTAGTTCAAATTACATTTTATTACATTGGCCCACTTGAATGGCCTAAACTTCATATACTTCTTAGTCTAATGAAATTCCAACTGGGGCATTAATATATTGTTTATGACATATTTGGAGTTCTTGTGTTATCAGCATGCATTCATGAGAGAAGCTTCAAACAGTATCAGATAACAGTGAGCTGGATGTTGGCTGTTTTACAGAGTAGAGGATTTTATCATCTTGTTGAACCAGTGGCAGTGATTAAATTAAACTATCTGAACAAAGCTTTTGCATGTTAGACTTTTGAATGGCAAAATGAAAGAGTGACACACTTCAAAGATCAGAGGGAAGGAGAAAGGGCTAGAAAAAGTTACATAACTCCCTATTTACAACATTCAGAAACCAAATCAACAGAGCAGATTCCATGTTATTTCATCTTTAAACTCTTCAGTATCATTTCACTCATTTTCTAGGTACATTTCCCACATTCTTTTTCATGTAACATGTTTAACTGAACTATGTAAAAAAGAACATTGATTGAATGATGAGATAGTTTGAAGGATTTAAATATTTTTCTGTTTCTTTGTGTAAGGAGGATTTTTAAACTTGTTTTAATTTCTAATTTTTCTCTTATTATTTCTAAATGAGATATTTTTTAGGAAGAAAAACCCAGCTTAAGATGTTTTCATAATTTACAAGCTTGATTTTTATTTAAAGAACAAAAATGAGGACTTTTCTTTTTCCACTTTAATAAACAAGTAAAAAATTTTAAATAAAAGTTTAATACAATAGAAATAAACTGAATTTATTTATATAAGCAGAAATATTGTGACATATTTCCACTTATAAAAAAATATATGAACTTGCTGAAGAAGTTCATTGGCAAAAAAAGTTTCAAAGATCTAAATATATCTGAGATACAAAGTAACTTTTGGGGGAATCCACATGTTTCCTATCCAATGAGATTTTTAAATCAACAAACTGCTGACATTTTTTAATAATTATCTTTATTAGTAAAAAAATGGTTTTGTTAGTATTAAGAAAAATGTTACTTCCTCTCAAACAAAATAAAACTGGGAAGAAGTCCAGAAAAAACAAATTGAGTTTTAGTGCTATTTCCATTATAAAGTCTACATAGCCTCACTTTTAAATTATTGTCTAGCTTGGTGGTTTTCTTTTTATTTAAGACTCTAAGTCAACTATTAGAAACATTTAAAAAATTTCAGTGTGGCATGATAGTTACAGAAGATAGGTATTCAAATGACATTAGCCCTTTTATCAGTTTCTATTTTTACTTCTATTTTGGTTTATACAATTTCCAGATCTGTAAAATAATGCCCACTTTGAAATAAATGCTGGTTCTTAATAATGTATCTTCACAATTTACTTTTTCATTTTCATTTATCACAAAAGGTAATAACCTTTCATAGAGATTCACTGCTCAGTGACATCCACTAACATTTTAAAGTGCAAAACACTTTAAATCTGATTCCATTTGAGATATTGTGATGAGGGAAAAATCAGAAAAAACAAAAACAAAATCAATCTGTTTTCTCAAAATACTCCACTGGAAATAACCATATTAGTATGTATAATTTGCAAATTTACTTCTTTCTTTAACACACTAAGTATCCAGGACATGCTAAGTGTAGTGTAATATAAGCAAACCAGCAGAAGACAATCAGGATTGGGTACAGATACAACAAAAGGTGAATTTTGACTTAGTTATATGGGATACATTTTTAATTAGGTTAGAAAAATTCTCATTTATAAATCTTTGGAGAGAGCATAAAAATTCTCAAATTCATAGATTTTATTGTCCTGAAATATGTGTAATTATAAATTTGTTCAGAGTTTCATTTACAAACTATGTTTTCAAAGTATGTATTTCTTATTAAAATATAATTAAGAAGTTATTTCTGGCATTTTCTGTTACGCAGAAAATTAATGTTTATCAAGGGCATTCTTTATTTCCTATGCATTTAATGCCTTCTAAGATCTGAAAAAGCAAACAAAAATTATGTAGAATTTAATAATACAATGAGTTACTATGTGAGTATCAATATTATGTATTATAAAAACAGAAAATAAACTT
This sequence comes from Cynopterus sphinx, assembly GCA_030015415.1. Lineage (NCBI taxonomy): Eukaryota > Metazoa > Chordata > Mammalia > Chiroptera > Pteropodidae > Cynopterus > Cynopterus sphinx. The sequence continues at coordinate 18,253,263 of CM057381.1, forward strand.
CCAGTTCTCCTTGCACTTCACAAAAATTATTCATAATTTAGACAATGAAGTAAATCTCTGCGAAGTCATGAAAGCAGACAAAATTTAATATATATTACTTGGTTAAAAATAATAAAATTGGTAATGAATAACAAAATTTATGTAAACAATAAGAAGGAAATACTAAAACACACCTTAAGTAAATTCTGTCTTTAACAAGAAACTATAATGATAGATTCATAGGTCAAACTTGTAAGATAGCTTCAAAGCAGATTTTTCAAAAGAAACTCATATATTTGAATGTGGGATTATTGATTTTCCATCGTGTCTCATTTTTGCTTTTGCTTAATTTCTACTCTTTCCACCTTAAGGATATAACAGCTTTGTAAAAAGGTGAAATTTGTGATTATTTAATAAAACTAATATTAGATGTTGAAAATAGCAACATCTGAAAGAGGAAGACTAAAGAACAAACAGAAGTGTACACAAGGAAACAAACATATAAAAATTGGAAGCAACCTAAATGTGCAAAGTGAATAGAATATTATTCAACAGTCTAAAAATAATGAGTTAGATATATGTGTATTGACATGGAGAGATGACCATGATTTATTACATGATTTAATATAACTTACTAACAATATGTATCATATGATCCTATTTTTGTGAGAGAAAATTGTGTGCATATGTACACAAATACATATACTGCATTATGGCATATGAATAGGCAAAAGGGTAGGATGATAACCACCTGGTTGTTAATATTGATTAACTCTGAGGATTGACATTGGGTAGTATTTTAGGTAACTACTACTGTAAACAAATTATGCCACAACTGAAAATAAGGAACATTTATTATCTTACAGTTTCTGTGGATCAGAAACCAAAGAGCAACTAATCTAGGTGACTGACTCAGAATTTCTCACAGGTGCAACCAAACTATTGACCGAGTCACCCAACAGCTTCCCTGGGGGAGGACCCACCACTGGTTGGCTTCAGGAGGGTTGCTTACAAGCTCACTCATCCCCAGGGCTGCCTCTCTTCTTCTTTATGTGCTCCCTCATTTTCCAGAACCTCTCTCCCCAAGTAGGCTTTCTATAAGGATAGTCAGAACTTCTTTACATTAGGCCAAAGTACTGAGAGGCACAGCTACCAAGCAAGAGAGGGCACACCTAAGAGAAAGGTAGCGAGTACCCAAACAAGATGGAAGCCACAGAATTTTTATAACCTAATCTCAGTAATGACATTCCAGTACACCTGCCAACTATTATTCATTAGAATAGAGCCCACATTCAAAGGGAGAGAATTACACATGGACATAAATACCAGATGGTATTGGGGGCCACCTTGGAGGCTGCCACCATAGATGTAGTTTTTACATTTACATTTCTATATTGTTTGAAATTTTTTGCAATGACTAACTACAACTTTAATAATGCAAAAAGCATATTAAATGTTTAAAACCCAGAATACAAGTACAATTAATTTCTGACTTTTAATTATTTCATAAGGTTTCACGTTAGCTAAGTATTTTCTGCTTGTCCTTTGTTCTCATTTTTCCTTTAGTTTTTCTTTGAAAAGTCTTGAACAAATTTCCTAGAGGCAGTAAAAAGTTTTAAATTTAACTGATTAAAAAACAACTACTTCCTGGTACATGACACCGTGTCACACTTTATTTGAAGTCAGAATTTCAACTTATTCATCGTAATTGGACATACCAACTTCTGATGACTCTTAGCTGTCCTCAGGATTGGTGGCCAGCCTGTACTTGCCACTTGTGTTGCATAAACAGTGGAGCTAAGTCAGCCCTTGAGAGGAGGGTTGTCAATTTCCACACAAATGCCAGTATCTTCTTTAGAGAGATCAGAACCAAACTTTTCACTAGTTTTACAAGAAATCTCTTACAAAAAGCTCAATTAATTGATACCACACTTATGATTCATTCAAAAGACATAGTAGTAACCCTTGAAGACTTGTGTCCCAGGCAGCTGCCTAACCAGCTCACCACTTAGCCCATTCCTGGTGTTTGAGAACAGAGACATGCAGAGTAACACAGAGAAAAGGTAGCAAGAAATCTAAGAGTGTAACCGTTAGGCATAGGAAACCATGAGATGAAGAAAGTAGCCAGTCAGCTGATTAATTAGTTGCTGCCTCACCAAAATGGTGAACCCCAGAAGGAAAAAAGTCAAGATCAACTCATTGCCTAGGAAACAATAACCAGGTAGATGAGTCACTGAGTCACTAGGGTGGCTGCTGAATGACTATGACCACAGCTGGGTCCTCAATGACATTTTGATATTCAGGGAACTGTTTTTTCTCCTTCATTACAACAAAAGCTTGATACCCAAAGTAACTTAAATATGTGTCTCTGTTGCTTACATGTAGAAGAAAGTCAACTAATGAAAAGTTTTAGACATTATCAGATATTGGAAATGATAAATATGTTTTCATTTTAATTGAGTTTGAGGGAGGGAATTATTTTCAAATATCAAAAACAAATACTATTTTTTCAAGCCTTTATGTAACAGAGTCCAGAATCTTATAATGCTTTACAGTTTATAAACCACTTCCATGCTCACATTGCTATGTAATCCTTACAACGCAGTTGTCATTATTATCCTTCATTTTATAGATGAAGAAATAAGCACAGTTACATATACTATAGTGTACACTTAAAAAACAAAACGCAAGTGATAAGCAACTAGTCTCATACAGGATTTTTAAAAATTCTACACCAATTGGAATATATCTTATTCAAATATTTTCATGTAATTCCCAAATAGTTTGATAATATTTTTAGTAAGCAGTTTCCATTACTCTAGGGCAAATTGAGATGAATGAACATCTAGTAAGTAATGAGTGATACATGTGCATAAATCAATTCAGGAAAGACTTTTTAATCATTTTAACTCCAGCAAGAAATTTATAATATTATTAGTGATTATTATTAGAGCTATAATAACACATAAACAGTTTTCATCTTTCTGGGAATTTAGAAACATTTACTATCTAATCTTCCTTGTGTCTACTGCAGGTTTCTCTTTTGACTTGGTATTTATCAATATAATATTTCATCAAGATATTACTCTTTAAAGTCATCTGTAATGGCTTTTCCAGAAAGGTGGTTCAGTATGATGCTAAAAGCATAGATTCTGATTCAGATTACATGATTCAAATCCCAGCCCAGCCATTTACCTCAGGCAAGTTATTTTACCTCTCTGTGTCATTTTCTCATTCATAATATGGGAGTGATTATAGTAAGAGTATATACCCTCGTAAGATTTACATAAGGATTAAATGACTTAACACCCACAAAACTCTTAGAATAATACCTTGCATGTGGTAGTCTCTCAATAGTTGTCAGACATTGTCAGTATAGTTATTCTTTACATCTAACTTCTAAGGAAGGTTAAGATTTAAATTGAGAGTAGGACAGGTTTCCAAAATACTGTTTACAAATTAGAATGTATTGCCCCAAAGAAATAGTACAGCCAGTGCAGAATTTGTGGTGTTCCAGGCCACAAATGTCCCTTTCACCCATGATGTGGTCACCATAGCACTGGTAATACTTCTAACTCCTGCACTCTCAGAGCCCCTCTCACTTCTGGCAGGCATGTTACAAAGTGTGGTAGGATTGTGGGTGTCACCAGCTATGTCAGGGAACACCAAAGTGTAATGGGGATGATGTATGTAGGGCCTATGAGGGGCTACGTGGCTCCAACAAAGGATGAGGGAGGGCTCTTCCTTCTGATGCTTGAGGGAGGCTCGAGGCCAAAGACCCCAAGGGTGTCAGTTGCAAGGAATGATTCTAGGCATCAAGTATAGTAGCATGTGTAATGATTTTTAATGTAATTTACTGAGCTGTGTGCCACCATTATAGTTTTCAAGATGAAAAAAGTAAGTAGCAGAAGACCTACTCAGAATTATTTTCCATTCTGGTTAAAAGGTGGATCTGCATGAGTAATGACAGCAACAGCTCTTGAAAGAGTGGTATCAATGTAAGAAAAAGGAGGAAGTGTCCACAAGTCTGGGTTTGGCACTCTCCCTCTTTAGATCACACGTTGGTGTATCCTGGGCACAGTACCTGTTAGTCACACTTTTCTTCATTTCTCTTCAACCTTTTTCAGGAAGAAGCCAGGAGAAACTGGAAGATCATACAATGCGGCACAAAAATAATAAAACTTCTGGGCTTTTGCACATGCCGTTTCTTCTGCTTGGATTCTTTTCTCTTTCCTCCTCCCCCCCCCCCCCAAATCAAAGCTCTATGCTAGCTAACTTGGGTTTTAGGTCTTGTTTAGGAATTCCTGTTTCCAGAAAACCACTTACTAGATACCCCAAAACTAGATATGTGCTATTTCCATTATAGCAGTTTCATACTGAATTGAAATGGCTCATTTGTTAAGTCTTTATAAATTTGTGAGCTCCTCGAGAACGGAGAAAGTGTCCTCTTCATCTTCGTATCCACAATGCCATATGTCATGACTTTCACACTGGAGGTACTCAGTAAATACTGGTTAAATGAATGAATGAACAGAAGCAGGAATTTCAGGGAGGCAGAAAGACAATTCTTCAGTCCTTTCTTGTTTTCTTTGTTTTATTTTGACTCGGAACGACTGCACAGATCCTTTGTCCTTGTAAAATAATGTGGAGCTATTATGAAATCCAGAGAAAAAGCATGCAAGAAACTGGCCGCTAAGAGCCAGTCCTGGTCCAGGCTGTAAAGAAGAGGGATGAAGAGAGCATGGTGGTTTCTATGCCATCTAGACAGGGTGACTGGAGCAAATCAGAAGTGTTTGAACAAAATCCTAACTGGAAAAGAGCTGACATTCAGTTACAGTAACCTCTACCTTCAGTGTCTTTAAGGAATGCAAGCACTGAAACTAGGCAGATGAATATGTAACAATCAAATAGAGAAATGAGAACCCCAACAGGTGTTGGACATTCAACAAAAGCTTTTACAGAGGACACATTTGTCCTCTACTGACACACTAGCTGTGTGAATTAGGAATAAGAAAGGAGAAAGAGTAATTACAGAAAGAAAGCTGGGTTCTCTGGGTAGATCTTCTTCCCACCCACTAGGTGGGCCATCTGTGAGACCTGCTTGTAGAAATATGCAAGTTATTTTTATTATTGCTTCTAAAATTGCTTTAGGTCATTCAGCATATTAATGGAAGGAGCTGGTCTCAGAACTGGAGATCAGTAAATATACTACATTCTAATTATGGAAACCAGAACTGAGAAGTTACATGCCACTCAAAGAAACAATTTTCTAGTTCAATAGAACTAAATAATTCTTAGCTTTTAAACTTGGTTTCAACAGATGGAAGGTGATACTGTTGGAGAATTGGGAGGTTAGACGTCGAGACTAAGGCTGTATCTACAATGAGCGATCACATCAGCCAAAGTAGAGTGATCCCAAGATACTTTGTCGCCTCCATGGTGAGGCTGTGTAGTGATCAGCCATGTCAACTGTGGGGTGATCTGACTCAGTGTGTTAGAAATAATTCAACTCTGCAGGAAACCAGTCAGTGACTTGGGTTGTAATCTTAAATTGAGAGTCTCTGGTCTTCCTTCAAACTTTCATAAGAAAATGCAATTCTGTTAAAATAGCCAAATCATCTCTCAATGATAAAAAAAAAAAAAAATCTTTAAAATGTACGATTTCTACAAGCCACAGATGCTTTCTAGAAATTATTGCTTATTTAAACATATTGATTATGGTTCATATTTTTGTTTTAATCAATCATATTTTCCCATGTTATGTATTTTTCTTCAAGTATATAGTTTTATCATGTTTGCCAAATTGCCTAATAAGCAAGATGTTAGGTTTTGGTTACATTTTGTCTATCTTTTTATGTAGCATCGTATGCATACAGTTCTCACACATAACATCATGGTAAGAGCAAATGTCCAACAACAAATGGTAACATGGATGACCATAATTGCAAATTGACCATTTAGATAAACACAACCTATCCCTCCAACAGTACCCTTATTATGAATTTAGAATTTAATCATACTAACTTTGATGCCAAGCCTTAATTTCTTCTGTAGTCCTCATCATCTTGCTTTTTTCATTTTCTTCTCTATACACATGCAAAGGAAATTAATAGATAACATTTGTTGAATGTTCTTTATGTTCTAGAAACTGTGTCATTTTCTTTATAGACCATATTTGTTCTCAATAACCCTAAAGGTAGCTACTATCATTATCTCTACATCAGACATGAGAATATTGGGACTGATTGAGAGTAAGCTATTTAAACAAGTACAGGTAAGGTGTTTAGATTATTGTTCAGCAAGTAGCCTTTCCCCTACTCTGTGCAGAGTGAACTTCCCTACATTTTTGATATTGGACTTGGCCATAAAACCTGTTGGATCCATGGAATGTTCACAGACATGATGTGAGCAGAAGCCTTAAATGTACTTAATGGGTTTAGGCTGCCTCTTGCATTTCAGTCATCTGCCAGGAGAAAACATGCTCTAGATGGATGCTGCCTTGTAACCGGGGCCACATAATGAAATACACAGGGCAGAACTCCTGCCCTAGGAAGCCATTAATTCCAAGAATATCAAGACAAATGATCTAAGCCTGAGTTAAACCAAGAACCTAGCTGAGCTGCTGACTTGCAGACCTGTGAGCAAGAGAAACAGTTATTATTGTTTAATGCCACTAAGTTTGGGGGTACTTTGTAGCTATGGACTGATGAATATTCATGTCCCGCCACTTGAATTCATATGTGGGATCTAATCCCCAGTGGTATGGTATTTGGCCTTTGGGGGGTAATCAGGTCATGAGGATGAAGCTCTCATGAACAGAATTAGTGGCCTTATAGAAAGATACATGAGAAAGATGACCTCTCACTCTTCTTTTTAGTTTGCAATCAACATACTCCTCTAAGGCTCTGACATTCCTCTCCAACTTTTTCACACATACACATCCTCCTTCCAATTGTCCTCAGTGCAAGATACTAATCCTTTGTCAACCAAAGTTGTGGCAAGTATTTCTTCGTTTCTGTTTGTTTTTTGTTTTCCTGTGCATTTTATGGTATTTTTGTGCATGTTCAAAAGTTTGAAACTTTTATACTGTCAAATCTGTCAATCTTTACTTTCTCATTTTTTGCTCCAAGTTTTTTTTTTGGGGGGGGGAGACTTTTTTGTGAATCACTCTAGGGTACCCTTTATCTTGATCTGTATTATTCCTGTACCTATTTTCTCTTAGATCTTAGGCTATAAATTCCTTAATGGTAATAATGTTATCACTTTTATAGATGTAATAAACATACTAATGAATACTATGAGCTAATATTATATTCGGCACCTTACAAATATGAACTCATTTAATTCTCATTTCAACCCTACAAGGTAGGTACTACTATTAAGGCCCTTATACAGATACGGAAATTAAGGTAACTTTTCCAAAGTCACACAACTATTACACGACAAGGTCACAAAACTAGTAATCCTGGTGGACCCCGGATTGGAACTGAGGCAGTTTGACTCCAGAAATTCTGCTTGTAACCATTACCCTCTGCTGCCTTTTCACGTGTGGAAAACTATCAGGTGCTCAACAAGTCTTTGTTGAATGAGTGAAATTTAATATAAAGGCAAGTTGTGTTGGTAGTTCTGGGTTTCACACAGTTTCTTAGAAGATCTCATGAGAGTTTAAGGGGTCACAACAAATGGTTGAATAACCATGATGTGAAATGCCAAAGAACTCGAAGCTGAGACCAAGTTATGAGGCTTTTACAGTGCCCCGGTGTTCACACACCTGATTGGCTAAAAGGGAAATCTTGGATGATGAATGGGAGGGAACCCAAAAAAATGTGGAGTCCAAAGCAATGGGCAGTTTTCCACATCATTATAGCAGTATTTTGTAACAATTTCTTTGGCAACTGACAGCAGGCATTTAAATCAGCTATTTCCTCCTCAGAATTCCTCTCCAAAGAATAATAATGGCCTATGCAACTCTGAAGGAAATGTAGCCTCTACTGGGATACAATCTTATCTGGGAAATTGCCATGGTATTCGTCACAGCTGTCACTGCGCCGAGCCCATTAGAGATGTGCTGAGTGTAGATGTACAGGGTTGCACACTCTAAGGGCCCCGCTCCACATTCCTCCTGAGTTCATGCCGGAAAACAAAACCCACTCAACATTTGGGGGCAGAGTCTCCTCCAAGCTGGGTTAGCAAAACAGAGCCATTCACACGGCCCTAAAAATGTTACTCTGTGGCTCAGGTTGTAGATTTATAAAGACATTTGCAGTGACACCCTCTGGAAGGGTAGAACACAACAGAGCTTATCCAGAAAGCCCAGATTTAATTGGAGAGCATAAGGATAGCCGAGGACCTAAATCTGAGGTAGGGGGATTGGCACTGGCACGTTGGACCACAGTTCTTTTCAGTTTGTTTCCATTGGACAGTAAGCTGTTGCAGTCTTGACTCTTTTCATTCAGAGAATGCTAGAGCTGGGAGTCCAACTCCTGTAATATACATAATTTAAGAAACTGGGGCCTAGAGACATGAAGTGATCATTGCAAGGCCCTGCATTCAACAGGTAGCAGGGCTCACAGTGCCTAGATGAGGGCCAGTGGGACTTTTTAAATTTGGTCTAAGAGGAAATGCTCCTGTAATTCTAAGTTTTCTGCATTTAAAAATGTACCAAAATCATAATTATCTTTTATTTTAAAATTGATTTTTAACCTATAAAAGAAACAGACATAAAAATAATTTTCTCTCAATATACCAGGGAAGATAATTTACTGATAAACGTTGTTTTAGAAACTAATTTACTGCTCCATGTGAGTTTTGCTTATTCCCAAAAAGTTGTTTAGCCACCTTGACTCAAAACAAGATGAGGCATCTTTGCCACACACAACACAGCGCAGGGTTTTCTAAGCTGGACTCTAGGACTGGGTATAACTTACTTTTATACAGACAGCAAGCTGCATGGAGGTCCTTGCACGTTCTCACTTCTGTCCCTCTCAGGCCACCAGAAGACACTCTCCAGGTTTCTTTACATTGTGGGCATTGCCAACATGCTCCAGATTTTCCTGTTGTTGTTAAGCAGCAGTTGGCAAAGCATAGGAGACCTGAAGTAACTCAATAACACCATGGCAACGATTATGTAATCCCATCAATTCTTTCACTTCTCCCTATCTGCTCACCTAACATCTCCCCACTCTTTCATGCTCTCATTTGAGAGAAGCTATGTCACCATATTCCACCCCAATGCCTGACCCAGAACAAGCAATCAACAGACGTTCAGACGTTCGCGGGTGGCACAAATGGTTGAACTTTACTTTTTCATCACCAACTATTTTCCATCCTTCTTTCTTCTCCTCTTTTGCTGATGGACCTCTCTTCAACTTTTTGAAAACCGGTCATAAGATAAACAGTAGCAAAAGCAATGACTGAAATAGGGACAAAATTCTTATTTTATTTGAACCAGTTTTTATTTGAAGTTTGATATTACATTATCAAATTATGTCTGTGTTTACCAAAATGTTCTCTTTTGTACAACTCACTTATTAACATTTTGCTCTTTGTAGGTCCATAAAATAATTTTCCCTTTGATAGTAAATGAACAAGAGCAAGGGTACAACTGTCTCTGAAACTCTTCTCAATTGCCTAGTAAATTGTTCTAATTACAAATGCCTTTGAAGAATTATTGTTGATAAATGGCAACATGACACATAACAGGATAAAAAAAAATCACCTTAGAATTATTAGCATGGAAAAAAGGTGTATTCCATGTTTTTATTTACCTAGCTTGCAGTTTTTATTCTTCATAAAACATTTTAAATTTATAACCATGGATGTATCATTAATCTTTTTATTTATATTATCTACAATATATCATAAGAATCTTAGTTGCATACCTAATTATATCCATGTGTAACAAAAAATGTTTCTGTGTTAATTTTAAAACTACCTTTTCACCAAAAAGTCTGTGTCAAAAGAAAGCATGGCAGTATTCTGAGGTCAGTAAAATATCACCATGTACATCTTAATTGAGATGCATGGACATACATGTACATATATAAACAAAAACTAATTTAAAGTTTTCTTTTTAAGCTTAATATGATTAGTTATAAAATAATCAGATGTCTTGTAATCATATTCTGTTCAAACTGAAATGAAATATGCCTCCCTTTATTAGTCTGCAGAACTGATTAAATAGGTGACAATGTAACTTCCATTAGAAGTGCTTTTTCTGCCATCTAGTGGAAAAATGAAATCTATGAAGATTTACAATTTACATTTTTAATTCTTTTGTCTTAAAATAGTCAGTGAGGACTTATTAGAAGTCTCAAGAAAACTAAGTAATGTATTCTCTTCTTGTTTCAGATATGATACATAGGTGAACCAGATAGATGTGAGCAATCCTGAGTATTCTCCATATTGCCAGAGACAAATAGAAAAATGTAGAGCGTGTTTTGGGCTTTCTAAAAAAATCACAGAAGCCATCAACTCCAAGTGAGATAGTAGCACCCATCATTTTACATAATTGGATTGTCATTCATTGTCAAAGTGATGAAAGATGCCTCAAACCCCTACATCTCTTCCTGTTCTTGTCAATACTCTAATCCTGTAAACTGGGTGAGGGAGGGTTTAGACTAGAGAATCACCTTGCGGGGGCACTGTCTAGATTAGTGGTTTTCCTTTTTAAACTGCAACTCACACTAAGATATAGAGTTGACTTTCCCAGCCAGCGTGCGCACATAAAACAGAACACAAAGTTCCACAAAGTAATGATGTTTATATGAGTGACCACTGTGATATTTTATATTGTTCCGCTTTATTCTATTTCACTTTTTTGGTATTATTTTTATAACATTTTTAATTGATTCCGTGGTCCACTAATGGTTCCGAAATCTGAAAAATACTGGAGTGTTTGTTTCCTGAGAAGTCTTGTGTTTACCTCGCCTGCTAAAAACATATTATGCAGTATGAAATTATGACAAAAATAAAAAGTTAAACAACAAAGAAAGGTATTTTAAGGACTGGTTAATTAATACAGACCTTTCAGATCTTCTCAGTTCAGAATATTTTAACTGATGAATGTTGACAGTGATTACTGGCATCATCCTCTCTAACTCCCAGAATAGAAGGCTTGGATTCATCTTCATAACCACCTCTCACTGAATCACTCATCAAATTCTGTGGATTCTAACCTCAAAGTGAGTCTTGTATCTTTGTTCTCTTTTCATCTTTATCTGGTTTAGACCCTTCTCATTCCCTCCCTGAATGATCACGGAAGCTTCCACACTGCTCTCCATGACTCCATCTCTCCTCCTTCCAAACCATCCTTCACACAGCTGCCAAGATTTCCCGTCCCCCTCACAGGTCAGATGACATCATCTACTGCAGCCTCCACCTAATGAATGATGCCCAAGAGCCTTAGGGTGACATTCAAGACCCTCTCTGCTTAGTCGCCCCAGAAGGTGCTTAATAAATATTTGTGAAAGGCACTTCCTTTGACATTCAGTTCTCTACGTGCCCTATAGTCTAAATGCTGTTCTACTAACTGTTCCCTGAATTCTTTTAGTAGTTTATTTATTTTTAAAGAATGTGCATTTGCTCAAACTATTTCCTGGGCCACCTTACTCTCTGACTTCTGCCTGTGGAAATCCTTTTAAACACCAGCTCTAATGCAAAAATCCCCTTGATGCCCCACAGAGTGAACTCCCACAGCTTGTTCATAGTAATTCGTTTCTTTCTATTAAATGCTTATGCTCTCCTGCCCAGTTTGTTTTCCTTCATCTGCCTCCCTTGGTTAACATCTTGAGGGCAGGAACATGCCTTTGTGCATATCTCTAGTCCTTAGGGCTATTCTAGGTGTTGGATATACTTTCATTTACTTTAGCACACTAGCTATTTTTTTTAAGTAGGTAGGACTGGGACCTGCTGGCAATCAATTTTAGTATAGGCCAGTCAAGGCTTAGATGGGCTAGAGTGTATACATAAGTTTTACAGTGAGGTTGGACCAAACTTTCTAGTTTGAATTATTAGCTCACACATCAATACTTTTTCAGTACCTAGTGAGCACTACATACTGCTAAAAATACCAAGAAGTGGAAAGGCCAGCTGTAACCTCATAAAATGAAGGCACTTCTCCATGTTCCTATAATGATCTTTACCTTCTTCTGTCACTAGACTTCCTCCTTGTACTTCATATATCTATTTCCATGAGTTCCTTGAAGGTAGAGTCTCTCTTTTGCATCTGTATACCCACCAACTAACATACCACCTACACATAGCAGATGCTCAATAAATACTTAATGAAAGAATGACACAAAAAACTATAGTGGATAAAGAAGTATTAGATAGTATGTTCATCTAAAAGAAGCTTAAATGCGTTAGGGAAATAATTACCGAAACATTTTGACCATATCCTACACTTAAAAGATATTCAACATACTTTAATAAATTATAATGAGAGTCAATTTCTATGTGCAGGAAAAGCTGTTAAACACTTATCAAGAAGTATAAGTGCTGCCTCTCTTGAAGCTTATAGTCTATTTTATGGGGAAAATAGAGGACAGTAGAATTATCTTGCTTCCACCAAGTGAACTTATAAAAGGTACACCTCCAAAGTTTTATGGCAATTCCAACTGACCAGGGAATTATTGAGACGTAGGATAAACATAAATCTAAAATAAAAGCAGAGAAATATCAAAATTCAGTGAAGTCATACACTCATCAACAAGAGGCTTTTCAGGATCATGTTAAAAAAAAGAAATACTAATAATTGAAGCAGGAGGATTTCAAATGAACAGTATTGCCATCTATGCATGATTGTTAAATCATTCACTACTTAATTATTGAACATTCACTACATGTTATGCACAGTGATGGAATTTGAGAATCAAGAACAGGTATTTCCTTACAGGTGAGATGCTCCCTGCCCTAGAGACAGGGGAGTGATTTTTCACAAGTTGGTGTCAACATTAACCTATATAGATGTAGATAAGTGTGAGAATCTGGGAACTACTGTGAATAAGGTATTCACTTTTAAGATGATTAGATTATTGATTCATTGAACAATCCTAAATTAGACCTTGAATAGAAAGAAGTTGTTAAAATGTCTATCTGTGGAGAGAGTACAATTATTTGTAATACTATAGACCTTATTTAGACCTCAAATATTATTATTTAATAGTAATAAAGCAATTTTTTGAGGGAGAAAAGTTATAAAGACCATCTTTACTTTGAGGGCTTCATAATTTAACCACAATATTAAGCCTTTTTGATGTATTAGAATAGAGTATGAAAAGGCATCTCCTTTTTGGTTTTCCTAAAGTACTATAGTGATCTAGTACCTCTCCCCAGCACAGTGCAGACTGGATTCCACTTATTTATCTAGACCCTACCTGCTGGGTTAAATTGTGAAAAATGGCACATGCTGTTTGACAACTGAGTAATGGGGCTAACCAGGAGAAGTGAATTACATTTGAAACGAGAAGCTGAGGACATGGGAGGGCAAGCTGAGCCAACGGGAGCAGCTCCCCATCTTTAGTTTTTATTACTCATGGATCGTGAGATGCTAAGAGTTGGTCTTATATTGGATAGCTTAGGAAAATGTGGCGTCCAACAGTGAAAAGATTGGAAAGATCTTAAAAACTCTCTAGCAGCCAACCTCGTCACCTCCCCCCACTGCCCTGTGCTGCCTAGCCCGGCTGCATCCCTCAAGTCAAGTCATACTTCTAAGACTCAGCTTTTCCCCAGGGAGGAGAGATGCATTATTAGTGAAATCTTAGTATAAATTCCTTTGTTCTGGCCTGAGCTTGAGAAACAAGGAAGTTCCACACAAAACGTTGAAAGTGAGAAAAGACAAGACTGGAGAAATCCCAGGTGAAAAAGCATCCTCTCTTCCACATGTTGTTTTCCCTAAAGGCTCCCTTGTTAACCAGATTTACTGCTAAATCCCAACAGTCTAAAACCTTTCTGAACTGATGAAAGTGACAGTGCGGGAGTCATAACAATCCATCACAACTACTCTCTTCCTATCTAAGTCATGCTTGTGGCTGCTGCCTTGAAAGGTCAGACCAATGACACCAGTTTTTCCTGAGACTGCCCGGCCCCTTGTGCAGTAGCATTTCAACGTAAGGACAACTCAGTATATAGTGCCGTTTTTGTGAAATCTAAGCAGTTTGTCTTTGTTTCACACAAAATGCTTTTCTGTCTTTCTTTCTGAACTTGGCCCTGATTGATAGAGTCTTCTCATTTCTATTAGGTAGACAGGTGAAAGCAGGTATGTTTATCAAAGGCCAAAATTAAACCTCACCAAGCTCCCTGCTTCGGCTGCCCTGCCGCCCCCACGGTTTTCAGTCAGCAGACTTCAAAAGCGGTTTTCCCTTAGCCCTCTGGTTGCTCCTATTCTACATGAGGGCTCTCGGGTGTTCAACAGGAACAAAGATCATGCATATTCCCACTGAGTTCATCAAAGCAACTAAGAACAATGAGCTCTTTTTATGTCGAAAAGAAAGATTTAAAAATTATTCATCATCCTTACTTCTCCCAACACATTCTCATCCTCATGGGCTCCTTTCACTAATTAATTATGCAAGTCTTCATAACTAAAATTTAGGTACACATTAATCTTTTGGTTCTATTGGATATCCTGATCTTTCTCCCTATACAAACATAGTATGTGCTTATATTTAAATACATTTTGCCTGTTTCCAAAAGACTATATAAAAATTTATAAAAACATGCATTGGTGAGAAAAAAGTGCATTTAAAATTTGTTCAGAATCCTTGGGTTACTCCTAAAATTGTTGGGTAAGTCCAATTAATGAAAAATATAAAGTGAAGATTAACATTTATTAAGCTCCTATTATGTGCCAGGTGGTATGCTACATATTTTACATATCTCCATTTAATCTTCCTAACATTGTAGCTATATATATCATCCTCATACTACAGATAAAAGATTTTGAGGACAGACAAATCAAGTCTGACCCCAAAGCCTGAGCTTTCTACTAAGCCATATGAATATTAGAGCCAAAGGAATCTTGGAGAATATCTAGGATAGTGGTTTTCCAAAATGTAAGACGGGTGCCAAAGGGGATGGTCTCTAGGACATTCCATTTAAAAGGCAATAAATGCCATAAAGTTCATTTCTTTTCAATGCTCTTTCAACCTTTTTGATAATTCAGTTCTGTTATGTTACTAACACTTGCTCATCTTCTTTCCCATCATCAAAAAGCAGGTCTTAGAATCACAGATTTTAAAGATGATACCTAAATAAAATTTAAAAATCTATGTTTAGTAATTAGTTTTATGGCAAATGATGCTGGGTTCCCATTTAAGTAGTGTCATTTTTGTAGCATGTAAATTTCTATTTTGAAAATAAATTTATTTGGATTTTTAAAAAGTGAGCCTATTGAAAAAAAAAAAAGGTCTGTAAATAATAGTTCAGTATCATATACATGTGGTAAAAATCATGAAGATACTATAGGCAATCTAGGCTATGGGGGCATAAATCAGAGGCTAGGCTAAACCTCACAATACAACTGAAGAAACTCACCCGATGCATTGAAGGAACAGAGGCCTAGAGAGATGTGAAATATCCTTGACATACAAGTTTTCCAAATTGCTGACACATGATTAGCTTCTAACACTCTATTGCTTAATACTTGATTCGGTTATTAGAAAATTTTAAATATGTCTGAAATATGTAAGTAAATTTCATATCTCACAATGTAAAGTTGTTCTTTCTGAAGTATAAAAAACATAATCTCACACATCTTTGATATGCCAACTTTGTTTTCAAGCCTTGGGCAATGGTAATATAGCTATCTACTTTCACCACCAGGGGAAAAGCCTTCCCTTTACATCTCAAGTCTAATTTTACACTGTAAATTATACAGTCTACCTTTAAATAGGCTTCAATCACACATAATTAATAAGCATCTAAATATTTATAGAACACCTATAGAAACACAAGTTGAAGTCACAGAAATATATATTAAATCAAAAGTATACTAATAATCACCAAAATGATTTTATTTTTGTCAATGACAACATGCATTACACTGAGATTGCATCATTACTGTTCGGTTTCCTTAAATATTACTTAAGTATGCATTAAAAATATATGTTTACATTTAAGAAACATAACATAAAAGTAGTTCTGTGTAAATATACGTCCTTCTAAATATATTTTCCTGCTTTGTTTCATACGTAAATAACTTAATCTACAAAGTCATAAATAAAACTATTACCTCTTATAGCCTAAAAGTATATATAAATTTTGGAGCTTAACAAAAGTGTTCTCTTTATGATTTTATATGTAACATGCAGTATTTGCAGTATTTGCTATCGAATGACTTATTTTAAGTTCTTATTGTCTCAAATAGTTCTCCCAACATTCCAGTGCACTTGGTAAAAGTGAATGCATTTGAAAAGACAAAAAGGTCAAAAGACTAGCTGTTTTAAACAGTACAGGAGGTTGTCATTTAAGTATTATTAGCCTCACTAAAATCACTAGACTTTGAAGAACAAAAAAATGCTGCTGAAGAGTAAATGCTTGTACTATCATTTAAATGGAAGCTAACAAAGTCTGAAACAAAAATAAAACCAGATTAAATTTGTAGTCTTGGGAAAAATATTCCATTGAGATTCTTTTACAGAAACCAATTAACATCCTAAATTTCTAAAATAAAATAAATTGAATCAAACTTTGAGTGCTTAAACTTTCAGAGTAAAAATAATGGCAAATAAAAATGATCTTGAAAAGACATTACAAAATATAAGATTTAGTTTCTGTTTAATAACTGGAAATCTTTATTCCTTCAGAAAATAGTAGCACTTGTTGAATGACATCTCCTGTTTAATAATTAGATAACCATTAGTCATCTATTTAGCTATTTAGATAACCCCTTTGGGATGTATTAAGTAAGCACTCAAATTATTTTTATGTAATAAAAAGAATTTTGCATGTTGAAAATGTTTTATTATATATTATTTTTTATGCTGTCATTTTCTGAGTATAAAACCTAGAAAGAAAAACATTCTCAATTAATATTCTCATTAAATTTAAATGATTCAAATGATAAATAATATTAAGCTAAGTACTGTTATTCCCTTTAAAATCTAAGTACTTAAAAGTTTTATTTTTCTATCAATACAAAACTGATCTGGTTCACACTCTTAACTGCCAGACAAATTTCATGTTTAAAAAACTAAATGTTCTTTGTTAAAGAGCAAATTACAACAAATGTTTTTTGCGCTCTTATAAAAAACAAGATTCTAATATACATAATGAACTAAATCAAAATTCACAAATGGTGGCTAAAATTCTGTCAACTTTTAGCCCAATACAACATAAATCCAGTTATTCTACATAAAAAATTCAAAATTAAAGTTTATAACAGAAATGTAAACAAGTCAGAACTACTACATTACCACTGATGGGTTCTTCTATACTTTAACCAGGTAGAGCAGATGTGCGCATCTGATAGACTACGTAGGACATTAAAGCTATCAGAGCTATAAATAAGGAATACATAAATATGAACACTGCAATGCCAAAGTATTAGAGCTGTTTAAAAAAGATGTGACATAAACACATCTGGATGGTTCTTTCAGTAAGCCACTGTTCATTAATTCATAAAGCTATGGTTTTATAATTCTTTTAAAAGAAATGTTTTTACACTGCTGCATGCAGTAACGTTTTTGTACATTCTTGACTACAATGTGATTTTCAAAACCTCTTGTAGAGCTTGACGTCTCATCAGGATTTTCCAGAAAGTCAGCTTGTCATATTTTCAGCAGCCTTGAACAAGAAGGTAAGATTCATTATAACAAAACCATAGAAAACGAGGTACCATGTAAATAAATGTCAATACTGCACTGTCATTAACAACCTATCTTCAACATGCACCAAATCACTTTTATCAAGATAATGCAATGGTTTTCACTTTTGCAGTGCATTAGAACCACCTTTTGAACTGATTGCTAGTCTCACAGTAGAAAACTATTTGATCTTAAATAGTTAATGTAAAAATACACTGCTACTTGAAAAATTAACCTATAAAAGACCTTATCCACATAGTCTTTACTAGTCTGTTTCTGCAAGTTTCATTATAGTGTGATAAGTAAATTAAGATGGAAAGACTTCCCTGTTCTGTATAAGCTGGAGAAAAAAGGGCAAGAGAATCATCAGCACATGGCTAATCCTATCTCACCTATATCACCATTATACTTTAATTAACATTTCTTCTTTGTTGGAAAATTTTCAGGCCCTCTTCCCCATCTAGTTTTAATGAGATACTGGTATACTTGTTTTACGTATGGGAGAAATGTTTTAAGAGGCTTGTGTGTGACTTACCTTCCATTCAAATGGGCAACACTTTCTGATTTTCTGAATTTCGTTCAACTTGATTACTGATTTTGCCTTCACAAGAGATATGGTCCACTGGATGTGAGATAACCAGCATGCCAAAAACTGAGAAAGCTATGTTATTTAGGTAGTTCTGACTCTCCTACCCTAATACCTTGGGATTTATTTTGTCTACGGAAAGGCTTTGCCAAAATACTTCTGTTAGTCTCTTTTGTACATTCTTTTCAGCTAGGTTATATGCCTCTGGTTTCTTTATAGCACTCAAACTGCATTACAATACAAAAATCTCTACCTGGAAGCAACCTGAGAAATATCCATTCACAGGAGAAAAGATAAATAAGTTATAGCATAATTTGTATAATGACACATAATTATTGCTGTGAAAAGGAATGTTAGTCTCAAAAAAAAAATGAACCTCACAAACACGTTAAATGAAACAACCCAGTAAAAAAGATGGTGCTATAAGATTCTACTTATATCAAGTTTGAAAATTTTACAAAATTAAACTACAGCGTTTACAGGTCCATGCTTAGTAAAACTGTTAAAGGTAACAAAGTGTCTACTGTAAAAATCAGAACAGTAGTTACTGGTGGGGAAAGTGGAAAGAAGAAAGTGATGGGCACTTCTCGGGTGCTGGCAATGAGAGATGTATGGATATTTTCTTAATGCTAAATTTTGCTCTGTAAATGTTCTGTTTACATTTTTGTGTTATATTTAATAATCAAAAAGTTTTAAAAAGCACAAACCCAACAACTCAAATTACTGGAATTTACTAGAGATGGGTAAGCTAAATCTTTTATATAGTTCTATTTCCACAAAGAAAGCAGGATAGAGAGAAGCCAGTCTGTCCTTAAGCAGGACTTAGATTCAGTATTCATGCTGAGTTAGTGTGTGCAAGCAAGAAAGGGAACATTCTCTTTCCAATCTCAGCAATTAAAAGATGATATATTTGAATCTGACAAAAGATGGTTCTCTGGGCTCATTTGGCAGCACAGCTCTAGTGCCCTCAGCAGTTTCCTGTCTCTGAGCCACTCTGAGTCTCACTTCCGTTCTCTTTACTTACTTATTTTTATTATTATTTTTTATAAGTTTGTGCCAAACTAAAGACATATACTGGTGAGCAAGACATCAAATGTTCCCAATTCTTCCCTTTTCTTGAAGGATTTAATTTATGCTCACAGACAGGTAGGTCTACTGGCTACTTTTCTGCCTGTGGAATGCAAGAAGTCTGGCGTGACACCCTTTATTCTGTACCATACAGGTCCCTTCAGCCCAAGCTGGCAATGTTCTGTGCCGAGACGGTTGACTGCATCTGAGTCGCATACCTGATCTCACCAAAAGGCTCTGCAACCACTCTTGGTCTTCTCTCCAAAATGTGCTATCTGGAAAGACTGAGAATTTTCCAAAGAAAGTGCTCGTTCCTTTTTGCTTACCAGTTCCTTTCTCAATTTTTCATTCTTACATTTTACTATTAGTGGCAAGGAGTAATCAGGCTGCACTTTCCAAATTCAGAAATTTCTTCAGCTAAATATCCTAGTGCTTACAAATTTTATTTTTGTTCCAAACAGTGTAACATAATTTAGCTAAGTGTTCTGTCACTTTATAGTAAGCATAGCTCTTCCTCCAGTGTCCAATAACACGTTCCTCATTTCTGCCTTGAGACTTCACCAGGACCTTTAACATCCCTATTTCTAGCAAGATCCTGTTCCTAATACAAGTATCCTCCAAGAAGACTGAAGCCTTCTCTACAGCTCTCCTCTTCCTTTCTGAGTACTCACCAGAATCTCCTTTAACACCTACCAATAATCTCTTCAAGACAATCTAGGCTTTTTCTATCAAGTGCATTAAAACCTTCCAATCTCTATTATTGCCTAATTCCAAAGCCACGTCCATATTTGTAGGTATTTCTTCCCACAACTTTCCACTTCCCAGCAGTAAATCTGTTTATTTCTAAGGCTCTTGTAACAAAATACAGCAGACTGGAATACCTTAAATGACAGAAGTTTAATCTCTTATAGTTCTGGGGGCAGAAGTCCAAAATCTAGGTGTCAATAGGGCCACCCATTTTCTGAAGGCTCTAGCATAAGATTCTTCCTTGCTTCTTCCTAGTTTCTGGCGGCTGCCAACAATTCTTGGCCTTCTTTGCCATCACTCCAATCTCTGCAACTGTCATCACATGGACTCTCCCATATATCCATCTTCACATGATACTCTGTGTATTTGTCTAAATTTCCCTTGTCTCATAAAGACAGCAGTCATTAATCCATTTTGATCTCATCTTAATTACACCTACAGATTATGCCTACACTATTCCAAATAAGGTGACAGGTACCAGACTTGAGTATATCTTACTTGGGGCAGACACAATTTTACCTACAACACAAGGAAAATCCTAACAAAGTTGGAGACTTCTGGATAAAAATAACATGGTCCATGATAGTAGCAATTTTTGTGATCTGAACATGCTACTAAGCTCCTTGTCTTCAGAATTTCTACTGATGGTTATAAAAGCTACTTTAATCATAGTTAGGATATTTCACATAACTTCATCATTAATCATTTGTTAAACAAAAAGATTTTTATTTAGAATAAACTAACCTTTAGTGCTTCAGTGGCCCTACGAAGTTCCTTAATAACTGAAGATAAAGCTTCTGGGTTAATTCCTTGTTCACAAAGCCGCACACAAATAGACAGAGTCTCCATATCTAAGCCCGTATTCAAAATCCTTGAAATCTCGAGCAGAACTGAAAAAAGAGAAAATTTTAAAAACAAATTCTTACATTCATGCATGGAATACTTGTTTTTAATTCACATAATAGTGCAAATACCCAAGAACTAGCACAGTAGCCTTTAGAAATAGGCATGTAATACTGTCTTGTCTTTACTTAGCTCTAGAAACTTCAAAATAAACTCACACCCTCCCTCCACATCACTGTTTTTTGCATCTGTTTTTATTCTCTCATTCATTTAACATCAATCTAAAATTATGCATCATAATCAGGATCATTCTCAACATTACCCCAATTTTTAGTATTCTTTTACAATGCAATTTAGTCAGTCTTATAACATCCCATTTCATGGAAACACCATATGTTACTTAATCATTCTATTTTAAGAGTTAGGTGGATCTTATGTTTCCCCTAATAATAATACTGTGAAAAGCACCTGTACATACTAACTTACTTTTATTTTACTAGGATGAATTTGTAGAAGTAGAACTGTTTAGTCAGTAATATACATATTTACAGCTTTAAAAATATTTAGAAACTTACAATTTGACAGCAAAATCCTGTTTGTTGAATCTAAGAATTAAAATGAAAGCTTATATTTGTAACTTTATTTTCATTGTACTTCATTTTATTACAGTTTATAAAAGCATCTGTTTCACCTAAGAAGCACTAGCACAGAATCACAGGATATAAATACACTGGCTGCATTAAATTTTTCTGTATGGTGGCTTTTTCTCAGAGTATGTTCAGAATTTTTTTAAGTCATGGTCAACATGTTACTTGTTTCCTGTATCATTTTTCTTTGGCATTATGTTTAGAAAGTTATTCCCGATACAAATATTATATTATTATTCACCAGCATTCTCTTCCAATACTGTAAAGTTTACTTTTTCCCCTCCAAAAATATTTAAATAAACATGTAACCCCCCCGAGTTGGGTACAAACTAGAATCTCGAACTTTTCCTACCAGAAATGTTAGTTGTTCACTACTGTTGAATGATCCTTTGGCACTGAATCCAGATGGCACCCTTCTCACATAGTAGATTCCCATATGACCATGAATTTGTTGCATGTCTATCTTGTGTCAGAAATACAATTTTAATACTAAATTTACAATCCATGTAGTGGGGGTTAAAGATGCCTTTGTTATCTTTTAGTAACATAAGCCCTTTCATTCTCTCCATGAACTTTAAAATATTGATGAATTCCAAAAACAAATTCCATTGGGATTCTGATCTAAATTACATGAAAGCTACACATTATTTTGGGATGGAGAGATGAGTTAACAATGTTAAGTCATTTATTAAATTAAGTCTAAATCCTCCCAAAAGCTTTTACAGTATTCAGTGTTTGTGAGATAGGACTTGCCCAATTTTTCATATCTGATATTCATTTCCATCTCTAGAAATTTGTATCTTTTAAAAATATGTCTTCCATACCTTTAGAACACATGGAATACAGTCCTAATGTCTCTGTCAGCTAATCCTAACACCTGTGGCAATTTTGGGTCTGTTTCAATCGACTGAATTTTTCTCATCATGGATCATCATTACCTGCTTTGGCTACCTAATAATTTTTTATTGGATGCCAGACATTGTGAATTTTACCTTGTTGGTGCTGGATGTTTTTCTATTTCTATACATATTCTTGAGCTTTGTAATTAATGGTTAACTGGAATCAGTTTGATGCTTTGGGGTCTCTTAACATTTCCTAGTCAGGACTACTAGAATCCTATTTTAAGTGTAAGATTATTTCCCATCACTGAGGTAAGACCCTCTTAAGTACACTACCCAATGTCTTGGGAATTATGAAGTTTTCCATTCTGGCTGGTAGAGATACAGGCACAATTCTCAATCCTGTGTGAACATGGTATACTGTTCCCTCTAATACTTTTAAGATGGTTCTTGACCCAGCTTTTTGGAGTAATTTTCTGACATACAAATGCTGGTCAAGGCTCTGCTGAATATTTAAGGGAGACCCTTCTGCATACCTCCAGAATTCTCTCTGGGTGCAGCTTTCCTCTCAGGTACCCTGTCCTACAAGCTCTAGTCTCCCTGGACTCTAAGATCCATCTGCTTTACTGAGGATGTCCACTGGGTGGTCCTCCCCTGGATTCCTTCCCTCTCCCCACTGTATTTTGGTCTGGAAACTCTATGAAAGCAGTAAGTTGGGGCATGATACTCCAGCATGCTAATACTTAGCTATTCAGTTGAATTTATTTCAATAACTCTAAGATTTCTAATTTCCCACCATAATCTCTTGTTCTTGTTTCATAGCTAAATGATTATTTACAGCCACTTCTATTTTGTGGCTCTTTCTGCTTTTCTCTTTTTGAGGCTTTAATTCTTTTCTTAAGCCACTTTTGAAATTTGTTTCAAGTATAAGAGAACAGCAAAAAACAAAATTAAGAATGTGTTCTCCAGAGCCAGACTACCTGGGCCAAAATTCCACTTCAATTATTACTCTGTAGGCAAGGTAGCCTCTGTGCCTTTATTTCGTCATTCTGTAAAATGGGGATCATCGTAGTACTTATATGATTGTTGTGAGGATTAAAGCATAGTTAAAAGGGTGTTTGACACATGGTAGTACTCAATAATAAATTTGGCTATTACTTCTGCTTTATTTTTCTTTTCTTTTTTCAAGTTAGTTTTTTATTTGCTTTTTATCTACTTTAGGTGCTTTGTAATTTTCAACTGAAAGCTCATATTCCACAGTTTTTCTTGCACGTCCAGGATTGGTGATGCATTCTTGGATAGGTAGTATCACACTGGCCTCCACCCTCATGATCAGGTTTGTGGAGGCATCTTGGCTTTAGATGCACAAGACACATGGATGGTGTTGCTCAATCCCTAGCCATGGCACGTGGTACACTTCCAGCCCTCAGCTTCCCTCAGGCAGGGCTGCATGCTTTGTCAGGTTTCATTCCCAATCCCATGCTGTGATTCCCATCTGTTCCTTTCTTTGGGGGAATCTCCTCTCTCTAATCAATGGAGACTTCCCCTTCCTGTATTTTAAACATGGCTATGCTCAAACTTGTATAGTTTAATATTTTGACATTATTTTTCGTCATTTTTATATGCTTGAAACAGAAAGTTTCAATCAATGTTCAATTATTAATTTTGATAGTGGACTATCAATTTTAGTTTTGGTTGTTTTCATGAACAGATTCTACCTCGCTCTTACACATTCTAAGTGATTAGTGCCAATAGTCTAGATGATTACTTTTATTTTGTAGTCAGCCACTCTAACAAATTCTACTGAAGTGTCTAAGTTTATCAGTTGACTCTTCTATTTTCTAGTGGGATACAAATAACTGTTTTGTGTCCTTTTTGTGTTCTTACCCTGAGCTATTTATTAAATCTTTCATGTCAATGTTTCTTTAAAAAGCAGTGAAAGTATTTCCCACTTTATTTAGAATGCATTTAACATTAATGGTGTTGTTTTTATATAATTATCTTTTAACGTGTTAAAAATGTACTGTTTTCTTTGCTAAGATTTTAAAATCAGGAAAAAATGTCGATTATAATACTTTTTTATCAATCGCTCAAACAATCAGGTAGCTTATTATTATTTTTTTTTATTTGGTGAGGTAATATACTGACTGACCATATCCACAGCTGAAGAACACTGAGCTTGAGAAATTCCTACATTTTCAGCCCTGCTCTTTACTTGGGCTACTCGCTGTAAACACAACCCCGAGAAATAACAGAAGGAAAGAGCAGCCAGAGCTTTGTATTCTTGGCATACAGAGCAAGAATGTATGAGTATGCTCTGCACTCATGGAAGACTAACTTGAAGTTTCAGGATTCATGGTAAGTTAGTGCTATATAAATATAAGGGGGGGGGAATCACCTGAGATTTAAGATCAGAATGTGTACAAACAAGAAAAGGAACACTTCTCCTTCCCAATCTCAGCAAAGATAAGATGCTAAATTTGAATTTGTCAAAAGATGGCCCCTGGACTCATTTGGCAGCACAGCTCAATTGCCCTCAACAGTTTCCTGATCTCTGAGCCACTCTGAGTCTCCCTTTCCTCCCCTTCCTTTTCTTTTTTTACTTACTTATTATTTGTATAAGTTTGTGCCCAACCAAAGACATATGCTGGGAAGCAAGATATCAAATGCTCCCAATTCTTCCCCAGGAGGTAAGTGGCATAGAAGATAGTAAAGCTTCATCTGTATTTGCAGCCACTCCCTAGAACTAGCATCACCGCCTCAGCTCCACCTCAGATCATCAGGCATTAGAGTCTCATAGGAGCACTGGTCCCTAGTGCAAAAAAAGGGTGGGGACCGCTGCTTTAGTATATCGATAGTCTTTGGGGAAAAAATCATTCTACTTATAGCATTTTTTTTTAATTTTTTTCTTTTTAAGACCTATTTATTAACTATTTTGGTTTCTGATTTTAAAAATAAATCAAATATAAAGGCTACCCCAGATGAAATCCAGTTGGCAGCTATGAGCACTATTAAAAAACTGGCAGCCTTGTACCCTTTCTTTAAGAAGCCACATATTCTGAATATCGGTATGCTTTGATTAATTAAACATTAACATTTAGTTCTGAAATCTAAGGATACAATCCACAAAAAAAAAAAATACTGATGGAAGGGAGGCAGTAAGAAGAGGAGTAGAAATACTACATCCTGAAGGAGGGTCGGACTCAAAAAATTTTGAATACTGCAGGTTGGCTCTCACAGATTTAAATAAAAGTGAAACCCACATTACCAGAATTTCAAATAACAATGATGTTTGAGTAAGTCAGCCCGGCCACTTTATTCCTCCATATGAAACTAACCTTTCCATACAGGTAGAAATTATATTTGTAAATAGCCAGAGTATAAAATTACTCAGTACATTCAAAACTCATATGTGAAAAGCACTTATCAATATTACATCTAATTTGCAAAGAAGACCCCAGTGATCACTAGGAAATCTGCCACAGTCCAGTTTTTCCAACCCAAGGAGATCCAAACTTTGGGGAACGATGTGGCTGCCTTCTGCTGCTATAACATTCTGTTTTTAGTAGTGGTATTTCCATTTACAAAATATAGTAATTCTTGATCACTGAAAATGTGTAATCCTAGAAAACGTAGTGTTCCTAGGCATTATGTTAAATTAATGCTGGCAGCGAGCTGCACGTTTGTTTTTTTTTTTTTTTTTTTTCTAAATAAGAAAAGGGTTGGAAGCTATAAAATGGGAGTGTGATAAGATGAGATTTTCATTTTTAAAAGACGTTTGCTGCACAATAGGGAGTGGACCTTGGAAATGGATAGAATACATGTGCAAAAAAAGTCTAGCTAAGCTATTGCAATTTCAATGAAAGACTGGTGTATAATGTGTATAGGAGAAATTAAGACAAGTGGTCAAATCTTAATGAGATCAGTAAAGAATTGAAAAGGCTTAGTGAAGACTAGGAGGTAGGAGTGGTGAGAGAAAGCAAAACTGCCTCTCAGGCTTCTTTTTCACAAAAGCAACTATATTGATGGTAGTAGACTATACATTTGCTCTGATGACACTGCCTTCCTTACACACTGAAGACTCTCTGAACTCCTTTTTCTAACTACCTGATGATAACATAGTATTATACTGAAGCCTCTAGTAAGAAAAGGTACATTTTTATTCTAGTTGTCAAAAGTGAAACTACCAGTAGTAAAAAAATTAGAACCTAAGGCAAATTCCAGAATATAATTGAAGTATGAAGCTATGGATAAAGTATCTAAAATTTCAAAATACTGAAAAGCAAAGGAGGCAAACAAGTACACAGGAGCAAAGAGGTAGATGAGACATTTCAAATAGAGTGTTTATGATCTAAGAGTGAAAGCAGATGATCTTATGTAACAGACCTCATACTAAATCAGAACTAGAATCAATCAGGTTCCCTTCAGAGTTACTTGTGCAGATAAATAACAAATTCCACTGCTTCCTCCCACCTGAAGTATCGTTATAAAGATGCTTTCATTTCACAATAAAATTACAAATATATAGCTGAGTTCTACAATCCATACAAATCACTAATATCCATTAAAAGATTAAATCACTGCTAGGTGACTAATACTGATGGAAGAGAGGCAATAAAAAGATGAGGAGAAATACTATGTCCTGAGAGGGTAGTAAGACAAAAAGTTTTCCATACTTCAGGTTCGCTCTCACAGATAGATTTAAATAAAAGTGAAACCCAAATTATCAGAATTTCAAATAACAAGGATGTTTGAGTAAGTCAGCCCAGTGCCTTGGGCAAGCTAAAGTTTTACTTCTGGAAATGTGGGTGGAGGAAGGTGGGATTATAAAAAAGACTGGATTTAGAACTTTTTCAGTTTAGTGTATGGTCAATGATTTACAATGCAAGTGTCACTATGTTTTCTTTTGGGCCTCAACCATTACAGGCAGCATAGAAAATATTTCAATGTTTTCATTGACTATGCAATAATTCAATTTCACGTTTTATGTGACTGATTTGTCTTTGACCCAATTATGGCACAACAGCAGGGATTTCATATAAGTTTGGAGTTCTAACGAACAAGACAATATCTTGTCACATTTATTGCCAACCTGTGGCCTTTCTTTTCACCTTTACGTTTGTGGACAGTGTGTAGAGCAGTGTCTCTAATACTTACCTTCTCTCTCTCTCTTTTTTTTTTTAAATCTGGTCTTTCTTCACTTTTTCATGTTCTTATACTCATTACAATCTTCGTTTTACACAAAGTTCTCCCAGTAAAAATATTGATACAACCAATACAAACTGTCAGCTCTCATTTCTACATCACAGTTCCACCACAAATAAAAATGTCAGTATTCTATTCAAATGAGATCCTATGGCCATATAATTAAGGAACCTAAGCACAGCTAACATAAGAAAATTGACTGGAAGTGAGTCCTCAAGTCTTCATCCTGTTCAGAAAATAAACTGGCTTCCAAGCAAAGAAATATAAGACAATAATGTTATATACATAAAGTTTGTGTACACAAATCCACTTAAATATAAAACTAATGAGCTGTAACACATCAAGAAGGATGGGAAAATAGGCTAAATACAGTGTTAAGAACAAAATTCAGTTTTGTTTTGTTTTTTTTTACGAAAAACAAGCAGCTACTTGGTAAATAAAAAATGAGATTCAATGGATCTAATAAGTAATTCTTGCAAGTAACAGCTAGTGCATAAAAAGCCAGAAGTCTGATATTATCAAAAGACCCATTAAGGAGATGTATTGGAAGCGGAGACTGCTGTGAAGGAGAAAGAACTGTGGCATGAAAGCTTAGTAAGGATTACACGGGGTTATGTTATCCGAGAAATAGAGGCTGATGTGGGTCTCCCCTGAAAATGTAGAAACCAGTTGTACGTCCATCATTCACATGTAGGTTGGATGTGAATAAAACGGAAACCAAATAACGGAACATGCAAGTGGGATGACCTCTCATATTACCCCCAAATAGTACATCACCTTCGCTATACCTTTACCTAGTTATCTTATTGACATATTCACGTTATAATCCTAAGAGAGAACCTTATTTTACAAGGTGGGGGGACAGGTTCAAAGACAAACGTTTACGTAGCATCCAAGCTCACCACCAGAGGTCTAAAGGCAGAGTCGGCCCCAGAGGTTCGAGGGTAACCCGAAGGCGTGTGTTTCATCTCCTACTACGTTTGTAGGCTTTAACCTGCGTGCCTCGGGGCGCGAAAACAAATAAATATATATACCCATTTTTCGGGACACCGGCGTCACCTCTTCGAAGTCAAAACTGGGGCAATTCTGATGAAGGGGGCGATTTGCTCATTCACCGGATGTTTTAAAAAGTGCCCACTGGAGTGCCAAGCACACGCGCGCACACACATAAAGTAGCAATGACCAAACATACTGCCGCCGTCTTGAGGACTGGACAGTCTGAACCCCGCTTGGGACTAAGAGTCATGGGCGCCTCGCCCCGGACGACCGCCCTGGGGGTGAGGGGAGGAATGGGCGCGGCCCACAAGGCTGGCACCTGAGGGAAGGACGCGAGGACCCCGCGCGGGGAGGGAGCGCGGGATGAGCGCCCAGAGGTGGGCGGCGCGCGTGCCCAGCTGACGTGGGGACCGGAATGCTGCGCGCGCGACAAACTCCGCAAAAGCCGAGGCAACTCTCCCAGGATGGGACCATCAGCCCTGCGGCCCTGGCAGGTCCCTTGGCAGGCTCGCCAAAGATGCCAGACACGGCAGCAACTGGACCCCAAGTCCTCCCGGGTTCCCCCCTCGCCTGGGGTCCTTACCTCTGGAAAACGTAAGCAAAGCTGAAAAGGGCCGAAACGGACACTCACCGTCCATAGTCTCCCTCACTGCATTCAGATTCGCCGACGCAGCGGCCGCCGCACCAGCCCCCGCGCCGCTGCCGCTCGCCATGGCGGCTGGCCATGGGCGGGACAAGGTCCTGACCCGGAACTGAAGCGCCGTCTTCTCTCTCGGCCAATCAGACCACGCGTCCCCGGCACACGCCAGGCGGGCCCCGCCCCTCGCGCGCGTCGCCGGCGTCAGGCTGCGTGGGTTTGAATTTGGAGCTTCGTTACCCGGCGCGGAACGGGAAGCGTGGAGTTGCCATTCGAATGTACCTCGCCGCCTCGATGCGATTGGCCGGTTCGCGGACGGCGGTCCGACGCGATTGGCCAGCCGCCCTGCGGCCCCGTGCCCTGGTTGGCCTACGGCAGCGCGGAAGCGGGGAGTTAAAGAGTCAGTGCCTGGTGGTGGGAGCTGGTCCCTCCGGAGCACCCTGGAGTCGCCTTTGGGTGGCTTCCTTTTTTTTTTTTACACACCACTAGGTACGTTCTGGGCTTTTCTCCTGTCTCCAGTTGGACCGCTCACTTTTTCTGGCCCCAGATCCGCCTGTCCCCGCTTGCACTAGGGCGAATGGGGACGGCGAGGGAGTAGGTGCTGCAGGGGGGGACGCCGAGGAAGAGTGATCGCGTGGAGTGGGGGTGACCCCAGCGGGAGTGACCTCTGCTCTACACCCGAGGCAGCCAGCTGCAGTTTCAACCTTCGAACAAGTGGATTCTTCTCTCTCTCTCTCTTTCTCTCTCTCTCTCCCTCCCTCCCTCCCTCTCTCTCTCTCTCTTTTTTTTCTAATTGCAGACCCCCTTGCCGGGATGTAATGCAAACTCGCCTTCTACCCTGGGGGTCTTAGCGAAAGTAGGACGTTTGAGGAGAGGCAACCAAAGGCGGTTCGTTTCCTATCCCTGTTTGTCTGGAGCTAATTAGCAAAAAAAAGGCACGCGTCCAAATGCTTCCTCATCTCTTGCCTGCTGTAAATAATTGTTTAGTTAACTGCAGCTTGGTAGGGAATTGCTGGGATATCCGAAAGATATTCAAAGTCTGTATAGACTTGATATAATGAATTAAAACTGCAGGTGTAAATCCTTTAGTGGAAAGGGATTTCGTGCCTATTGTAACATATAGCTGCCTCGAAAGCGTACCTGGACTGAACTCATTCACATTTGTTTCACTGCTACTTAACAGCCACTTTACTTCTCTGAGCTTAATTCGGCAAAATATCACTAATACTGTACCTCTATGGCTTTCCTGGTTATTTCGAGGATCACTTGGGGAAATGGATGTGATGCTTTTGTATAAACTAGGAAGAAGCTTGTGAAATATCTGTTGAATACATTTTAATGATCAAAGTGAATGTCTATGGAACTTTGTAGTTTTATTATATATAATTCTGATTTCTTTTTAGTTTTTTCTCTGTGCTATGGGAGATGTCAAAGAACCAAAAATGCAAATAACACCGGAAACTCCAGGAAGGGTCCCTGTTTTAAATCCTTTTGAAAGTCCTGGTGATTATTCTAATCTCCATGAACAAACTCTCTCCAGTCCTTCTGTTTTTAAATCAACAAAATTACCAGTAAGTGATTAGTATTTATAAATAATTTTAAATATAAATATCTTTCTTTACAAAGTAAGGGGGAAACATCGTGGAGCATGTGTACCTGGAATGTGCTTTAATTGTAATGTTCATTCTAACCTAATGGTTGGGCTATAAGTAAGTTAGCTGAACGATTTGTTTATTTAGTATTTCTCCTTCTTTATTTAAAGAATAACAGGTTAGCTTCCTGTAGCTGTGAGTATAGCTAGATACTATGGTGTCTGGTATAATACTAATACCATATTAGAAAAGAAGTTATGTCATTTAATTATTTATTCACATTTATTCAGCAAACGTTATTTGAATGCTGCTACATGCCATATACAATGCTAGGCATAGATGTTACCCTGAACAAATCAGGATCCGTAGACACAAATTCTCCAGGAGCTTTTACTCTAATATAAGGGTCAGCAAACTTGTTCTGTCAGAGACCAGACAGTAAACATTTTAGGTCTTGCTGGTCATCTGGTTGCTGTTACTACTACTCATCTCTGCCTTGTATCACAAAAGCAGCCATAGGCAATACGTAAACAAATAAACATGGATGTGTTCCAATAAAGCTTTATTTATGAGCAGTTAAACTTGAATTTCACGAAATTGTCACATATCATGAAATACTAATATTCTTTAGGGTTTTTGTCAACCATTCATAGCAAATTGTTCAAAAAGAAAGCACCCTCTCCTGGGATAGACACAACTAAATTAGCAACATTGGAAGAGCGTGAAGGGTTGTAACTGGTGGTTAAGCACAAGGGTGATACAGAAGGGAGTGTGCCCTTTAGGAGGTTAGGGAAGGCTTCATCACTTTGTTTATGTTCACTGTTATTGGTCACAGAGGAGCCTTTCTTTTGAAGTCTGATCTTTTAATCTGGTAAATTATCTAGATAACTGCAAACTGAGTGGCTTTTATGCTACACTTTCATATCAGCTTGAAGCAGATCTGCACTAGAGGAGTTTTACAGTTATATAATTTATATTGAGTCATTATTCTGACCTCATTTTTAATTGAATTGTATTAAATCTTTGTAATCTGTTAAAAATAATGAAATGACCGCTACATAATCCTCAAAGCCGGAATGTAAGGCATCTTGGGTTTTTAATCCTGACTTTTTCAAAAATAAGTTCTGAATTCCAGTTTAGGATTTGGATAAGAGTTTGGTTTGGTTGGATAGTTGAATACAGAAAGGCAGCACTAATTACCATTCATAATCACTTTAAGGATTGACTATTTTAGGAGCTTTTGCTGGCACTTCTGACATTAGGACTTTAATTTTTAGTTCATTCTTATTGAAAGTAAAGACCTTTGGTAACTAAGAGATTTTTACTTTTTCCTTGGCATCACTGATGAGTGTTAACTATGGAATTTCTATATCGTTAATTCTCTACTGTGTTTATTATGTCATTTAAAAAAACCACCCAACCCCACGTACATTATACTTAATGTCAGTAAGAAAATAGAAAGAACAAAACCAAAATAATATATTGATTGTCCACCAAAAAAAAAAAAAATCACCCAGAGGGAAGATGTGTATATTTTAAAAGTGATACAGTTAAGCCAATTGATTTAGTGTGTTTTGATTACCATTTAATTTATTGGTAAAGTCAAATTTAAGAATATGAACTGTAAGATATTTTTATATTATAACCATTTACATGATTTTTGAAGTTGACATTGGTTAGCATTTTAATGAACTATTTTAGTTTGCTTTTACTCATAAGTTCACTTTCTTTTGTTAAGACTCCAGGGAAATTTAGATGGTCTATTGATCAACTAGCTATAATAAATCCTGTAGAAATAGACCCAGAAGACATTCATCGCCAAGCATTATACTTAAGTCATTCTCGGTAAGTTTTCCTTTCTTGCACTGAAGTATAATAACATACTCTCATGTGAAGAGAAATGTTAAATATTCCAAAGTTAAATATTTATATGGAACAATGTCAGGGAGGAAAAATTATGATACATATTTATCTTACCTAAATGAAGAGTGAGTTCAGAGAACTACATCCAGAAAGATTTACCTGCTAACGGTTGCATATTGGGTTAGGAGTCTTTTTCTTTTAGAGATAACCTCCCTTTTCTGCATATGGGGCAACTGTGCCTTCTCAGCACTTGGAAAAGGGAAGAGCATTTTGAAATATGTACCTTTCTACATGATTGCAGCTTCTGCCATTGAATTTTTATGGTGGAGTCAGGTAAAGCAAAATGTTGTTTCATTGCCTTATATGGTTAAGGAAGCCTAAAAATTCCTTTACCAAGTTAAGACACATTGAATGGAAGTATATCCATTAGCAACAGAGAGCTTTTGTAGATATCCAACTTTAATATAGGACACTTGGGGATCTGAATTACATTGTCTTCAATTCAACCTAGTAATCAGAGCAGCCTTAACTTTTTGTTAATGTGTTGTATAGGTTTCCCAGCACTAGTGTGCTTCAGACATTCTGTTCAGTGATGCCTCATATAGTGAGAAGACTTGCACTTCTTTGGTGAAACAGACCTAGTTTTTTATGACAAATTGCAATGATCTGAAATTCCAAATTACAGAACAGTTTTCATTAATAGTTTGAGAAACTATTTTGTTAATGTCAATTTTATAGTCTGATTTTCTTTATATTTGAAAAAATTGAATAATGATATGACCAGCTTTTGATTTTTGGTCTTAAGATACATGTGTTATCAGTCCAAAATCCTCGGTCATCCTTTTTCCTTTAACTTTAGAATTTAGTCATACAAAGATGTACTCATGTTGAAATGCTCTTGCAATAGTTGTCTGGCTTTTCTATGCCTTCTTCTTTTGGCTTGGTAACTTGATGAACATTTTTTTTCATTAATTAATATCTGTCAAAGTGTAGAATGGGGAATGAGCATAAAAGAATTTTAACCTCATTCTAAATAATACCTTTGAAAGAGAAGGTAAATATCTAAAAACACATGAGTTACAAATGAGATTCATTTTTTTTTCCACATGAACTGTATGCTTTATTTTGCCTCTTTATTATTATATTCAACCATGGACAATTGTTATCTATTAAGACGAGATATTTTTGAACACTGAGGCACTGTAAGTAACAGTGAAGAAGGTTAGGATATTCTTGCCTTCTGGAGTCAACAATGCCATTAACCAAAGCTGTGACTCATCATTTCTATACTTATTAAAAATTGATGTATTGTCTGGGTAGGTGTATGAATGTTGGTTTATATCAGTAATAGATTTATAGTATAGGAGAGGGAAAGAGTGGGGAAAGATCTTAATTTGAATTTAATTTACTAATGTAATTTAATGAATAGTTATGCCTTCTACCAGGGATAGTGAGTATAATTTTAAAACAGGTTGTTTCATTCTTAGCAATTAGCAGTTGGCTTTCAGTGTCTCTTCCAACCTAACCCAAGTTCCCGATTTCAGTCCTTCCCACCTTTTTCATGCCATGCTACAAATAAAAAAATAACTGTAAGTCATAGAGGTGTAAGCAGATGAGTTTGTCCATACAGGAAGTACACAGTCCTGAACCCCGCACCCCTCCTAGTATCTGTTCAAAGCATATATGTAATCTGTATACATTATTCCAGTGTTCATGACATACTGGTCAGGGTACGGTACCCTATGTGACTTCTTAGAACCATCCATGACCTGACCCTACGGTAATTAGCCAAACTGATTTTTAGTTCTTCCAGCAATCCCTTGAATATTTTGGGTCCTTAAAGCCCCTCTGATGAAGTAGGAAAAGGTGTATGAATGAGATAATGCTAGATCAGAGCTTACTAATACTATAAGCTATTCTTATACACTGTCATTTTGACTTGGTTATATGTCCATGATGAGATGAAGAAAACTGAGTTATCCTCAAAATGGCTGTTGTATGGAGATTAAGCTGTGATATGGGGATTATCATTGTAGTCTTTCTCAGAATTCCTTTATTTGAAAAATCCACTTGATTTTAGTTTCTGAAATTTGTACGTTATTATATAAAGCTTAGTTAAGCTACAAACAGATACATGTGAAAAAATTTTGAAAGAAAAAAAGTATCTTACCAATTTATTAATGGGAAGCAAATACTCTTTCCTGGAGCAGATTAAAGAAGTGGTCTTACAAGGCTAACTGCTGAATCCTTGGCAAGTATATGCCTTGTGCTTGAGACCCGACATTTTATATTAAATCTTACAGCTGAGAAGTTTGTATTCTTGTAATTGCATATTGTATCCAAGCAAAAAATTTATTTGGACATAATTTTATATTGTTAATAATTTATTTTATAATTAATAGTTTTGCCTATTTATTCAGCTGTCTAAGGATGATAATTTCTTCTATTTCAGAGTAAGTTGATTATAAAATTATGACTATGATAAACTCGCTATAATTGAAGAAAATGAGTTTGGACAATTTTTAAATTTCTAAGGAGCGAAATACTTCTTAATGATTATAATTAAAGGATAAGGTTTATTCTAATACTTTATGTTGTTAATAGCACTTTTTAAATTATATCAGTATAAACTTTCAAAAAGAAAATGTTCCATTCAAACTATGAATGGAAAAGAGGGAGTTATGCCTAAAAGCACAATACTGAATATCTAAATATTATCATTAACTAAATGTGATAAAATTCCAATTTTTCTTTTAAAATGAGTTTAACATTTGCCAGTTTTCAACCGAAAGAAATGATTTCTTTGAAAGGTGATTTTAAATGTTCAATCAGCTGAAGTAATGGCATGGTTATTTTTCTTCTTTATCTTTGTATAGAATAGATAAAGATGTGGAAGACAAAAGACAAAAAGCCATTGAAGAGGTAACTTAAAACTGTTACTGATCATTAAACCAGTTAAGCGTCAATTCCGTATGCATGTCACCTCTTTTAAGAAGACCTTCAAATCCTTTACTATTCTAGTTTCTCACCAGCCTGCCGGTCCCCAGCTGTACGAGAGCCCCTCTGCTCCCATAAGACCAATGTCTCAGCTAGTTCAGCACCTCTCATAGTACTTATTTATATACTATTGTAATGATCGATTTAGTGCTTTTCTATGCTAGACTGAATTCTTTTCTGGATATTGTGCTTCATTCATCTTCTCATTCTCAAGGCCTAGCACAGTTTGTCTTTCTCTTGTCTTCAGATTATTAAGTAACACAACTGTTTCAAGTTGGAGTTTATGTAAAGGAAGTTGAGTATTTTCAGACCTTGAAAATCTAGATTGGCATTGGTAATGGTGTTGTTGTTGTTACTACTTTGGATTTTTAAAACTGTATCGTGAAATAAAATGTCTTATGGATACAGAGAAAAAGTATATAGGATGTTTTGAAAAATAAAAATAATGAACCAGGTTTTTCACATTTGCTTCTTTGCTGAATTCTTAGAGTGCCAGTAAGGGTTATCTAGTTATTTCCTCAGAAAATCTTTACATCATGACAGCATTTCTTATTTTCTTTTTTGCTTCACTATTCCCCTCTACCCACCTGTATTCCTTAGTAATACTCGTTTCTTCTGCATCCCAAAAAACTGCAACTATGGCATGTTCTGAGATCAGGCGATGCTCGGGCCCCTCCTACTCCTATTTTTTGGTGTCAGTGTTGTCATCTGGTATTTCAGGTATAACCTATTTCTTCAAAAGTAGTTGCATATGCTTTACTGTAAACATTGTCTACTTCTTAGTCTACCTAGTAATTTAAAGTTTTCATTCTAATCCAATCACTTGATTCCTCTGTAGTTGAATAGTCTCAGAATGTTTTCCATTTCAGAAAATATGCTTTCTCTTTAGAATCCTCAACATTAATGGAAAGTTCAGCAGAAAATTTAAGAAAATGAAGTCAGAGTGAAGATTAGAGTCAATGTATCAGAAACAAATTTTTTCATATATGTGTATATAGCATCTGAAAATAAAATAAATACACACACACAATAAAAACAAAAAAAAGTTCAAACTGCAAAGAAAAAATATCAAATGAAAATGAGGAGTCTCTGTTCCTCCATCCCACTTCTTAAAAGTAACTACCGTAATATTTATACTTTCAGATTAATTTTATGTAACAGCTTGTGTCCATTAAATATTTTACATAAATAGGTTATCATTCTAATGCTCTTTTGCATCTTGCTTTTTTTTTGCTTAATAATTTTTCTTAGATTTTTTTTATTATTATTATTAGCACATACTGATTTTTAGCAATACCATACTATTTCATTGTATGACTGTATCATAATCTAACCCGGCTGTTATTGATCGATGTTTAGGTTGTGTTTGGTGTTCTTCTATCACAAATAATGCTGCAGTGAACACATTCTTGTACAGATATCTTTTTGTAATTTACATGGACTTGCTAAATCAGAGGCTTTGTGATTTCAGTTTTGCTAAATTTTGCCATCTTGTCCTCCCAAAAGGATGTACCAATTTTTACCCTTGGCTACGTTATGATACTTATGTTTTCTCATATCTGCAATAATGGTTATTAACAAACTTCTTAATTTGCGCTGCTCTTATTACCTTAAGAATTTATCTTGTTATTTGGATTTGTGTGTCTTTCATTTTGAATGAACTTATACATGGCTTCATAAGTTTATGGGTCTTTTATATTTTTTTCTGGGAATTATCTATATCATAATCTCTGCTCTGCTCCCTATTTTTTACATCTTTTCCTCATGCATTCATATGTAGTTTAGTCAAGGAAATTAGTTCTTTGTTATAGGTATAGCAAAATATTTTTAAAAAATGTTTTTAATTATCCCAAAACATATACAGAGAAGGAAAGAAGACTGATTTAGGCTTAATCTTATATCTAGAATAAAAGAGGAAAGACAATATTCAAATGTTCTATCACCGTTTTAGTATACTGCCAGTGGTGTGCTGGTAAATGTTTAATAGCTGGCTTTCTGATTGTGGGGAGAGTATATGAGTTTTAGTGCTTGCTGCTATCCATGATGTAAATATTCCAACTGGGGCCAATTTCAAGTTACTAAATTGGCATAACTGAATAGGAAAAGAAGTACACTGGTACATTATTATATGTAGGAGTTCCACCATACAGATACAAAAGATGTAATTAACCTCAATAGCATATATATTGGTAAATGTAGTAAAACAGCTAACAAGGGATGATTTTGAGTATTTTTTTAATTATAAGTTGTATATAATTTTATTTTTCATACTGGCTTTGCCCAAAATTGCTGAAAACTTAATAATTAGATCTTGAGACCCAATACAAGCCAGCTCTAGCCCTGTTCATACTGGCTTACTTGTGTATATATGTATCTCCATTTATTTCTTCCTTCTTTGTGCTCCCTTTTGTCATCCCTCAGCCCCTCCCCCAAAAAAATATGGGGGAAAAAGCATATTTTCTCTAGGTTAACACCCTTAGCTTAATGTGCAACTTTCACATTGGAGTGGTTGGTTGATTTCTCTTTACATATACTTTAAATTTCTCCCATTTCACCTTTGGTCATTTGTGCTTTAAAGTATTAAAATTTTTAAACCTATAAGTTAGTATATAACATGTCTGATGCTTATTTGAAAATAACAGATACCTTTTCATATTTTGGGGGGAATTTATGCCTAACTGTATGACTTTAATTTTCCTAGTTTTTCACGAAAGATGTCATTGTGCCCTCTCCTTGGACTGATCACGAAGGGAAACAGCTTTCAGAGTATCATTCCAGTAAATGTGAGTATACAAAAGATCATCCGAATAAAAGTCAGAAAATTATAATCAGTGAATGTAAAACAACATATAGTGAGGTGTCAGTTTATGCGCTTTGGTAAAGAAGTTGATATAAATGAAATTTCTGGATACCAGACAGTTAACTATTTAAAGGTTAGGATTCAAAATTTGACCACAGTGTATTGAATTCATTTTTTTTTTTTTTTGGTCAGTGTATTCTGAATTTAACTTTCTTCATGACCATTGTGAATATCAGGTATAATGGTGGTTATAGAGGACCCACAGTTGCAGAAATAGTATCGAACATAGAACTGAGTTATTAATGATTTTTGCAGTGACATTGAAGGTTAATTTTTTAAATGAAATTCTTAAATTGCTTTGTTTTTTGCTAATTTACTGATTTCTTATAAAGGTAGAGGAAGGGTACTTGACTTCTTGGACAGTAATACAGCTGATTATCTGCAAAATTACTAAGGAAATTGTAGGACAAGCCAGTAATCTTTAAAGTATTTTCTACCTCCAGGAAGTAGTTACCTTATACTTGCTCTTACTGTCCTTTGGGTTGTGAGCAATGTTCAAATATTACTTGTATATATGCATTCCTCATTTCAGTGGAATTACCCACTCTTCTGTGTAGCATACATTAATTGTGTTCTCAATATAAGAGAATATTTGTTCCATTCTTTATCCAAAAATAAAAAACCATAACAATAATAGGTAAATGGATTGAGTACTCAGCATGCTCCAGGACAGTGCTAAGTGCTTTCAGTAATTCCTTAAAACAACTCATATGAGGTATGAGCACTTACTCAGGATTACAGAGATGACAAAAGTGGTAAAACATGGAGTCAAAACTAGCATTCTCACTTTAGATTCTGTATTCGTATCCTTTTCAACCTAAAGTAGCGTGGAGTAGTGGATGCAGACCTGGGGTGCAGACCTCCTGCTGTTATAAACCAGAAAGAGTGCTCAATCAAATTATTCAATCTCTTTAGACTTTAGTTTTTTATTTGTAAAATAAAGGGGTTGAACTGCATGGTGTCTTAACATCCCTTCCAGCTCTAAAATTCTATATCCAAGGTGACATTTTCATAGACACTAGTTTTTCTCCCAAATTCTTTAATTTTTAATTTTTGAACAGATGAATCAACTTCTTATGTGATCTTTTTTATAAAATAATTTCATATCCCAAATATCCTATTTCAGTTACATTGGTACAGGATCAGGAAAATGCTAAAATTACGACAGCCTCTTTGATAAACCAATCCAGCCCACAGTGACAAGAGTGCAGCAGTTGATAG
This sequence comes from Cynopterus sphinx, assembly GCA_030015415.1. Taxonomy (NCBI): domain Eukaryota; kingdom Metazoa; phylum Chordata; class Mammalia; order Chiroptera; family Pteropodidae; genus Cynopterus; species Cynopterus sphinx. The sequence goes on from CM057381.1 coordinate 18,293,147, forward strand.
GGTGGACTCCAGGACTGTGCTGTGTAGTATGGTGTTAGGAGAATTCTCCATAGTCTCAAATTTCTGCACGTCAAGTGAGGAGTGGCGCACTTTGCCTTTTTTTCCCCAAACTATCTTTTCAAGGATATTTATATTGTGGACATCCTTAGAAGATGGAACTAATGCGTCCCTCCAGAGTAGAGAGGATTTTGTGTCTTCCTCTGGAGCAAGTTTGCTTACAGCTTACTGTAAAAGAATGAGATTTCCTAAGCTCAGAGTTCTTGAGCTGTGCTGAAAACCTATTGTGTGGGCCACATCCACCCAGGCTATTCTGTGTCACTTCCTTGGAATTTAGGGGCAAAGGAAACTGATGTGAACATGGAGCCCTTGCTACTTGTTGTGCTGGGAGTAGTGAAGTCCTTTGTCTTTGACCCAGGAGTCTTAGGTCTTCAACCAGCATCCATGGAATGTTGACACGCTAACTTGTCAGCTTACAAGTAGGGTAAAATCTCAGACCTTTCACAATTCTCGACATATGGTAGCCACTAGCCAAAAGTGACTTTTTAAAATTAAATACATTTAAATTAAACATTTAAGTACCTGGTCACATTATTAACATTTCATGTTTAAGGTACTTGGACTCTATCTAGCCTAAAGACCTAAAGACATTTTGGCCTCAGAGTGCATTGGTTACATTTGCCTTATAGTAGGTCATGCTGCCTACGGCAAAGAAGGCATTTGAATCTACAATTTGATTTCTTACCCATTCTGATAGTATTTAATAAAAGACTTTAACTCATTCACCCACCCCACCCACTTAACCCAGTCATTCATCCATTTATTTATTTAAGTTTGTTAGATTACTGGTCTTTATTCTGTTATGTTAAGCTTTCTGGGATTTTTGGTCTCCTTTTGCCTTCCTTTTATTTTGCTTATGTTAATCATGTTTGTCATTGTATGTTTTAGTTGTTTTATCTTGTGGCTTTCAAGTTATGAAGCTTAATATTTAGCCATTAACCTTTAATTTTAAAATTATTTGCAGCTGTATTTTTAACTCCTATAAAAAACAGCATGGTTTTATTTATCAAATTTTAGGTTTTGTCAAGATCATCTGGTTTGATTCAGACAATTTAAACCCATTTTTCAAAAATATTAAGTGACAGGATTTGTTAAGGACATTGAGGATGGCTAACATGTATCTTAATCTTTTAAGGTTTACAATATGGAGAGTAACCATACTTTCCTTAAAAAGTATTACTTGGTGCCTCTTTGTTTGCTATACAGTAGTAATCTTTCAAGTTTAATCTTTGTGCTGCCTCAAAATAAAAAAAAATTAAATCAACAACAGAAATTTGCCAACATATACTTATATATGCAGACTTGTTTTTTCATTTATTTTTTAAATGTAAAATCAAAGTTTTCACTTTGTTCGTTTTTTTTTTTTTTTTTTTTAACTCTGGAAAAGTTACCATAAATAAAGAATATAAAATGTAAGATTTTCACTTAAAATGTTTTAACATAACAGGTATTAACATAAGTAATGAATCTCCAAATGGTAGAAAGCTGACCATCTATTCTGAGAAAAGCAATGGTGAGTGTGAATATAATCTGGAAACGGGTATGTTCCACAATAAGTTACATTTAATTTTAAATTCAGTTCTTGTGGTAACACTTTACTCTGGAATTGAAATTATTTTTTATAAATATATGAGACCTGACTTTTAAAAACAATTACATACATACAGTCATGTTTTAGAAATAGCAGTGTTGTGTTGTTTTCTTAGTCAAAGCATGGAGATTGATCTCTGGATTTTGGAAGCATTTTTTTTTTTTTAAATTTTTTAATATTGGGCAATCTATCCCCAAATATAGACTGGTTTATTTTTTGATTCAAGTACCAGCAGAAACACCGGGAGTTAACAGGTTTACATCAGTGCTGGAAAGTGTGGGAAACCATTTATAGGAAGGTGACATATCATGTAGTAGAATGCATAAATGAAATAATTCAGCTTTGCTGGAACCTCATGGGGAGATGGTTGATTGGGAAGCACATGCTAAATTGCATGTAATATGCTTGCATTGATTTAATCCATGTTTGTATTTTTTTGTCTGCTTCCTTCTAGCTGCTTGTCAGACATTGCTGTCTCTTCCTGTTGATTTTAATTTAGAGAATATATTAGGCAAGTTGCATTATCTTTAATAATTTAAACAAAAGGTTTTGTTTTGCTGGCTTTTTGTAAATGGAAATATGTGGTAATGCCTCTTTCTAAAGAAATGAAACCATCCTGAAATTATCATAATGAACTTTATTATAGATGTAAAATACTTATGGTCTCAGCTTATTGGTATCACCTATGCTAATAATGAAGCAGTCAAAGAATAATTTCGGACTTCAAACATCACATACACCGTTAAACACTGCCCTCTTTTTTGAAAACAATTCAAACAGATGGTGCATGGTGGTTTTTTAAAAATCAGATAACTGAAGTATAATTATTCTTCAAAATGACTAGCTTTGCCTTCTATTTTGTTAACATTAAATGTAGGTGACTATTTTAGAGCTGATGAATATGCAGATCAATCTCCTGGCAACCTCAGTTCTTCATCCCTCCGAAGAAAGCTATTTTTAGATGGCAATGGAAGTATCTCTGACTCCTTACCTCCAGCTTCTCCCAAAAGTCCTCACACTGGTGCTCAAGCATCAGTTGAGGTTTTTTATTCAATAGATTTATCTCCTGTACGGTGTAGGAGCCCTGTGCAGACACCAAGTTCGGTAAGAAGTATATTAAAAGTGGTTGGTTAGTTTGCTGTGGATGTACTTTGACCTTGATGCTCATATTACACTCAAGAGAAATAGTTGCCTTTTGACTTTTATATTTCATGAGGATTAAATCAGTGCATGTTTTATCATTAGTCAGGAATGTGTTTGGTCTGTCCAATTTTGCATTTAGAAATATACAGGATAACTAAATTTGTCATGTATCTCAAGGAGTTTCAGTGTAAATTATTTACTGGATTATGTAATTTTTTTTTTAGTATAACAACTGGATTGGCATTAATGGAGCAATTTAATTAAAAAATTTTCATAAACAGCTGCTTAATATGAAATACAATGGCTTGTTTAAACCCAGTGCATTTATAGTTCATTTTGACTAACATTCTGTTTCAAAAATTTTGTAGTAATCTTAGCTGTCCTTTTTATAGAATGTCTTGACTTTTGGCATCTTTTGTTTTGGGAATGATCAGAGTTTATATGATCAACTTTATAGATGTGTTTCAAAGATAAAGATAAATAGCATATGGTATAACAGAGTTGAGGAGGAGAACTGTATCGCTCTACTATTCATTTATTTATTTATTATTTATTTGTCTATTTATTTATTTCATATTTATTCATTATTTTTATCGTAGGAGCAGTTTTCTTCTAGTCCTATTCAGGGTAGTGTGAAAAAATACAGTTTGGGAAGTGTAACCAGCTCTTCACCTATTACTTCACCCACTTTCTCACCAGTTGCTTTCCAAATAGGAAAGACACCACTCTCAGGTATGTCTCATAACAAAATACCTAATTAAAATTTTTACAGCATCAATATTTGTTACCAAAGAGGCTCTTTTTTAGCTTGTTCTAACAATAGAGCTCTAATCTATGGCCATGTCACCCTGAACAAGCCCGATCCTGTCTGATCGCAGAAGTGAGGCAGGATTGGGTCTGGTTAGTCCTTGGGTGGGAAACCACCTAGGAAGACCAGGTGCTGTAGACATAAAAAATAACAAATAAGGGATTGTAAGCTGACCAGGTCCTTGCAATCTATGAGGTCAACCAAGGGTTGTGCCACCTAAAAAAATAAATGAATGAATGAATGAATAAATAAATAAATAAATAAATAAATAAATAAATAAATAAATAGCTATAGAGCTCTAAATGACCACTAACCTTTTACAATTTAGAAAGTGGTTTTTTTTTTTAAACAAAAGGAATAGTTTACATTTAAAAACTGAAAGTCTTGGCAAAATTAAATATAGGTAATTTGACCAGCAGTATATTACATCAGACATGCTTATAAACGTAATCAAAGAAAGATTTCAGTGTTAGAGATATGTTGGTTTTGGTATCTTTTTTTTTTTTTTGCTTCTGACTTTTCACACTTTGTTAATTGGATATTCGTATTTTGTAAATAGGGATTTGTTTGAGTAAGGTTTAAAGCAAATAGAGCATGTTGAAATTTATGTATTTCTCTTTGTAATATGTCAGTCTCTAAAAAAAGAATTGTAGCACTTTTTGAAAATTACATAATAAAAAATCCTATTCATACTTAAGAAAATTGGAAAACTGAAAATGGTATTTTTGTTAGTCTTTGTATGTGTGTGTGTCTCATCCACATGAAGAGATTCACACATACATACACAGTTATATATCTTGCATTTTTACAAAGCATTTTATTATGAGTATTTTCATAGGTCATTCAAGTCATTTATTGTTTGAAACCATGATTTTGAATCAGTATGTATTATTTCATTACATAGATGTATCATTTGTTAACAACCATTGATAAGCATTTAAATTGTTTCTAATTTTTTAAATCACATATCTAATGATTATACTTGTGTGTACATTGTGTTGTATGTATTTATATCCTTGGTTAAATTCCCAGAAGTGGAATTATTTGGTCAAAGGAGGTGAACGTTTTTAAGGCTTGATGAATTTTTATTAAGTTTTCTTCATAAAAAGTTGCAACGATTTAAATTTCCATCAGTAATTATATAAGAAAGTCAGTTTCTCCCAACCCAGAAACACTGGTGTTATCATTCTTTTTGAACTTTTAAAGTAAATTATAAAAAAAGATTCCCTTACTGCTTTAATTTTTGTAGCTGATTATTATGGTGTTGAATTCTTTCTGAATGTTTATTGGTTATTTTAGAATGGAAGATTATTAGCTCAGACTTCAATGGTTTGTTAAACAAATGGTCTCTCATTGCTTTAACTTCCATATTTTTTATTGTTTGTGTAGCTGAATACACTTTATGTATCTATTTACCATTGGAAGGATTGTTTATGTGCTTTTACCCATCTTTAAAAATTTTTGTTTAAGCCAGTGAAGTTATAAAAACTATTAAGTTTTAAAGCATTTTTCTCATTTTGATTATCATTATTAGCTCTTTATTATTGCAAATATTATTTTACAGTTTATTGTTTGCCTTTTAATGTTGCTTATTGAGTTTTGCATAACCACAGATGTTTACATAAGCAGTCCCCTTTATCCTCAGGGATATGCTCCAACACCACAATGGATGCTTGAAACTGGATAGTACTGAACCCTAATTATTATATTTTTCTATACATACATACATACCTATGATAAAGTTTAATTTACAAATTAAGCACAGTAAGAGATTAACAACAATAATAAAATAGGACAATTGTAACAATTACACTAGTAAAAAGTTATGTGAATGTGCTCTCACTCTCATATCTGAGACAACTGCTGGTTACTAATGAGCAGGTAGCCTATATGGAGTGGACACACTGGACAAAGGAATGATCCATGCCTTGGGTGTGATGGAGCAGGACAACATGAGATATCATCATGCTGCTCAGAACGATGAGAAATTTAAAACTTGTGAATTATTTATTTCTGGAATTTTCCACTTAATGTTTTTGGACTGTAGTTGACTGTGGGTTACTGAAACCGCAGAAAGTAAAACCATGGATAAGGGTAGGGGCTACAGTATTTCATTTATCTGGTTATAGTTATTAATTTAGCTGTCAGCTGATTTATCCAGTTTCTTCTTTGTATATGAACAATATTGTTGTAGTAGCAATATGCTTGTGAAGAAATAATTCTCAGGGAGTATTTTTTTAATTAAAAAGGGAAAGTACCAGAAGAATTATTTTTTAAGAGCTTAATCTTACTTTTTAAGACACATTCATTTGTACTACTGTTTTTAACACTAAAATTTTTCTTCAGTAAACAGTATTATTATAGAAATTCATTTTTTTCTGTTACGAAATATGATTACTATTTGCTATACTGATGGTTTATCCATTTTTGTGTTTTATGATGTAATTTTTTCTTTCTATCTTTCAGAACAAAGGAGGTTTACTTTGCCTTCTGATGTTTCACCTAGAATCAATTCTAATGAGATTACTAATCCGTGTATCAGAAGTCCTTACATAGATGGCTGCTCACCAATTAAGAACTGGTCTCCTATGAGGCTTGAGATGTGTACAGGTGGTACTCAGTATCGGACCTCACTAATTCGGATACCTTTTACTCTTGAAACTCACAGTGAAGATGAGGAAGATAAAGCAAATATGTTTTCCAGAGATGCCTTATCACCCGCCATGGACCCTGCTGGAGTCCCCCCGAGGCAACTGGGTAGTGACGCTTCTCTGCATGGCACACATTTAGTAGTGACTGCCGTGTCTGTTACACAGACTCAGTCCAGTGCTTCTGCGAAAGACCTAGCACTGCTGCAGGATGTGGAAAGTGAGAGGGAAAATAAAAATAACACCGTGGATATGGTTGATCCTGCAGAGATAGCAGAAGAGAACACGTGGATTAAGGAGCCGGTTGATAATGGGAGTTTACCCATGACCGATTCTGTGAGTGGGATTGCTTTGAGTATGGAAAACTCTCACATGTGCATGTCACCTCTTGCAGAAAGCAGTGTCATTCCTTGTGAAAGCAGTAACATTCAGGTAAAGTATTTTAATATTCTGTCATCCTTTCCTTGCTCCCTTGACGTTCTTTATCCTTTCTTATCTAAGATTATGGTAAGAGAAAATGCATTAAATGTGAGGACTGTTGCATTATATATATTTTTAATATTGAACTGGGCAATATCAAGCGGTTTGGTTACTTGTAATTTGGACTCAATGCGTATTTAATATTCACATTAACAGATAATTATTTGGAGTAGGAAAAGATGAGAGCAGAAAATAAATCAAGCTGCTCTGGTTCTACATACTGCTAGAGTCAGGCACTTTCTTAGGAATCATTTATTTCATGTGGAGTTAGTGCCTAAGGAATTTACTTTCTGGTATAGTATTTGTATTCTAAAAATACAGTAATTTTGTTTTTCCTTTACATGTTTTAGGGAGAAAAAATGAGTTTAGGGCACTTTTATGTATTTTTTTTGTACTTTAAAAATGATTTTATAACCATTTTTCATGTAATTAAACATTCCTACTTTGCAATATCTGGCAACAGGAAAGCATGATTCATTTGACAGAACTACTTCGTAGCCAGCACTCCCTTTCAGAAAGACATTTGTTCCATTCATTGACATAGTCTTCGAGCCGAGAATTTTGAAAGAAATTTAAAATATTCAGAATGCAATCTTTCCTGCCATTTCATAGTAAAAATATCTAATGCTTATGTAGCTCTACCTATATGCCAGGAGTTATTCTGAGTACTTTGTGTTAATTTGTTTAATCTTCACAACAATCCTGTGAAATAGGTTTACGTGTACTATTATCCTCATTTTACATACGAGGAAACTGAAGGTCAGAAAGGTAAAGTAAACTGCCTATATTTAGCTACTAAGTGGTGGAGCCAAAATTTGAATCCTGGCAGTTTAGCTTTAGAGTCCATGTTCTTTAGTCCAAGTTTCTACTGACTCATAGTAATAGGTAATACTTAGTGTTTCATTGTGCCAGGCACTCTTCTAACCACTATGTATGTATATACTATATATATTTTCATTTAATTCTCACAACAACCCTAAAATGCTTTAGTTTTATCTATTTTAATCTCATGGAGGGATTCTACTTGACTCAAAATTAAATATAATCTTTTGATCATATTTTTATGCCTGTTATACATCCTGACTTCTAGGATCAGTTTCTCTCTCTCTCTCTCTCTCTCTCTCTCTCTCTCTCTATATATATATATATATATATATATATATATATATATATACACACACATACACACATACATACATATATATATATATACACATGTATATATATATATGTACATATATATATGTACACACAGACACATACACTAGGATCACTTTTACCTATTTTAGCTTCTAAATTTAGTTCCTAAGTGAAAAAGCACATATAAACTTAGCTTTAAAGGTTTAGTAAACTTTTTCTCTCTCTTTCTTACTTTTTTCAGAGCATCTGTAGAATTATAAAATAGTGTCATTGAAATACACCTAAATCATCCAATCCAACTACCCATTGGAAGTCTATTTCACTATTAAATTGTCATCCACTCTATCTCTACTTCAGTACCTGCATGGATGGATATTCCAGTACATTTTGGGGCTTCTCTTACCATTGCAAGCCTCTTCCTTATGTTGAGCTAAAGTACGGTCTGTCTGTGACAACTACCAATCAGTTTCAATTTTACCCTTTGGGCTGTATCACAATAATGCCTATTTTTTGAAGCTCATTTGTTGTTTAAAAATGTATTTATACATTCTTATTTTCCTACCAGAGGTAGCTTTCAAACAGAGACAGCCATATTTTCCCAGGGCCTTGTGACTTGCTTTACTGCGGATTCCCTTAACCTGTATTGTTCTCTGTATCCCATTCTTCTCTTTCCTGGTTTACTTCTTTCTTTACTGGAACACATTTTCTCACAGCTTTCTGAGTTAGAACATTTTTCAAGATATTTCATGTCTGATTGTGTGTTCTTTATTCTTTCATATTTGAGAATTAGGGAACAATTGTCTTCAGACTTTGAAGTCATGATTTCATTGATTCTATTCAGTATTGCTGGTGAGAGATCCGAAACCATTTTAAAACTTAATCTTTTGTAAATGATCTCTTTTTACCCACTCCCTGGAGTATAGGATCTTTTTTGTCCACAGTGCCCTTTATCCAATGGTTCATTGGTGTCGGTTTCATTTCATTAATTGTGCTGGGCACTCAGAGGGCTCTTATGATCTGTAAGCTCAAGGCCTTCATTTCTTCGCTCTTTTCTAACTTCTGGAAAATCACCTCATCCTTCTCAGCTCTACATTTCTACCTGTGGGGGAGTAAGATGACCTGTGTTGTCTGGTTGGTCCATAGCAGGCATCAATATTAGAGGGGTCTGGTGAGAGCCAGCGGGGTCAGCCATCTCACAGGGTGCCTATTGATCTTTCTCTTCCTACAGAAGGGTACAAACTCCTGTGTGTCTTACTTACTCCCTATACTGTACTACTAACTTTTCCCTTGATGTATTATGTATTTTGAGTTATATAAGCCAGTTTGGTACTGGTGAATAATAAAAGCATAATTGGCAGATCCTCTGAAACAATAATTACATTTTGACCTAATAGCTGTCAAATGGTAGCAGAACTGGGAGTTTCCCCTGGGATGGCAATATTTCTTTTTTTACATATCATATGGTTTTGTTTAAATGGAACGTGACTCTCCACTCTCAGAAGTGAACGAATACACACGCATTCCTGAAAACTGGAAATATTTTTAAGATTATGATAGAATGAACTTTCTAGGCTACTTTGTGCTGAGAACAAAAGTACACACCTTTCCCTTCCATTGATCCTAATTCACAGAAAAGGGCTTAGGTGCAGCAGATCTTTCTGGGATTGCGTTTGCCGTTCAGCATTGTGCAGGTAAATGCAGTGTGGGTGATAGACTGGGTTTTGGAGCCTCAGCTCTGCACCTAGTTGACCTTGAAAGTTAACACTTCTGAGCCTTAGCTTCCTCTTCTGTGAAGTTAGCAGGGTTGTAGTGAGGAGAAAGTTAAGAATGACATTATGTAGAGTGCCATATAGAGGGCTGGGCACTTTTTTAGGCACTCAATATTTGTATGTACCAAAACTGAAGTTCGCTAGAATCCTTCTTTTGCTTTCTTGGGCACTAACTGTATCCTAGAATGCTATAATTTCTGTAAAGAGAATAGTTGAACTAAATCTAGAGCCATTTATATGTGGTATTATTTTATGAAGCTTTTTATTTCATCAATGGGTATGAGTATAATGTAGCCTACCTTTTCAAAAATGTGTATAATTTTGAATAGTCGTAAAGGAAGCATGACTTTTAGGTAAATTTTATTTAGAAATATAACTAAGCGATTTAAAGGTTGGTTGGTAAATGAGTTGGAAGGTAAAGTTGATTGTCAATCCTCACTTTCATCTACAAAGTGTGATGACAAAGTAACTGGAAAGCATGTTCTTATTGGCTTGTTCACTGATTCTAAAGAAAATTACAAGATAGAAAGAATTTTTATAATTAAGTAACTACCTTTAAGAACCAGTTCTATGTAAAACTACTTTTGGGGGGTTATATATTACATTTTAAATTGCATTCAATATGATGAACATTAAATATTACATATTAAATATTTGTTCCTCTGTGAATATTCCATTCTATTTATAATCATGTGTGTATGTTTTATATTTTTAAATAAGTTTACTTTAAAAAGTTTCTCAAAATTTGTGGATAAGTGAATTAGTTTGCAGTGTTATCCTTAGGTTAATTTTTGTTCTCACCCCGTCAGATGGATAGTGGCTATAACACACAGAATTGTGGAAGCAATATTATGGATACGGTTGGGGCAGAAAGTTACTGCAGAGAGTGTGATGCACAAACCTTGGAGGTTGAGAATAAATGTCAAGTTTTTAACACAAAGGTATGGGAAAACAGTTTGATACGGCTGTAGGTTCTAAGTATTTACTAAATATGACCTTTTTTGGGTCTATTTTTTCCCCTCTATATTGTTTTAAAGTTTTGATTATCATGTTTATGTCACATCCCACCTTCAGGTGACTAAACAGCGGGAGGTGGTTTTTGAGTACAATAGGTCGGAGAGGGAGAGCTAGCCCTACTTTGGAATTGGTACTTGAAATCAGTTTCTTAGAACTAAAGCGGAATAGGTGTTGGGGGTACCAGAGAAGAGTCAGAAGTTTTTGCCTAAATATTGTCTCAAAGCTAAACATAAAAAGGAACTTTTATTATTAGAGAGGAAAAGAGTACAACTGAGAGACTATAATACACATCAAATTAACACACAAAGGGCTCTTAAAATCCAAAGCCTTTATAGATTTTGGATACTGAATGAGATAACATAAACCTTACATACTAAGAATTTACACCAATATATACTGTTGATGAAGACATTTACTGAACCTAGATAGGGATGGTTTTAACTGTATGTTCCTATTTCAAGAAACCCATAAATTTAGGCACTAATCAGAAATTTTTATATGCCTATTTATTAATAAGCATAGTAAACATCAAGTATACTACTAAATATAACTCTCCAAATATCAGGAATTTATATGGAGGCCACTTATTTTCCCACTCCATTTTGTCATGAAGGTGGGAGTGTAGTTGTCCACTGAAAAGTGAATTGCATATTCAGGTACAGGAAGTACTTATTGAAACAAAATATTGATTTGAAAAAATCAATCTTCACTGTCTCTTTAGAATCTGCATTTAGGTTTTAAAAACTCTCAAGAGTTGCATTCTTATTTATGTTGAAAATAAGGTATTTTCGTCTTTCATAGCAAGACCACACAACACAGAGGTGTTGGATGAAGACAGCAAATCGTCCTCAGTGCAGCAATCTATAGAGTTCTCTTTCGAAACCGAAGACTACCTACCGCTGAGCAGCAGCTTGCCTACGGGACCATAGTTGGGGAAAAACCTGCTTCACCTAACATGCTTCGCTGTTTCCCTCCTTAATGTGAAAAATCAAGGGCTTAATTTAGGGATGTAGAAACAACAAAAACAACAAAAACAGCTCCTGGAACTGTTAACATGTTACTTAAGTACAAGTTTATTTTTTACCAATAAATATTTTTGTACTTACCTTGAGTGATGTGTTTAACAAAAACTTTGAGTGATGACTTTTCTCCTATCTACAGGGTCGGTGAACTGCGAATTAGTAAACCTGACTGACAGCACTGAGTCTGAGCATGTGCAACTGTGGAAGTACTGTTTTATTTTACATAAAAATGTGATTATATAGATGAATTTAAATTTCTATGTGAAAGAAATAAATCTGATTTAGATATAAAACATATTTAACTTAAGAGATAGGAGGGGAGGGTAAGTAGGCTTCGAAAAATATTCATTCTTGAACTATTCATTTCTGTGTAGACAGTCTTACTGCCAATAATAACTGGCCTAGTTCTACTTTAAAAAATGTAAATACTAAAAAGGCAGGTAGTACTAACAGCATCTTAATATTATATATTATTTTTATTAGTGGGATAAATGTGGGACACCCAGAATCTTAGCTCCATCCCTAGGGTGGGACATCTTTTCCAGCTCAGATTGGGCCAGGGAGAAAAATAAGAGGACAGACAAAACAGGGAAGTTCCTGCAGGGCTTTAGACTGTGAAGTGATGGTTGGGCAGATATGTGACTTATTTTAAAAGTTATATTTGTGTTGGGAGTAGAATGGGTATGAGTTTGTGGAATATTCTTTACCTTTAGAGAATGTATATTTACAAATCACCTTTTAAAAATTCATAATGGAGTGATAATTCCCATGGAGCCCTAGGAAATAAAGACATAACTATCATTGCCATATTTTCCTTACCTTTTATTATACCTGTAAGCTTACTGCTAACCTCTAAAAACGTTCCTTACTGTGTGCCTGGCTCATCCTCTCCTAGCCAGTAGGTCCACTGTTAAAGATACGTTAAGAAGTTGAGTCCCTAATCACAGAGGCTTTGGAATCAATATAAACTTAAGACAACTGTAAATAGAGTAGAGTTCTAGATCCTGGGGTAGGCGCTTCCCTGGCTACTTTCTAATAGCCGAAGTCAAGAAACAAAGTTGTGACTGTAATTGATTCAGACACCTGCTTTGTTAACTATCTGAGCCACAAATCCTCAATCTTATCTGTTAAATGGGGGTAGTAATCCTAACCCAAGGGAGCTTTTCAAGTAAAATATTCAGTCTAAACTGCTTAGCATAAGAACATGCACTAGAAGCATTTTAGATTTACCAAAGCAGAGGCCTTAAAAGCATGAAAATAAGGTTTCTGGTCATCTTGAACTAATGCCTGAATTAGGCCTTCCTTATAAATGAGGCACAAGAAAACAAACTTGCAAAGATAAATAGACAAGGTCAGCCACAGCCTTGTTTTCACCAAAATGTCTCCCTTTTCCTTGCAAACTGGCCTGTGGGCAAAGTTTTTTGTTGGGGTAGTGGTGGTGTAAATCAATAGTATACTTTATGATGCATGAAATTGGTAACATTTAAATTCCTGTGTCCATAAATAAGGTTTTGTTGGAAGCTCACTATGCCCATTTGTTTGCGTACTGTCTACAGCTGTTTTGCACTGTAAGGGCAGACAGCTGAGTATGGAGGCTGTGACTGACTGTACAGGTGGCAGAGCCTCCAATGACTCCTGCTCTTAATGCACGTTAGTTCATTACCATATGGACCCCAAATGACTCAAAGCTATTTTCATCTAAAATAATTTCTGCCTCAATGTATGGATGTTTTCTCCAATGACAGAAAAACAGAAGAAAAATCATTTAATAATTACTGAGTGCCTAAAAGTACACACTAATTATTCGCACTCAGTATACCTGCTGATATATTTACCACTCTTCTCATTGTATCACAAGCTCCTTCAAGGCAGAGATAGTTGACTTGACTGGGATAAGCCTGGTACACTGCAGATACTTTAGAAATTGAATAAGCAAAGTAAAATGTTTTAAGGTAACTATCTCAAAATACTTGAAAATGCCAACTTAATCATCATTCATCTTTGTGGTTAATGAGGAAGTAGTCACTGGCACACCAAACTGTAATACTTCAATCTGTTCCCTTCAATATGTACTTATACAACCCCTGCTTCTTACATAATCTGATAACATATGTGGTTTAAAAGCCATTAATTACATACTTTTTATTTTACAAGTAGCATGATGTGACATTTAAAGTGGCATCCATCCCTATTCTTTGAACCCTAATGCCTTACTTTGGGGGAGATATTTGAGGTGAAGGTCAAGGATGATGATCATGCTTGTTTAATGCAGGAGGGTTTTTAACAGAGAACAACACATGTAAGGTAAATTAAAGATGGCAAAGGAAATTAAATACAGAACTCCCGACATCTTGACTTCACTGTCTTTAAATCTAAAAGTGCCATACCTAACAGCTTTCTGTTGTTTCTAAATCAACAGATCATTCCTCGCTTCTAAAAATGTTCTATTTTTCTCCATAGGAAAATGTTAGATTTTTTCTATCAATATGAAATAAATTACTTATACAAAATTAATCTGCTCTTCAATAAGCAGATGAATGCACCCTTTAAATGATTTTTAGTGATCCCTGAATTTACTATCCTGTCACTATTTCAGTGATGGATGTTGACTTGAATTTTTCTGCATAAATGGTTCTGTTCAATCCGGAAATGAAGTGTGATGGGACACAGTCAACAACAGTTCAATAAAAATGCAAATTTTTCAAATTATTAAAATGTACTTAAAAGTAACTGTTTCACACATTTCTTAGATTTAGAAGTGTTCTCTCAAGTTCTTGTTTCCCTGAAGGAAACCAATCCGTGAAGTTTTTTTTTGTTAACTATAGCTATTTTTCAAGCTTCTTCTTCTTGCTCTCTGGTTCATTAATGTCCACGTTTGAGTCACCAGTAGGAATGCTTATTCCTGGTATCTAAAATAATGCAAATGGAGAAAAATAAGGTGAGTAAAACCATACATATGGACTAAATTTCATTCTTACCTTCACTTTCCCCACTGACACTTCCGTGTTCAAAAGGACATAGGAACAGATGGGAAAAATGGGGTTAGAAAAGGTTTTCCACATACAGTATATATTTCACACACAAAGTAAGGGTGGCTCAAAAATGTAAAAGGCAGACATGATTCTCAATAGGTGAGAAGCATGTTATTTGAGAACTGTGTTTATAACACATTCAATTATATTACCCAATCCAAGCCATTGTGACTATCAGCATCAGAGGCCTCAGCTGTGTTGGGGCAAAAAGGTTAAGAACCAATGTCCTAGGTGAAACACACTTTATCTTAAACTTCAGAAGTGCAGCTTTCAAAACAAAAGTGAAAAAGGACCAGGTGGAGGATCTCAAAGAGCTCTGCTTTTGGTACTAGTGACCTCAGAAGAATCCTAAGCTAGGATCCCACGCCTTAGGGCAATCAGTAAGAAAATAGGAACTGATATGCAATATCTATCCTCCACACTACTTCCTCCAGGAGTCCCTCTATCATTAAATGGAAATAACTTATGACTATATCCATCTTTCACAAAATATAGTCCATTGCAACACAGACTGTAAGTTTGGTCTTACCTGTGGTTCTACCAGGGACATTCGGATTTTCTGATGCTGAAGATTAGTTGAGTCTAACATGATTTTCACTTTAACTTTATCAAATATATGGAACACAGTATCTTCTATTTTAAGTGAAGGTATCTAAACAAAATACATTTTACTATTATTACCTTCATACACTTAAACCTTTCATTCTTCATAGTTTATATTTCATATTAACTTAAAAGCTTAAATTTAAAAATTACTTCAATATTTAATAAGCACATCTAGGTGTTCATGTATCAAAAACTGATCTAGTGTCTCATATAAATATGAGCTATTTCTGAGCATACTTTCTTCTTTCATTAAGATGGTCCCAATATATATTCAACCTCAGGATTTTGACCCCATTAATTAATAAATTGCTGGACCAGTAGAGGAGTACAGAAGAACTGCAGGCAGTTTACTGCTTCATAGTTCACTTGAAAAGGAAGAAGTAGATTAGGAAAGTAGAGGGTGTGTCAAATAAGAGACACAGGAAATAGGAAAATTCCCATCCTTGAGCTGTAAGCAGCCATTTATTCTTTTACATTAGCTTGTCCCTCCACTTAGGGCAAAATATAATTCAAGTTTTCATTAAGAGGGAAACTTTACATGGTATAAAAGAAAGAAATCAAGGTCAACAATTTTATGTGGAAAGATGCTGAAGTGAGAAAATACATGGTAAGCTTAGTTGGCATAATTAAATTTTGTAGGGTACAAAAAACAATTTGACCCTTTATAGGTATAATCTGTAACCTATCAAGGAAAAGCACCTCTCCTCCTGCCACAAATAAAATATTCGAAATACTGTACCTCATCATCATAAGTGAGCCGTGGCTGTGGTTTGTCCTTTTCTTCAAAGAACACCGTGCCTTCTAAACCATACTTTGGAATCAACACCACAATAGCATTCTTTCTTACAAATAGGATGTAGGCTTCTTCACTTACTATGCCTTTGCTTTTGAAAAATAACTGTAAAATGACATACAACCTTATTATGAATTGTCTTAAATACTCTGAAATTATCCAAAAAGAAAAGAAATTACATAAAAAAATTAACTAAACTTCATTTCTCCTCACATTATCAACAGAAAGTAAGTACCTGGGTGTGAAAAGCCACTGATGCACGTTGGGCATATTGAGCCATTTTGTGCCGGAAATTGAGATTTTTACATAAATCTGCAAGTTTATGTTTGTCTGTCAACTCTGGGTAAGTACAGTCAGCTCCAATAGCCACAGCCAACAACCGGTGAACAATGATGTCCGCATATCTAGATATATAAGGGAAAAGTGAGAATCATGCTACGTTAGCATTAAAATGTCTTTTTAAAATTCAGAATTAACTATTTTCTATTTCATTTCATGAGGAAAAAGTACCTTCTGATGGGTGAAGTGAAATGTGTGTATATTGGAGATGCTAAGCCGTAGTGATGAAAATCATTATCCATTCCAGAGCAGAAGTACACAGCTTGCATCATGCAGCGAGTGGCTAATATTCTTAACAGAGTGTTTAGATATGGGAAAGTAGGAGAATCAGCCCGGTCCAAAGAGTCAGCCAAAGACTTGGCTGTATCAGTTTTAATTTCTAAATTCTGTGAATAGAGAGGAGGGAAAGAGCACCATATTAAACATTTCAGAATCAGTACGATCAAGTCTTCAAAATATAATGGATCAGACTGAATAAACATGTTGTTGCTGACCAAACAATAGTGTTTGTCTTCTACTTTTAACCTAGGAAAACAAATTATAAAAAGCGATGATTGTTTTGTCTAATATTAGAGCTTAACACTTTCTGAATGCAATGAAAGGTACTAAGATCATCAGCATTCTGAAGATGGTGGTAGCAATGGTACTCTCTCTCAAAGTCTAACTTGTGCCTGCCTAATTTTTGTTAGGGTAGAAAAAAAAATCAAAGTAGCTTTGAATACTTTCCAGCTTGTCTAGATTTCCTCTGCAGGTATTTTCATGCCATTCAGAGTAGAACTAAAGGCCAGAGATAAAATAAAAGTGTACCTGGTCACTACAGCTCAATGCTGTGATACATCAAACTTAGCTGCTTTATTCTGCTTGGGGAAATGAGGCAAAAATACTTAAATCCCCCTTCCACTACCTAGATCTTAGGAAGAAATAAGACAATAAGAGAAAATTCCCCAATTTATAGCATAAGCCCTACTGGAGCAAAAGAGAAGCTGACTGTTCTTACAGATATGATAGGGGTAAGCCCACCAGCAATGTCTGAAAAATCAGAAACTAACACCATCCTGTTAGAATAATGCCCTGAGCGCTAAAACTATTCCCTCCATCTTAGCCAGTTACCCTAAGGGTAAGAGTAATTATGCCTAAATGAGTCCACTACCCAGAGGCAGGGAGGTCCGTGGGGCTGAGGAAATGGTGCCCTTTCTATAATTTTCCTTTTTTCTCCTGTATGTAATACATGGACTGACTTCTTAGGAACATGATATAAAAAGGCTTAACTGAGTTGAAGATAAAGAGAAAAAAAATTATTTGTAAGTCTCTGAAGTTGGGCAATTTAGAGGAGGCATGAAAGAACACAGACATAAAGAATATGGATAAAGGCAGAGAGATGAAAAGAGCTTAATGTGCCCAGGATATGGCAAATAACTTAAATCTACACAAACGTATCGCTACACACCTTAAAGTTACACAATGTTATACGTGAAATATAAGTAATAAAAAAGGAAGAGAACTACTGGCATATTTTTGCATCAAATGACAAAAAACTTTTATAGAGATGTGAATATAGATTATTTAGAGCAATGAATAGGTCACAGCACAAATACAGATACCATTTCAAACTAAAGGGCTTTACCTTGGATTTAGCTGCCTTAACAAGAATTTCATAATTTGATGGAGGAGGAGCAGGATGTTTTCGAAGCAGAGCATGTTCAGAAAATTCTTCATGAATTTTTTTTGCAACAGAGATATTAGCAAGTAACATAAATTCTTCCACCATAGAATTTGTTTCTCTGCCAATGAAAAAATCATTAACTAAGGAAAGAGAATAATTTGAGATATCTATATATCATATTTATTCACAGGTTACCTTTTCTACCAACAAGACAGTGAAAGTATTTCCTATGTAAACATTCATGTGTGTGTGCACACATATATTTTAAATACATAACTTAGGCTCTAGTTTCTCAGCTATTATGTTAACAGTCTCTTATTACGCATCTACTACGAGTCGATCTTGTGCTAGAGACTACAAATTGCACTAAAAAATAAGTTTTACTAACTCTAGTAATATATAAAATCTAAATCATAAACATTTTTACCTCCTTTTACTGAGTCTAAATAAAAATAGATTAACTATACATCCATAGAAATAAAGTTTACTAAGAATTAAAAGTTTAGGTCATACTAATTTTGTTTTAAGAAATAAAACTTTCACCAATAGATCACCAAAGTGATCATATGTACAACAGCTACTTGGGGTGCTTATTATGAACCAGGCATTGTGCTGTGCTATATACATGTGTATGTATCTGTTTACACACACACACACACACACACACACACACACACACACACACACACACACCCAGCCACCCCACCCCACCCCCCTGGCTTTTCAGATGAGAAAACTGAGCATGTGTACCATTATTCTCTGCTCAAGGTCACAGTTAGTAGTAGTAACAGGACCCGTCTATATATCTTGACTTCAAAACTCTTAACCTATCTGATGCTTTCATTCTAGTTATCCATGTCCATTTAAAACGTAAGTTTAATAAATGATCTACCTTCTGTTTACACAGTGCTTTCTTTCTCTCAAGTCACTGAACATGCATTAATCTTTCAGTCATGTTTCCATCTAAAAAAAATGTTTTAACCTCACAAGATTCCTACAGCATGTTAATTTTTACAATATTATTAATGCCTCCCAGCATACCTTTAAAACTATAGAGACAACCTCTTAGAAATAAGCTTTTTTCTAACTAGTAGGAAGAAATGGGTGACGTTCCATTTGGTAAAGCTGGATTCAATTTTTTCCTCGAAAAACCTTGTAGTGTTAGGCTCATTGCTCATTAGACTTATTTGCACAGAAGTCCCCGCAACTAAAGTATTTTTTTTAATTTTAGCTCTAATGCTATGAAGTACACACTGATCCTAACTAACAAGCTTGAGTATACCTTTATTTCTAATCCTCGATCATCTACGAGAAAAGTATAATTGCAATTTTAATTACAAAATTACCTTATATAAGATGCATGGAAAAGAGGCCTAACTCTGATTTAACCAAAAATTCCTTGCTTCCTAAATCTTAATTAAGTCAATAAAACAATAACAATAACTGAGTACATTATCTGAAAACTCTTTGCAATACTCTATGACATAAATACTATTTATCAGTAACAAACTTGTCTAGAGTTATATAGGCAGAAGGAGAATCTAAACCTAGGCAGTCTGGCTTTCAAGCCCTGTGATCATTGCTTTATCCTACCATAGTACATTCTACATGAAATACTTATGAAATTAATCAGAGCAATTTTCTTTTACTTACTATAACTATTACTAGTCAAGTTCTAATATACCACACACCAATTTAAGACAAAACAATTTAAATTGGAAATTTTCCTACTATACTAATCCCAGCTTTATGTAAGAAAAACTTAAAGTGAGATGTTTTCTTTTCTATACAGTTCATGTCAAAAAAATAGAAATTATAACACTACCAGAAAGAGACATTTTGGGTATAAATGTTTTGTTTACTAACAAAGCAGATGTTATATTTAAAATTAAAAGCTTACCTAGTGCGCATAAAAAAAAATTACATACCTAAGTTCCTTGGTCTGTAAATCTATAGGATCATGAGTTTCACTGTCCATGTGAAACCGAACTTCTGGAGAAGAGAGAGTCAAAGCCCTAAATAAAAATTAAAGAGGTGAATTACCCAAGTGAGCCAATAACAGACATAATTCTGTAAGTGATTCTTTTAAAACAGAAAATGATTATAGCGAGTGTGTAACGATTATTCTTCTGAAGGCTTTCTGACCATCTGCTAAATTTTATGTTCTATTTCCATGGATAGCTTAATATTTTATAGATTGAAAATGCACTTAACTAGAGCACAATGACAACACAACAAAATATGAGTTGTTCTTCTGAGGGTCTGAATATCTTCTGTACCCAAGCTATGAGTTTTTACTAAGCTACATGTGTTTGTAATCACTTTTACAATTCAAGATACTGGCAGCATTTTACGTACCACAGAAAACCATATATTGATGAGAGAGATGAAAGAGAGAGGCAAAAAGCAAACTGCTACAGGTAGATCAGTGACATTGGAAGATACACACTTCAAAATCATTTTTATACAGACTAAACCAACGAAAGAAACTGATAAATATTATTAATATTATCGCTATTACTATGGCTATCAATATCTGAGTGCTATTTGTCAGACAACATACTGTGCTAAGTGCTTTAGGTACATGGTTTGTTTAATGACTTGGCAAGTTCTCCTTTAAAAAGTAAAGTTCCACAAAGCAAGGGAAGTCTAATGTTTCATCATACCTTGATGCTACTTGCATCAGAGTAGGAACAAATCAACCTATAACGTAAATTTTAATGAGGCTGGGTAACCTTGTACAATCATAGGAGAAAAAAGTGCGATGAGACCAGTTAAGTGAGATCCAAGTCCTTTTCATCCTTAACTTGCCTTTGTTATAAAAGTTACAAAAGGAATACTAGAGAGGAAATCTCAACAAATAATCCTTTCCTGCCATGTAGTATTTACAAGGTTCTGCATCAGATCTAAAATGTGTTTACTAATACGTCTTGATTTAAAAAGCAAGGTATATGGATCACATTATGATCATTTTTCCTTCACAGAACACTAACCATAACATAATTATGTCTATTCTTTAAGAGACATGATTTAAACTAAGACAGAACATAACCTTTATGAAGGCAAAAAATATCATTTTACTTTTATTGTTTTCTCAATTCTCCAATACTAAGATTCAATGATAGCTTTTAACAGATGACTTTCTATTTACGAAATTACTTTTTGAAGATTAAAAATATCTTTTCTATCCTAATTATGAGAAGTTATGTTACCAATGCAAGTTTCCAACCGTTTTACTTTAAAACCACGAAAATAAATACGATTTCAATTTGTTTTACTGTTTGCTTTTAAAACATATTTTCTAAAAACTACCATTATGTAACCTTTTTTCTGATGCCCAGCATATTGTAAACCTTCAATAACAAATATTTGCTAAATAACATTTTGTGTCATTAAAAAAAAAAAATCTATAGCTCTCTTACTTACATCTAACTGACAAGGTTACGCAACAGTCTTACTGGGATTTACTACACCCCAACTATCCTTACACAGTTTTGAATTTCATATTTAGGATCTTAGAAAAATTCCCAGAAAACAGAGGGGTGAGTAGAGATAGGGTGGCTCAGCACAGCTATCTAAGATACTGTCCAATAGAACTTTCAGCAGGAATGGACACATTTTCTATTCACACTGTCCAATGTGGTAGTCACTAGCCTCATGTGGCTACTGAGCATTTGAAGTGTGGTTAGTGCAACGCAGGAACTAAATTTTTAATTTTAATAGGCACATCTTAGATCTAGAGTTTGCACTCTCCAACAAAATACTTTTAGTAACTGCTTATGACCCTACCCCTGGACAGGCCTGAACCCAGATGTCTTTCAAGAACCAAATTTCTTTTAACTACTTTACTTCAACAAGTTTGGGTACCTGGATATTCCTTATACCTTTTGTAATTAGGCAAATGCCGTGATTTAATAACTAAAACACGTGAATCTGCCACTAGCTATTAAATCTTCGGGGAGACTGCTTCTATGTAACTTCCAATCATTTAAAAAACATAGGTGTCGGACTGAAAAAAATCTCTAAAACCTCTTCCAACTCTAAAGTGCAAGAACTTCCTCTAAATTAGCTTAAATTGAAAACCAATGTTTAATCTAGAAACTCATTTCTAATTAAAATTAAAAATAACCCATAGAAAAGTCCTAAGGAGTTCTTGCCTTTTTAAAATTTGAGATCTTTAACTCAAACTTATCAGGTCTTAAGACAACAAATTTCAAGAATAGAACTGCTTAACAAACATCACTCCAGAATCAAGGTGCTAATACTTAAAATGTAGCTAGAAGTAGAAGAATGATGTCTCTGTTCAGACTATTAAATAATTCCTCGTTGTCCATGATAAAATACTTGAGTTAATAAATTATCTTAACACGAGACAAATTAAGAAATAATTTAATAGATATTTTTGAAAAGTACCCTTTTTCGATTCTTCTTTTTTTCAAAATTTTAGCTAATTTATTTAGTCCACGGAGGCTAACGGTAATATTGTCATTAATGGATGCAGAATCAATTCTCATCTGAGCTTCAGCATACGTAAGAGAAGCCTAAAAAAGAAACCATATGTTAACCTAATGCTTATAAATTATAAAATCTGGTTTATTACATTCTCATATTTCCACCACATAAAATTCATGATTTTGGAAAACCTAAAAATCATTAACGAAAGAGATTCCAAGCTATAGTATAAACACTCCATACCTATGATTTCTGGTTCATTAACTCTCATCTGGTCTTCTGAAGTATACAGGCTTTATAAGTTTCTGAATACAGGACAACTGCTACATAAACTCATTTCCAATTAACATGAAGAATTAAGCAGATAAATGCAAAAAACTAGATTTTACTGCATCACTGGAGAAAATTTCTCAATAAGCCTAACTTTCTCAAAACAATTCAGAATACTGTTAAAAGTATAAAAAATTTTAAACATTAAATATTAACTATGAAACTAACCTTTGAATTAATGGCACTTTTGGTAAATCTTGTTTTTAGGATTTCAGCATTGTGATTCATTTCCCAAATACATGAAAATGCCAGCCTATGGGGAAAATAGTATTTGTTAATGGGAATCAGTTAAAGTAGTTAACGACTACATTCTTATGAAAAAACATACATAAATACCTGTCAACGTTACACCTTAAGGAACAGAGGTTAGAGCTGAGCAACTCCGGAACCATGTCAATCCTCTGCAACAGATAAAAAGATTCGCAGATTACTCAGCTACATCCTTAAATTTATTTGAAGTTTCATTCTCAAATAGCATTAATTTAACAAGGAAAAAGAAAAAGGAGTATTCTGGTCTTTGTGACTAGAATTGAGAAAACATGTAATAAAAAGTATATATTTCTAGAAAGGTCCTTACACAAAACTGTTACAAAAAGGAAGCAATAAAAGAAAACTGGACTTCATGTCAGCGGATCTAAGTTTAAGTCCCTCCACTAACCACCTAGGTGTCCTCTGAAGTCTGAAATCTCTGTTCTAGATAAATTTGTACCAGATGCCAACAGAAGCCCTACTAGCTCTACAAATGGCCTCTTCTCTAAGGCTTAACACAAAACCTGTGGTATTTTAAAAGTACTAAAAAAGACAGTCACTGAATTTTTATGGAAAAAAAGCTACATAGACAATGAATTTATAACAGACTAAGCATAACTTTCTCCTCTAACAATTTTTCTCTGTAAATTTATGGGACAAGATTTGAATAGGCTCATGACTTAACTATAAAAAACAGATAATACATTTTTAATTTGCTACCCTTAAATAGCAAGTTAAAAGCTACATAACTATTTATATCAACAACATCTACTTATTATTTTGGGCCACTTAAAAACAAAAAAACAATGCAATATTTTCACTGATATAAGGCCACCTTATTCTATGTATTAGTCTTTTAGCTAGTTTATGTATTATTCCAAACTGTGACTCTTTAAGAATCCCAAAGTGCCCATGATTTTTACAAACTATTCACAATTAACAAAATAGTTACTCATAAAATTTCACTGAATACTGACATTGTCCTTTCCTTAGAAAACACCAGATGATGGAATTATTAAAAATAAAACATAATGAAAAAGTTATAAGCATAGATCAAAATTCCATTTTAAATTTAACACATTTACCTTTTCACAAAGATACACAGTTGTTCCTCTTCTAGCTGATTCCTGATCCAAAGCATTTCCTGGCCTAATAAAATGGCTAACATCAGCAATATGAACACCAACCTTAAAAAGATAAAAATAAAATAATGTTAACATGCTAAAGTGGATAAACAGAGTTTTAATAAGAAACTCAGATAAGCTGAAAAACCTCAGTCATATTTACCATTTCAATTTTCGATTAAAGCCCATCAGTCTCCGTAGTTACAACTGACTATACTTGGAACGAATAATTCACAAATTCTACAATAGGTCAAGAGAAAATAAACTCAAGAACAAAACTATACAAATAGGAATGAAAGTACAATACCTCCAAATTTCCATTTTCAAGTTCTCTACAATGCAGAGCATCATCTATATCAGTACATCCGGGTGGGTCCACACTACAAACACACAAATGTCTCAGATCTTCCCGGTTTTTCATGTCCTAGAAGATGCCACATGTTTAAGAAATAAAAAGTTATTTGGGTAGTACAAATGCAACACTGCTCTTATGAAATCGACATTATCTATACAAAAGTATAAAAACGAAAACCTTATTTCTTAATAACCAGACATTATTTGTGGTTCCCTTGCCTTTGAAAAATTTGACATAAGCTAGTTTTAGTCCTCTAGAAAAAATTATTTCAGTGCAAACGATTTCTGTAATACCTAAGAGTTCTGTACCTAATTAAATGCAGGGAAGAAGGGGGCTATGGTTTCTACATATTTAAGAACAGAGAAATCAAACAAAATTCGCTCAGATATAGTAATTGATAAAGTCACTAAGAATTCTTTCCGACTTACCTTTTCAGTAATGCTCCAGGGCATCTTTGGTAGAAAGCTAAGAACAGCCTGTGAAAAAGGCTGATGGGGAACGTCATGCTCAAGTAACAAAACTTCTGTTTCAGTTTCTTTATCTCCAACTTCACCTAAATTTTTCACGAAGTGTCCCTAAAGCCAAAAAGGTGTTATTAAAAAGGAGTATTTTATAAGTTTTTATTTGATAATTTGTATTTTATTTTCATATTAAGTTCTTGTGCATTTACATATCACCTTAGTTTGCATGCAAAACCACTTCTTAAAAATGACCCCTTGGTAAATTAAATAATGCTGAGAATACTCAAGTGTTTATGATGGAGACTTAATGAAGGCCTAAGTGCTTATTTAACAAAGTATGTTTATTTCCGATTAATTCCAAGTTTCATTGTGCTTCAAATACAGTAGCTTTAAAATCTGTTTATTAACATTTACTTAAGTATTAAACACCATTTTTGTAGTTCCTATCAATAGAAGTTATTTATTTGGAATTCTGAATAAAAGTAACCAAATGATTTACATTGAAATTTTATAAGATTAATTTCATATTAGATGTACAGTACGTGTCAGGTACCTGTGTGAAATACTCTTAAATTTCAGTACAAATTTTATAACATAAGCAGTTTCCAGTTCCACTGAAAAAAGCAATTTTATTTCTAAATTTTAAATGAAACCATCTAAAATAAAATTAATAATTCAAACTTACATTTGGGTATCTGGAATTTCTGGGCCATCCATCGATAGCAACAATAATTCTCTGTCCTTCTAATGTAGAAGCTTGTCTGGTTTCTATTCGAATTCGAGGTATTCTCTTATCAGCAGGTGTAAAAAGATGTCTTCTTGACTAGAGAAAATTAGAAAAAGAGAAAAGAAAATTAGAAAAGATTTCACATACACACAAAATTGGGGTGGGGGCAAACAGAAGCTGTAAGTTGTATTAAATATGTATCATTTTTTATTACATAATATGCTCTCTACTCACCTCCTTGATATCAGACTTAGAAAGCATGCCACAATATGGTCTCCAATTCCTTTTTATTATTCCTACGACTCTGCCTGTAGGCTTCAACATTTTTTCATTTACAACAGTCTTAAGCTGAGATTTAAAAATAAAAATCTTCAGTTGTTTCTAAGTAATAACAAAATTTCCCTTCATAATAAGAATATGAATATGGCTACTAATATTTTCAGGCACTAAATTATGACATAAAAGTACAGAATATTGATGCTTCAAAATTCTAAGCAAGAGCATGCCAAACCAAACCACAGAAGTAGCTCCATAGTGATAATGGAATGTGAAAATAGCTAATTGAAAAAAATAAATATAACAATAAGTATGTCAGAATTCAACTCTTCATTTTTAATATGAAAACTTACTAACACACACAGATCTGGGAATTCATAGGCTAGGACTTTAGTACTAGTTTGTACTAATTAGCTATATGGCATTTATTAATACACTAAAAAAAAGTAGTATTTTTTAAAGTTACTTTTTTCAAACTAAAGAGTGTTTCTTATGGAAACAGCAGAAGGATCTTACAGTATGCCACCCCTAAACACTCTCCTATGTCCTACATTCCGCACAGATAATGTCACAATAAGACTCCAGAGCAGTGAATATAATTCATGGAAAAAGAACTACTAACATTGTATGAGTTCCAAATATTTATACTACTCTTATAATTCTAAAATAGAGAAATAAATAGGTTGCATTAGGTAGACTGGCTATAAGAAACTAAAAGCATTCTCTTCATAACAAATACAGTAAAAGAGAAGGAATTTTTAAACAGACCCAAATATAAGGGCCCAGAAGTATATCTAGTATGCTAAGGAAATTTTAATGTTACATAAAAGCATTTCAGAAAAATTTAAACTGTATTTACATAAACCTCATTCATTCCAACAGATCATGTACCTGAATGCCAGAGTTCAAGTTTCATACACAAGTTAACAAACTTTTTGTATTTAAATTCATTTATTGAGCAAAATAAGACAGTAAGACTAAACATTTAAAGAGAAAATATTAACTTTGTGTATGACATGTATTAAACCTACAGAACCATAATTATGTTCAATATACCTGAAAGCAATGAAATGTTTCATTTTCTCCAAAGTTAACATATTAACTATACAAAGCTACACAAAAATTAAAACATGCTTGGTTTCATACAATGCGTTCTCTTTCCTCTTCTTTCTCCACATCATCTTCATTCTGACCTTCATCATGTAAAACCACAGAAGATGGTGCTACCCACTGATTCTTGGGGAGAAGCTCCACAGCCACAATGTCTTCATGAATAGCTCGGTTTAAATTTTTAAGTCCTTGTAAGATTATCTGTGTAAAACAGGAAATGCCATGTGCCCAGTTATTTTTAACAGCAATGTAAGAATGGGAATGTTCCCTAACAGAAGTTTAGATACATTGTGAATGTCGCTATGTATCTCTATTTATCCTCCTTTATATTTTTTCTTCCTTGGTGCCCCTTTATTCCACCCTCTTCATTTCTCAATATCAAATAGACAAAAACAGGGTCAGAAAATATGGGTTGTTTTCATGGTCCTGCTGTAACAGTAGTACAAAGAGACCTTGGGAAAATTTCTTAACCTCACTAAATATCCAGGTCCTGACTGGTAAAATGAAAAAAGAGTACCCACTTCTATAGATTAAAGGAAACACAGCATGCAGAATAGAGGAGTATCTGGCAAATCGTGAGCATCTTCAAAATAACTGCTATTCACTTGAAAGGGTGTAAAGCCCTCTGGAGCAATAACACATTATGTAAACAGTATTTCCCATAACTGGTTATAATACATAAAATAGAGGCATCCTATGTTTTATTACTTGACTAGATTTTTGTTCCTTAAAAGTAGGTTAACAGAAAGTTCTTTTCTTCAATAAGTGGTTTTCTGAACAAGTGATAAGTTCTATCTATATCTCCCACATATCAGACTTCAAGCTGATAGGGTAGTCAAAGCAAATTTAAATTCTCATACAAAATTTTAAGCACTTATCAAAGAAAATAATGAACACAAAGTATATTAGTGTATAAGGCATTTATTTACACACTTGCCTCTTTATTTTCTTCAGCATCTCCATGAACCCATACTGTAGCTTCTAAGTAATTTTCCCTGCTGGCTCTAAATGTTCCTTGAAGATATGTACCAGATTTTATGCCTTGTTGCAGCTTACTTAAGGGAAGATGCTCCAAAAATATTATTTTTCCACTCTCTATTTCATTCTGTGAAATAAGCAAACCAAAAGATGCAGTTAGTACGTAAATTCTTCCATATACTCAATATATAACTATTATCACAATCAGGTAATTTTTTAAAAAACCATCCATATCATGGTATATGTAACTTCATGAATAAGAATATAGCACAGTGAGGAAAAAAAAGTGCTTTCTATTCTTAAGGCAACTTACACAACATTTCAATTTCCTTACATTTAGGGTTTAGCCACAGATGTATATCACTAAGCAACTCTGCATACCCCCAACTCTCACCTCAGACCTTCCAAAATAAAGATGCGTATGTAAGTGGGCAGGCAGCTACAGGAAGGATAATTTGAAGCCTCAATTTTATGAAAAAAAGACTATGGCTACTGAAAGCACAAAAATTCTATTTTTATTTTGGCTATTTTAAACAGCTAAGGATATAAGATAGAGGTAGGCTGGGAACTACTTTAGATCTACCATAACATCTATCAGGATTCTCAGTGACTTCAATATCCAAAATCCTGACTGCATGGCTTTTTTCATTTCCTGCTCTATTTCCACCTTCTAAGGAGAATACTTTGTACCTTCTTTTTTTGCTTAACTCCCTAACTTCCCTGTCTTCCTTCCTCATTCTCAGCAGGGTGACCTCAATCTCCATACTGAGAACAAGAAGCAATCAGTAGAGACCTACCTTCATCTTCCCACCAAATCTGCCCACCCACTTGCACCTACATCAAAACCTCAGCTTTCTCTCTGTAACAACGAATAGACTGTTCTTTCAACTGGGTACTACAAGCCATCTCCTTTCCTTTATTCAAGAATTTTTCCTATAATTATCTTCTCTCTCTTGAATC
The DNA here is from genome assembly GCA_030015415.1 of Cynopterus sphinx. Lineage (NCBI taxonomy): Eukaryota > Metazoa > Chordata > Mammalia > Chiroptera > Pteropodidae > Cynopterus > Cynopterus sphinx. The sequence goes on from CM057381.1 coordinate 18,322,277, forward strand.
ATACATCTTTTTCCTTAAGATTTATTTTTTTACATAGTATATTTATTTATTCATTCATTTATTCGTTTATTCATTCATATATATTATGGTGACACTGGTTAACGAAATCCAGTAAGTTTCAGGTGTAACTTTTTTTCTACTGTTAACATTCTCACCATCATGTAAACATAATACAATCTATTAATAACTAAATAAAATTCGGGTCTCCTTCAGACAGTGGCTGGATCCTCTGTTCCTCTTCATACCAAAATGCTACAGAAGTATGCTCTAAAATAGCTGTGTATCTACTTCATCTATACTCTCTCATGAATCCACTAACTGAGTGTCATCCTTACTCAACTAAAGCATTACTGGCAAGGTCACTAATAATATCTTAGCAAATTCAATGCTCCATTCTTAGTTTTACCAGAATTTTAAAATATGATCTTTCCAAAAAAAAGAGATCTTTCCTTCTCTGAGACACATCAGCATCTAAAGCACTAATCCTTTGATTTCTGTCCTATTTCACTGATTAGTTTCCTCTGCCAATTCTCCTGTTACTGATCTCTAAATGTTGTAGTGTCACAAGGCTCAATGATAGGCTGTTTTCCTTTCACTATCTACATTTATTTTCTTATTATTTCCTCCCATCTTTTAAAAAAGCAAACAAACAAAAACACTCTTGATCCCACTTGTTCTTCAAATACCATTCATTTCTCTCCATTATAGCACTGAAAGTGTTACAATCCTATAACTTCTCTCTTTCCATTTTTCCATCTATTCTAGTCAGACTTCTGATTAGACAGGTCCTCAAAACTGTCATGCTGCTAAATCCAATCATCGGTCCTCATCAATTTGATTTACCAGTTAATAACTGGTGTAGACAATCACCTTCTTGTCTTTAAAACAATTTCTGTACTTCGCTTCCAAGAATTTCACACTCATCCAGTTTTCCTCTTCTATCTCCTTTGTTGGTTTACTTCATGTTTCTGACTTCTAAACGTTGGAGTGCCCAAGGGCTCAGCCCTTTGGACCTCTTCTTTACTAACTATACTCACTTCCCTAGGTCAAGGGTAGGCAAACTAAGTTCCATGTGCCAAGTCCAAGCCACTATTTATAAAGTTTTACAGCAACACATTCATACCCAATCGTTTATCTATTGATGGCTGCTATTGCACTACAAAAGCAGAGGCTGAGAACTTGCAACAGAGACCATTCAGCCTGCAAATCTAAAAAAATGTAATATCTGATTCTTTACAAAAAAAGTTTGCCTAGGAGAAATAGTTGCAAATCCATATATCTGATAACGGTCTTGTATCCAGAATATTTAAAGGGACCTTACAACTCTATAAAAAGACAAATAACCCAAGAAAAAAAATGAGCAAAAGATTTGAATACACATTTCTCCAAAGACACAAACACACATGTATGTGTGTGTGGCCAAAAAAGTAGATGAAAAAAATGTTCAACACCATTAGTCAGAGAAATATGAATCGAAACCACAATTAGACACCTGCTGGGATGGCTATAATCAAAGACAGACAAGAACATGTACTGGTGAGGACATGGAGAAACTGAAACCCTTACACATTGCTGATGGGAATGTAAACTAGCACAGCCACCTTGGAAAACAGTTTGGCAGTTTCTCAAAAGTTAAACATAAAATTACCCTAGGATCCAGTAAATCCATTTATATACATACCTAGGTACATACTAAAGAGAAATAAAAACATATGTCCACACAAAAACTTGTATACAAATATTCATAGCATCATTCTTCATAATAGCCCCTAAGTGAGAACTAAAATGTCCATTAACTGGTGCATGCATAAATAAAATGTGGCATACCAAATACTAGAATGTTATTCAGCAAAAAAAACAAATGAAGTACTGATATATGCTATAACATGGGAAAACTGAAAATATTCTGAGAAAAACCAGTCACAAAGACCATATATTGCATTATTCCATTGATATTAAATGTTCAGAATAGGCAAATTTATAGATAGAGAAATTAGTGGTTGCTTAGGGCTGGAGGAGCAAGGGCATTTCAGGGGGGGATTGGGATCAAATCGTAATGGGTATGAAGTTTCTTTGGCAGGGGAAGAAAACATTCTAAAATTAGATCTGGTGACACTGCAGAATTCTGTGAATATATAAAAATTATACATTTTAAATGGATGGGTTATATAGTATGTGAATTACAGCTTAAAAACAAACAAACAAACATAAAAACAGATTTGCCTATTCGCGCCCCAGATAAGTTCATTTGGTCTCACAATTTTATATACCACCTGTATGTTGATTTCCAAATTTGTAATGTCTAGTCATAACCTGCCTCAAGAGCTACAGATTTGTATACCAAACTAGTCAAACTATAAAGCTGCTTGAACTCTAATGGGTATTTCAAAACTAAAACGTCTAAAATTAGACTTGCAATTTTCCACCTGATCCTGCTTCCCTCTTTATCTGGCAGAAATAAAGAAATACTATTTATCTAGTTGCTTAGGTAAAAGACCTAGCATCACCCATATTACTCACAGTCCCATCTAACCCATCACCAACTCCTAAAACATGTATCTACAAAATACACCCAATATCTGAGAACTTTCCATTACCTTTACTGCTACTACCGTGATCTTCTGTCTACTGAAGTACTAAAATATCTTCCTACCTGGTGGATGTTACTTCTAATCTATTCTTAGAGCAGCCAGATAGATCACATTATTCCCTTGCTCAACAGGTGTCCAACATCAGTGAACTAAAATCCAATATTTCCCCAATATTTATTACATACTATACGATCTGGACCCTACCTACAGTTCTAACTTCATTACTAACATTTTCTCCCTTGCTCGCTCTATCCCAACACTTTTAGTTGTTCCTTGATCTTATCAACTTATTCTAACCTCAGAGACTTTGAACTTGCTGTTTCCTTTGCACAAAATGCTCTTCCCCTAATTATTACCATGGCTAACTCCTTTACATAATATAGCTAAAATGACCCTAACTCAAAGCAAATTTGCTTAGCTAGCAGCCTTCATATCTCAGCATAGATATTTCTTCTACTGAGAAGCCATGACACCCCAAACCTGGGTTAGGTACGCTTACTAAGTACACTCAGTTCTACTGTGTTGAAAACCAACTGCCACACTACAACTGAAATACTAGATGAATGCATAAAACCGCACCAGCTGAACCAAGCTGCATTGCATAGGAATCCACAAAACACATACATAGCCTCTCAAACATCTATCAGTTACCTCAGATCACCAAGTGTGCTATGAGCCACACCATCTTCATCTGGTACAAGAACTTTCCATCCAAATTTAGATACTCTCCACAACTTCATGAAGTTTTGGGGTATGTGCCCCTAACCACATTTTCCCTTAAGCTGTTTTTATTACATGATACTGCATGGCAAAGTGAATTTGACATAATACAATAAAACTGTCATTTTACTATATCCTACACTTACTCTACCATAGTGCTTAATTAAATACCACATCTTACCAATGTTACTTCTCATTTCTTCTAGATCAGTGATATTCAAAACAATTTTGTGATGAAGGGACTATTCCTTTTGTGATGTCAATATGGTAGCCACTGGGCAAAAGTGGCTTTTGTACACTTGAAAAGTGAATAATGGAACTGAGTAAATGAATTCTTAATTTTAATTAAATTTAAACACCACATGCAATTAGTGGCTACGTATTAGAAGGGCAATTCTAAATCTGTATTACAAAAATTGAGCCCAGCTTTTATTTTCTCACTTCCATTTACTTTTGTAAAATAGCTGGTTGAAGCAAGCAGTAATGAGAAAAATACAGTAAACACTAGATGAATGTATAATGTTCTATCACATAAAACCTAATTCTACAATAACAATAGCTACCATTTGGAATGGTACATTTACCCTGGCTATGTGCTAGGTAGTTTATTAATACCACTGCTGTTACCTCATTCAATCTTCATAACACTAGGAAGTCATGATCACTAAACAAACATTACACCTAAGGAAATGAGGGTTCACAAAGTTACATGATTCCCATAACATACCCTCTCATATCCATTACTGCAGTAATCCTTTTACTCATCTGTCTGCCTCTAATCTTGCTCTTGATACAGAGCATCATCTTACGTATCAGTAAGAGTGCTGAAATGTTACCTCAAATAAATAACATTTCTGATCATCGTCCCCCATCCCTCTCAGGCACACTTTCATACACCCTTAATTTCTTTTAGCTCTGTCATTGTCAGGTTGGGAGTCCAGAATCCTATCCGTTATCATCTCTTCACCGCAGCCCTTTAGAGAGATCTTTATAAGATAGTTCAAAAACTAGTGAATAAATTCTAGGTCCGCATTATATGGCCTCTACCCTTCCTGTTCTACCTATTATGACTCCCTTCCCTCCTCCTCTGAGATTAATGCTCAACTGTATGCTGTTTGCAGCCTGCCACTTCTTTGTCAAATACCTACTCCTAGCCCTACCTGGGTTGCTGAGGCTATATGGGCAAAAAACACCTTTACAAAGTCAAGTTTTTGGAATGGCATCTTGATAAACCTAGTAAATACTCTTGTCTACAACCCAGCTCCTATTCCAATTCCAGCTTACCCACCAACATCCCAAATTCTAAATTTAATGGCTCAAAGTGGCTATTTTAATATTTTCACTGTTCAGAAACAAAATAAAAAAAACTCAGACATACCCCTTCTTCAGACAGACAAGCAAGACGATCTATGAGTTCAGGGTTAGCAGTTAAGCTCTTTACATATTCTTCACCTGAAAAACAAGTTTTATTTTTCTTGATAAATTCAAGTGTTCTTTTTTGTTTTTAGATATGAAAGAACACTAATAATCTTGTTTGTAATGGTACATCTGTCGATATTTTTTAGGCGGGGAGGTCATAACTGTTGATGTGGCTTTTATTGGTAAGCCATTCTGAATGGTGATAGGAAAATTAGCCACTGGGCACCAAAACACACCTACCTGAGAAGTGCTGGGAAATTTAAAAATGCAAAAAAATTACATGAATACAGGACCGTGAATATATTATACAGTCAAGTGAACCTGTCATGGGCCTGATCATTTTGATATGCAGTTACAAATATGAACTAACAGTATCTACATTTAGACTTACATGTGAAAGCTGGTATTCCTTCTTCTATGGCTTTCTCTTTGTTTTTCTTGTCATTTGTTATGAAGATAACTTGCAGCTGGTTCTCTGCTGACATTTTCTTCAAATGTTCATTGTACCATTTTGCTGCTACTCTAATGGCTCTATCATTCCTGTCATTAGAATTTTCTCCCTGGTTTTGTTCTACGTAAGTTTCTCTAAATGTAAAGAAAAAAAATTAAAAAAAAAAAAAAGACATAAAAACCAACAGAAACAGACATGTAAAAAGTCTTGGAACATAAATGCTAAATAACCATTAAAGTTAAAAGTCAATGGTGTATCTTTTCCCCTTGAATGTACTCAAAGAAAAGCACATTATTAATAGAATAGAAAGATTAAAACAATTCTATTTCACCAAAAGTTCAAAATCAGAATTTATACTTGGTTTGGAACATTAAATAAGTAATAGTTTGTTGGAAAAAACTATAATAAAACTTTGCAGGTCTGATGAGATTTCATTCAAACTGTAGGTTAACAGTAAATTCTAAAAGCTACATTAGATGATTTCTGATTATATGATAAATTATCTATGATAAACATGAACTAAAAACCAGAGTCTATCTAGATTGAAAAACCAGATACAGATATGACTGCATACTCCAAGTCTATCTACTCTGAACTCCCAAATGTCAGCATACTGATTTCTTTAAATCTATTTTTCAAAGCCAAATTTAATACACTAACAAAACTCAATATAACAATTTCTAGTGCTTAAATATAATACATTCAATTTAAAAAATTTTGACTTTATATTGTTTTTAGAATCATTTTATTTCTCACCCTTAAATGCACCTGCGAATGCTTTAAGCTTATCAAGGCCTTGTCATAAAGTTTTGAATTGGTTTTAGCATAACTTGGGCAACAGAATTTTAAATGAGATTTTCCCAAGTGTCCTATGATCTAAGATTTTTCCTATGAACCCTACTATTGCTAAACTCTATTCACTATACTTAAGCTAACAAAATAGCCTCTGATTAGTGATCTGATGATCATGCTCCATAAAAACTTGGTCTTTCTGCACTAAAAGACAAGCGACATTTCTGTTTCTAGATTTCAGGAGGAAATAGGAATAAGAAGTCTACAAGTACTTTACTGATGTTCTTTACAAGAACAATTTTTTTAAGTTTGAAATATAAGGAAAAATTGAGAAATTATATTTTTAATTAGCATATTCCAATGGGATTTCATTACCAGATCTACCATCTAATCCAGTGGTCTCAATTGGGGTGATTTTGCCTCACTCACCTGGAACATTTGACAATGGCTCAAAACATTATGAGTTGTTACAACACTGCAGATGGAGGGGAAGATGGAGGGGGAGGGTTGCCACTGGCATTTAGTGCGTAGAAGCCAGGGATGCATCCTATGATGTAGAAGACCACCTGCCCACAACAAAGAATTATCCAGTCCAGAATGTCAGCAATGTCAAGACTGAGGCCTCCTGATCTATTATAACAAAAGTATACTAAGATTCATCGTTGACTTACATATCATGATATCTATTTTCTAAAATCACATATTATATTCAAATGAAGGTCTTGAATTTGGAACATAACAAAGAATTCTATTCTTTAACCTTATCTTATTTAATCTGACCAGTTGTAAGGTGCTAGATTAACTTTTAACAGCCCATGAACAATAAATCTGCTTTATATATCTAAACCACCTTCAAAAACTTACACTTCATTAACCTATGTTTGCTATTCATAGAATACAGTATTCTAGGAACCTAGACAAATCTCATCTGCCAAGATTCTATTGCTTAACTCGTACTAAGATTAATTCAAAATGAAAACATTTTGGAAATAAAAGTACCTACTATAACCCAGAAGTCAGGGGACCTTGGCTCTAAGTTTGATCCAATCAATGCCTATATGACCTTAATGAGGCGTACTTAGCATTATATTCTGTACAACTGTGTAAGATCCAAATGATACTCCTGAATGAAATCTATCAGATATCTTCTGAAGTCACAAATTACAGGACCCCTCTCCCAAATTTAGCTAATTTTATAATTTTCTGATACTTCACATTAATTTCTCCCTACCTATGGTGTTCGTTAGTGAATGTGTAGAAATGCTTCTCCAGGTTATTAGTCACATCTCGGATTCGTTTATACACCGGAGCACTACGATTTCTCACTTCTTGCAGAACTGTTTGTAGCACAATTACATTCCTGATGGCAGGGTCCTCAAGAACATCAATCTTAAAAGGAAAAGAAAAGGAAGAATTAATTTTTTTCTATATTCATTTATAAATGGTTTCTGTCGAACATAAAACCTGTCGGTTTTAAAAAAGCACTAAATATACATTAAGGTAATGAGCTATTTTACTACAGAAAATCCCTCAGGTCTAATTAGAGAAAAGCACATATAAACAGACTAATTTCAAATACTCGTAAAATTAAGTCCATTAATAGATAAATACTTCGGCCCACACAGTTTTCGTTAGTAGGGACTTACAAGCTGCCTGGGGGTCGCAGGCTGGAGGCCACAGAAGCCCAGGTCCCCGGCCTCCAGACACTTATAATCTAAGGCAGAAGAGACACCAGGAGTTAGAAAATTAGCGTATCTAAAATTCGTACGACTCCAAGAACTCAAACACAATACGTCCAAGGAAAAGAACCTCGGCCTGGGGGCTAGGAGGCATGAGGTTTGATGGGGTCTGCCTCTCCCTAAGTGCGTGACGTGGCCCAAGACGCGTCTTCTCGGGCCTCAGTTTCCCTATCTGTCACGCCCCGCTTTCCCTGGTGGAGAACCGCGGTTCCCGGGGCTGGCCCACCCGACGACGCACCTGGTGCAGCAGCACGTTGGTGTCAGGCAGCAAATAGTGCGGCTGCGGACACAGGCTGCTCGCCGGATCCACGGGCTGCGGCTCCAGCACCGGCCCCTCGTGCGCAGCGCCGCAGGCCGCGCACCCCGGCGCGCCGCAGCCGATGTCGTCCCGCAGGTAGTGCTCACGCACGATCTTCACCACGCCGCCCGCCCGCGTCTTTTTCAAGAAAGTCTTGGACTTCAGCATCTTCCCTCGCGGCGCGGAACCCCGTCCCCGACAGCGCTCTTCCGGCCAAGAGTGTTAAGCCCAGAGCCCTAACGGCCAAGCATACTTTACCCCGAGGTTCGCCCCCTCCCGCGTCACGGTATTGGTAAACAGCTCTCGCGGGAAAAAAATGTCGAGACTGACGTTGGTTGGCTCTCTGAGGCCTGCGAGGATTGGACGAAAGCGAGGAGCCTCGGGTGACGGGCGCCTATCGGAGCCACTTCCGCCTGTGAAGTGGGCGGGGCCGGCCCTGGACTCCAGCTCCCGACATGCGTCGCTTCCCGCGCCGGGGCCGGGCCGGGCGGGCATCCGGCGGCGTGGACTGTCACCTGTGAAGCCGTTACGCTGCCGCCTCCACCGTCCTCCTGCAGGCGCAGAGATGGTTGTCCTGGTGACGGGTGCTAACGGTCCCCCGCCTGAGATTTCTTTTTGAAAAGGGTCTGTAACCTGAGCAGCTCTTTCGAGGCTTCTTGAGCATCTCACAGCGGCGGCTGATCATCATCCTTCGACGTGGAGGGATTGAAGCTTTCGAGGTAGCTCTTGGCTGTCCCTTCCCAACACCGCGTGGGGCCAGGAATCCTCTGCCGTGTGGGTAGTTTCAGTCCCCGAATCCTTTGTAACCCAGGTGATGTTGCCTGTCTTTCTTTTCACCTTTCCTTAACGATTTTCCTCCTAAAAAAGAGGGCAGCCGATCCCACTAAAATTCTTATCGTTTAAAATTCACATGGTGCAGTTTAGAAAAACCGATTATCTGTATAAAACCATAAGTACTTCGTTATCTCGTGTAGCATCAAAACACAGGAGTTGCTAAAAATTTTTGTGAAGGAGTTGGAATTTTGATTTAGAATTGTTGAGTTTTCATTCTTCTGCCTTCTTTGTTTTCGTTCTGCTGTCTGCAAGCCTGCAAAAAAAATGTTTTTATGTCGTTTCCCGTTTTTAAGAACCTTGAATGATGCCTCATTGCCTGTAGAATAAATTTCAAAACATTTTGACATTCAAGGCCCTTCAATGTTAATAAGGTTGTATATGTGTTTGTGTTGGGGGTGAGGGGGTGGGTAATGGGAGTCACTACTGATTCACAAAACTTGTCCCAGTCTGACAGCCGCTATCTTCCTCTGTTTTACACTTGTGGCACCTCCATACTAACCTTAACATCTGCATGCATTTTCCTTTTTCCTGCTCCTCTCCAAATCCTTCAAGACTCAAAGTTATGTCTTTGTATAACCTTCCCCTGACCGAGTCAGAAGTGATTTCTCTAATCTTGAACATGTGCTGCTTTTATTAGTAGCATTCCTGGGTACTAGAGATTTAGAGCTTTATCTCATACATTTCTTTGTTTCCTTTAAAGAAGATTCCTGCTTGCAGGAACCAGATTTCTTATTCATCTAAGGGCCTGAGTTTATGGTCAGATGTAATGAGTTTAATATGCTTGATCTGAGCAGTAATTTACTAATCTGTCTTAGTTTTGGGGTCCTCCAGATTGCCTAATGATTACTAAGAGAGTCCTTAGTATCTCTTTAACATTATGCTATTTGCAGAGAATGTGTGCATTTAAATTAATATTTTTTAACTACAGAAAATTGAAATAGAATTGGAGAAGAAAACTGAACCATAATAATAATGTCTCGAAAAATTGCCAAGGCATCAAAAAAAATGAACGTCTCTAGCTCCCTGGAATCCGAAGATATTAGTTTAGAAACAACAGTTCCTACAGATGACATTTCCTCATCAGAAGAGCGAGATGGTAAAATTAAAATCACCAGGCAACTAATTGAACGTAAAGAACTACTTCATAATATTCAGTTACTGAAAATAGAACTATCCCAGAAAAATATGATGATTGACAATTTGAAAGTAGATTATCTTACAAAGGTAAGATCAGGTGTAAATTTTGTTACCTATATCCTTTTTTGCCTCCAAGCTACAGATAAATAAGTTTTTATGTTTATAATCCGAACTTGATACATTTATAAACATGTTATATTTTCTTGCTAGTTTTTGAAAACTTTTTTTTTAGAAGGAATGTGTGAATATATTTCTGTGTGTCAAAAAGTACTGAAAGAAGGGGTGACTTCAAGGTGGACAGGGATGAATTGCTTCTGTAGGCTCAATTTTTTAAATCTAGCATCTGTGAGGTATATATGTTCTAAATTGTTTTTTCTAGCCAAGTTATTTTGTGCTCCCGTGAGAACCAACACTGATGCTGTTCTTGATTCCCTAGTTTGACAAGGAGAATCCAGATCATACTTATGTTATTGAATCTGTATAGTCTCTGCTTTGGCAATTTGGTTTTTTTTTTTTTTTTTTTTTTGGAATCTTTCTATTTGATAATTATATTTGTCTTACAATTTGATAGTTACTGTGTCATAGTACCAAGTATAAATTCATTTGCCATAGTCTTTAACAAGTGGTATTTGTCACATAAGAAGGAATGTCCTAGTCCTTGTTTTTCTGCTTTGTGTGGTTATTTATAGTTAGTTATTTACAGTATTTTTTGTAAGACCTGGTAAAGTAATCACTAGCTATGAGAAATTATAGTGATTTCAGAAAGCTGGGAGACACTTCTTAACACACTATGTCCCGAGGAAATCTTTTCTTTCCAATAGCGAACCCTCTACCTTTACTCTTAATCCCACCTCTTCCCATCACCCCCTCCTTCCATTTTGTTATTTCAGTTACATCTTCTCTCTTGCTAAATCAATCTACAATTTTAGCCCTTGCCTATGTATACTAATGTACTCCAGTGGCTTGCCCATGCCTCTTGGAAAACAGTGTCCTAAACTCCAAGGTCTTGATGAAGTAAAGAAATAGTTTAGGCAATTTTATTTTAATATTAATAACTAAGATTTATTGAATGCTTATCCTGTGCCAGTCACTGTTATATGAGCTTTCCACATGTTATCTCATATAAACCTCATAACTCTTGTCTACGGCCATGCCACCCTGAACAAGCCTGATCCCATCTGATCTCGGAAGCTAAGCAGATAGGGTCTGCTTAGTACTTGGATGGGAGGCCACCCAGGAAGACCAAGTGCTGTAGGCATAAAAAATAAAAAATAATAAAAAATAAGGGATTGTAAACTGACAAGGTCCTTGCAATCTGTAAGGTAAACCAAGGATTGCCTCACCTAAAAAATAATAATAAAAAAATAAACCTCATAACTCTAAGATACAGGTGCTTCCTTATCTTGTGTGATTTCCTTCAAAAGAAGAATGATGATAGTATTTACTACGTAGAGTTGTTGGTAGGATTAAAGCAATACACATGAGCTCTCAGATGCCTGATGTATAATAAATAATAGCAATGGCCAAGCTTATTCAGCACTATATCATGACTTTTGTACTCATAGTGCTTAGTGTAGGTTTTTTTTCGTTTTTTTGTTTTGTTTTGTTTTAATCATTGTGGTTTCCTGCTTGGACTGTAATGTAGAAGACTGAATTAATCCTGAGTTTATGACATATAATCATTATTGATCCTTGCAAGATTACTTTTTAATTTGTATATTTATTTCTTTTATTCCCATAGTTTATTTCCATTTCTCCTTCTCTCTGTGCAGCTATTTTAAGTATTATCCTTTTTTAATACTTATTTTTGAAAATGGGTATCATTTTTTCCTTTACATAAACGTAAATTGCATGTTTTCGATTTCATCTCTTTTGTAGTTTTTTTTTACTCTGTGCTGTTTTTAAAATCATTCATGTTACTATGTGTGTATCTAGTTCTTTGCTTCCAACTTCTACATAATTATCTGTGTTTGTTTTACCAATCTATTCAACCACTCCCACAGCAGACTGCCTCCAACTTCTTGCCACCACATACAGCATTGACCTTCTGTAGACGTTTCTCTGACATAAATACTCAGGAGTAAAATTTCTGGCTCATAGGATGTATATAATTATCTAAGCGTACCACCAAGTTTCTCTCAATGCTTTTGAAATACAAGTTTTTTTTTTATCTATTATATGAAAGCTAGGGTTGTTCTGCTTCATCTGAGACCCCTTGGAGGCAAGATGATCTCTGTCAAATATATGAAGAAATATTATATGCAATAAATATTATAACTTTATGTAGAAAAATTAGTCTTCCGTAATTCTTCAAATCCAAGACACCTCAATTATGAGATGGATCATTACATGTATTGCTAAGGTTAAAAACTGCCAAGTTAAACCGTTATGTGTTGTGTAAAATGCATTCCACTTTCAGAGATGGTAAAATGTGGGAAAGTACAAGTCTGGGACTGATGAAAGTCTGGTCTTTTAGCCATTTAGTCATTCTCCAAAGTTTATCAATGCATTGAGCCTTGGGGGTACAGGGATGAAAATCTCACATTCTAGCATACAAAAGCTAAATTTCCCTCACTAGACTATAGCACCAGGAAAGTCCCAAGAAAGACAGATCTCTGCTGAATATAAACCTGTTCTTGCTGTTAACATTTAAATGGCCTGCTTTTAAGTTACTGAGTTTTCTGTCATTGGGAGCATTCAATAGTCCTAAATGGTCAAGTATCATGAATATGACAGGTATTTCTGATGTGGAAAAAAGATCAAACCTGCTGTCCAGTGTTTCAGGAATTAAATTCAACTGTTCGACCAGAAACTTGGGAAATGGTGGCTACCTTATAACAGAGATGTGGAAACTGTAGCCTAAGCAAAATAAAGATTTTCTTTCTCTGATATAACAGGAATCTGAAAATAGGTAATTTAGACCAGATGTGGTTACTTCTTAATATCATTAGGAACCCAGGCTTCTTTTAACCTTCTACACAGCTGTTTTTAGCGTGTGCTTTTCACCTCAAAAATCACAAATAGCTGATCTACCTCCAGAATTATATCTGAGTCAATCCCCTTTCAAGAGCTTTCTTAGAAGCTCTATCTAGTGACCACAATTAACTAGAAATATATAGCATGACCACCCTCCTGCCGAGGGGTAGGACGCTGGGAAATGTAAGTTTTTAATTGATCAGATTGTTGTCACTAATAATAACAAAGTTATGTTGGAAATAAGGGAAGAATTGATTTGGAAGAGACAAGTAACTTTCTATTCATCAATGCCTTTTTAAGTTAGGAAATATGTGAATCTCTTTAACATATTTTTACACCAGTATGGCAGCAATACCATGCCAATGTTTATTTCTAATGTTACAGTTTATTATAGTTTATTGGTATAAATGTCTTGACCCTCGTTGATTTGATTTCTCTGTGTCTAAGGGCAGGAACAGATAGCTCCAAAGGGACTTTTAAAAGTATTAATTTCCACTTCCTTTGCGGCTCCTTGCTGAGAGCACTCAGAAGTGTAGCTGCTTAGGCCAAAAGTCCTGATGTTAGAGAATTGTTACCTTGACACTTACCCCATCTATATCCCCTACTGTCTGCGTCCCCTTCCTTACTCCACTTCTTTAATCTTTTCCTCTTCTCTCTTCTTGCCCATCAGTTTTTAAATGCCAAAACACTTTTTTGATCTCTCATTAGAGATCTGTGGTTCCTTATTGCTTGGGAAATTAAGGAGTGTCTCTTCCCAGCTTGATTGTCTTTGAGTTAAGGGATTTGTTTAGAAGTTGAAATTTCAGAAGTGTCAACCTGAATAAAGAAGTTTCTGCCCTAGGAGTAACAGTATTCTTGATCTGTAAATTGTAATTACAAGGAATGTGGTTATTATTTGTTGTTTTAAGGCATTTATTGAGAGATTCTGGTAATATAGCAATAAATATGACAGAATCCCTTATTTATAGAGATGACATCAAGTGAGAGACCTGATCAAAAAACAATTAAAGTATCTTCAAGGTCATGTGACATAGCATCACTCAGCAATGGCTATTTTAAATAAGGAGTAAGCAAACTATTTTTGTGAAGGACCAAAGGGTAAATATTTTATATTTTCCAGGCCACATATGGTTTATCACATATTTTTCTTTTTTTTTTTTTTTTAACTCTTTACACATTTAAAACCTGTTCTTAGCTTGCGGGCTGTACAGAAACAGGACATAGACCGGATTTGGGCAATCACCATTGTGTATTTAACCCTTACTTTAAAATATGCAGTCAGAGAAGCCATTGGCAGATTTTGGGCAATTAGAGTTACATTTTCTGATTTTTGCATTCAAAATATCATTGAAGTAATAAACTACGAGCAGATAAGGTAGATTATTTCCTTATGTATGGCGCCTGTGTTTTTGGCTTCATTAACTGGAGCCATTTGTTGAGAAATCAAAGGCTGGAATTAAACTGATCTGGGAAGTAAAATATAAGTTCTCTTGTGAACATATTAAACTTTAGATTCCTGTTAGTTCTAGAATTGTCAATTGGAATTTAAGAGACAGTCCATGACTAGATGTGTGGGGGTGGGTGTGCATGTAGGTGTGTGTTCGTTGAGTTAGGAGGAAAACAAAAGAGGAATATCATGGAAACCAAAAGAGGATGGAGCAGTCGGTTCTGTCAAATTATCCTGTCAAGTAGGTAAATATGCAGAAATAGCTGTTGGACTTGGCACCATGGAGGTGATTTATAACTGACAAGAATAATTTTACTGGAATAATATGAGACAAAAACCACATTGAAGTTTTGCTCCATTGGTGAGCAGAGAAATGGTACTACAGCCAAGGGAGTGTGTGGTCAAGGGAGTGTCGTTTGTTGCTTATTTTAGTAGGAGACAGAACATGTTTAGTTAAAGGTAGGAATGATACAATAGAAAGAGGGGATTTAATGAGGCAAGATATTAAAGATTGACTGTGAAATTAATTGATTTTAAATAGTAACAAGAATTGCCTGGGTTGACTGAGAATAAAAATTGTCTAAACAGACTAAGAGCAAAATCCAAGTTCATAGAGCCTTAAGAGAGCACAGCATTTTTAGGGAATAGCAAGCCCTTCTTTTAGCTGGAACAGTGTTTTCATTTTAAGTTAGTAGCAAATGAAATGGTTGGCAAGGGTCAGATAAAGAAAAACTAGTATGTTATGCCACGAAGTTGGGAAATTTATTATGAAGACAAGATCCACTGGAGGATTTAGAACTCAGTGAATTAATTTTTGATAGCATTTTTTAAAAATTAAAATAAGGGAAGATTGGTTTGCAGGTTTACAAACTAGGATTGGGGAAACCAGTGAGAAAACCATTATAATAATCTAGTTATTAAACCATTATAACAAAGGTCTGCCTGAAGACTTGTCAATGGGTATTAAAGAGGATGCTACAGTTTCAAGAGCTATTTATGAAGTAAACTCAACAAAACAAAATGGTGTTTGATCAGACTAAACAGTGAGAGAGAACTAGACATATCAAACACAGCTCAGATTTTTTTTTGCTTTGGAGACTAAGGTAATGCCAAGAATATAAGAATATATGATGGCTGGTTTTATTTTGGATGTTTTATAATAGTCAATTGAAGATGTAGTCAGATATATGGATCTAAAACACAAATGCAGGGTCTGGCCTAGAAGTAATTACCTTGGTGAAACACCAGCTTAAAATCCCAGTTACCAGTGGGCTTCTCAGTGAGAATGGATTAAGTAGAAAAAAATAGTTTTAATGACAGCCTGGCAAAAAAAAGCATTTATGAGGCAGCAGTTTCAAACCACAGTTTAAAAACCATTTTATAAATGGACTTTGTAGTTTGTGGACACAACCATTGCAAAAAAAACCTCTATCCATTTTTAGACTATTTCTTTTAAGAGCTTTTTAATAATAAATTTGAAAATTGGCCAGATAATTTATCTTTTCCTCTTTATTAAGATTGAAGAATTGGAGGAGAAACTTAATGATGCACTTCACCAGAAGCAGCTCCTGACGTTGAGATTAGACAACCAATTGACTTTTCAGCAAAAGGATACCAAGTAAGTTTTTAAAAAGAATAATACCAATTTATCAGTTAAAAGTAATGCTGTTATTATTCATGCATGTGATTATAAACTAAAATAGAGAAATTTTAGTATCTGTGCTGCCAAAGCACAATTAAAGAAATTTTAAACCAAAGATGATAACAATTTTTACATCCAGGCTAACAAAAAAATAGGTTAGTTGGGATAGTAGACAAAATTTAAAAAGTCAAAATTCAACATTCATTTAGCAAACATTGCCGATGTAAATGAAGCATAAATAACAATGGGAGCTCCCTAATAAGCTGACCACCACTTAACTGCTGTCTAGATTAACCTTTCTTCATTTGCTCTGAAAAACATAGTAATAGACTGTCATGGCCCATTGAACTCTCCCGGCATACAGTGCTTTCTCTAGCTCGGTCATGTGCTTATCAAAAGCCCATCGTGTTTACTCTCAAATATACCTATGCCAGTTGTACTTATTATACTTACATAAATTAATTAAAATTATATAAACAAATATGAGTACAAAAAAGATCCATCATTTTTATGAAAACTAATGAATTCTTTGGAAAGATTCGATAAAAAGGAGTGACTAAAAATCATCAAATTAAGTATAAGCAAGACAGATTTAGAGATTAGGGGCAAAAATTACACGAATTGGTAAAAAGTATCCTCTCACATTTCTTTTCAAGTGTGTTTTAAGGTCTGCCATTGTTAAGAAATTGAAATTATGAACAATGATTTACACTCACACACAGTACCTCCATATTTAAAAATATCTGGACCCAATATAAAAAATTTAGCAAGTGAATATTTCTATATTTTAGAGGTGAATGTGCAAAGCAGATATCTCTTTCCTTTTTAAGATCTTACTATTTAACAGATATTTTAAAAAATTGTCTGACCAAAGTATTAGCCATTGTCACATTAGATGAGTGGCTCTCATACTTTAGCATGCATCAAAACCACATTGTAGTCTTATTAGAAAAGATTGTTGGGTCTACCCCTCTGGTTTGTGTTGGGATCCTGAGAATTTGCATTTCTGCCAAGTTTGCAAGTGTTGCTGATGCTGCTATTGGTTTAGGGATAACACTTTTAAAACCACTGCATTCAGTGATAGGGCTGCTATTCTCATGCTTAAGACATTTATCGTAGTGAATGATGCTGAGAGGGCAGTTAGGCTATTGCTGTAATCCTCTTGATAGCTGATGGGGTAAAAAGTAGTTGGATTCTGAATATGTTGAAGGTAAAACCAATAGGATGCCCTAACAGATTAGATGTGGAGTTTAAGAGAAAAAAAAGAGCCAAAGATGGTGCCAACATCTTTGACCTGAATAAATGAAAGGTTGGAATTGCTAAGTGAAAGGGTGGAATCACTAAGTCAACTAAGTGAAAAACCGCAGTGGAATTGGTTTGGGAGTGAATAGCAGTTTATTTTGGACATGTTAAATTAGAGTTGTCTGATTAGAAATCCATGTGGATGTATATGAAAAGGCTGGTCCAGAGATATAAATCTAAGAGTCATTTGAATATAGACAGCATTTAAGTCATGAGGTGGGATAAATTCCCTAAGGCAGTGAATATAGACAGAAGAGAGGACCAGGTACTCCAGCATTAAGACAAACTAGAAAAGAAGACTAAGAAAGCACCATCAGTAAAATAGAAGAAAAATGGAGAGTATAGTGTCTTGGAAGCCAAACAAATAAAGTGTATAAGGAAGAAGAGATCAGTTGTGTCAAGTATAATTAAGTTACAGGTGAAAAGAACTGAGAATCATTTGCAATGTGGATGACCTTGCAAGGATGACCTTGCAATTTGCAATGTTGGTGACCTTGAGATTTCAGTGAGGAGAGTGGGAGTAAAAACCTGACTGGCATTGGTTTAAGAGGAAAAACGTTGGAGACGGTGAGTATAGACAACTTTTGTTAACTTTTGCTCCAACGAGGAGCAAACAAAGGGGTTACAGAAATGGGGTCAAAAGTTACATTATTATTTGTTCTTTTGTTTTAAGATAGGAGAAATAACAGCGTGTTTGATGTTGGTGGGAGTGACACAGTAGGGAGGTGAAAAATCAGGTGTTCCCTTCCAGCTCAAAGTCATTGGGTAGTCAACTGACAATAACAATGTCTATTACGACATGTATTCTTTGAGAGTGATGTGCAGTTTACTGTTTTCATTACCTCGTTGCTTGAATGAATACCGTATGGTAGTTCACTGTTGCCATCTTAAAGGGTTATACCTTATAGTATCTGGATAAAGAGAAACGGAAATTATTTTAGTGAGTAGGGTCCAAAACAGATGTACAAGACTTAAACCTTAAGCAGAAGAAATGTATTATATAATTTGAATTTTTGAAATTATTTTAAAAGCATATTCTCTATTTAATAATTTATGTGGATGCACATTTAGTAATTATAGAATTGTCATTTTATTTTTAACTGGTTAAGTAAATAAGCATTTAGCTAACGTCAGTATACCATTTGAGCTTTTCATTTTCTAGTTTCATGTTACCATAAAAAGATGACTCTGAGAAAATTAAGTCTTGAGAATTTTTTTAAGCTTGCCACAAATTCTCTTCTAACAGGAAATATCAAGAACTAATGAAACAAGAAATGGAAACTATTTTGTTGAGACAGAAACAACTAGAAGAAACAAATCTTCAGCTAAGAGAGAAAGCTGGAGATATTCGTCGAAATCTGCGTGACTTTGAGTTGACAGAAGAGCAATATATGAAACTAAAAGGTTTCCCCGAAGATCAGCTTTCAATTCCTGAATTTGTATCTGTAAGTGTCTTGTATCACTTTTTAAAAAACTGCATATGTTTTCAAACTAAAATTTGTCATTTATTTTGTTATAGCCATAACTTCCAAAGTACCCAATTATTTTATGGCCCTGATCTGAAGATGGTGGATGGTGTTCAGATCACCAAATTTTAAAGGGTCCTGACCACAGTTCTCTAAAGTCAAAGAATAAATAGAGCTCCAAAGTTAATGGCTGCATGAACAATAAAAATGAATTATTTTATCATAAACTGGTGGTTTGCAACATTCTTAACATGAAAAATTATAGAGATAAACAACAGATAGGAGGTTGCCAGAGGTTAAGGATAGTAGAGGAGAGGGGAGTTCATGTCATTACAAAGGGGTCAAATGAGGGAGGTCTGTGTGGGTCCAGTTCAGGATCTCCACTATAGAGCTGGTTACACACTTCTACACTTAGGATTGACCTTTGGTGTCAGCATCCTTTTACACTCTAAAAATCCCTGTGGTCCCCAGAAAGTTTTTGTTTCTATGAGCTATATCTATTAATACTTACTATATTAGAAATTCAAACGGAGACATTTTAAAAACACAAGAATACTTAAGCACATGTTCCATTCGCCCTTAAGGATGATCTCATCACACGTCATGCAGACACTGGTAAACAAGAGTAAGAGAATGAGCAAAACAGGCAAAAAAAATTTAAGTTTTACTAGGGAAATAGTTTTGATCTTATGAATTCCCTGAAAAGGTCTCAGAGTGGTGGGGTGAGGAGCAAAGGGTTCCCAGAACACTCTTTGAGAACTGCTAGTTTATAATATATAGAAGTGAAAAAAGCAACAAAAAAAAGATGATATATAGATGTCATTTCACCTTTGGAGGCTTGAATTTTTCATTGTGAAATGGTTCATAATAATAGCGCCTTTCAATTGAAGTGATTATGAAGCTTAACTGTGATTATGTTTGTTAAATGCGTAGCTCAGTCCTTAAGACATAGTAAACTTAATAAATATTACCTATCATTTTGCTGGAGTGGTGATTGCTACTCTTAGTTCTCACATGGATAAGGTTTCCAGATTAATGACTTCCTACAAAATAGAGCGTTATTTTTTGTCCAGCTTTTTATTTAAACAAATATTTTTCTGCCCAACATGTGCCGTCCAAAACAAATTAAATATCTTAAGTGCTGTCCTTGAGGCTTTATCTATAGCAGGTATCAAGTATCCCATTATTTCAGTTATACATAGTTTTGCCCTCTGCCTTGTTAGTGTTCCTTGAAATACCCTTTGATTTCACAGGCGGTATTGTCCTAACAAGTTATTTATATGCAGGTATATTGTGCTGAGACCAACCTTAGCACTTGCCTCTCAACAAATATGGTACATTTTTAATTTAGCAATATGTTAAGGTATTTCAGACTATACCCATATAATAAGTAGTCCCTCATTACTCTATTTTACTCATGGCTTCTTGGTTTTATAGGAACTTGTCAGTTGGAACACTTTATACGTTAATGCAGGCAAATTCCCCAAGGAGAATTATGAGTAGGAACGAGAGTTTTGAACTGAATGGAATTAGTGATATGAAAGATGCCTCCTGATTCATCCTGATTGTCTCTTCCAGTGCAGTGGTAGCAGTAAGTAGAGCTTCAGCAAAAGCCTAGGATGTAAGCTTATCAAAGCAAACAGAAGTTCCTGGCCTCATGCTGGTGGAGCAAAACAGACAATAAATTGAAAGTAAAATATGTAGAATGTCATAAATGCTGCGGAGAAAAGTATAAGAGTGTCGAACAGGCACTGCCGCCACATGAGGATGCTATTTTAAATCAAGCTGGGGGAATCGTGGAGCACTTGACTGATAAGATGACATTTGATCACAGACCTGAGGAGAGTGAAAACTTTTCTATCAAAGGACACAGTAACAGCAAAACTCTTGAACATTTGATGTATTAGGAAATAACAGGCATATAATGTCGAGTGAGCACTAGTGGGAGATGAGTAAGTAATAAGTGGAATATTGATAGAAGAGACGAAAGAAAGACCATCAGGGGTGGGGAGTTATAATCTGAGCCTTGAGAGAACTGAATTGGAACATTATGACAAAGTTATCAGTCAGGTCAATTAACAACTATCTTGTCTTAGTTTTATACAAATAAAAACTTCATTGTACAGGCACATAATCTGAAACTTCTTAACACTTTTATTACCTTTATTCCTTTTATTATTGATAATGGAGAGTCCTATAAATTAGCAAATTTCTATTGTAATTTGGGTTTTAAAACTGCTTATTTAATATTTTTTAAAGATTCGGTTCTACGAACTAGTGGATCCATTAAGAAGAGAAATCTGTGAACTGCAAGTTAAAAAGAATAACCTAACAGAAGAATTAAGTGAAAACAAAAGCCAACTGAAACAACTAACAGAGGTTTGTATGATTTTGGTCATGGGTGGCAAGAGGAGCTAAGTTTTTCTATAAGGAAATCCTCAAGATTTGTGATAGAAATGTAAATGTCCATGTTAGAAAAATAGGACTAGGGGATGCTGACTGCTATGAGTCTTCGTAAGTGGTGAGAAGGAGGTTAAATTGGAAAGTCATCTTAAAGATTGACGAAATAAATCCATGAGATTGACCTGTAACCCACAGTTGAACATTTCATTGTTGGAACTCTTTCTGTTCTCAGTTCATACACATTAGCCTTGTTTGTGATATGAAAGGAGTTACTGTCCACTCATCAGTCACTTTGCCTCTACATCAAATATGGTTAGCTCTCCTAATACTTGTTTAGAGCGTGCGCCCTGATACTAGCATCAGCCCCAGTGCTACATTGGATGCTGGAGCAGTGAACAAATGAGATAGTGTCTGCCCTTCTAGAGTTCAAATTTTAATAGAATTAGAATCTTGGAGGATCTCTTTACACTCTCATTTTCTGTGTGACCTTGAACAACTCATTTAATGTTTCCTGTTCTGTCAAATAGAAAAAATAATGTTTGTCCATTCATTGAATTGTCCATGTTTCTGTTTCAAATAAAAATGTGATTTTTAGCAAAGTTGCATGTACATATTAATTTCAAGTCCTATTTCAAGCTTTACAAAACAGCTATTCTGATATAAACAATTATAATTTAATTTATATTTCAGTGCTGTAATTTACTGCACGATTAGTGCTAGACAGAATTTACTTGTGTCATTAATATAGAGCTAGTATTACAGGCAAAATAAAGACTTAGCTTCCTTCCTCTCATAGGAGTGAGAAAGCCCTCGGGAGCAATGCTGGAGAGGCAGGTGTGCCAGTATGAACACTACTACAGGGTTCTTTGTATTGCGGGTGTTTTTCCTTCTACTCGCCTGCCACATCGTGCAGGTAAATTGCACATTTAGAAAGATAGCTGTTAATTTTTTAAAAACTTGCATCTATAGTCAAAATAATAATGAACAAAATTACAAGGCCTCAACTTGGCTACTAACTAATCTTGCAGCTTTGGGAAAATCATTTCATCTCTGTCTTTTCTGTAAAATACCCAGGATGGTGAAGGTGGTGGCAATACAAGGTTCATTGGGGACAAGACAGGAAGTTTTCAGACTTGGTTCTGCAACACCTCGTAGTGCCTCAGCATCCCTCAAGGACTTCTTGTTTTTGAGGAGGGCTGAAGGAGTTTGCTATTCATGTTTATATCAAATCACCTCTTTCTTAATCACTTTTAACATTTAGGGATTCTAACAGTGGTTTCTCTTGCAAAAGTATTCCTTGGGCCAAAAAAGAAAAAAAAAAAGCTTAAAATCCAGAATTATCATTAATATGTGTTATATTTATATTCTGTGATAAAGCAAGTCTCCCTACTCTCAAGGGACTAGCATTGTATCCCAAATGTTCCTTTGTTTCGACTTTGCTAACACTTTTTAGTGTTTTATTGATAGGAAAGAAAAGATAATGAACAGATAGGGTTCCTGAGTGTTTTTCACGCACAGATAACTCTTAAACTTAGAAACAGTTTTGTTTGTGAACCTGTATTAGTCAGCGTTCCCAGAGAAACAACCAACAGGATACTATATACAAATAGACAGATTTATTTTAAGGAATTGGCTGACATGATTATGGAGGCTTGACGAGTGCAGAATCTGATGGGGTAGTTTGGCAGGCTGGTGATTCAGGGAAGAGTTATAGTTTAAATCCAAAAATAGTTTGCTGACAGCATTCCTTCTTGCTTAGGGGCAGTCAGCCTTTATTCTAATAAGACCTTCAGCTGATTGAATGAGGCCCAACACATCATGAAGAGTAATCTGCTTTACTCAGAGGGCACTGATTTCAATGTTGATGTCATCTAAAAAAAAGAAAATCACAGAAACATCTGAAATAATGTTTGACTAAATATTTGAGGACCGCGGCCTACCCAAGTTAATATATAAAATTAAGCATCACAGATTCCTTCCATGTGCAGGTTTGTTTCTTAAAAGTTTATCACTTCTTAACTGAAATACAATCCTGTCTTAAACCATTTCCTATATTTAATATATTTAATGTAAACAGAATTGAATTACAATTAGGAAAAAAAGAACTATGCAGTCTCTTATCTATTTAATAAAAGATCTTAGAAATTCAGAGACTGTGATTGATACAATAGAATTACTTTTACATTAATGCCACCCATAAAGTTTGGTTCTTGTATTCTGTCAAGGACCTAATACAGGTCAACTCATCCACCATTGAGAAAAAAATAAACTGAATATTTTTATTTTATCATTCATAAGAGTTTATTTGAGCCAAACTGGTGATATATACCAAGAAGCAAGATCTCTAATGCTCTATACGCTGAATATTTTTTAAATTAAAAGCCAAACCAGCAAAGAATTTTTATATAAGGATATAGTAAATAGTAAACAGTGAATATTAATATTTAATATTAAAAGATTGCTGGCTAGGTTAACAGATTGGTTAATTCTAATATGCAAACGAGGGAGGCAAAAACTACGAAGAAAGAAAGAAAGAAAATTCATATGTGTCCACGCAGCAGATGTTCCAGCAGCAGGTGCTCCAGTATGTTTATGGCTCCAAGATTTTATGAGCAGAGTTCAACAACAGCTTTTGCAACTTAATAGCAATTCTGGGAACTGAGGCAGAAGATGTATACAGGCTACACTTTATTAAATAGCCTCTCGACTCTTTTAAAGGACTCTTAGCAATGTTTATTTCATTTCAGTTTCTTGGTTATCACAACTCCATAGTGATTTACTAAGGAAAACAAAGATATTTATTAGCTATGTCTCTTGAGTTTTGAGACTGGGGATTAGGAAAATAAAACTTTCCACCAAGAATTTCAGTGTCAACTTTGTCTTTTTCAAAATGGTCTTAATTTTTTTTCTTTCACCACATGGTGGCAGCAGCTATCCATCTATTCATCCGGTATTGGGCTACTCAGAAAATCTTGGCATTTTTTACCTAGAGGCCAGAGTATTACGTTGAGTTATCATATTTTCGTTTACAGCCCTTATTTCATATCAACTACCTTAAACCAATCAAATACGATTTTTTCCTAATATAATACAGTTGATCTATAACTAGGAGAGAGAATTATAAAAACTAAAACTTTTCTGGCATGATATGTAGTAAGTAGTCTTCATACCACAGCTATCACAGTTATTGCATTGATTTCATAATTACACCCTACAAAAACATTCAAGATGTTAAAGCCCCACAGTTACACAGTTAATTCTACTTTTGTTCATATAATCTGCTAGTTTGTGGTGGATAGGAGGTGAAACTGTTTTAGAAATTTAACAGAATGTAATTTTTGACCTCTGAAAAAGAAGTCACTCTTCCTGAAATGCCAATTTTAGTGAATTTCTGGGATCCTCTACTATTTTTCCCCGCATCTTTAGTTTTTTTGGAAATAAGATCTAGATGCTAACACTGAAAAACAGGGTTCATCTTTCAAGTTTAGAATTTGTTTATAAGTGTAAATAACACAGTCTATTGCGTATTTTGAGCTGTATTATGTACATGAGCTTAGGTATGCTACTTAGTGTTTACATAGTGCTATTTATTCCCTGTTTATGAAATCTCTACAGCAGGTCAGAATTTTTGCCCAGACTTTGTTGCTAAGCAATGTGCAGCTGCTTTGCTATTTCAGAGTTTTTTCAGCATGCTTCTTTCATTTCAAAGAAAGAAATGTTAATGATACTATATAGGGCATTAATGAGTCTGAGCTTAACAAAGCTGTTAAGTTTCATGAGGAAGTGGTGAAATCTTTTTCTCTTATGCGAACTGGTAATGAAGAAGCAAAAAGTATTCAAGATAACTTCCTTGTTTAGAAACATAATTATATTTATTGAGAAAAGTCCTGCAGTATTACCTTGAGTCATGAGTCGCATTTTTAGTCATATTTGAGTAATATAGTTAATTTTATTTGTATGAAAATGAGGTATTTTATTAACAATACATATTCATATTTTTATATTTCAGGCAATATTAACGTTTTTTGAAGTGTCTTTTTCATCTTCTCCAACTTGTGAGAATTCTGAGGAGTGAATTCTTACTTTCCCAAACCATTTCTTTTCGTTTACTAAACTGCAAACCAGTGTAAACTAATTCTGATTTGAACTGTTGACCCTAAACTAACTAAGCTAATTGTCACTATATCTCATTTCCAATTTCCTTAGCTGCTCTGTTTCTCCACAGGCAGGAGATCACTTCATTTATTAAAGATTTATTTTGACACATAGGTTGCCACTCTTCTCAGTTTACATGGTGTGAGAAACAAAAGATTTAAACGATGCTTAGAAATTATATCTAAAGTAAATGTCTTTCAGTTTACACAGCTGCTGTTTGAAATGAGCCTATTTGATTTCATCTTTGAGTAATTTTTTTACATTTTGTAGAAAACATTAAAATTTGATGTTATTTTGTCAAATGATTTTTTAAATGTGTATTTAAGGAATGATTGTAGTAATTGTCTTAAAGGAGAGAAGTCCCAAATTAATTGTGATTTATACATGTGCCATAGTTGAACCCATAAAATTTACAACTAAAGTTCTTTTAATACCCTCATCAACAAATCATAATATTAACTTCTGATTTATGGTTCTATGGTTTCCACAGAATAGATTTCTCAGGAAATAGGAACTTAAAATTAAGAAAAAAATGAACTATGTATGAACTCAAAAACCTAGATTCTAGCTCTAGCTCTGCTAGCTCTGGAATCCTGGACAAATCATTTAACCCCTCTAGGCCTTAATGATCTATCTCAAAAGTAAGAAAAAGCAATAGATTATCTCCAGGATATCTTTTATCTATGAAATTCTATAAATCCAAAATACTTAACTGCTGATGTGTAGAAGCAATAGGCTTGGGAGGGAAAGGTATCTCATTATGAATATGAAAGGTCTCTTAAGCTGATAACTTTGCCAAAACACTCTATAATGTAGTTTTCTGTTTTTTTAAATGTCAAAAGTTGAGAAATATATCAAGTTCGCTGCCCCCTTCTGTCCTGCTCCTTTTCCCCTTCATGTGACTCTGACATCCCCCTCTCCATGCCGGATACCAGCCTCCCGGCACAGCTCTCCCCATTTACATTTCCTGGTTTGAAGCCTCTTGTTTTCCTGTGTAAAAATGTTTCTGTAGCATATAGAAGAAATTTTAATTGACTTTTCCTAAATAAACACACCCGGTTAACTACCACCCAAATCAAGAAATGGAAGCTCTTCTTACGCTTTCTCAAAATCTTTGAGAAAACTTTGCATATATGTCGCATAGGTATCATTGTTTCAGATGAGGTATTTTGTTTATAGGTTTATAATAATCATTAATTTCAATTGGAAAAGGGATAATTTATTAGATACTTATCAGTTTTTAAAGTCACTTTTTCTTTGTCTTGAGCTAGTTATTTTAAATGTGCATAGTCTACTGGTCTATGCGTCTACTAAAGGTTACTGGGTGTACAGAGACAAGAAGGTCCAGGTTTTTGAGGAGCTGTAGGTCTTAGGTGAGTGTGGGGAAAGGTGAGGTTGGCATTGTCAAGGAGGAACAGCTTAAGGTTCATGGATTCTAAAATGAACCTAGATATGTGGAGAATTTCTTGAATAATCGTGTTCTCTAAATCTAGTTTGGCTGCCTTGTGAAATGATTCTCTGCAGTAAAAGGACTTTTTATTTGTTTAATCATTCAGATTTCCATTTACATCTGCATGACTACAGAGAACATGAGATATATAGGCCAGTAACATAAGAAAATTGCAGTAAGGTGGTAATGAAACCCCGTATTCATCTAAATATGTTTCCAATGGGAAATGTTTTGAGTGTTTATTAGTTTATTGTTCAGTTTATTACTTTTCACTTGATTAAATGTTTTTTGTTGTCTTAAACCATGTATGTGCAGCTTAACAATAAAAATATGAATATTTTTGTGAACAGTTAGGCTCCCAAATTTAAGTAAGATACCCATAAAAAAAAAAAACAAGTGAGGCAAGAAAACATGTAATTATAATACCAGGTTTACTATTTTTAGCTTATTTTTTTGTGTGAATAAATTAGGAGATAGAAATGATGACATTAATTCTGGCAGTCAAAATCAGTTCCATTCTAGATATATAAAAAATTGGCAACGGTTGAAATCCTCTCTTAGAGTGTCCTTATTTTTTCCTGTGTAATTTTTTAAATTATTATTATAAAAGGAAATTGAGATTTGCTGTTAAGCCATTTACTATTATATTGTAACTTTCTGTTAGAAAAAGGGCTGATGACTGGGAATTTTGTGTGTCCTTTATGTTTGAAAGGTTGGGTTTTTTTACTTCTTTTCTTTTAGTCTATTTAATGTCCTCTTTTGCTCTTTTCAACAAACATTAATTGCAAACCTATATAATGAGAGTACTAGGTACTAAGATTATAGAAAACCTTAAAATTTTCCTTCTGATGTGGGAGGCAAGTGGTGGCTGCTTACAGCACATAGGATATGTTTTCTGACAGATGTAAGAACCAAGTACTGTGGAAAAATATAAGAAGGACTTCTGAGTCAGATTTGGGGCTTAGAGTCTTCCCACATAAGTTGATGTTGAGTTTAAGTCAGAGAAGAATGCATAGGAATAATATAAAAATAGACTTTTCTACTCTCTTTAGCCTTAGCCTCAGAGTTCTGCACAGTCATTGAGTTTGGTTCATTTTCAGAGAAGGTGCAATTTTTCCTATTTTCCAGTGTTATGCTTTAATCTATTTTAGTTGCTAATAATAAGTGAAGTAGATTTTTTTTCAAAATATAAAAGTAATCATTTTATTTAAGGGGAAATTTTTCAGGTAAGAAATAGTGTTGGTAGAATACATACCTTCCTGTACTGAACTTCAGTTTATACTCGGTCTTATGGTGTTTATAGTTAAAGAAAATTTATATACCTGTATATACACACATCTGTAATGTGTGTATGTATGTGTTCATATCTCCTGTGGAATTGCTCTTCGATCTAGGAGTTTATACCCCATATAGTAATTATCTTAAAGAAGAAGAGTGTAAAATTAATTATGACCTATACATGCGCCATAGTTGAACCCCCAAAATTTGCAACTAAAGTTCTTTTAACGGCCTGAGCAGAGGTGAGGGTTATGTGCTAGCTAGGGTTGTAAAGCTTCCAGAGCTAGCAGGGCCAGGTGCTGATGTTCTCTTAGATCTTTACAGTTTCAAATCTTGGCACTTGCACACTCACAAAACCCTATTTTGGGGGGCCTTCATGCCCTCTAGATACCCCGCCTTATAACTTTCCTCATTTTCAGACAACTGGGACATTCTCCTTTCTTAAGTGGAACCGTTGCTATAGATTTAGTCATCCTTTTCACCTTAGCTCCTGGCCTTGGTTACTTCTGTGGTTCACCCACAGCATGGCCTTGCATTTTATTCATCTTCTAATCTTTACTGATTGTCTCTTATCTACTTGAGAACTTAGTCTCATAGTCACATTCTGCTCCTTGTCACCTGGACTGATTCACTTGTGAAGTTACCAGTTCAGGCTGGTCACTGAATATATTACTTCCTATATTTCTGTGTGTCTTAATCATCTGCTTCCAACTTATACATAACAGCATTTTCCATCCATTTAATTGTTTACCAATCTAAATCTATTTTCTCTCTTTATCATGGTATCAGTCTTAAACCTTTCTCTTACCAGTGTTCTCTAATTCTTCCCCAGCTATTTTTTTCTGAAACCCTGCCTGACAAAATCTCATCAGTCCTTATTTGTCCAGCTGAGCAGCACTGGATAAAATCCCATAGGCAGGAACAAGCACTATAAGTTTATTGTTACCAGCCTCAAATGGACCCACACAGTTGTGCTAGACTTCATTTTTTTCTAGTCCTCTCATTTTTCACAGAGGTTATTTTAGGCATTTGTCATTCTGTTCACATCTCTAGCTTTCCACTTTCTCACTATCAGCAGATGACTTGGTATTCTATTTCACAGAAAGTGGAAATCCTCAGATAACTCCCTCAGTTTCCTACCACCAATCCTACAAACATATTTACATCCGCATTTGTTTTGGTCTGTTTGTTTGTTATTAATTATAGTGGGAAGAATTTCACTTTCAAGAAGTTGAAAAAACATATGCCTTTAGAAATCAAGTGGTTAATATAAATATGTCAAGCAATAAGACAAGGAGTGGTTCTGAGGCTTGTAGCAAGGACATCAAACATCCTTGATATCTAAGGACATCGAACTTAAGTTTTTAATATAGGCATACCTCGTTTTATTCTTGGCTTTGTGCCTCACTGATTTTGCATTTTTTATAAATTGAGGTTTGTGGCAATCCTGCATTGAACAAGTCTATCGGCTCCATTTTTCCAACAACATTTGCTTACTTCATGTCTCTGTGCCACATTTTGGTAATTCTCAAAATATTTCAAACTTTTTCATTATATCTGTTACGGTCATCTGTAACCTCTTATTTTTGATGTTACAAGACTATTATAATTGTTTTAGCGTACCACAAACCACACCCATGTAAAACAGTGAGCTTAAGTGATGTTGTGTGTGTTTTGACTTCTCCACTAGCTGGCCTTTCCCCCATCGCTCTCCTTCTCCTTGGACCTCCCTGTTTCCTGAGATGCAACAATATTGAAATTAGGCCAGTTAACCACCCTGCAATGGCCTCCAAGTGTTCAAGTGAAGGGAAGAATCATGTATCTCCCACTTTAAATCAAATACTAGAAATAATTAAACTTAGGAAGGCATATCATAAGCTGAGGAAGCTAGGCCGAAAGCTGTCTCTTTGGCCAAATAGTTAACCAATTTGTAAATGCAAAAGAAAAGTTATTGAAGAAAATTAAAAGTGCCACTCCAGTGAGCACACGAATAGTAATAAAGCAAAATAGCCTTATTGGTGACAGGGATATAGTCTTAATGGTCTGAGTAGAAGATCACACCAGCCACAATATTCCCTTAAACCAAAGCCTAATCCAGAGCAAGGCCTTAACTGCCTTTAATTCTGTGAAAGCTGAGAAAGGTGACAAGCTGCAGAAGAAAAAGTTTGAAGCTGGCAGTGGTTGGTTCATGAGGTTTAAGGAAAGATGCTGTCTCTCTAACAAAAGTGCAAGGTGAAACAGCAAGTGCTGATGTAGAAGCTGTAGCAAGTTATGTAGAATATCTAAGATAGTTAATGAAGGTGACTACACTAAACAACAGATTTTGAATGTAAATAGAACAGCCTTATATTGGAAGAAGATGCCATCTAGGACTTTCATAGCTAGAAGTCATTGCCTGGCTTAAAAGCATCACAGGACAGGCTGATTCTCTTGTTAGGCGCTAATGTAGCTGGTGACTTTAAGTTGAAGCCAGTGCTCCTTTACCATTCTGAAAATCCTAGGGCCCTGAAGAATTATGCTATATCTACTCTGCCTGTGCTCTGTAAATGGAACAACAAAGCCTGAATGACAGCATATCAGTTTAGAACATGGTTTACTGAATATTATGTCATCATTTAGACCTGCTGCTCAGAAAAACATTTCTTGTAATATATTTCTATTTATTGTCCATGCACTTGATCAACCAAGAGCTCAGATGGAGATGTGCAATAAGAACAATGTTGTTTTCATTCCTGCTAACACAATATATATTCTGCACCCCATGGATCAATGAGAAATTTTGATGTTCAAGTCTTATTATTTAAGAAACATATTTCTTAAGGCTATAGCTGCTATCGATAGTGATTCCTCTGATAAAGCTGGGCATCATAAATTGAGAACTTGGAAAGGATTCACCATACTTGACACCATTGAGAATGTTCATGATTCATAGGAAGAGGTCAAAATAACAGCATTAACAGGAGTTTGGAAGAAGTTAATTTCAACCCTCATGAATGACAGCAGTGAAAGTAGCAAGAGAAGTAAAATTAGAAGTAGAGCCTGAGGATATGACTGAATTGCTGTAATCTCATGATAAAACTTGAATGGAAGAGGAGTTGCTTCTTATGGGTGAGCAAAGAAAGTGGTTTCTTAAGATGATGATTGAATACCCTCCCCCGGAATCCTATAATAAATACCATAGTAACATTCAGTTCTCATGGAGAATATTAGTGTGGAAGAAGAACATAATACTGTCCCAAAGTAAAACACATCGAATATAGTTTTCTCATCTAGCCCTTTGATATAAATTTGGGGGCCAACATTACAAAGTTGTGTTTAATAGTTTAAAAAGGACAAAAACAGTGTCTTACTCCCCTTGGTATCTACAATGCCTATCCCAGGACCAGTCACATAAAAATAATTCACTCAGTATTTGCGGAATGAATGTGACCACACTTAGCTGGTCAGTGACTTGAGAAGGAATGACTTGGGACAGGATATATTCGAAATGACAGGTTCTGGGGTGGAGTTGACAGTTGCTTGCAAGATCTGGTAAGTTGAAAGAAAAACAAGTAGGAACTCTCATCCTTGTGTCATGTGTTTCCTCCCTATTTCTGATTCATTTATTTCTTAATTAGTTCAAAAACATTTATTTCCTTCTTACTGTAAAGTAATAGAGATCCAGTGGTGAATAAGACAAAGATGTTTACACTCTGGTGAGATATACAGAAAATTAATTTGTTGGCACAGTGAGATTTGTGCTCTGAAGGAAGCAATAATCAGATACTATATAGCTATTCAGACAGTAAGAACAGGTTAGAGAAAGCCTAGTGCATTTAGAGAACTTCAGATCTTCATTGGTGTTGGAGGGTGAAGTGTGAACATGAGAAATGTTTAGAAATGTGGCTCGTAATAAGCAGAGAAGGTTCTGATTTTAAGATTTTCACTTCTACACCTCCCCATAGCTCTCAGATTCCTTTCTACTGGTCTGGTGAATAGAGGGAACATCGGGGTAGAAATATGTTCCAAGTACCACTTTTTTTTTTTTTTGCTGAATATCACCACTGACACTATAATTAATGTCTTCAGTAACTATTTCATTGAAGGCATTTGATATTCAAGTGATTCTTTGTAAATTATGAAATTCTTCAAGAACAGGGGATGTTGAAAAACATCATTTGACATTGGTAGTCATTTTATGAACTATTCTAGTAACCAAGGCATGGTTGTACTATTTTTTTTTTCTACGAAAAACAGCTCAAGTTTTAAACAACTTTAAAAAACTATTCTGTGAGTTTATGATTACTTTTGCATAGAGAAAAATTACTAAGTAGGAAAATTGAGGATTTTTTTTTTTTTAATTACAAGGCTATTCACAGCTTAACATTACTCAATACAGAATTTGGTCAGGTATGTTTAGTTTGACCTGTTTTTTTATTGTTTGGGTTTATAGACTTATGAGGAAGATCGAAGAAACTACTCTGAGCTTCAAATTAGATGTCAACGTTTAGCCTTAGAATTAGCAGACACGAAACAGTTAATTCAGCAAGGTGACTACCGCCAAGAGAACTATGATAAAGTCAAGAGGTAAGTGGTTAAGATGGCTACAGTAGTTTTCTTATTTTTAGTATGCATCAAAGTCACCTGAATTTTTACCATCAACATTGTTGATTTTGCTTTGGACAGTCGTGTGCCACTTAACAACCAGGGTACATTCTGAGAAATGTGTCATTGGGCAGTTTCATCTTTGCGAACATCATAGAGTGCAAACCTAAATGGTATAGCATAGTGCTGTAATTATATGCACTATACTTTCATATAGCTGGCAGTGCTATACGTTTGTTTATACCAGCATTACCACAAACATGTATATGTTGCACTAGTATGTATGGCTTTGATGTCATTGGACAACAGGAATTTTGTAGCTCCATTATAATCTTATGGGACTCTCATTGTATATGTGGTCTGTCGTTGAACAAAACGTCTTTGTGTGGCATATGACTATATCTTATTCTTTTTCTGTCTCCATGTCTCGAGTTTCAACTTTTCTAGCGTGTCATATAATTGGACTCATACAGTTTAGAGTATTTTCAGACAGGACTCTTTCAATTAATAACATACATTTAAGTTTCCTCCTATCTTTTTATGGCTTGATAGCTTATGTCTTTTCAGCACTGAATAATATTCCATTATCTAGTCTTGCCAGTTTATTTATCTGTACACCTACTCAGGGATGTCTTGGTTGCTTTCAAGTTTTGGCACTTATGAATGAGGCTGCTGTAAATATCTATGCACCAGTTTTTGTGTGAACATAAATTTTCAACACCTTTCAATAAATACCAAGGAGCATGATCATACAGTAGGGGTATGTTTAGTTTTGTAAGAAACTGCGAAACTGTCCCAAAGTAGCTTGTACCATTTTTCATTTTTATCAACAATGAATGAGAATTCCTTTTGCTCCACGCACATGCCAGTATTTGGTGTTGTCAGTTTTCTGGATTTGGGCCATTTTATTAGATGCTTAGGAGTAACTCATTGTTATTTTAATTTGCATTTCTCAGATGACATAATATTTGGAGCATCTTTTCATGTGCTTATTTGCCATCTGCATGTCTTCTCTGGTGAGATATCTATTAAGATTTTGGTTCGTTTTTTAATTGGGTTGTTTGTTTTCTTACTGTTGAGTTTAAAGTGTTCTTTGTATGTTTTAGATCACAGTCCTTTATCAGATAGGTCTTTGGCAAATATTTTCTTCCAGTCTTTGGCTTATCTTTTTATTTTCCTGACATATACTTTATTCTTCATTACATAGAAGTATAGAGTTTGGGCACTTTGTTGGGTTTAAATTGTATTTTTATATCAATCGTTTTTATTAAATTTAGAAATTGCTGCTGTTTTTTAAAAGGTAATATCTCAGAAGGTAGGGACTCAGTAAAATTCCATGTATATAATAAATATGTTCTAAATTTTACTTAGAGATTATTTTTATTTTATGAAATCAATTTAAATACTTGATGGTTCTATTTGAAGTTTTTTCAGCTATTCCTTTCTGACAAAAGGCACACATACTTTCAAAAACAGTCGCTGCTTGGTAGCTATTGCAAATAACTTCATTTTTACAAGAATATGCTTTTATGTTATATGTGCATTAATGAACCACTGCATAGCTGTATGTGCCTAGGTAAATCTCTTATCCATTCTAAGCTGAAGTTTTGTCATCTGAGATGGTGCTAATACAAAGAACTGCACTATATAAAGTAAGAAAATCAAAGAAAAATTTATGAAGATCTTTATTTATAAATTTGCACAAAGAGTAAGAAACATCACCTTAATTATTCACTGCTATGTCTGCCTGCAACTACAGTAATTCTTGAAATATACTAGTCACTCAGTGAATATTTTTTTAATGAATGAGCACTATAAATTGTAAAATACAATAAGTAAATTGGCAAGGATTTGGGGATATAACTTTTGTGCTTCTACTCCCAGCATGACTGACATGCAGTATTTATTATTATGTCAATATATAATAGTTATTGGAGCTTGAAATCCATGAGAGCTCTACTCAATGCACTCTTAAATAAAGCTAGATTTCAAAAGACTCATTTTCAAAAGTAGATTTTGATGGTAAAGTAATACTTGGAATTGGTGTTTTGATGTCTTCTCTACCACTATAAATGTGTAGTAATAAATTATGAAAAGAGAAAATGAAAAAGCATAATTATAACAATAATGCAGAGTGGCCATGAATTAAAGTTAAATGAACTAAGTTGAGTCATGACTTGAAAATTGTTGAAGCTAGGTGATAAGATCACGGGGGTTCATTACAGAGAGAGAGAGAGAGGAAGGGAGAGGGAGGGAGGGGGGAGTGTGTGTGTGTGTGAGTGAGAGAGAGAGACAACAGACAGACAGACAGACAGACACTGTGGGGGCGGTATTTTCTGTAATGAAAAACAAGGAAAGAAAAAATGTACAAACAAGCAACAGGGTCTCAAAGTGTAAATCCTTTGGTTCACTCAATAGAAAGAATGGATTTAAAGAAAAAATGTTCTGGTCACAAAAATATAAAATAAATTAGGGGGGAATCACTTTTATACGTTCTCACAAATATGCAAAAGGAAACAGGTATAGATGTTAACTACACCATTACTAGAAAGAATGCAAATGCTTTTCAGCAGCAGAGTAGAAAATAAATAATCGTGATCTATTTCTATAGCGTAATTCTATGTAGCAGTTAAAATCATTATATTAGTTATGAATGTATATGGATAAGTCAAATACATGATAATAAATTTTAAAAAGCCAAATTCATGAGCCTTTTTTTTTTTAAGTAGCTTCTCAACTTTCTGGTATAATATAAGGTTCTCCGGTTTATTTTGTAATTTCATTGCTTTAGCCCTCTCTCGAAGGTGTCTTGGTTTCTTATTGTGGGGAATATTACTCAGATTATTAATATCTGGGTACTGGTCATTGTTTCTAGGTCCTTTTAATAGGCAAAGGCGGTGAGGGAAGAGGGAAGACGGCTTAACTCAGTATGGATAAAAGTGTACTTAGTTCCAATGCAGCATGATAATAGCTAGTTTGAAGGGGCTCCGACTGGTCACATGTGGCGCAACTTAAATATCAAGATGAATATTAACAAAAATGAGTTAATATATTGAATAGAATAAGAATTTTTACATGCTAATAATAAACACAAGCTTTATAGGCTGCAAACCAGTAAATATATATGCACATTAGAATTATCATTTTCTAACCTCATAGTACTGTTTCATTTAGGGTCATCAATGGAAGCTAAAACCATTGGGTGAAAGTATGTTAGGGAACAGAATATTTATACAATTTCAGGGTATGTCACCACCGATTACTTATTAATTGCAAAGGACAAAACGGTATTTTTATAGAGAACTTTGGCAGATACCACATTGAGCAAATGATCAAAATCACTATCACCAACTATGGGATAAAGTAACACCATGTGCCTCTTTATGTGATTTACTGAGAACACATTGTCACTTGTGTGGTTCTCCTGCCCAAAGTGCTGAACTTGGATCTAACCATCAGGAAACATCAGACAAATGAAAACTGAGCGACATTCCATAAAACTGTTGGTTTGTGATCTACAAAAAAAGTCAGTGTCATACAAGACAGTGAAAGGCTAAGGAACTATTCAAGGTTAAAGGAGACCAAAGATTTATAACATTCAGATGCAACGCATGATAATACATTGGATCCTGGAACAGGGAAAAGATTTCCATAAAAGACATTTTTGAGACAATTGACAAAAATTTGAAACTAGATTATGTATTAGATATTGTACCAAGGCTAAGTCTCCTGGATTTGATAATTATACTCTGATTATATAAAAGAATATATTTAATCTTATGAAATTCACAGTGAATAATTTAGGAATAAAGGGTACTAATGTCTACATGTAACTCAAATAGTTGAGAGGGAGAAAATGCACATTTGTGTGTATGTTTGTGTGTGTGTGTGTGTGTACATGTATGTATCTATGTATGCACATATATTCATTTACAGTTGTAGACAACAAAATAATATTTAGTAAACAATACAAAGTAAATATGACAAAATGTTAACAGTTGTTGAGTAAAAGTAAAAACATATTAGAAACACTAAATTCATCAGTTTATCTAGGGAAGGATATAGGAATAGCAAGGAAAATATAGGGAACTTCAAGTTTATTCATAGTATTGTCTTTTTAAAAAACAAAACTTTAATGTTAATATAAACACGGTAACTTGTCAATTATAGATAGCAAGTTCATGAATCTTGCTATATCATACTTTATAATTATTGTTTACATAAAAATAGCACAGGGAACATGATCATTACCTCTTAAGAAGAAAAACATTTGTATATAAAAGCACAGAATACTTAAAAGTAATATGTACCAGAGTATAAATACTGTTAGACATCTTTAGTAAGTGGGTTTATGGATGATAGTTATGTTTTAACTTATTCTTTGCTCACTTTTCTTCAGTATATATAATACTTAATCAGAAGGGGAAAAAAGTCTAAATAAGTTATTGAATAATGCAAGAAAAATAAGTTTTAATAGCTCTCTCCATGGAAATGCCTGGTCAGTAGATGAAATAAAGTACAAAGGAACTGATTCTGAGGGGAGAGATTAAGAGTTAGTAAACTTATTTCTCTGCTCATTTTTTAAGAAACCTGTTGTAGGTGTGGTCAATATGGAAAGTAGAATCTTTGGGTTATCAGAAAACAATTTGTGAATAAAAGAGTAACAAGAATTCCCTCCTGTGCGTCTGCCTGCTATCTGAGTGATGAGTTAAGGCCTTTATGATACAGAACTGAAAGCTTAGAGCCATGTATAAATTCTTTAAAAATTTTGGCTTCAAGATAAGATTGAAGATGATTAGTGAAAAGATACCATATTGTGCCTTAGGAAGTTTTATTATTCACTTTACTGACTAGTATAATTTGTGTATTTATTTTTTAAAGATGATAAATTCATATGTATATAGTGGACAAGGTGTTTCTAAATTTGAAGGACCTTGTTTATTGTTTGTAAGAATGACTCTAAAGCACCACTGCTAATATCTCTGTTCAGTTTTCTGGAACATAAGTCACAGTTTTTAAATGTTCATTGTAAAAAGGGATATAAAATTTACATATGTATTTGAATTTTATTTTAGTAAAAATAAATATTTGAATGTTTTAGTGAACGTGATGCCCTTGAACAGGAAATAATGGAGTTAAGAAGAAAACATGAAATACTTGAAGTCTCTCACATAACTCAAGCTAAAGAAAGAAATGAATTATCAAAAGAGGTAAGTTTATAGAGTCACTTGTGTTTTATTGTACAATGTGATTGTGGACATAGCCCAGCACAGAATTGTGGAAGGGACATTGGTTTCTTTTTGATATAGTTGCCAGGAAGAAGGTACTTTTGGTAGCGTTTAGATGAAAAATTGCAAGGTAAGAATGAGCCTTTTGTATGAAAGAAAACAATACAGTAAACCTTGAAAAGTAAGGGCACTCTCTGTCTCTCTGTGTTTCTAGGTAGCCAACTTAGAGCAGACTGTTACTTTACTGCAAAAGGATAAAGAATATCTCAATCGCCAAAACATGGAGCTTAGTGTTCGCTGTGCCCACGAAGAAGATCGCCTTGAAAGACTTCAGGCTCAACTTGAGGATACCAAAAAGGCTAGAGAAGAGATGTATGAAAAATATGTAGCATCCAGGCAAGATTTCCATTGTTTTCTATATAAATAGATATAAATTAACACCAACTTGGGAGAACTCCTGGCTTTGAGGGAACAATAGTGATTTTTTTCATATCTATAGGATGATGTTAAGATTATAATTCATTTTATTTACTTATAAGATATTCTAATTGATTTTTATTCTTAAGATGTTGTGGTTTTTCTAGCAACCAAAAGCCTATTTCTTTTAGGTAAGGGTATATACGTATAACTATTTTTATTTTTTTTTCTTTATAACATAACATTTTTAATTCCCTATGACTGAGATCTCTACATAAGTATTTTTGAAAGAAAGGTATAAAAATATCTGTATAGAAGTATATTTTGGGGGAAAAAATTTAATCTAATCCTGCAGAGCCTAATTACGTGGACCTTTTCTTGTTTGAAACATAAAAGAGTGAGGAGACAGCAGCACATACTGTTTTAAGGCACAGGCTCTGGAATCAGATGCCTGCACTTCAATCCTTTCTTCTCTCCAACTGGATACATATATTAGAGTTCCTTTATACTAATAGCCCTTATAATCCTTCAGTTATTTATTTTTAGCAGCACATCAAAAACTAAAACAAATTCTAAATTTTGTCCTTTAAGACTTCACACATTCATAACTTTTTTTCTAGCCTGTGGCATTTTCATTAGTTTGTACTCCTGCTAATGCCTTACATAACACTCTGACTTTGCTACAAGATCACAATGGCTATGGTTGTGCTTAGAAGGAAAGGTTTTGTAAGAGTCGATGAGAATAATTTTTTAAAAATATTTGTCAATCTGTGACATACCAGATTATATTTCTAGATGAAGGACATTCCATGTGCATCAGTTTTCAAGTCTCTAGCCATACACATTAAAGACTATCAGTAAGATATCTTTGAAAATGAAGAATTATTCAACATGAGTTAACTTTTTATGTAGTAATCAGGCCTTAAAAGCAATATGTTTAAAAGGAAATTTTAGATGGAACAAATTTGGAATAGTATTTTTAGAAATTATAAAACTTTATATGTAATAGTTATGTCTTTCAAGTAACATTGTATTTAGAGCATATTTGACATATTAGGATCTTGTGAAGGGCAAAAACCTCTTTCTTTACCGAAAAGAAAATTTATGGATATTCTTTTTGATTCCTTGCAGAGACCATTATAAAACAGAATATGAAAATAAACTATATAATGAACTGGAACAAATCAGGTTGAAAACTAATCAAGAAATTGATCAACTTCGAAGTGCATCTAGGGAAATGTATGAACGGGAAAACAGGTAAAGAAAAAAAAAGGAAATTTGAGTAATATTTCTGTTTATTTGAAGCTTATAGTTTTTTAAATTAAACTATTTCTGTGACATAATATCTATTTTAATATCTTAAATAAAATTTTTCATAAATCTATATATAATGGAACATTAAGTTCTAAGGTCTTTGACAACTACGTTAGAACAGGGTTTATTGGGCCATAGGCCTCTTGACTCTGGTGTTCCCATCCTCCCTTTATTACCTTGGTAACTTTCTGCCTTTACCTCAGTTCAGATCGAGGACAGAGATGAAAAGTAAATTGGAAAGTACTAACAGATCACTACTTCTTTCCTGTAACCATGCCTAAATCTCCAGGAAATTTTTAATAACTGGAAAAATAATATGAAATATTGCATGTGCCTCATTTAATTGCTGACTCTGGAAGACATGTAAGATCATCTTGAAGAATTATTTTTTTTTTTATGCAATTACTTTCAGATACATCTGTGTTAGGTTTCGTTAGTGATTGGCAGTATTAGGAGAAAGTAAATTCTT
This sequence comes from Cynopterus sphinx, assembly GCA_030015415.1. Lineage (NCBI taxonomy): Eukaryota > Metazoa > Chordata > Mammalia > Chiroptera > Pteropodidae > Cynopterus > Cynopterus sphinx. The sequence continues at coordinate 18,362,389 of CM057381.1, forward strand.
TTTATTTCAATAGCAGTTATTTTTATCTACCATCATTATACTTCATATGGCTTTTGAAAGTTGATATTGTAGTGGGGAATTATTTAATCATCATAGTTTATCAGCACTGATTTGAGTGTATGATATTTTGATTTTTGCCAACAAAGAAAATTTTAAATCAGACTAAGGTTGATGTTAGAAAAAGTTTACATTTGAGCTCTCAGAGCAATAAATTCACTTATTTAGCTAATATTTTTTGAGTCCCACCATGTGCCAGATGCTATAGATAAAGTGATGGCTCTATCTTTACAAAGCTGTAATTCTATTGGAAAATAAATACAAATAAAGAAAAAATGATAAGTATGCCAATAATGGAGAAAACAGCAGGATACACAAGATGTGAGTACATAGACTCAAGGTGTCCATAACCCAACCTTGAGAGGAATCAGGGAAGACTTCATGGAGAGAGAAATACCTGTGCTAACACTTACATGATGACAAGACTATGAGTTAGAGGAGGGAAGGAAATTGGGGGAATAAATGTATAGTGTGTATAAAAACCTTGGAGACAAGACAAAAATGAAGCTTTCTAAACAAACAAAATAATTCAGTAGGGCAAGAACATAGACTGAGGTGGAGGGAGTTGTAAGAGAAACCAGTCCAAATCAAGACTAGTGGGAACGACTGAAAATTTTTAAGAAAATGCACAATATCTGATTTTATATAAAAAGACCACTCTGCAATGTGGAGAATAGATCAGAGAAGTATAAGGCTATAAACAGGCCACTTTTAGAGTTTGTTTCCATTATCAAGATGAGACTTGATGATAGAAAAATAATGGCAGTAGTGATAAAGAGAAATGGGCCAGGCTGAAAACATGTTCAGGAAAGGCAGAATCAACAGGATTCATAACTAGATTGGATTGGGGAGTGGTAATAAGTTAAAGATTTCACAGGTTCGTTCAGTTGTCTATCTTTCCATCCTTCCATCCTTCCTTCCTACTTCCTTTCCTTCTTCCCTCCCTTCTTCATTCCCTTCAAGTTTCAGGGGTACGAAATTTACATGCACTACAAAGTGATCACCCCCAAAAGTCTAGTTAGTATTCATCATCACCAAGTTTCCCAGTTGATCAGCTGTATGGATGGTGATGCAGTTTTTAAAACATTAGGGGCGAAAAAGGCTTCAATTGGAAAACATGATAAATGTAGTTTAGTTTCATTTGAAGTCCTGAGATTGGCACATAGAAAAGTTGACTATGTAAGGTTCTGAATCGCAGGAGAAAAATGTGGACATGAGCTGGACCTGTGGAACAGGTGATACTATTTTTGTTTTAGAAATACATACTTTTAGTCCTGTGTTCAATTCTGTTATGGATTTTATAGCTTTTATTGACTGAGGTAATAGCCTTAAAATTTATGGACTTATTTTCATGATAACATGCATGATTATTTCTAAGCAATTCACATAATCACATAAACTTTGATATGTATGCATTTTGAGAATTTCCTGATTTTTCAGTTTTCATTGTTGCTGATGGGTTTTTTCTTTTTAATTCTTTAAAATGCATCCCATTGTAACAAATTTAGATAAATTAGCCCCTATTCTCTAAAATGGTTAGTAGAGGTAGGTTGGGAAACAGCTGACAGACCCATTTCTGGAAGCTGAGAAGCTGAAAGCAAGTTTCCTTTTCTCTCCTGTTGTTCTGACTTCATATCTACATCAAAATGGATACCACCTAATTAGGAAATTCCTGGGATTAGGGGCCACTGTCCTGAAAGCCCCAGCCAGCCAAGCACCCAGAATGACCCCAGTGGATTTTGATGCTAGAGTGGACAGTTGCCACCAGGTGGTGCCAAACTACAGCCTGGGCTGAATGATTTTGAATTGCAGAGAGATTCCTAGCCAGTTAGTTGTTTAAGCTCACCTTTATCATTTTATTAACCTCACAATAATCCAACCCTGTATTTTGTGTGGCCAAATCTTTCTGAATCACAGTTTCCTCATTCTGGCAGGATTTAATTATAGTCAGAGCATATGTCCTACTAATCTTTTACAAGGTTAAAATAAATTGTAAATTACTGTTTTTGAATTCTTATAACTTAAAATAGTTTTTAAAAGGATCTTAGTATTCCATGTTGTAAAACAGAAGATTCAGAAAGCAAAAGTTTACATTTTTAGATATTTTTATGTCTGGACAATTAATCACTTACTTTGAACTTAGTAGAAAGTATAATTGTGTCATTTACTTCTGTTTTATCAAGGTGTACTGTTACAACATGAAGTGAATAGATGAAGTATTTACACTTGCATATTTGTGTTTAGTCTCTTTACCTCTCCCCTAATAAACAGTTTTAGAAGAAAGTTAAATAAGATTAGAGAAATTTGGTTTGCTTTCTATATTTGGGGGGATGGTAAGAAAGTGCCTTTTATTTTCTCTCAAATGTAGAGAAGAGAGATGAAACTCATGCCATCCAGTATTGTTTTCTGCCCGCGCAGTCAGTCATATCAGTAGTTTATAAAGTTAAGGGGTTGAGAGGAAAGAGAAAGAGAGCAGAAGAAATAAAGACTTGAGAAAAGACAGAGATAAGCAAAGAAAGAACTTGTGAACTTGGGTGCAATAAAAATACTGTGCAATAGTCTCCCCTTATCCACCGGAGGATACATACTTTCCGTGACCGCCAGTGATACTGAAACTGTGGATTGTACCAAACTCTCTGTATACTAAGTTTATTCCTAAACATACATTCCTTTTCACTTAAAGGAAGCGCTTTACAGCTTTGCTTTGGTATATCTACATTGCCAGCATCACTACTCTTGCAATTTGTGACCATTGTTAAACAAAAAGGTTTCTTAAACACAAGTGCTGCATTTCCACAGCAGTGGATCTGATAAGTAACTGGGTGACTAACGGGCAGGGGAGCACATGCAGCAGGGAGATGCTGCACACAGCAGTGGTTCATATCCCCGCAGGATGAAGCGGGACAGCACAAGATGTCATCAAGCTTCTCAGAAAGGCACACAATTTAAAACATATGAATGTTTATTTCTGGAATTTTTCATTTAATGTTTTCAGACTGCAGTTGACTGGGTAACTGAAGCCACAGCTAAGGAAGGACTACTGTCGTTGAACTTATAACGTTTGTGTATGCTTTGGCTCAATCTGTGAGTTAGGTTTCTTGTCTTTTTTGGTACTTTATCGTTGCTTTACAATGCCATTTAGAGCAATGGGAAATGAGGAACAAAATTCTAGAGTTGAGATTTGTTTTATAAATAACTTCTTGCTTAGTAGGTATTACATGACTGAACTGTACAAACACTCTCATACATCTGGAAGAAAAGCATCATTCCTTGAACTGCAAGTATGTCATGAAAGAAGTTTGGAGCAAAAAAACTAAACTTAAACACTGGCTCTACAACTTTATTAGCTGAATGAATATGTCACTTAATATCACTAGAGTTTAATTTTCTCTTATATAAAATGAACTAATAATACTGTGTCAAAGGGTGACCTGTAAGATTTAAATGAGAGAATATATGTGAAAAGTACATTATAAATTATAAAATTGCATATATATATACATATATATATGTGGTTATTTTGTTACCTTTTTGCCTATGTGCAATACTTAAGTCTTTTATTCATTGTGTTGACAATTGAAGTAAAATGAGCATTATGTAAAGTAACTTATAACATTATGGAGTTGTTTATCATCATTAAAAGGCACTGTTACAAATATATAATTATTCAGTATTGATCTCTCTAGCACTTAAACCATTTTTCTTAAATGATGCAATATAGACACAGAGGGTCTGTGTGCCATTTTTGGTCTAAATTTCTACATAAAGTGGCTGTCTTATTTGTGCCTAATTAATACTGAGATAATAAAGGGTAGAGAAATTCAGGTTCTCATTTTCTTCCAAAAAGGTAAAACTACCTTTACGTAAGGTAATCTCATTCTTAAAAAAACAGAAAGAACTGTTCTCATAGTGATGCTGTAAAAAAGGTAGGGATGCATTTGTTAGAGGTGTTCATCATCCTCATACTGCACAGAATATGGAAACTCAAATTGCTTTACAGTTATTTAAAGGGGGAAGGCAGTAGGGAAAAGGAGATCAGAAATGTGCTTTTAAGTGTAACGATTAGTATTGCTTTAGTGACTTTATTTTCCCACCATTTCGATAAAAATCATCTTAACCGCAATTCATCATCTTCCAAAAGTACTTAAGAGGAGTCTTTAATGCCATAACTAGAAATTTGTGTAGAATCATGGAGTGGTATTACATACCTTTGAATTGGGAACCTAAGTTTATTTACAAAGGTTAGTTGAGTATCGTAATGCATTACAGTAGGTGAGTGGGAACTAGTGTACGGAGTTTCCATTCATCATCTGAAAAGTGTATGTCCTCATTAGTGCTCAAGCAAACTTTTGTTCATGTCAGATACCTGTATAAATTTTTAAGTTATTTTATGGAAAAACTTAAGAATATTTTACTTTGTTTTTTTTTTTTTTCAGTTAGTTACTCTGAACTTTTAACTCAATATCTTCTCAAATCATTGTAAACGAAATTTTGTTAGCTATCTTTTATTGTTAACTATATTCTTTATGTCTGTAAGTGATTACCACATGTGTTCACTACTTAATTAATAATATTTGAGTATTTCAAGGTTTATAGGGTATTCCGAATATGAAGCAAAATGAGTTTAGGTTATGTAAGAACTTGGATTTACCCATATTGTCTAGTTCATAGGGTGACGAGGGAGGCTGGTACAGTAGGATAGGGTCAGATGTTAAAAGGCCCTGTTGTCAGTGGGGTTTTATAATGGAAAGCAACATGATGTGTTTTTTGTAATTGTAGTTACAAAAAGGGCATGGAGGCACAGAGATTGGTTAGGAGGCAACTGGAAAGTTTAAGTGAAAATAAGAAATAGGAAGAATAAAAGCTGAGTTTAAAGACTATTTAGGTAGTAAAATCGGCAGGACCCGGTTGGGGACTGACAGGAAGGGGATACCAGGAATGACTCCGGCTGTTCTACTTCACTAGTTTCGATGACGTGGATAGTCAGACATTACCATTAACTCAAGGTTGCAGATGAGATTTAGAAAGGAAGATAATCAATTTTAGATCTTTTACAGATATAGCAGATCTGACAAAGCCCAGAAGTACTTGTCTGAGATTACATAGTTTATTACTAGTTTATTCTTCCCTGTGCCCCAGATTTTACTCCCCTCAGCCCTTGGAGTGCCAGAGGGGCCTTGAGCTACTGAAGCCCCTCCTGCAGTCTTCTCACTTCCCCAGAGCACTCTTACAAATATTAGCATGTTTTTATACAATTAGAAATCTGGGGAAGTATTGCCCTAATCAGTCTCTAAATGAATACCATCGTATTTTTAATTTAGACTTTCTCCTATTTTTTGAATACCAATTATACATTCAGTATGGTACTCAACCCTTAACATACATTGTAGAAAGAATTAGATGAGACATTTTATGAAGTTGTAGGTATTAGTATCCCCATTTTACAAATGAGGACATTGAGAAGGATGTGATTTGCCTGAGATTACAGATACATCTGACTATACAGTGCAATGCAGACTCCCATTTGAATGGTCAAGGCTATGAAATTTGACTAAAGGTCTCTTACCAAAACTAATTTGGTGTCGATTTATTTAGAATTATTTAGAAGTTCTCTTAAAAGAGTTTAAAAAACTCGCTTCTACTTGAGGCCTGAAAGTGGATCTTCAGAACTTTACAAAAGCATTTGTCATTTTAAAAATTAGTAAAGAGGACATTATTTTTCTATAAAATGGTATAATTTTTTGACAGGATCCCCTGCTTTCCTACGGCTCAGACACTCAGTTGTAGCTGGAGTCCCTTCCCTCTTCCCTGCTCAAGGAATAGCTCCAGCAGTCCTCCCCTTTGTCTCCTGTTTTGGCAGTTTCCCCCTTTCTGCCAGATAATTCCCAGCTATGTACAAACACATTGTTTCTCCCATCTTTAAAAGCCTTTTTAAAATTTCCACTTCCCGCTCTAGCTACTGCCCTATTTCTTTGCTCCTCTTTGCCCATATTCCTGCAAAGAGTTGTACATGCCCATTCTTTACCCCCCATTTTAAAAATTTTGCTTCAGGCTTCCCCCACCACTGTTCTAACAAAGCTGGTCTTATAAGCCCCCAGAGAATTCAATGTTGCCAAAAATCTGGTGGTCAGGTCCTCAGTTCTCATCTTACTTGACCTATGAGCAATATTTAATATGGCTGATCCCTCCCATTTTTTAACTGGTATCAAGAGACCACACTTTGACTTTTTCCACTTCTCTACTGACTAGAAAGTCTGCTGACGTCTGGTCCTGCTCATCTCCTGGACATCTTTTGCAGCTGCCTCTGTGGCATTTCTGCTTGGTTCTCTATTAAGTATCTTAATTTTAATACATTCAGAAGCAAACTTCTGTCCCTGCAACCCAGCTCTGCCTTCACTTCAGTCTGACCCAGCTCAGTTAAAAACAACTCTATTGTACTTGCATAGACCAAAAACCTTGAAGTCATGTTCAACCTCTTCTCTTTTTCACGTTCCATATTCTATTTATCAGCATATCCTTTTGGTTATTTCTTCAGAATTAATGATCTCTTGCCATCTCACAGATACTATCTTGGTTCAAGCTACCATTATCTCTTATCTTAATTACTTCAAGAGCCTCTTAAGGTGTCTTGCAGCTCCTCTCCCTGCCTTTACCAGTCTGTTCTCAACACAGTTTCTCTTAACAGTACATCAAACTAAATCACTCCTCCACTCAAATAAAAAGGCTCCCCATCTCATTCAGTAAAAGTACAGATGGTTTTAATGGACCATGATACCACACCATCTGCCCCCAGCTACCCTATCCTCATTTTACTACTCTAGACTAGGCACTGGTCTCATTGCTTAATCCTCCTCTCCTGAAGAGCCCTGTCTCCTCACTTTCTCAAAGTCATCAGGTGTCACTTGCTCTCTGATATTTTTTCTGACCCCCAACACCTATTTAAAATTGTGAAATCTCCCCCCCTCTCCCCTCATGCATGTTGCTCACTAGCCCCTTTTTTTGCCTTATTTTTCTCTGGAGTACTTAAGACCTACTAACATACTTTTGATTTCCTTTCTACTAGAATTATAATTTCCATATGAGTAAAGATTTTTATATCTTATTCAGTACTGGATTCTGTGTACCAATATCTGGTACATAGTAAGTGCTCAATAAATATTTGTTGAATGAAATAATAAATTGGTCCTACTTTTGAGAAATCAGGTGACTATTGGTTTAGATGAAAACCTACACAGATTTAGAATAATATGGATTTGATTAGGACCAAGCATGGTGACTGACATAATAGTGTCTTAGTTAACCATCCACCAGATTCAGCTACTTTTATTTTAATGTATCATATTTTATTCTGTCAGCTACTTTCAAACCTCAGCACATTAATGGATTTAAAACAAGTGTTTTGTATTTTTAAACCATGATTTGGATTAGATATTTATTTACTTTTGGTCACAGTTTCCACATCTATAAAGTAAAAAAAAAAAAAAATTTTTAATCTGCTTCTGCACCTAAATAAAAGGATAGGAAAGTGTGGCATGTTTAGTCAATATTAATCTCAAAAAGTTTCTACTCTTAAAACACGTAACTTCCCCCAGGAAATTATATTAAAGATATTTCCACTTTGTTCTTTATGTCCTATTTATTCACTTTTCAACTAAGTTCATTAAAGGAAAAATTATCAATCACTAATTATATAACGGCAGATAATCCTCTTGTAACCCTTATCGTTTATGGCACCTTAAAAACAAAAATTCAGATATGGAAATGACCAGTTTTGTATTTTATCCAAAAAAAAAAAATTTGAAGGTAGAGTGATTAATTCAGATGCTTTCCCTATAAATAAGCTTGTCATATAAACAGCCCATTTCAATTCCTTTTTGTTCCAAATGGAAAAAGTATATTCACTTTTATTAACCAAAAATATTTTACATGGAGGCAGAAGGAGAAGAATGGGTTGCTTAGTTGTACCCCTGAGCTCTTCTGACAGTCAAATTTTTTTCACTATTTATTCTCAGTAAATTTCAAATTCTGAGGCATTAGTGATGTTTACTCAGGCTAAGACAGTCTCTTTCCATTGCCAAACTTTGATTTGTTCCTGTTAGAATTTCAGTGGTTCTTAAAGTTTTTCTCATTCTTCTACATTTTCTTACTACTTTTCAAGTGTAAATTTAGATTTGGCATATTAATACTATGAAACTCATCTTCTAATAGTGAGAAGGTGCATTCCATCCTGTACAGATGTGTGTTGTTATGTGTGTTGTACTGAGGTTTTCAGGCTTTGGTTTTGAGATACTTCTGGATAAACTTAGTGTATGAAGTCATCTCTACACAAATATACTAGATTGCATATGAAAAACTTCCATTTTATTATAATATTAAAATGCTTTTTAGAGAAATAATTAAGACCTTAACTCTGAGTTTCTTGTTTGAATGTTACAGTTTCAACAGCAGTATCTCCCAGTTTGTCCATGGAAGTTCTGGTTTCTGCCTGTTAGACATGATTATTAAGGGTGCCCTCTTTCACTGTAAAAAATATCTCAAGTTGAAAATACTAGCATACTCACTTTCCTTTTGCATTTTATGTAACATTGATAAGGTTTCTTCTCCATTTTCTGCCATCTTTCCCCTCAATTCACTTCCCACACACAACTGTAGGATGGATGAGAGATATAAGTATGTGCATATGGGGGAATGGAGTTCATAGGAAACGACATGAAAGAAGCATGAAAAATACTTTTGGAATCATGTTAGCTTTCTAAAAGCATTTTTAAGAATGAAATACTTGAACTTTTGTTATAACAGATGGCCAGCTTTCAACATATTCTGTTGTTATAATTGTGTTGATTATATATTTGATTACATATATAGATTATATTGATGTGTTGATTATATATAATTACATTTGATGATATATATTCAGTTTAGACTTTTAAAACTAAATTTTTTGGTTGTACATGCTAGTGTGTATCAGTTTCAGGTTTGTCTTTTAAAGAACATTTGAATTCCTGCTATTCTTTAATTGTATTTAGTTGCATTTTCTAAGGCATTTAACACTTAAAAATGGATAATTTATTAGTTAAATGGCAGTGAGGGTTTTATCTGTGGCTGGGATACAGTACATCTGGTGGTTTATGAAGTCTAAGTTGGAAAGAGCCATGGGCTATAAGAACAAGTATATAATGTATTCACAGTTCTTTTAAGGACTATTTTTGATTTAACATTTGTTTGTGCTATGAGATGGTTATATAATATAAATCTCATAATGACAGGATTTCCCAAGGAGAAAACTTCTGTGAAACAAAAGGAATCTTAGGAGAGGCAGCACTATAGTATGGTGAAGAGCATGACTCTAGAACCAGACAATTTGGGTTCATATTCAGGCTCCATAGCTTACTTGCTGTGTGACCTTAGGCAAATACTTCTCTGTGTTTCAGTCTTGTCTTTTGTAAAATGGAGGTAATGATACAGCCTACATTCTATGGGGTTGTTGTGAAGATTAAGTTATTATATGTTGTAACAATGTTATTTTAATAAATAATAAAAGTTATACATAAAGTGCCTAGAATAGTCCGTAACACATGGGGAGCATTCTGTTTGGTATCATTATTTTGTAAATGGAAGAATAGTTCAGTTTATCTCTCTCAGACTTAACTTGAAACATTAAAAGTCAATTGATAATATATCTATATGTCCATGTTAAAAGGAATTTTGCTGCTGCTTATACAGGTTGTGGGTGGGGATTCAGAAGGTGTGATACCTGAAAAGAAATATGGGTTTACACAGAAATCTTACCAGCAGTCAACTGTGAAGACCTATTGCTAGAAACCTGTCCTTTTAACACTTCCTCCCATTCATTTTAGTTTTCTCTTTTTGAATTGCCTTTATTTGTCCTTCTAGGTCCAAATTTCATGTCTTCCCTTCACCTCACTTCTGTTCCTCCCATTAAAAGTAATTAGCTCCTCTTTTTGGCCATACAATTTTGTTTATGCCTTCATAGAGCACTAATTACAGTTAGCTGGATGGTATAGATTGTGGCATGGTGAGTGCACTGGTACCCTCTAATTATACCCCTTCTCGTAAGACCTAATGTTAGTTTAGTCTGAGTTTTATTTCATTCCCTATGACTTACTTTTCTTCCTAATGCCCATTATTTCAGGGAAGAAAGTATAGTTAGGGACTAAAGTTTCTCCATCTACCAACTAAGCATTCATGATTAATCAGTGCTATTAATAAGATCTACTTGGAATTTTACTACTGAGATAACATATAGAATAATGAGGTTATATTTGAGAAATTAAAACTGCAACCAATTTGTGATAATTTACTGACTAAAATATATAGATCATCTAGGAATGGAAATATATAAATGTTTAATATACTTTGAGAATTTTTTCTGTGGAGAAAATAAAAGTTAATTTTTATGTTTCGGTTGGTTTGATAATAGAATATTTTTGAAGGGCATTGTAATCAGGATGATATCAGAAAATGACATGCCATTTTGTGATCTCTAGTGTAAAATGCACTTCCACTTAAGTAACAAAAGTTATTTTCTTTTTAATAAGAGTTATCTACACTCCATTTCCTTTGAAATAGTTTTATTTCTGGCTTATAAACTATTTCACTGATGAATCTCTATTGGTTGACATGTTTTAAATTTTAAATTTATTGCATCTTTCACACCATGCATAAGGTGACATTGAGCATGTCTGTCCAACAGTCATTAGATAGACTTGTTCAAACTCTATGGGTGTTCACTACTTTGTATTGACATTCTCCATGTATAATAAAAACCAAATTTCAATGTCCAGTCCAGTTTTTTGTGGGGGATAGGGTGATCTGATGTTTTGTTTTGTTTTGTTTTGTTTTGTTTTGTTTTGTTTTGTTTTGTTTAAAAAAAAAGCATTCTTTGGAGTAAGACATAGCTGGGCTCAAATTATGGCTTTAACACTTAGGCCATGTGACTTGGGGCTAGTATTTAAGCTCTTTCAAATTTAGTTTACTCAGTTATAAAATAGGATAGAAAGTACAACATTAGGGATTTGTAGGGATTAAGTGAGCAAAATTATGTTGTACTCTCTGTTATAAATCTGTTGGAGAAAAAGATTTTTGATAAAATTGACTCTCTGACAGAAGCCTACTATTGGTATTTTTCTTTATCCACACTTCCACTTTGATTAAAAAACAAACGATATTTAACCTTTGAAGGCTCATATCTGGCTGTCTCATCTGCTCATTACTCAACCATTGTTACCTTTTGCCTTTTGGACATTCCCCTTAACTGTAATTAAATGTATCTTTCTGTCAGTTTCAATTTCTGCTGTCATCAGTATTGTAAGTGGATGACTTTATCTAATACCCTGACCTCATGCATCCTATACATCCTTGAGCCCTACATGAATATCGACCATCTCAGCTCCACTTCATTTAGCTACTCCAATGGTCACACCCTGGATCTGCTTATCAATTAAAATTCTATTTGCTGAAATAAGTACTGTTCTACCTCCAAAAAATCACTCTCCAGCACCCATCTCCAGTCTTTCATCTTGCTTGTACAGCTACTTCCACTTAATCTGTTTGTCATCTCATCAGGACTTCATGTACTTTGTCCCTTCTACTTTCTTCTGTCAGCTCTTCTGTGTCGCCCTCTCTTCCCTTTCTCTACAGGTGAGATCCCAAGAGCTGTCACTTCTGTTCTTTTGCTCTTATCCCAAACTTCATTTTTGTATCGATACTTGTGGTATCTATATTATACCTTTCACTTGAAACATTTTATAGAACTTTATTAACATCTCAAAACCTTACTTTTCTTATGGATAATATGTGGGTAATTATACCTGCCTCATTAGATTATGGTACTAAAAAGTTACTGTTTAGCTTCCCTTCAACCCATATGGGGACAAGTCTTGGAGAAAGGTAACATGACATTTAGAGGTAGACCTTCTTTGCTCCTATTCTGCTGCATGCTGCTACACCGAGCCAGGCATATTTATATAATGAACAGTTTGGGTCGTCATCCTTTAAGGGGTCCTTAAGATTGGCAGATAGTCCAACTCCAAGCAAGTTCATTTATGAATCTTTAAAAGATGGATACTTATGTATTTGTAATAACTGAATGTATATTTAAATATTAGAAATCTCCGAGAAGCAAGGGATAATGCTGTGGCTGAAAAGGACCGGGCAGTGATGGCTGAAAAAGATGCTTTAGAAAAACATAATCAGCTCTTAGACAGGTAAGCATCCTAAAAATAGAAATGTTAAAACTCTTCAATTTTTGTTCTTATTACTTTATCTTTTAGAAAATATATTTTTAATAAAGTATAATTTGCATTTCAATTGTAGTATAATATACATGCATTATTTTTGTAATGTGTATTCATTTCATACATTGAAACATGATAATACACTATATTTTCATCAGTATGAAAACATAGGCAGTCTCATACATTGTTAGTGGGATTTTAAATTGGTATTACCTCTATGAAGAGTAATTCAATTACCAGTCAAAAGTACAAATGCGCATTGCTCTTAACCCAGGAAGTTCACTTCTATTACATTGTCCTACAGATGTTCTGAAGGAACTCTGTATCTTGATGAGGAAAAGTTTTTAAGATATGTTGTTGGGTGAAAAAAGGCAAAGTAACAGAATCATATGTATGTGACAGCATGACCATGTATGTGCATCGGTTTTTTTCACCTAGTCTATGTATATATCATGCTGTCATTTGTATATGAATTAAGAACAATACAAGACATACATGTATATTTTATATTTGTGTGTATCTGCTTGTGTATATAGAAACACTTATTGCTTGTGGAACAGGGAATTAGGTAGCTGGGGGACAGATATTGGATATAGAATTTTTTAAATATATTGAAATATATTGAAACTTGTGACAGTTCCAACCTTTCCAGGTTGTTTTCAGGCATGGATGTGAAAATATAAGTGCATTTCTTAGATGATGCTCATTAAGCACCCATGCTCCTGTGGTTTTTAAGATTGCTGTTGGAGAAAGCAAGTTTGGCCTGGAGTTAGGATAGATTCTCTAAGAATAAATCAAAGCAGACTACATTTCCATTTTTAAATAGGAATATTACGCTGGTAAAACATAGAAATAAAGTTAGTGTACAAGTGATTTGCCAAGACTTTCCATGATATTCTAAACAAGATGGAGAATATATGGGCACAATTCAAGTTTAGGTAAATGTACTAGTAACTGTTGAAGGCCTCTACCCAAATGTTTTTAGAGAATCATTAATAATCAAGAGGTGAGTTTATAATGACCACCAGTAATGCTTTGTGGTATTGTAGTTAATACTGTATTTCTACATTTTTGCCCATGATTTGGGTATACTTGAAAACAGCTTATAAGACAGAGAAAAATAACATTGAATTACAGAATAAGGATCCAGATAAATCTTTCTAGGCAAAATTAATGACCTGAATGAAATTTAATGAATAAATATGATCATACACCTGGGTTCAGAAAACATTCGTTATTAATATAATCAAATTGAAATGTGAAAATAAATATTTAGAATTGAAATGCAAAAAGAACTTTGAAGATTTCAATATGGAGATATTATCCTACAATAATAGAAGTTATATCTAGTTTTGGTTGGTTATTACTTTATCTATAGAATCACACTGAGATTTAGACACCCAAGCTTTAAACCCAAGGTCTTAAAAAGGAAAATGACCAAAATTGTGGAAATGTCCTAATAGTGCTTGATTATTATTATCTACAGATATTTGAAGGATTCTTACATGAACGAGCTGGTTTTCTCTCTCAGTCAAAATAGTAGAATTGGGATCACTGGATAAACATTATAGGAAAGATTGAGGGTAAACTTTCTAATAGAGCTTTTCTGAATGCCTTAGCATCTAATATGTTCTCCATGAGTAGAAGTGCTTAGGCATCAGCTGCCCAAGCATTAAGTAGGAATGCACTTGTAAGGCCTGAAGCATCAGGTGGGTAGCTCAGTGATGTTGAAGTCCCTGTTGATCCTGACAACAGCTCAAAAGAGTTTATACACTGGTTAAGTTACCATGCAAAAGGAATGGTGAACCCAAGCTATTTTTGAGTATTATTTTTTAAATCTCTGCAGTTCACTTTTCGTGTGTGTGTGTATGTGTGTATATGTGTGTGTGTTTTCAAAATAAAGATCCAATGTTTATTAGGACTACTTGAAAAGGACACTGTATTTTCAGAATATCCATTGAAATTCTTTTGAGTGTAAATGTGGCCTAGAGGTTTTGAACTCATACATATTTGGGGACTATCACATGTACTTTTGAATATAGTGAAACGCAAGAAAAAAAAATATTTCTATTTTTCTGAGGTTGAATTTTTAATACTCAAATATGTAATTCTGCTTCCTTGATATCAAGATTGGAATAAACAAATGTGTTTGAATTTTTGCATGTATTGTGCTTAAGTTAAGCCTCAGACATGCCTATATAGTTCCTTCATCGGGTATAATTAGCCTCAACTTTTTCATTTATGTTAAAAGTTTTTCTTTAGCAAATGCTTATATAATGATTAAAGAGCCTGTGTTATTATAAAGAAAAATTAAGTAAGTAGTATGCCACTTTTAAACATGAATGAAAAATACTTTTTACTCTAGGACTTTAATTTTTTACAAAAGAATTGACTTTTTCTAAGGCATCTAAAAGGCCCACATATGTCCCGATTAAAACTCATTAATTTATCTAGTAACAAATACCAAACTTTCATGAACATGAACAGTTACTACCTCATGTTCTGTTGCTTTGAATCTCTGTGTACACTCTGAATATTCTTTCTGTGAAAAGGGGAAAATTTTTAAACTCGGTCAGTGTAAATAGTAGAATCAGTTGAATATACTATTACATCAGTGGGATCCTACATGAGAGAGCTATATATGAATCTAAACTAAGCTTATACTCTGGAATTAATTTTAATATTTTTTAGTTATCTTAACTTTTAAAATATATATTTCATATTTTGAAATATTTGGAATAGTTTTCAGTCTATAAGTAATTTTAAATTATTATTATTTGAAATTATGTTTTCAGTTCCTACAACTTTTCTGATTATAATAGTAGGATTTTGTCTTCATTTGTATTTGTAGACTACATCAGTAAGAGGTGAGTAGAGTCAGTGGTTTTTATGTCATACCGGGTTAGTTTAAAGCTTGATACAGAAGGCAACTTGTCCTGAATTTCTATTTGGTACTCTATCCCCAAGATTAGAATGTGTTTAACATGGCTTTATTCTACCTTTTCTCATACTCTTAATATTGTTTTATCTTTATCGGTCTTTTAATCTGCTACTGGCTTCTTCAGCAGGCAAGTCAATATTTGTATCATTTGCAAAATAAACAATAGAATAGAAGATGTTGAGATTTGAAATAAAAGTTGTAATATTGTACTTAAACTTTGTTTTACTTAACTGTGATAATTTTATTCATATTCTTGTATTTCATGGTTATATAAAGTAACCATATCATAATTGTTATTTGAATGCAGAAATTTTCTAATTCTCAATCCTATATTGTTACTCTTTTGTCATACTTCATGAAAGAAAGAATATACAATAAATTCGTACTTTATAGGTGAACTTTTTCAGTATCTGATTTTTTTGTTTGATAATTTATAAAATACTTTCAGTGGGCCACTCTAATGATTTTCTAGAGTTTATAAAATTATCTTTTCTGTGTTATTTGCTTTCTCTTATTCCTTACAATGTTCTATTTTCCCATAGCTTTGCTTTTTTTGCATTTAATAATCTAGCCCCACATTCTAAAATTTTCTCTTGGCTTTTAAGCTGCTGCTCCATCTGACGTATGTTTGTTCACTTGTATAGGATCCTATCTCAAGCTATGTTCATTACTTCCTAAATTACCACAAGTGATTCTATTCCTTTCCTGAGTAAAGGCTTTGGAATTAGTAGTAATGCTGTGTCTATGAAAGCATTAAGAAACTTTTACTGAGGTGAAAAATATCTTTTCCTTTTCAGTCTAGACATCAGGCTCTGAAAGGAACTAATAAGAAACTCTCATATTCAGATCACAGTGTATAGATTTTATTTTATGCCACCTCTCATCTCTCTTCTTCTTTCTTTATTAGGTATTAGTCTGATCTGAAATTTCTTGTCCCACCAAGAACAGTGGCCCATGGAGTCTTTTAACTATTCACGGATAATTTATTGTTTATAATTGGTCATAAATGGTATGATTCTAAAGTGATATACATATTCTCCTCCATCGCAAAAGAACATGTCTAGAATATTTTTTTGTGCAGCAAGTCAGAGTACACACACACACACACAGCAATTTGACATATAGAAATGGGCTAGAATTATCAGAATATGTTGTGCATATTTTCTGTGTAAATAGAACGATTGGTGTAGAGGAACACTCTCTCCATACCTATTGACATAAACCTCTTCTCCCCTCAATCCTGAATAACTCTGAATGTGTCACTCTCAAGGGAACAATCTACTTTTTACCTTATAAAATCAAGGCTGTGCTCCAGCATTTTATCTTGGTCCCTAGTCTTTTTTAACTTATTTCAAATAATTCCATTATTTGAAAAAACTACAAGATTGATGCAAGGAACTCCTGTATCTTTTACCTAATATCACCCCCTTTTAAACATTTTGCTACATTTGTTTTATTCTTTCTCTCTCTCCCACCACACACATTATTTTTCTCTGAACAGTTTAGTCGATTGACTGTACTGTGTACTTTTACCTCTTAACAGTTTATTTTTTAGGAATAAAAATATTTCCTTATATAACAGTGCATTTTCAAACATAGGACAACATTGATATCAGTACTATTACCCATTTTTGTCATTCATCCCTGTAATGTCTTTTTATAACACTTTTTCTTCTGACACAAGATCCAGTCTAGAATCACGCATTGCTTTTACTAATCATGCCTCTTCAGTCTCTTTCAATCTGGACCAGTTCTTCAATTTTTCTTTTCTATTTTGTTTTCATGACATTTGGTCCTGTCTGTCTGTCTGTCTGTCTGTCTGTATGTATGTATGTATGTATCTATCTATCTTGTCAACCATCTTCCTCCTGGGAACACGTCTTCTAATCAGCTTCCACTGTTACTTTAGAAAATGGCTAACAATGTTCTTCAACTCAAGCCACACCTTTTCTTATGTCTTATTAACTGAGATTTCCAAAACTACCCTATTGACATTTTTATCGGGATATCTTACTGGAACTTTAAACTCAGTATTTCTGCAACAAACTTTGTTTTCTCCCACATTCACCTCTATCAAAACGAAAAGTTGCTTCAGCTGACTTCTCTTCTATAAGTTGTACCTCATTTTTAAGCTGTTTCTGTTTGAATCTTCAGAATATAACCATCCTGCCCTATTGTTCCTCTGTATAATCACTTGTCAAATTTCATGCATTCTAGTCTAAAATATTTTTCACTCCTGTTGCCATCATCCTGGATTAGCTTCTCATTACTTCTTGACTGGTGTCATGTTGTAATTGTGTACAGTACGTCTTAATCGGTCCCTGCTTCTCTCCCCACTCAGTTAATCCTCTTGCCCAGACCTGTTCTTCCTCCCATAGTTTGGCATTCTGACTGAGGTCATCATTTGCCCAGGCACTCAGACAAGAAAGCTGGTGATTTGCGACTATCATTTCTCCCTCATCTTCCTTCCCCTTTATTCAACCAACAAATATTATCAACAAATATTCAACCAACCCACCGTGTGCCAGTCGCTGTGCTGGGTGCTGATATACACCTGGAAACAAACTGAAGTACACCCTTGCTAAGAGTTGAGGGAGACAGAAAATAAACAAACATATATAATTATGCTATAATTATATATTTTGAGGATTGCTATGAACTAAGTTGTGTAAGGAAGAATAGTGGCCTGTGCAGTATTTACCATGATAGTCAAGAGAGATCTCTCTGGCACTAAAGTTAAGCCCATGACAAGTTGATTCTAATTTCTAAATATATATAATCATGTCCCTCCTTTTAATTCCAGGTGCCACTGCTTTAGACAAGCCTCTGTTTCCTCTTGCCTGTACTACATATAAGTCTCTGAACTCTCTTTCTGATACAGCTTAGTCATCTCTATTTTCATTATTCATTCTTCCAAAGTAATTGTTCTAAAACTGAGAACTCTGACCTCGTCATTCAGTAGAATGGAGTTGAGACTGCACAGCACAGCTTAGCATTTAAGATCATTCTCAGGCTGCCTGCCTCTCATCTCTCACCCATATACTCCAAACACATTGATCTCCTGCAGTCCTCTAAGTGAATGTTGCTTTCTCTCCCACCCCTTTTAGTGTTCTAGGAATCTGTACTTCCTACAAAACTCCCCAAATTATCCTGATGTGCTGTTCCTCAGATGTGTGTTTGGGAAATGCTATTACAGCCTTTGAAAATACATCATAAACTATAAGAACTAAAGAATTGCTAATTAATTTTAACCAGTAATTGGTTAAACCAGATTAGTTAAACCTAGATTTCACAGAGAGCCTAGTGTGATTTCTTTTCAAATTTCACATTTTAAACACACTTTTATTCAGCTAATAAGTTCCACAAATTGAGCACCTTGTACCTGTCTAAACTGACTTTTCATCGATATGATGAACTCTTCCAGAAAGAGGAAAATAAATACAAAATATGAGAGGCAGCAACACCTGTATATCCATTCCCATAAACTTGACCCTGGGTACAGGAATTTAGAGAAAACACAGATAAGAAGCTTCCAGACTATAACTTCTTAAAATCCCAGCTTTCTCTCCTCTTTTAAGCAAAGGAATGTCTGAGTCCTGGTCCTTCAGTTTATTGCATAATGGGATCATCCAAACAACATCCTGTTAGACAAGAAAGGGGCAAAATGCAGGTCTGGCCAGAACTGCCTTCATTGAAACATTGATAAGTGATTAGGGGCCAGAGAAGATAAGTGTGGGACATTTAAACATTTTTTTCAGTGTGGAGGGACAGCAGAATCATATAAAATCTGTAAAAGATAAAGGTAATATTTTGAAAGAGCTAAGAATATAAAAAGATTTTGGATTATAATTTATTCAGAACTAAGAAAATTTAAAAAAGTACAGACTCTGAAGCCAAAGATATAGCAACAGAAGAAGACAAAAGGAAACTGGCAAAGTTAAGGAGAAAAATTACCTAGATAAATGATGTACAAAATTTAAAAGGGAATTGGCAGGGAGTGGGGTGTCCAGAAAACTGAATTGATAGCTTGAGGGGAGAGGTTTAAAGAAAAAAAAAAAAGGGACAAAGTGATGAAAATGATTTGAGAAGCGGTGTTAAACATGGAGAACAGACAACAAATCCATATTCAGAAAATTAGTGTGTCAAGGGAAGAAAACAAAAGGGAAGGAGAAAAATGTTTAGAAGTGCAATAGAAGAAAACTCTAAAATTAGAAATCTGCAGTTTAGCAGAACTCACCACATTCTGGTCGTAGGTAAAGAATGGAAAACAGCAATGTAGTAAACCCAAATGAAGTTACTAAATAAGAATATTAAAGGAACAGTGTTAGACACTTCCTAATAGTGAAGGAACTAGTATTAGTATCTGAGTTGAATAACTGTCATTTACTAAGGAAAAAATTAATCAGATGGGGTAAAGGAGGTCAAATGTGATGACAGAAGGAGAGTTTGTGTGGTGAACACACAGTGATATATACATATGACGTATTAATTGTACACTGGAAACCTATATGATTTTATTAACCAATGTCACCCCAATAATTTTAATAATCATCAGGTTGACTCAACTTTCTCCTCCACAACTGTATGCTTTATTCATTCATTCATTCATTCATTATTTATTCATTCAGCAATTTTTATTAGCCACATGTTTTGTGCCAAGCACATCCTTGGGACTGAGGTTGAGAGTTTAACAAGACAAAAAGTTCTCCATCTCAGCCAGAGGAGAGAAGGAGCAATTGGGGGGACCATTTCATAAACTATATAAATGTCTAACCAATGTACATATACTCAAAACTGATAAAAATTTTAAAATATTTAACAAAAAGGTCTTCTATTTCAGTGAAACTTGCATTCTTAAAGCATTGATCAGAAAGTATACAAAGAACAAAATAAAGAAGGTAATTTTAGTAACAATTATTTGAAAGATATAAACCAAGAGTGATTCAGGGAAATGAGATTATCTAAGAGGTGACATTTGCATTTCAAGTAATGAGAAAGGACTAGTCATGTGAGTACTGGGGAAGCCTATTGCAGGTGTGGCCTTCCTGAAAAACCTGCTTGAAACTGTAACCTCACCGAAGAACTCATAAATTGAGATATCAAGGTAAAAAAGAACTGACAGTAAACATTTAATGTGAAATTTAATCTTAACTATTGTTATTCTAATTATAAATTCTACATTGTAATAATCATAATTATTAAAGGAAAATTGCAACATTAAAGTATAATTTAACATAAGAAGAACCAAAAAGAGCAACTTGCAACTAACATTAGAGAATTGATGGTAAGAGGAAATAATATATATGTATAAAATACTCTATAATTATAATTTCCTCAAACTTTATAAGAATGAGTAGTTTTATCAAGAAATGTATATTTAAGCATATTACTTAAAGTCATGAATGAAACCATTAACAGATGATATACTATAATATATAACTCATGATATACTTTGTATATTACTAGGGGATGTGGGGGAAGACATCACAGACTTTATAACAAAAGATAGATAATAAAACATACAGCAAAGAAATAAAAACCAGAAAAAATATAAATTATTAAGATGGCAGAAGACAATGTATCTTTTCTAACAACAGTTATAAATGTGATGAACTCACTGTATGTGTGTGAGAAAAATACATTTGGGACAAAAATATACTGTATTCTTTTCACTGTAATAAGTGACTCAGGTCATTTTAAGATGAAAAAGACAGAAAGGCTAAAATTAACAATTTAAAACTTCTATGATAGTTTATTAAATTGTTTAAAAATAATAAATCAGGATCTTGAGACTCCCTCTGTGCACTGTGAAGATATATTAGTGGGGTAAGGACGAAGAGGGTAAAAGGGTGAAGGAACATGTTACTCAAGTCTGTGATGACAGAAGATAAGACTCCAGGTGGTAAATGCACAATGGCGTATGCAGATGTTATAAAGTCATATGTATATATATGTATATATGTACACATTTATGTATATACACATTTTTAAAAAAATTTACTCAAGAGCCTTAGTATCAAATTTCTATTAGGAAAAGTGCTTACTTAGGGTTACATGCCCAGAGGGCTCAATTGTTGCCAGAGGTGATGGTTACGTTTATAAAACACAGTTTGGGTTTGGGATAGTTTCTAGATAAAATTCCTTGATAAGGTGGTTCTGAACAGATACTACAATGAATTGTTTACTACAGTTCCTGATAACAAATAATTGATGAAATAAAGAAACAGCTCAGAGGATTTAAACACACTAGAATTCATAAACACTTTTTGATTGAGTCCAGCTTAAGGCTACATTAAAGTTATGATCAAAGATATATTTAAGTGTGCAGCTCATGAATTCCCTTATAGAGAATGTTGGTAGTAAGACCAATGTTTCAGCTTTATTCATCTTACAGACTTTGGGGGCAGGGATGGGGTAAAAAGTATAGGTGAGTTGCATGGGCTATTCTCAGTAGCCAGCTGCCTCACAAAAGTGTAATTGTGGTCACAGTGTGGAGAGTAGATAGCATCAGTACAACTATGTAAGGATTACTAGAAAAAATACTCAAGTACATGCCCTCCTGGTGACTTATCAATAACATTATATATGTACATGAAGGAAAGCACGTTATTATATGTCTACACACTTTTAGGATGCTTTCTTAGAAATCTAAGTTCATAGTTGGCCATTATGTGTGTGAATTGAACGAAAGAGGGAGAGTTCACACAGCTTTCTTTATTGGCTGCTACTTTGTTGCTTTGGGGGAAATTTTCATAGATTTACGTTTGGTAAATATATCCGCATCCAAAAAAAGATATGTATTAAAAATTGGAATGCCAGCTGACTAAGTCAACTTATAAAAACTTCAGCGAAAAGTAAGATATTTTCCACAATTATTTTAAAATATGATGTTTACTGGAAGGAAAGTCCAGAGAATTACCACAGATGAAGTGTGAGTGTATTTCTCCCACTTGTAAATGAGCTCTTATTTCCTACAGTGTATATTCTAGTCCACAATGAGTCATTTTCAACATGTTTCAATTTAACTCCTAATACATTTTTAAACTTGGCAGGCATATTTAGATGAACATTACTTCCAGTTTTAGAGACTGCTTCTAAATTATGCTTCACTATTACAGTCATCATGAAAAGTTCTTTCAGTAAAAAGAAAACAGGATTTATTGGAAGTGTATGTTTAAGGAGAGCAAAAAAATTGGTTACCACTGAATACAAATCAGATAGTTAAGCTTTTAAAAATGTCGTTACTACATAAACCCTCTTAACATTATTTTTCAAAAGTTGCAGTTATAAGGTCCTTTTCATTGATAGAAGATACTTAAAAGAAGAAAAGATTATTCGCAGATAATAAAGTTAACGTTTATTGATCTCTCACTATGCCTAGCAATATTAAAGGGTTTTATGCATATTGATTTTTTAATGTCCACATAATGGTAGTTTATTTTCTACCAATCATTCAGGCTTTGTTTCTGTTATAAAACCTGGAGCTTGGCACATTTCTAGACATATAACTAGAGTTACATGAGTGTTATTAAAAGCTTAATGACTTTACAGAGAATTGTACATGTTACCAATTCTTGATTCTTTGGCAGATTTCAGTGAACCAACCTGTTCGTTGCTACTGTTTTAATATTTTTTTATTTTTACTATTATGATTTTTACAATGTGATTTATTATTCTTAACACTTTCAAAGTTCCCAAAAGTTAGAGTTGGGAAGAACTCAGAGACCATTGAAAACATTCCACCCATTTTGCAAATGAGAAGACAAATCTAAAGATGTTACATGACTTGCCCTCAGCTATGCTGTTATTAGGGGCAGAGCTAGAAGTAGCCATCTGTTCTCTTCGTTCCCATCACAGTTGTTCATTCTGCCACCAGTTATGTCATACTTTTAGAAAACAATATATGAAGCACAATATGTGTGATGTTAAACAACACAATAGGTACATTCTTGTTCTCCAGTGTACATATTTAAAACAACAGAATTCAGAATGATATTAGATTAATGTTCCTATGGTTGCCAGAATAAATTTTCACAAACTTTGATGACTTGAAACAACAGAAATTTGTTGTCTCACAGTTCAGGAGGCCAAGTCTGAAACCAAGGTGTCTGCAGGGTAATATGCACTCTTTAAAAGCTCTAGGGCCAGTCCATCCATTCATTCCTTGCTTCTCCCATCTTCTGGGGGCTCCAGGCATTTCTTGGCTTCCTTGGCTGTGGCCACATCTCTCTAGTTTATGCCTCTGTCTTCACATTTCCTTCTCCTCTGCATGTCCCTTATAAGGATACATGTGTTTGCAAGGAAGCCCCACCCAGACAGTCCAGGACAGGCTCTTCCCTCATGATGTTTGACTTGATCACATCTGCAAAAGACCCTTTTTCCAAATAAGATAATGGTCACAGGTTCTGGGGCTTAGGATGTGGACATATGTTTCAGGAAAGGGCACCATTCAACCCACTACATATGCCTTTTAAGTCATTTGAATTAACATTCAGGTCCTCCAATAAGAGTAACATTTTATTTTTAAATTTTCCAACCAGAATTTTATTAGGTGTCAACTAGTGTAGAGGTGATTAAAATTCTATAAAGTTGGATTATTTTTTCAGCCTACTAATATAACATTTAGCAAATTACCAACTCTTAAACAAATAGCCCCTTAGAGGTTCTAGACTCTGCCATATGATAGATGACATATATTTATTATGAATTAAAAGTCACCCTACATGATTTTTAGTAATGAGGACATTATAGGAGTGACATTAAGGATTAAGGAAAATAGTTAGACATTTTTAAGACACTGTAAAAATCTAGCTTTATGATAAGCTATATTAATTTTATTTAGACCATTTAATTGCTTTTTTCTATATAACAATTAAATTTTGCTTTACTATAATTGAGATTCATTAAATAAGAACTTGACTGCTTTAATAATAAAAATGACTATTTCATGTATCATTTTGTTCTGCTTTTTCTTTGCATTAAGCAAACTTAGTCCTTCTGGTTTTAATAAACATTTTTGTGTAACCTATGTATTTCTATAGTATATGCTACATATGTATTCATTTAGTTTCTCCTAGTGTAGAAGTTATTGTTAATAGATGTGAAGATATTGGCAATTTATTTTAGCCATTGAAATGTATTACTGTAAATGGAAGAACATAACCAATATATACAATTCTGCACACCACAGAATTAAATGAGATTTATTATACATTTCTCAATAAATGTTAGCGATAATTATCATCAACTGGTTAGTTGATTTTTAAAGTAAATATATCTGTCTTCTCTGTTCAGTATCATAAAGGGTTGAGAGCAGTCTCAGACAATATCTGGTAAAACCATTTCATGCAGACAGATAACCTTCACTGTTACAAGGCCCTCCAGAGAAGGAGGCTCCTTTCCTCTTCTTACTATAAATTTTAAGGGTTAGCAATTCACTTATTAGGATTTGGGATTTCCCTTGCATATTTCTATAAGTTTTAAAATATATATGCATGTATTTTTTAAAAATTTAAAAGGCAGTTTGTCTTTATTTTACAAATGAAAAGTCTGTATGTTTGTAAAAAGTAGAAAATGAGTTGATGTATCTTCAGACAGCAGAAACTGACATCTATGTATCTATATTAGACTTCAGATGTTTTCTTTTAATTCACTGAGACCCCAAATGTGAATTTTTATTAGCAAGATTATTCATAAATACTTTAAATGTAATGATGCCTATCATTTCTAAAATTCCATATGGCCAAAATCACAGAGATGGAATATGCCCAAATAATACATCTTCCCGCCTGCAGGCAAGAGTGCACCTCAATCGTTCTGGCCAGATAGGCTGTTCGTATATAAACCTATAAAGGAACTCTTGTACCTGTAAATGACAATGAAATGCTAGCTTTGAAATAGTTTTTTAAAACAGTTTACAGGAAAATCAAGGTATGGTTAATAGCTTGTCATTTATGAGAATGGAATGTTCTGTATGTTGGTGCCACAAAACATGTCTATTCTCATTCATCATCTTTTGCCATTGGTTAAATTCAGCATTTGATCCAGAAATAACTCAGCAGATGTTTAAATGAGAAATAATGTGTTGCGAAATTCAATCATTTGTATATAGTAAACATAGATTTTTTTTTAGACCAAAGTAATAGCAGTTATAAAACCAAAGTTAGATTCTTTAACTAAAGTGCTAATCTCTAATTTTTGAAAATTAAAGCTATGAACTAAATGATTCTAAAAGAAAACAAATTGTCAGCCAGTTTTTCATCTTGCTAATTGCTGTATACTTCCAATTGGTATCCAGTATAGCCAATATTGCCTCTGAATTTTTACTATAAAACTGCCCTTTCCCATCACATTCAGTAGTCCCCTTAGATATTAAGCATCCCACTTATAAGAAATTTGTAAGCTCTGATTGCTTCTCTGAAGGCTTGTGTACTAATTTTCATCCCACAAATTTTAGGCAATACTACATTTACCAAGTCATACCTAAAGGTTATGGCTCCTTAAACCATGCATACATCTTTGATGATAGAGAGCACTAAAGCAATGTCAAATTCATTCATTGCTCAAACTTCTCATGAGCTTTCAATACAAATATTAGCAAAAGTGATTCTTGAGCTTCATTTAGATAGCACTGTGAAAAAGGATCTTTTTCTCTTATGAAATTTATAAAAATTGATTTTATAACCACTTTTATGAATTTTTAATTGTACATACTATCTGATAAATGTTATAAACCTGCATGTACATAATTGTAATTAAAGGAAAATTCACTATAGCTAAATTCATTTTCCTTTACCACTTTATAGTAAAACCTAGTAGAAATTAATCACTATAACTGCCTCTTTCCCATAAGAACTGAGTCTGTGTAGGCCAATTCTGTGAACTGTTCTCTCCTTCTCTTAATCCGTTGACATGTGGATGAACCTAGGTTTTCTTCCTGTCAGTTCCAAATGTTTAACATTGCTTGCCTTATTTCCTTTTATTTTAAATGAGAGCCAACATTATGAACTCTGCACTTTACTGTGTACATCAAAAGGCAAAAAAGAAACATATCTCTCCCCATGGTTTCAGAGGAGAATGTGGAGAAAAATATGTACGTAGTGCTCAGATTTCTTTTTGGTAGAGTTTGGACTAATAAAGAGCTAAAATACCTTCCTAAATTTTTCCTATGGTGGACTACAAATTATTCAAGTAAATATTCATTGAACCTTTGTGCATGATATCTTAGAAGAATTTTAAAGGCATTAAAAGAATAAATGTGTGTATATATTTATATTTTAAAGCAAAATATTATACATCTTAAGGAGTCTTAGTGGTCTATGAATACCCTGTCTACTTTAAGGGAGTATTGAGAATGACCTTTTAGAAGAGGTGGTATATGTGAATTTTGATGTGCAGATCAGAGAGAAGGGCATTCCAGAAACTTCATAAACCTTTCTACATAAGAGGGGGGAAAAATTAAAGGATTGTCAGGAAAAATAGGTAATTCAGTGTACAATTAAGTCAGAGGTAAATAGTTTCATATTCTGATAGGCTTGGATGTCAGAATAAAGAGCTCATATTTGCTACAGCAAACAATGAGGGGTGACATGATGAAAACCACATTTTAGATAACCAGGTTGGCAGTAAATATGGATATCTATTCAGGATAATTCAAGATATCCTGAATAGGAGTGCCTGAAGTCTAGGTGAGAGGTAACAATGGCCTAAATTAATCTGATGGCATTGGGAATAAATAGGAAAATTGGTTTTAGAAATTTTTTCAATGGTAACTGGTGAAGGTTTTTCTACCTTGCTCTCACTTACACCTCTTTTCAGTCTTTTGCAGTATGTACACCCTAATATATTTAGTCTCCAGGAGACAGCCAAGGTTAATGGCATTGGGGTTTAATGGCTTCTGTTAAACTTTAAACCTATCACATTGTCCATCCCTGTGTAGCAGAGACATCTGAATTGAGGTTTTCACTGTAAAACCTGCTTATAACATGATCATAATTTTATTTACTATTTGCTACTGCCACCTTTGCACCTGTCTTTTTCAAGATCATCACAAATAAGGAGTGCTTATTTTAATGCATCAATAGACATTTCTTGGATTTCCCCAAATATCATCTAATAGCTCCCAATTCCACAGTCCGCATACATTGAGTACAATATAATTTATGTTAAGAGGAGTGTTTGTGGTTGCAGGTTGCCTAGGTTATGATACTACTATTACTAGACACACGACTTTAGGAAAGTTATGTAACTTCTATGTCACAGTTTCCACATCTTCAAAGGTAATAGTAGCTTAACTCATAGAATTGTTGCGAGGATTAAATGAGCGTTCGACTTTGTGTTTGTCACATTATATATTACCTACTGTGGTTATTGAAGGATTTGGTAACTGTTTAGATTTGAAAGTATCTTGAAAAGTTTTCTGGGTAGTTGATATGACAGTGATTTTATTATCAGAAATAAGACTTTCAGAAACAGAATGAACTCATGGGTGAATGAAGGTTATTATTTTGATTTAGGACTTGTACTTGAAGCTCTAAAACACCAATCACATCACTTCATAAGGTATATGAATGTCTAATCACTGTGTCATATGCGTGAAACTAGTATAATATCATATGTCAACTGTAATTGGAAAAAAAATAATTTTAAATCAGTTAATTGAATTAAAGCACCGATCTTGTGTATGTAGTAGTCAAATAGGAATAAGGATTTCAAGCCTGGGGGAAAAAATCATGCCTAGAGATAAATATTTGGGACATGGCAACGTTGTTGAAACTTACTCTGAACTCTGAAATTTGGGAAAGGATTTAATAAATATCTAATATCTCTTGTGGGTCAGTTACTATGCTAAATGCTTTAAGGGTATCTCGTCTTTCATTAATTTTATTCTCAATTTTTATTTCTTACTATTGTTTTTTAAGTGAGGATATTAAGGCTGAAAGATGTTGTTTTCTAAAAATGTCATAGCTGGAATCTACAAACAAGCCACTGAAACTAATAAGCGACTTCAGCAAGATTGCAGAATACAGGGTCATTATGAAAAAAAGTCAGTTGTATTTCTATATACCAGCAATAACCAGTTGAAAATTAGAAATTAAGAGTTTTTAAAATACCTTTTATAATAGTATCAAAAATATCAAATAGTAGATAAAATTAACAAAATATGAAGCAAGCACAAGACCTGTACACTGAAAATTAGTTAATATTGCTAAGAAAAAGTAAGACAGATCTAAAATAGTGAGATATATCATGTTCATAGATTGGAACACTCAGTATTGCTAAAGTATGAGTTGACCCCAAATTGATTAATAGATTCAAGGCATTCCTGATGAAAAACTCAGGTCATTTTTTGCAGAAACTGATAAACTAACTCAAAATTTACATGGAAATTTACATGACCCAGAATATCCAAATCAATTTTTAAGAAGGATGAAGGGGTAATACATGAGGAACTTGTAGTCTTTTGGACAACACGCTGGAATATTTTGATACCATATGCTAAAAACCTGAACCTCAACCTTTACCTTACATAGAATACAAAAACTAATTCATAATCATTTATAGATCTAAATATAAGAACTAAAACTAAAAAAAAAATCAGTAATCTTTGGTTAATCAAAATTTATATTAACAGGACACAAAGTATGAACTGTAAAGAAAGAATTTATTTCTTACCAAATAAGAAATTTTTGTTCTTCTAATAAAAAATGAAAAAGGCAAGCCACAGACTTGGAGAAGATATTTGCCAAACACATATCTAATAAGGGGTATGTATCCAGAACGCTTACACTTAAGACAAACTTCTCAATTAAAAAAAAAAAAAAAAAAGGCCAAAGGATTCAAATAGACAAATAAATGACCAACAAGCAAAAGAAAAGATGTTCAACATTATTACTCATCAGGAAAATGAAAACTAAAACCACAATTAGATACCACTATGGCCACTAGAATGGCTAGATTTTAAAACACTGACATTACCAGATGTTGGCAAAATTGTGGATCAGCTGGATTATTAATATGTTGCTAGTATGAATGTAGAATTATAACATCATTTTGGAAAACAGTTTGGCAGTTTTCTGTAAAATTCAGTATTCACATACTATATGATTCAGCCACCTTCTAGTTATTTACTCAGGAGAAATAAAAAACATGTTCACTCAGGACTTGTATGTAAATGTTTACAGCAGCTTTATTCATTATAGCCCCAAGCTGAAAACAACCCAAATATATCAGCCAGTGAATGTGTGAATGAATTTTAATATGTACATACCAGGGAATACTACTCGGCAATAAAAAGGAACAAACTATTCATATATTGCAACAATAAGGATGACTCTTTTAAAAAGAATTATTTTGAATTGTTTTATTTCATTTATGTAACATCTAAAAAAGGAAAAACTAATGACAAACCAGATCAGTGGTTGCCAGGAGGCACAGGTAGGATGAAGAAATTGACTTCAAAGCAGCACAGAGAATTTATGGGATGATGGACACATTCTGTGTCATGATTGTGGTCATGCTTACATGACTAAACATTTATCAGAACCCATAGTCTTGTACACTTAAAATTGGCAAATTTTATGTATGTAAAATATATCTCATTAAAGCTGTTTTTTTAAGAGATTATTAAAAACTTATTGCCAAATGAGTGGTTGTGCCAATATTCAAATCTATTTCTGTATTTTCATAGTAGGGGTGGAAAAGTCAGCCCAAAAAGTCATTAGTAGTTTAAGATCTCTTACTTTCAGATGA
This sequence comes from Cynopterus sphinx, assembly GCA_030015415.1. Lineage (NCBI taxonomy): Eukaryota > Metazoa > Chordata > Mammalia > Chiroptera > Pteropodidae > Cynopterus > Cynopterus sphinx. The sequence goes on from CM057381.1 coordinate 18,392,395, forward strand.
TGGTGGGAATGAAAACTAGTATATAAGAGGTGAAATTGCAAAAGTGCAGAGGCAGCTGCTATAATCAAATGGGAAAGGGAGGAGGGTTTATTAGCTGGGAGGAAGGTGAAAGCTGAGGTATTTTTTTTCTTTTAGAACACAAGAGAGCTAAGCATGTTAGTAGAGCAGAGGCACTTGGAAAGGATTTTGAAAATGTAATTATATGTGATGATGAGGAAGTTAATGTGTTTGGTAAGGTTAAGCAGAGAACTCAGATCTTTCAAACCAGAGAAGGAATGTTCTCAGAAACAAGAGTACAGGAAAAGAAAGAAAATTAGAGTATAAATAGGTTTAAGGTAGAGAGGAAGGAATTGGAAGAAACCTTTCCTGGATAGATACTGATCATAATAAAGAGGAAGTCATCAAATGAGAATGCAGAGGGCTCTGAATGAACTGATAGTCTTAATAAAAAACAGAATTTTTGAAACAACCACCATGTATTTCAATAAACTTATTTTGAGCAGCAAATAAGAGCCAGGTCATGGAATTGGTCAACATGTCACTGATGTGCCACAGCTCCCCTTAATTCAACTCAGAGATTGACAGTTCAAACCAGAGGCAGACCAAATCCAGCCTGCCATCTGTTTTAATATAGCCTACAAGCCAAGAATGTTTTTTTCTATTTTTTAATTATTAGAAAAAAATTGGAAGAATCATATATCATGACACGTAAAAATTGTATGAAATTCAAATGTTAGTGTGCATAAACCAAGTTTTATTTGAACACAACAACACTCATTTGTTTATGGATTGTCTATGCCTGCTTTCATGCTATAGCTTCATGGTCAAGTTGTTGCAACAGTTTATGGCCCTCAAAACCTAAAATGTTTACTCTCAACCCTTTCCAGAAAAAGTTTGCTGGCCCCTTATCTAAAGTATCTGTGCCATCTTTTCGGCATCTTTAATTAAGTAGCAGTGTTCATTAGCCATGTCCTACAGGACCACTCACATGTCATCAATGCTCATTCCTATGCTTCTCTTTAGCTGCGTAAATGAAAAGTTATTTGACTTTGAAGATTTAGTTCATGGTAAGGAATGTTACACCCCACTGACTAAAAGAAAAACTTTGTACTTCTGAAATTTCTGTACTTTAAATAATTAGAACATCTCATGGTTCATAGGAAAGAAAACACAGGGAACATGATGAGACATCTCAGTTTGGCTAGAAAGCATGTAAGGTCACCTATCATTTTTCCCCATAACAGGCTTTTTTTAAAAAAGGGAGGAGGGCTTAAGCAATCTTGACTATTTAATCTTATTCAACGAACACATAATGCTTACTGTAACTGCACAGTTCTGTTAGCAAATAAATTACTAACATTAATTTATTTAATCCTCATAAACTGGTTAGATTGTTACCATTATTATTTCCATTTTATAGATACAGAAACAGACACTGGTAGTAAAGAGCAGGTGTGGAATTTGAACCCACCCAGTCTGGCTTCAAACTCCTTGCTTAATTTAGTTATATGTAAATATCCTAAATCACATTATGTAAAAGAATACTTTAGTCTTATCACAAGAACCTTCAAGGTCAGTTGAGACAACTAATACAGTTTTCTAAAACTGTTGAGACACATTTTGAATCAACTAATACAGTTTTCCAAAACATTATCATCACCGATTATTTTCCTTTTTTTTACTCTTTGAATCCCTAGATGACATTGTCATTGTACTTCATCTTTAGCCACAAGTATCAATTAAAATAACTTTTTTTATTTGTTCTTCTGGTGTGTTTTTGATCTTCAAATGAGATTAGTTATATTTCTTTTTAAAATAATCTTTAAAACCTGTTTTTATTATAGTTGTGAGACTGCATTCCAGAAATAATTATTAAATCTGTGTTAAATGGCTTTGCTTCCCTGTTTGATTCTTTCAAGTGAACAATATCAGGACTCAAAATTTGCATCCATTGTGCTCTTTGCCAGCCAATGTGTCTTCCCTAAACAGTATTTTACATTTCAAAATAAAGTAATTGAGAGAATTCTCAATGAGAGATTTTACAAGCAGAGATACCCTTTATGTCTTAGGTAGAATTTGAGGGAAAAGCCTTATCTTATATTCATACCCAGTATTGGCAGGACACAGAGCCAACTTTGTCCAAAGCAAAATAACTTTTTTCTATAGACTTCCTTTTAGGACATCTATAATACCCTCCACCAACCAGAACCTCCTTAAATCTCTGATCCAAAACACAGGTTTTGCTCTGCCCTTGGAGAGCCTTTTGTGTTTTATTCTTTTGGGAGCGAGCCCTTACCTGTATTTTTCTTCTGTGTTTGCCTTTCAGTCATGATCTTTGTCTCTACTACCTTCTTCCTTTACCTGTGTGTGTCCACTCTTACCTGCCAGTGGTGTGTTGCTGGAGATTGTGTATGTGTTTTTGGTACATGCTTTGTTATTATTTTTTAATACTTTTTTTCTCTTGAATACAGGATATTATAGTGTAAGAGCCCAGAAATTTGAGGCAGTCGTGGGTGGTGCAACTTCCAACTTTTCTACTTGGGCAAGTCGTTAAAAGTTTCAGTTTCTTTTTCTCTGAAGATAGAATAATCCTAAATTCTATTAGAATTTTGGAGATGATTAAATGGAAAACACACACACACACACACACACACACACACAGAGGAAATATAAACATAAAGCCTTGAAATGCTAGGTTCTTTTCCATTGTATTGGTCTCTGCACATGCTAACCAGCAGTTGTGCCAATTCAGGTTTTCCCTTAGAAAATGCTTTTATGATTTATCTCTGTCTTTGGGTCTTCGTTACAGTAGCAAGTAAGACAAAGAAGAGGAGACAGGACAATAATAAAAGTGCAAGCTTTCCACCAGCTTAGACAGGAGGAGTGACACTTTCTGGGACATGGGAAAATGTAGGAAGAAAAGTAAGTCCCATGATAATATTTAGGAAGAGAAGGCATTTCTTTAAAAAATAAAAAAAATGTACTATATTAGAAATATTTAATTTTTTTATTTAATTACTATTGAGTTTTTATGATTCTATTAGGTACTTTCTTATTTTATTTTTATCCTGTCATGTTTATAGCCATAAATAGATGGTTAAATAGATACCTTGGTATGCAGATATCTTCTGGAATTTTATAAGCTTTCCCGTTTGATAAACAGCTGTAGAAATAAAAGTATGATCATAACATATGTGTTAACTATGCTAACTGGCATAATATATTTTATATTTACCTTTTTAAAAATCTAAAAATAATATTTTATAAGAAACCTAATAAATAGTTATTTAGAGTCTAATGAGAGAAATTTAGAGACAGTGGAACAGACTTAACAAAGAGATTTATTCTCTTCATTATTATGTTTTTCTTCACTTCTGTTTTACATGCCCTCATGATAGACTTTATTACATTCTTGTAGGTAGACTATGAGTTGCACTTACAGTCTTAATATTGTGTGTACATTTTGCAACATTTTTAATTCATTGCAGAACTTAGATATATCACACTGTATCATACTAACTTTGCTCCCTCTTTTGCATTTATTTTTAAAATGTTTTTAGAATGTTATCATGTCTCCTATTATCTTAGTCATTAGCCAAACTGTACATTTTTAGAAACTTTCATCTTTCTTGTACCTCTGTCATACCTATCCTATAATCATTTTGGTTTCTTTTTTCTTTACTCCCTGTAATTTGTTTTCATTTTAAACTGACAACTAAACCTAAAAATAATTATCTTAATTTACTGATTTTGACATTTTTCAGAAAAGACTACTTCTTATCAGACTAGTTTATGAGACTTTGGTGTTTTCTATCTTGGCTTCAACTATTTAGTAATTTAATTTTCATGATACCAAAAATGGTTAATATGACCACATTCATTTAGTAAAGATGTATTAGGAGCTTATAGTATACCTGGTAAAATACTAGGTTCTAAGAATCCAAAGATGCATTAAACAAGATTCTTGCACTCAAATAACATTTTAATTGTAGAAGGTACTCTCATGAGCATTTTACTTCTATTAGCTCATTTAATCACCCAGAATTCAGCATTCTCAAGTAGAGTCATGACATCTCTAGTTCTTAAAAGTTCCACAAATGGTGCTGATGTCCATCCTCTCAGTCTAGATAAAATCTAGGAATCACCCTCACCCTTGGAAAAAGAAAAAAAAAAGTCTTGCTCTGCTACCAGACTACTCGGATTTGAACCCAGAACTCTGATTTCTAGATCACTATTCGGGAGTTTACTGGAGTCATTATAGAATTCCTTAACTCATTTTCAGAACATTGATTTGTATAAGACTTATATGTTTGCCTGTTAGTAGGAAATTGGTCTAAATAAACGATTGTTGGTTACATTTACCTCCCTTTTTGCCTTATACAGTACATTGCAAGTCAACCATAGTAAATTGATTTCCTTTCTTTGAGCTAAATATTATGGAAAAATAGGACAAAACCACAATTAACCTCTTTTCTGCCACTGTTCACACTTGACACCATTCATAAAAGCATCCTCCCAAAGTGCTTTTTAAAAAGACTTCTTATTTTTTTAGAGCATTTTTTTATGTTCACAGCAAAATTGAAAGGAAAACAGGTCTTATGACTTTTTTAGATTCAATTTTATGTTTTCTGTTTTTTTTCTTCAATGTAGCGCAACACTCTGAGGTCTATATTAAACGCAGCATGAAATGGTTTTGAGTGCTGTAAAGCACTGATAGAATAAATATTTTTGGTTCAAAGGATGATTCAAGCCGAATTTTAAGTGTTTGTTGTCATGTTGTCACAAAAGGGAAAACAGCTATTCCTTCAAACATTGTCATAAAATATTTTACTCTAATTTTATCTCATGCATGCTTTGATTTATTTTAAGGCAACATTCCTTTCATTATGTTTGTTTCATTAAGTAGTTTTATCTTCACATACCTGCAGTACGTATTTTTTGCCTTTATAGGATGGCCAAGTAATACTGCATGTTGTTTATTTTATTAATGACATTACATACTTTATTTGATCATGATATGATAGATGCATTGAATTACTCTAAATACATGCTTGAAATTCTTATAAATCCATGGTACAGTTGTTAAACATACTCAGCGTTTCTAACTCTGCAAAAAAAGATCTCTCACATTCATTTAAGAATTAGCTTGTAAGCCAAAAATGACAGATGTAGTATTACAGCTGAGAAGTGAACTGGTTGAAGAAATCATCTAAATAGCAGAAACATTTGGACAAATAGCCAAACGCCTTTTAAATTCCTTTCTGTTCTTCTGTAGTAATCATTGCTGAAACATTAATAGTGGTTCTCTAAGTTTCTCTACCTGCTTTCTTTTCAGTTTAGAAAATTCCAGATTGGAAGGAATGACCAGCTTCTAGAATCTGTTCCTGTCAATGAAAGGAAAGCAATTTCACATTCTTCCCTAATATATATTAACTGTTCTAAACATGTGTTCTAGCTTCAGAACTTTCACATGTTCAACATATTCCTATCAGTAAATTTCTTATAACTTAACAGTGTTTCTCTACTAGAAAACAAACACATTCCACTAAGAGGGTACATTACAATATACAAAGTCAGTATGTTATTTGGATAACAGGAGATTCTGATCTACCCTCTTTTCCAATCGATATATAAATTTATATAATTAAAAAATATAACCATCATATTTAAAGATTAAAGATATAATGATGAAAAGCTATTTTAAAGAAATATCTGTAGATTTTCACAAATCTGCCTCAAAATTTAGTTGTAAGTTGTATTTATATGTCAATGTATATATAATACATTAATTGGTATCTTCTGAAATACAGAAAACTACATAAAAAATTTTTTTGCATTTGGTTTTTTAAAGTAGCAGATTAAAAATTATAGATTGGCTATGGTAGAGCAGGGGTGCTTATTTCTGAGTTCAGAGATCTTTTAAATGTTTTCAGGATACTAAAAAACTAACCAAACAAATACTTAATTTGCTAGATATCAATGAACTCATAATAAGTACTTCATCCCTTACTTAGCTGATGATAATGGTTGGAAGAAGTAAATTATAGCTCAACCAAAAGTATTTAAATGGAATTTACTTAATTTTTTATTTTTTAAATTGCTCATATCAAAAAATTTTGACTTGTATTTATTAAAATTACTTTTAAGTCAAACCATGTTATAAAAAAACCAAGTAACTTTCTTTTCCAGCCTCCCTTCTCCCAGTTATTTTTACCTACAGTGATACCATTTCTTCAGGATGTATACTTTTTCTTTTCTTTATATACAACTGTAAATGTCCTTATGTGATTTTGATGTATCCATGATACATATCTAAATATGTATGTAAGTACTAAGTCAAGTCTATATTTTTTAAAGGAGCATCAGAATATATGGATCCAAATGAGCATGTCCTCTAGTAAAGCAGGCATAGCTGGGGCTCCTATGCTTTTCCACACAGCCAGGCAGTACTCTCAGGGTAGTTACTTTATAGCACATCCCAAGAGCAGCGGTCGTTAACCCTGACAGCCTTCTTCCTTCAAGGATGTATTTTGGTTTTGGAAATTCAGACTTTATTCAGAGTAAAACCCATTGCATCAGATGGGTGAATAAACCAGCTACTATTATTTAGTGTGGAAAACAAGGTGAGAAAATAGGAGTAATTAAGAATAGAAAATTACAGGACCAATAAAAATAATACTTACCTAAGGAGTTTAATAGCATAGGAAGTTTTTTAAGTTATAATATCAGAGAAAAAAAGGATAATACATCCTATAGGAAGGTATGCTTCACATATAATGTGCACAGCAAACATTTTTATATATGATAATGTCAAATATTGGTGAGGATGTGGAGAAATCACATTTCATACATGTCTGGTAGGATTTTAAATTGGTATTGCCAGTGGGAGGAAAATTGGGCAGCATCTATTAAAATTTAAAACCCTTTGACTCAAGAATTCTACTTTATATCTTTCTTAGAGAAACAGTCATTTATCCAGGAAATATTTAGGATAGTCTTTGAAGTATAATTTAAAAATTAGAAACAATCTAAATAGTCATCAGTTTCAAATTAAATAAATGAATTGGAATTAATTAAATGATTATGTCTACATTGTGGTCTCCTGAAAAGAATGAGGTACAGACATGGAAAGATCCCAAAACTCATTAAGTGAAAAAAGAGAAGTTACAGAGTATATGTGACATGATGCCATTTTAAAAAAGAAGAAAAAGACTGATATATCCTTCTGTATATTATATACATGCATTGTGTGTTAAAAAAAAAAAAAACCTTTTAGGAAGATACACAGAAAACTGATACAGTGGTTGTTTCTGAAAGGAGAAATGAAGTTAAGAGTAGTGATAAAGATGTCTGTAATCTACATTTGTAATATTTGATATTTTTACCCTAAGAATGGATTTCACAAATTACTTTCAAAATTGAAAATATTTACTTATGCAGAGAAGAACAGAAGCAAAATATATGAAACTATAGACAGCAATTATTTGGGGAGTTTATGATTTATATTTTTCTTTCTATTTTCTGTATTTTCTGAAATTCTATAATATTGCTTGTATAATCACCACAAAAATTAAAAAGACACTTTTTAAAAGACAAATCGACTATAAATAGTGAAAGGACATTTCTTAAGTGGTTTATTAATTACCTCAAAATAAAAATGAATGCAAACTATTTTTAAATAATGACAGAATTGTTTGTTCAGGGAACTATTTCCTAGTCCTATGGAATGGTAACACTCATCCTGATATCACCAATGCATTTTTTTAAATTTAGTCTTTTAGTTGCAATTTATATACATTAGACTCCAGTAAATCCATTAGTATAGTTTTGATACATAATTTTAGCTACCAACTTTCAAATAACTTTTTTTAACTGAAAAAGCCTATGTTATATAAATCTCAAATATGATGTAAAGCCAGTAAATATTGTCTGATTAATCAGTTAATTCTAAAATACAGGTTTCAGTAAAGTCTGGTATACATGTCTTTGCTTAGATATAACCTTAACAGAGAGATGCCTTCCCTGCCCAACCTCCTTAAAAAAGCTCCATCACTAATCTCTATCATTTTTCATTCCCTCACTCTGCTTTATTATTATTATTAATTTATTTGAACTTATTAGCATTAGCACCTTACATTTGTTTGTCTCTCATCATCAGAATGTGAGCTCGAAGAGTAATTGTGGTATTTATGGCTCACGATTACTATCATACGTAGCACATTTCATTCATAATAGGTATTGTTAGATGAAATAGATGTTGAGGAACAGCATATTCTGGTTAATGGAAAGTTAGCCATATTTAAAATAGCAGTTATTAAAGAAGAAACAAAAATATATACTTTTGTAAAAACTATATTTTCTTTTGCCTCATACTCATTGTGCTTTAATTGTATAGTTGGTGGAATACTGGTTAATATATTACATATAGATACAGATATGGATATACTGCTGAGAGCAAGGGGGAAAAATACTGTAGAGGTAATTGAAAACTCAATGATTTAGTATTTTAACCTAAGATGATTAGCTTTCCTCAGCCACAGAAGAATAAAATTCAAATGAACAGCTTTCATCTCAGTTCTTAGTTGGAGTAAGTGAATCGTAGGGTTTGGTTAACTATATTCAGGGACTTGTCCAGAGGCATTCTGAATATGTGCTACAGGTCTAGAAATGCAACCAATATTCTCTGTAAAAAAGACTGAAAATGAGTTTTATCTACTCAAAATTAGAAATAGCAGATGCAACGAGTAGTTAAGTTGTGAATTAGTTATTAACTCAACCAAAATGAGTAATTTAAGGAAATTGAACATTAGCTGTACAGGCCTTAGTAAAAGAATAAGTGGAAAAGGAGCCTGAGACACCAAAGTAAAGTGAGATTGATATCCCAACCTATGTAGTAAGCAGTATTGATTCTCAGTTGATTAGAGATGCCAACTTCTGCCCTTGTCAATTCCCTTTTCCCACAGTGAAATCTACTGTCTACTCAAGGCTTCCCATCTGGAGATTGAGACCCATCTATGTTTCAGAGAACTCTTTTTACATGTAGAAAGTTTTATCATCAGTCTCTGCCCCATCTGCTTGTGGAATTTAGAATTAAATTACCCTCCTCACACAAGGAATTTAGTAGTCCAGCCATGACTACCTGCTCTCATGTATTCTTCTAAACCACAGTATTTTTTTCTCTGTCTTGACCCGAAGTAGTTTTCAGTACTTTATGCCCAGCTAATCTGCCTAATGCCCGACTAGTGAAGACACCCTTTCCTGAATCCTTATATAGTCACTAAAAGTTGCAGTAGTTTCCTTAGCTTCTTTTGATAGTCTTCCTTGTGTAGGTTTTACTTCCTGTACCCTTTTATCCTGTGCACAGCTGTCCTCCTGCACACACACTAATGCCTTTCCTCAACTGCTGCACTTCCTTGCTTCCAAACGGGCCAGCTCTTAAAATTTCATAATGAAAGGTGGTCCTGGAAATTTCAGGAACTTTACCACTGGATACAGTATTTTTTGAGTATTTTGCCTTAGACTGCCTGTCTACCAAGTGAGATTAGATAACTGAGTTCAAATAAATATCCAGTTTTAATATTGGGGAAACCATGAATATTTTTTGGACAAAATTAAAAGGTCAGCTGTTTCTCATTGTAATAAGAAAGTAAGACCAAATAAAAGGCTAATAACCATGTGGTCTTTCACCTTAGTGATAATCTGTTGCTAAGGGCTGGGAACAACAGATCATATACATTGCTTGGCTTAATACATCAGAGTGTAATGAGCAAAACTTTCACCATAGTTTTGATATAAAGACTGCTAAGGTAGGTATTGTTATGCAAACTTGTTATTTAATGTTCTATCTAGTGCTTCCATTCAAATGAGTTCTGTCATTTCTGAGAATCCAGTGCCATGCTGATGTCTCTCCTATGGTTATTTCTCAGCATTATAGAACATGTCACGTACTTAGAGTTTAATTCACCATAGCCTGAGAGCATTTGTTATGGGTTAGCATCTTATAGCTCAGCTTCTTAGCTAATAGCTGAATTCTACCTTTTTAACATGTCCTCTCCTTTATATGTCCAGCCTACTAATCTGTTGTGTGACAATTCCTTCAGAGCAAGCATTTTATTCTAAGACTTTATATTACTCATTTTACAGTAGTATGTGATATGTGGATGAATCTCATAAAAAATTTTTTTAATTAAAAATGTAGCATAAAGATTGATCCAGCCAAAATGGAGCCTGGGATGGATAGCTATGAGGATAGTTAAATAGTCTGATTATATGTTAACTTCATAGAAAATTTGATCTCTTATTGGCTGAATTAGAATGTTAAACATAAAGTGGTTAACATGTAAATAACATCGGTTCAGTTCAAATAAGATGTTCACATTAAGAGGATAAGATGAGTCAACTTAGTAAACTGAGATGGGTTGTAGTAGCAAATCAAGCAAGAGGGAGTTACCTGAAGTTATCAGACTAAACTCTATCATCTGTCCCTTGTTTAGGAGCTCTAATATTTCTTCAGCATTTTCACAGTTCCATTTAACAAATTAAAGTGATAATTATTATTACAAAGGCATAATGATTTGAGGCAGGTTCTTTCATTGTATAAACATGGGAATAGATTGGTCTTTTAGAATTATCATTTTGTTTATAGAATTATCATTTGTTTTGTCAATTTATTAAACTTAGTGTTCTCAAATGTCATTTGATCTACAGAATTAATATTTGGTTTGTCACTTTTTTAAACTTAGCATTCTCAAATTTCTAGGCGATAGCTATTACTATTTAATAATACAAGGAAAGAATAATAGTGCTAAAAGTAACTTTTAAATGCTTTATAATGAATAAGAAGTACAGGTAGACTCAAAAAGCTAAGTCTTCAATTTCTTATTTGGAGTTTGCATTGATCTCAGAATTACCCACAATGTCCTGAATCCATAAGAAGGCAGTTTAACTTTTTCAAAACAAATTATTTTAAAGATCAGTATCACATTCTAAATAACTTATCCAGAACTTATTTTAGTAATGCAGTCTTGTGTGTCCTATTGTTTAACATATAAAATAAGTATTGATTTCACACATTTTATACATTTATATTATAAGGCAACTTATCCCAGGGAATACAGAGACATTTTCATGTCAATTAAGAGTAAAATAATTTTTGACTTCTTCACACCCATGAGGATGGCTGCAGTCAAAAGAGAATGATAAGTTTTGATAAGGTTATGGAGAAGTGGTCACCCTCATAATTGCTGGTGCAAATGCAAAATAATAACACCACATTGGATAGCAGCTTGTCATTTCCTCAAAAAGAGTGTGACCATATGAACTAGCAGTTCTTTTTGTAGGTATTTAACAAAGAGAAATGAAAACATGTGTATGCAAAAACTTCTACACAAATGGTCTTAATAGAATTCTTCATAGTAACCAAAAAATGGGAGTAGCCCACATGTCTGTCAACTGATAAATGGATAAACAAAAGTGATATATCCATACAATGGAATTATTCAGCCATAGAAAGCAATGAACTCCTGATTCTTGCTATAACATGGATGAACCTTGAAAATATCAAAAGCACATATTCTGTGATTCCATTTATATGAAATATCTAGGGTGAGCAAATCCATAGAGACAGAAAGTAGATTCATGGTTGTAAAGTCCAAGGGGGAGAGGGGAATGAGGAGTAGCTACTAGATGATCATGGGCTTTCTTTTGGGGGTGATGGAAATGTTTTGTAATCAGTGGTAGTGCATGACTTTGTGAACATAATAAAAAAATGGATTTACAGTAAAAAGAGTGAACTTTAAGGAATGTCTATTGTCTCAACAACAAACACCAATATTGGCTTGTCCATATAAAAAAGGTATTTTAAACTAAAATTGTAAGATGTATATGTGTGTGTGTGTATATATATATATAAATATGACTAATGCCAAAAAGTTAAAAACAAAAGCTAACATTCACCTTAAAGCTTTGCTATATATTATATAACCAATGTGAATTCAGTGGAACTTCCACTAATCTGAATGTGAGTCGCTTTTACCAAAAATAAGAGTACCAAGAGTGAAGTAGCCTATAGCAAATATCTAATGCCTGTCTTCTCTGAGTATACTTTGAATGGTATTGTTATCATCACTTATAAGAGTGAAATGACCTTTAAAAAACATTTGAAAGTTTATCTGACCTCAGAAATGCCAGTTAAGAATATCATGTAATCGTGGAAAGATTATTGCTGTAGGGTCAAATGTAGCTGGATTTGGGACCCAACGTAAAATATACTAGTAGCTTCTTACTGTTAAAGAAATTATTAGATATCTCTGAGCCTCAAGTTCCTCATCTGCAAAATACTTAATAGCATTGTTGTGGGGATCTAATGACATGTATCATGAATAAGGCAGACTGTGCTATTTCCCTGCCCCACACATTCTTGCTGCTTCTTCCTAGAATACTTGCCACCCCATATCTCCTTCTGCTTTTTGTGTGCCTGGCACACACATATACCTTCCCCTTCCCTACTTCTTTTCCTCTCCCCCTCTCCAACCAATTTAGGTCTCTTCCTCTGTGTTCCCACTGAACCCAGGGATTATACTAGTATAGGACTTAACCATACTCTGTTGATAAACTTCACATTTAATTGCCTGTCTTCCCCAGAAAACTGAGTTCCTGAAGGGGAAAAAAGCATATTTTGTCTACATTGTGTGTATATATATATATATATATTTACCTAGCACATTGACTAGCAAAATAAATATTTGAATAAATGAATTTTAGTAACATGCCTAGCACCATACGGTGTTCATAATAGCTCTCTGAAAAATAATATCTCTGTGATTTGCTTTCTGATAGGACAGAGTCAAGTTGAACATTTTTAAATTTATAATGTGTGATGATTTATGTGTTCAATGGAAATGTTTTTATTACTAGTTATACCTGTAGTATAAAGACAATGTTCCTTATCTGCGTTGTAATAGACTACCTGTAGTTATGTATTTATCATTCTAATTTGTACATTATGTACAAATAGAGGAAGTTTCACTGGTATGTTTCATTCTCCAGACTTAGCATATTTCCATATATATACCTATCAAAATTATTTACAAACCCTTTGCTGAATAAATGTAAGTTATTCACAATAAAATGGAGGTGTGGAAAAATAGAAATAATGTTTATGTTTATATATATCATCAAAATTTCTTTAAAGTCTCATAACTATTCTGTTTCTTTTAGATACAGAGAACTACAACTTAGTACAGAAACCAAAATATCAGAATTTTTTCATCAAAGTAAGTTAAAATCTTTTGAAAGTGAGCGTGTTCAACTTATACAAGAGGAAACTGCAAGAAATCTCACACAGTGTCAGTTGGAATGTGAAAAATATCAGAAAAAATTGGAGGTACTTGAACAAAATTTTCTTTTAAAATTAGCATAGCATGTGAGCTCCATAAGCACAAGGTCTATATCATACTGAGCTTTATAAATATTTGTGTTATATATATGTATGTATCCTTAATTTTAAAAAATTTCTTATCAAGAGGACATACCTTTCTCTCCTAGATAAATAGGTGCAAAGAAGGAATGTACTATTTCTAAGAAAAGAAATGCAAATTGCTAAGAAATAAAATAAATGAAAATATGTATTCTCCCTAACAACTAAAGAAATGTGAATTTAAACTTTTTAAAACTTTCTATAGGTCTGTTGTTTTTAAAGTGCTGACAAGAGTACCCTTAAATGGGAAATCTCTTACATTTAAAAAACAGAATGTCCCTTCTGGAGAGCAATGTGGTAATCTGTGTTAACATCCTTGAAAAGTTGATCTGGTAATTTTAGTTAAAGGAATTTTTCTTAAAAAAATAATAGATGCTTCTAAAAAGTTTGTATTAATGGTGTATATCAGCATTATTATAATAAAAATTGTAAATAACTTAAATGTCCAATAGTAGTTAATTAAAAGATCTTCAATTAGTATAAGTTATATATTTTGCTGTATTCACTCACTGTATGATTACATGCAATCAAATCACATTCTTGAATATCTTAGCTTTTGGGGAAATAAACATTAAAAACAGTGAATGAAAGATTAGATCATCTCATTAGAATGATTAAATAGCTAACATGTAAGTATTCATTACGTATCTCAGAGATTACATTTCTGAAAAGCACTTTGATAAGTAAATTAGATTTAAAAGATAAAGGGTCTCACAAAAAAATGAAGCCTTAGAGAAAAACATACAAATGATATTAAATACATACATATTTAAAGAAACATAAGTAAAGATTGTAGATGGTGTTCACTTCTAAAACAGACCAGTGTTCAGCATTTAAAACTAATTCAGGTACCTTTCTTGGGGATACTGCTTCAGATGTAATCTGCGGCAGCATACTCTCCCACACTTCTTCCACTAGACAGTAATCCACGAGCTGAGTTGGAATTCGTCTTTTGCAAGTTCTATTTTCCATGGTTTAAATTTCATAATTCCTAGCAAAATACCTTTCCTTTTCACATTGGAGGGCTATGCTTAAGGGTGTGTCTTGGGTCAGGATGATAGGGGTGTTATATATAGGAAAATAGAGATGCACTTTCTCTCTAATTTTTGAAACAAACGTTTCACTAAACAATACAACATACAGTGCTGATGTTTTCTAAACAATTCTATTTTGTTATTTTTAGCTCATTGCAATCCACATTGATTTCATGAGCTTGTAAAGGTTATAATTTGCAGTATGAAAACCACTCTCCCATAGGCCTACCCACTTGGTCATGGATGCAGGTGACTAGTAATTACTGTGTTCCTTTGTGTAAATGTCTGATATGGAGAAATACCTTAATTTTTTATTCAATGTTTATAATAAAGTGCTTTGTAATTTTCAGCTAAAAACAACTAATTTGTTTTCCTTAGACATAAACATATTTCCTCAGTCATCTCAACTGAGCTTTCTCTTCAAATCTAGATCATTAAAAAAAATAAAAATAAAAATATTTTTGTATCACGTTTGTGTCTTAACTGTTACCCTATTTAATTCTGCCTTTGAAATTATTTTCTTTCACTGTTAGGTTTTAACTAAAGAATTTTACAGTCTCCAAGCCTCTTCTGAAAAACGCATTACTGAACTTCAAGCACAGAACTCTGAGCATCAGGCAAGGCTGGACATTTATGAGAAATTGGAAAAAGAGCTTGATGAAATAATAATGCAAACTGCAGAAAGTAAGCCTCCCACCTCCCCAAATACAGCTTTTTATTTCTGGCTGCATAAAGAATCTGATATTGTTTCTAAAACTGCTTTGGTATATTTCTTTCAAATATAATTTGTGACTTGTTTTTAAAAGAATATCTTATATTTTAAAAATTAGTCCTAATTCCAACAGTTGGGATAAAAAAAAAAAAAACTAGGTAAACTATAGTAGATTTTCTCTTTTCATTTATCTAGTTCATTCATTTAACAGTTATTATCTACATATGCCAGGCTCTGGGGAAATGTAGTTCATGCAATAATGCTTGCTTATAGAGGTTCCTAGTCTGGTCTACTGGGAGAGACAACTATATTAACAGATAATTAAAGTAGTGAGCTAAATGCTATTAGCAAGAGATAGTTCTTAGTAAAAGTACAAATGAGATCTGAGTTCATTCAACCTTGGAAGTGCAGAATACCTACGAGGGGAGATGACATTTTATGAGTCTTGAAGAACAGATAGAAATTCTTTGAATCTACTGTTTTAATCTTTGTTGAATTTCTACCTCTTCTTTTTTCCCTCTTCTTATTATGTTCTTCTATGTTCCTGTGTTGTCCCTCATTCTCAGGGAATATTTTAAATTAGTATTTTACTATTGACTGTGATGTTTGTTCCAGCACTTTATTTTGTTCAAAAGTCAGAAATAACAGTGCATTCTTATAAAAGCGGGTTTAAACTTCATTTGAAGTTAAAGTAAAATTTGAATCTCTTTGGGGCACATCTTCTTTTAAAATTATGTTATATTTATAGGCAATGATAATTTCAAGGTCAATGATAATTGCAGTAGTTTCCAAATTTATCTTCAGTTTCTTCACTGGAGTCAGAGTAATAATCTTTATAAAATATAGGTTTGATCATACTATAAACCTGCTTAAATTCCTATCATCTTAAGACAATTGAAAGTCAAATTCCTTAGCATGACTTTTTTATGATAAGACTCATTTATCTTTCTACTTCTCATACCTTATCATTTTATATATTATTTTCAAAGTCCAGTACTCTTTCTTAGCTCTATAACTTTGCATATGTCCTCTGTCAAAACAGATTAGGAATAGAAGGGAACTTCCTTAATCTGATAAAGGATATCTGCCCAAAAAATTGATAATTGATATCATACCTAATGATGAAATATTAAGTACTTTCCCTTTAAGGGAGAGAACAAGGCAAGGATTTATATTTTCATAACATATTACACATTATATTTGAATCCCTAGCCAGTAAAAAAAAAAAAAAATGAAAGAAAGGGACAAAAAGGTATAAAGATCAGAAAGGAAGAATAAGACTGTATTTTTAAGTTACAAAACTATCACTTAATACTGATAAGTAAATTTAACAGGTATACTACTTAAAATTTGTACCTTTCACTCTACATAAATTTTATTTTCATATTGAACTATTGAGAGTTGAAAGGCAGAAGTCTACAACATACTTTGAAATGCATCCAATAAAAAATATATTTATGGGTGAATATAAGGATGGAAAGAGGTATGATAAATAAATATAGTATAGTGTTTAATTTAGAATCCGGATATAGGGCCTATGTATATATGTACAGGTTTTTCAACTTCTCTATATGTATAAATATTTTCTTAATCAAATCTGTAGAAAAAATACAGAAATTAATTTTTTGCTGTGATATTGTATAAGCTATTTGAAAACTATCTTCAAATAAAATATATATTTACTTGTACTTGGAAGATCAAAAACCTACATTTTTCTCTATCCATTCACATTGGAAATTATATCTTGTCTAATGAATACTTACTGATTAATGGCAATTTCAAAGATGTAAGCCCAGAACATTCTTTTAGTACTATAATGTGTATGATATTCAAGGGATTACCATCTAGTTCAGCTAATTTTAGCTGACATAAAAATGATTAGACTTCATTTTTTAAGACGTAACCATGCCAAATGACACTATCCTGTTTACACCTGATTACTTTTTTTTTAATCAAATAAGTGTGTTATTTGGATATTTGAGGAGTTTAGTTTTTAAACATCTCATCAAGTTGTTAAAAGTACAAGTATTGACTAAAAACTAAACAAATTCAAATACAAAATTAAAATCGGATTTCCAGTTGTCAAATTCAGGGACCCTCTATTCATCTTCATCCTACTTGCCATCTTTGCTAGGCATTCTCAAAACTCTCCTCTTGTTCCTTGAATCATCTGCCTTTGATTGTTTCTTCATCACTTTTGTTGTCTCGTCTTCTGTCCAACTTTAGTGGTTCCCATGCTTTTTTCTCTTCAGTTCTTACTTATCTACTTTGTGGATAATCTTATCCCTTCCTAGATTTCTGTTACTATCCATAGACTAGAGATTCCACAGGTCTGTATGGAGCTCCTGCAGTCATTGAATATCTAACATTATTTGCATTTTTTCTTCTCCCTGAAACTAGTGATTTTCTTATATTCTTAATCTGTTAATAAGGTTAAAGTCTGTCTGATTACCCAGCCAACTTTTGTCAGAATTGATTTCTTCCTTATTCTGTCTAGTTCTTCATCTCACCTCCACATGTGTTCAGCTGTCTAGAATCCAGGTTCTTTTCTCCATCCTCTATTTTGATTATGGACCATGTCTCAAGTGGTTATTACTATAATTTGTCAAGAGTTTTCTGTGCTACCAATCTAGGCTATGCTTTTCCTCATTATTGGAATTTTTTTTGTACAATATCAGCATCAATAACAAAAATTTATTGGTCATTTCACCTTCCCGTATTAATTTCTTGTTGACTACAGAATAAAATACAAACTTCTGAGCCAAGCAGACAAATCCCATTCACAGAACTAAACCTACCTTTCTACTACCAATGTACTCCAGACTAACTCCAGCCACTTTTTTTACAGTAACTAAAACTTCACAGCTCTCTGTCTTTCTATAAACAATTCCTTCCTGCACCTTCTCTGTGAATGTCAACCTCCCCACACCTTCCTAATGTTTCTAGCATGGGAAAAATAGTGGCACTCGAGTATAGTTGCTCTGTGCTCTGTCCTTCTGAGTCATATATTTTTAATACCATTTACCATGTTGTATATTACATTGTTTCTGTAATTCAGTCACCCCACAAGAATAGTTAATACATGAGTTATTAATCCAATAAGTATTAAACTTAAGTTTAAGATGTCTATTAATACCTAACTGATGGGTTTTCTAAATTTACCCCTCTCGCTTCTAAATTTAGAACCATTTAAGAGACAAGAGTCAGGTATCTAACTGTTAGCTCTAGTTCTGATAGACATGAATAGGTAAACTCAACTTGGATCTGAAGCCGTGATACCTGATAACACTATTGCCAATGGCATGTATCATCTCGTCCTTCTACATGTCCCTCACAACTAAAATTCTGCCTCTGAAAACTAATATTGATTTGCTGGAAAACAGGGACAAATTGAAGGAAAACACTAATGAATATTTCTAAAATTTTTACTGTACTACAAAGGATCAATCAATAAATAAGTGCATATTACAGTGATTGGCCTGCAAATAGTCAGCTTCACTTACTAATGTAAAATATGTGGCTCCATTTTAAATCTGAAACACTTCTAAAAGTAAGTTTCTTTTTTTTGACATTAAAATAATATTGATGAATAATATCATAAAATGGTTATATATCATTGACTGCTTTGAGTTAGTAAACCTTTAATTTTATGGCCTTTGATAAAATATTAAATCCCAGCTTATAGTAAAATTGTCATTGCATTTAAACTTTTTACCTGTAAAATATTAACCAGTTAGTTAAAATTCCTTTTGGGAAGTAGTGTAACAATAGCAGGATTTAGAAGAAATGGTTTTGCTGAATTTTTCAGTAATTAAAAAAAAAAGAGGCTATCAATACATTCCTAGTACTGCACATTTTCTTCACAAAGGAGCCTACTTAAATGCTTAATTTATTTTTACAAGTTAAGATAAAGTTCTTTTGATAAAATCATGAACATCTTTCCTAATTAAAAATAGCCATTTCTTAGGAAGGGAAATAATGAAGTTAATGTTATCATTAGTTTTTTTATAATTACATAACATACATTTCTTGCAAAAAGACTTGGAATCATTTACAATAACACAATATCTATATTATGTTTTATAACAAGAAAACTTAACGTGTCATTTGATACAGTCCCTTAAACACCTTTTAAAAATAAATTTTAAAAGGGGGTGGCTCCATAGTGTAGTGGTTAGCATGTCTGCTTTACATGCAGAAGGTCCTGGGTTTGTACCCCAGGTGGAGCCACGGACCATCCACTGGGGTCACCAGGCCCTGGTTGCACCCGTTTGGGAGGAAATACCTGCCTTCAGAAATCCAGTTCTGAAGGGGAAACGGCACATCCATAGGCCACGGGTAGAAGGGGGGGCATGGATCAAAGAGGAGAAAAAAGTAAAACTAAATAAATAGAACAAATCCAAGCAAGTATATACTTTAAAGAAATATGCTTCTACTTACAAATGGCCTGTTTGAGCTGTTTGAGATTACACGTTAGCCCTTTTAATGTGATTATGCTCCCTAATTCATTATTATGACTTCTTTTATTTTCATGTCTGCCATGCTTAAGGGAAAAAGTTACTTCACATCATACACTTTAATATTTTCCAGTTGAAAATGAAGTTGAGGCTGAAAGGGTTCTTTTTTCCTATGGCTATGGTGCTAATGTTCCCACAACAGCCAAAAGACGAC
Source organism: Cynopterus sphinx (assembly GCA_030015415.1). Lineage (NCBI taxonomy): Eukaryota > Metazoa > Chordata > Mammalia > Chiroptera > Pteropodidae > Cynopterus > Cynopterus sphinx. Next base: position 18,412,289 of record CM057381.1, read on the forward strand.
TAAAACAAAGGTAAAATCGGAGTATGTTTGTTTTACTTATCTGTTTGAGCTAAATGTGATTATTACCTTATGCTTTTTTGATAGTGTGCTGAATTGCGTGACAAAGTAAAGTTACTTTTATTCTTAGTATGCATAAATGTCAAATCGCTCACCAAATAAAACACAGTAAGTAATAATCATGCATTTTATGTATTTTTAAGTGAATTTAATGGTCAGTTGAATAGAAGTGTACATTAGTTTTCCTATAATTAGATTCAGTGATGATACCCTTCTAATTTTATTTTCACATCAATTTCAAATGAGTAAGAAATGTTTCTGTACCAATAATTTTAGGTAAGACTGATTAATTATGCTTTCTTTTTTCTCGTTTTTTTTTTTTTATTCACCTGCTTAAATTCCTTGACATATACTTGAGAGAGCAAAAGAGAGAGATTGAGAGATGGAAATAACACATATATTGTGACTGAATATATAAAAGATGTTGAGAAAACCAGGAAAAATTTTCAAAGACAGTCCGTCTAGTTATCTTGTGAGATACTGTTTAAAGTGCACTGAGAGAAAATTGTACCTATAGTAATTTGTTTCCTAGTTGACCTAAGTCCTTTAGCTCACCTAAATTCATCCTGCTTTGCAAAAATATCTCACTGCCCCACTCACTACCATATCAAGTCTAAATGTTTCTATCAGACTTCTAAGCCCTTCCATGTAGACGTCTCCACCTCTCCAGCCTTATTTGCCTCTTTATGCAAAATAGGGATAGTGTATATTTCTGCCTGTAAACATCTTTTTTCTTCATTACCACACAAAAGAGCATTTCTCTTAGGTCATTAGCTCTCATTTCTCATGTTAATTCTTCAGCTAGATGGAAAGTTCCCCAAGGTCAGCAACTACATTTTGGTTATTCTGCACTGTCTCTACCTAGTAGGTAACTAGTAGAAAGTCTCTTCATCTGAGTATCTGAGAACTCAAAGCTGCTTGTTTATCTTTTATATTTATATTAATTGATTTAAACATTAAGAGACATTACACACCACGTAAGAAAAGCAACCAATTTTAACATACTTTTGTAGAAACTTTGAAGTGATGGCTCAGAGGATAAAATGTCTTTGTGGCTATCTAAAGTGATATAAAATATAGACTACTTTATGAGAAGTAAAAAGATGCTTAGAATTTGTGTCTCTTGCTGGTTAAACTAGATAGCTGGAAAATTTTAGATCAGAGATGGATTACTAGGAAGTATCAATTTTTAGCTGGAAAGGTTCATTTTGTCCGATAAAGATGCAAATATTTCTAAATTGTGTATTATTTGAAAAATTGGTTAAAATGGGTTAAAATCCCATTCCCATTCTTCCCCAAGTCTTTCCAAAGGTGACATAAGATATTTTATAATTTTTAACATGTCTCTGCTTTTAGGCATTATGTTGCCTGTGGAGGGATAGAAACATAGTTTAGTGGACGAGAGATTTTTTTTATCAGTGGTAAATGATCACTAAGATACTAAATATTGAAATTTGAAGGTAGAAGTTTTTTCTCTATTTTAGCATCTGAATCCTTCAAAAGAATCTTGTCACAAGAAAAAAAGACAATTTTACTATTCTAAGCTTTCTTTAGCGGAGATACTGAGTTCCTCCCAAATCGAAAAGTGATTATTGCTTATTTTTTTAAGAATTTCCAAAACAGATGTTTATTTCTTAAAATTTAGAGTGAAGATTTAAGGAACCATAACTGATTCATATTCCAAATAATCTTAAGTGTCCAAATATTTCTAAAGATTTTATCACTGAGCTATCTGTGTGCCTTGAACAAGTGCCTAATGGGCATGCTATTAATATCTCCTACCAGCTGGTGCTAGGCATTCTTCTCATGGTGAACCAGAGGGTTATTTTGAGGAAGTGCTTCTCAGGTCATCTAAACTGAGTGTAGGGAAAGTAAGTCTAGATAGCCAAAGAGGACATTTATGTATTCCTTCACCCATTCATTTGACAACTTTTATTGAGTGCCTACTATATGCTCAGAATTGATGAGCAGCAGGGAAGATCCTTGTTTCTAAAGTTCACAAAGTCCATATTTGATTTTTTAATGAATATCTGTAAAGAAGTCAATGGCTTTGTGTTCTGGTTGAATTTAATTTATTTAAAATGAAAACAATTTAGCCTTTTGAGAGAAAATCTATATTAAATTTTCACATTTGAAATTAAAGCAATGAAAACTTAAAGGGGAATTATAAAACAGCTCAGAACAGCAAATGAAATATTTGCATAATTAAGTTTTCATTATATGTCACCCTATACCAAAAAATATTAAATTTCGAAAGAACTTATTTTTCAATGACTACACAATATAGTCTATTCATACTAAATTTGATTTAAAATCTCATATATTCAGCAACCAGATTTAAGTAATTTTGGATAGCACTTCATTGGAGGGACTTTCTGATTATAAAAATAATACATGTTTATCTTAGAGTGTTAGGAAAATTACTGGTCATACTACCATCCAAAGAAATGATTAAAAATATATACATGTATATGTTTTTTCTTACATGGTTAGGATATTATTGTATATAATTTAGACATTTAACTTTTTATACCCTGAACATTTTCTTATGTCACTGAGTATTCTTCAAGAAGATAGTTTTCATTGGTTATCTGAAACTGATTTTTAGGCCTTCTGTTTTTGAGTGAGGTATTGCTATTAATAAACTGGATAGCCACAGAAATTTTTCATTAGTTGCCTATTGCTACCCAAGGTACATTATGAAATTAAAATGAGAAAATAGATGCAGTTTACCACAGAGTGCCTGGCATTAAGTTCAATAAATGTTTATTTGTTTTGCCAGTTTATGTTAAAGTAAATTAGAGTGATTTTAGAGCAAAAGCCAGTGCTCCCAAAACTTTAGGTATAATTTGAGTTGTCATTTAAAAAATTTTTGTTTTAAAATTTTAATGAGATCTCTTGAAATAATTAGTAGAGGTACTCCCTGGACATGAAGCCAGTTTTGAAATTTACTTCCTTTGATATCAGTCAGTTTCTTAAGATATGTGCTATATGCCAATTTCCTATAAAGAAGTAGAAAATTAACTTTCCAAATTAGTTTGAAAAATAACTCTCAAAAATGTCTCTGAATACGTTATAATTAGTAATAAGATTCCCCCCCTTTAGAACTTTTAACAGAGATGTGAACAGTAACTAAATATTGTGTTAGACTCTTCTTGGGACAAAGTTGTGGAAAGTTAAAAGGGCTTATACAATTAAAGTAGATTAAAATAAAATGGGCTCTTCTTGACTTGACTAAACTTGAAAATCTGAAGTAATGTTTTTGTTTCGGTCATGAATGTTTTGAAAATAGCAAACAAGATTTTCTGGTTACATGTTTTGGTTCTGTTCTTTAACCTACAGCACTAACTGGTAACACCCAGGCACTCATGTGGTCTTAGTGTGTGCTTCTCTGTTTGTTTCAGCATTTCTGAATGTGGAGACTTCTCTGAAGGTTTTTAAACCTTTCAGATTGCAAGATTTACTGCATACTACAGACCTTTTGTTTGGGTTTCTGTCTAGAGCTTTAAGTTGAAACTTTCACAGTCAATTGAGCTTCATAATAAAAATAAATAAATAAAGCAGAGGAAACTTATTTCCTCTAGCAAACTTTTGTACATAACAAAACTTTGTTTTTTCTCCTTTATTCTCATAGGTATGAGTTCTCTTTAAAGAAAGTTGTACTCATTTCATTTGAGTTGATTTTAGGAATAGCCTTCAGCATGAAACCACTATTTAGTCCTCAATAAATGCCACCAGTACAGGGACCAATCTGAAGCATTCTGAAGCTAGAATCATTCTGGCACGTGCCCTTTTTTGAATTATATTTTCATGTCATGCTATAGAGACAGAATTTTGACATGCTAAAATTGAACAGGATTCTCAGGTATGGCTCTAAAAGCACAAGTAACAAGAGAAAATTTAGATAAACTGGACTGCATCAAAATTAAAATGTTTTGTGCTTCCAAAGACACCATGAAGTTAAAAGAGACAACCCATGGAATGGAATAAAATTTTCAAAATATATATCTGATAAGGACTTGTGCCCAGAAAATAAAAATAACTCTTACAGCTCAGCCATATAAAGACAAACCTATTACAGCATTCACAACAGTACCCTGCCTATAGAAAGTTAATGAAGATTTACTCCTGTAATTTTTCTAAGAACTTATATTTTTAGATCTTACATGAGGGCCTCTGATCTACTTTGAGTTAATTTTTTCATACCATGTGAGATAAGGGCTTTGAACTGTTTTTAATGTAGTTGCTAGAATTTTTTTAATTACATTATATTTCTGTTGAACAAAACTGACCTAAACCAGTCTTCTCCAAACTTTTTGATATGAATCCCTATTGGAAAAGCAGTTAAGCGTATACCCACCAATATATGTTATGTGCTTATATTTATTTATAAGTATGCATGTACTATCTCAAATAGAATATTATGTATATTATAAAACCTATACAGAAAAATTAAAACTTAAAGATACAAATATTAAAATAAATGTAACTAATATTTCCCACTCTTCAGTGGGTTATTTTGTATATAACTACTTTTGGAGAACTGGTCTAGACTATGACCTTAACCTTCTAATTGGCTCAAATCTTCCTTCTCCAAGTCATCCTCCACAGTATTGATAGAGGACTCTCTCAAGTACTGATCTGATCATGTCATGCATAACCACCCTAATGATAAAATTTAAATTCAGCTTGTTGTACAAGGTCTTTCATCATATATCCCTACCTTTATCTTTCTCGCTTTAACCCTCACCATGTCCTATATGTTTTAACCATCAGTACCATGCTCCTTACAGTTTTCTCTAGCAGATCATCCTTTACTTATGTTTTTCCCTCTACCCACAATATTCTTTTTCTGCTTCTTCACCAGATTAGTCAGCATTAGTTTTCATTCCTCCTTGTGCCCTTTCATAACATGTAGCACACTACAATAATTTTTTAGTTGCCTGTCTTCCTCAGTAGACTGTTAGATCCTCCAGGTAGAAATTATGTATTCCCAATACCTATGTTTGTTTAGAGAACATTTTGATGAATATCTTATTCAATTAATTAATGAATATGTTTCTTCTAATCCAGCCTGTTTTCTCTGCTGTCATTGATATTCATGATCAAGAAAAAAATTACTAATTTCCCATTTATCTTTTTTGTTTAATTTCAAGTATTATAATGATGAAAAATTGTAATCTTATGTGTTCTATCTGCTTAAAGATATAATTTTTTAAAGAAAAAGATTTCACAATATTATTTTTTATTATTCTTGGTGGTGTTCTCTTTTTCTCCCTCTCCCCCATAATATCACAGGCTAAATGGGTCATTTTTAAGGCAACCTGAGAACCTCAGTACTGTCACACCATATCTGATGTACTTATGAGATGTACTCTTCTAGCCTTATAACTGAGACTTAGAAGTGCATTTCTGTAACAACCAATAGATCAATTGGAGACAAGTTGTACCACAATGTCTTCTACATTATAACCATTATGTGTCATAAATGACATCAACATTCATAATAATAGTCACAGTCATTCATGTCAGTACTAGTTTCTAGAAAGTTTTTCTCAAAACAGTACTACAGGTTAGTAACCAATACAGTAGAACACATTTATGAGCAATTTCAGGAAATCGTAAGTTATCTTCCAGCTGTTTATGGTTGATTTTTCTCACTCGGAATCCCCCAACCAAAATCAAGGAATTTCTTTGTAAAAGGAAGTAGCCTTAACGGTAAGACCTAAGCACCACCACACCAAGAGTTTCTTGAATTCAGTGTTTTATGTTACATGGTATTTTGCATTGATAAATGATATCACATCATATGTGCATGAGAGTTATGTAATTCCCAAATAAAACAAAAAGCACCAAAACCAAATGAGCAACTTAATATTATTAAACTTGATGTCTGCAAGTAATTATCCTCTTCAAAATGTTAGTAATGGGTAACCTTTGCATCTCATTATTTTCTCACATTCCTTTTTATTCCATTTCATCTCATCCATAACTCTGATTCTGTGCAATAGCATTTGTTTGTTTTCATTGTTCTAAAATGACTGAGCATTACACAAATATAGTCTATACTTTCAGCATCCATTTACTGAGAAATTACTAGGTACAAAAAGTCCTTGATGCTGAGTTTTGTGGGAGACAGAAAGATGAAAAGACAAATTCCTAACATATATGAAGGCTGAAAGAGAATGAGAATATGAATGAAGGTAACTCCAAGGTTTTTTAGTTAGCCTAATAAAAAACAGAGCTAATGATATAAAATACTAGTGCTTGCAAACATATAATCAATTTAAAATGTAAACAATATAAAATTAGCATTAAGATTATTTTATTTGTAGAGATCTTATTTTAGGGTCAGATTTGAGAGAACTTGGAATGTTTTAGGTCAGGAGACAGAAAACAAGATAGCCAAAAAGTATAATCACCTTCAAAATCTGTAAAGGAAGAAAGTAAATTAGTGGTTCCCCAGGTCTGGACTGGGAGGGTGGGAGATGAGGCTAATGGGTACAGATTTCCTATTTGGGATAATAAAAATGTTCCAAAATGATTAGATTATACTAATAGTTGAATGACTCTATACTGAATACCATTGAACTGAACACTTTAAATAAGAGTGGACTTTATGGTATGTAAATTACATATCAATAAATTTTATATTAATAAAACTGTTGGTTTAGAAACAAACTACTTAATTTACTATATAAACTTTTACCAGAACTCATCTTTTACATTTGGAAAAACAAGAACAAGTTTTTAGAAATAGATGTGTAGCATGATAGTTATCATTTTCAGAGTTTTGTCTGCATCCCTTTATCTAATGTCAGAAAATATTAAAAACAGAATGGAATTATTTTTGTCCTACAGTTTTATTTAGAAAGAAGATATTTTACTTCTTGTCATTTTAAAACATCCTGTCTTGAATTCCAGGGATTTCGCAGTTGAGGTATTAATAGATTGCCAGCTCATAGGATGATAATGTGATTGATATGAAATTTTTAAGTTTTTGGAATTGTGGAGAGGGTCTTTGAAGCAACATGTCTTCTCAACATAATAAGCAATTCTTTTAAAAAAATATGCTACTTTTCCCCCCAGTAGTTAGAAGAAATGATTTTATAGCTGAACCTTTTTTTTAAATTGTGTCTTAAAAATAGAATTGGGACATTTTACATTGAATGTGATTTTAAATTCTCAAGCAACCTAAATTTAAAGGTTACACTCAGTAAAATAAGTTGTAATCGTCTTGTGATTCAGTACGGAAACTTTGCCTTTAGACATTTTCCACTTTTCATACATCTTTTCCTTCTCTTTCAACAGAAAATCTTGAGTTTTGTATTATAAAATGCATTATGTTGTCTAAGGTAACCACTGATGCCTTTCAAAGTGCCAGCTTATTATTGTTTCAACTAATTGCCTGATTTGTTTGTAAATGGGAAATTTTTATAAAAATGGAGAAAAGCTGTAAATTGCTATCTTGTGGTCTTTTCAAACAAGAATTATAATGTAATTCTGCACTGTAGCAAGGGCTAGAAACCATTACTGCAATAACCAGTATATCACAGTTATGTTATTGTGGAGATTTTAATGTTACTTTCAAAATCTGAGTTACTAGAATATTGGTTGACACCTGAAAATATTATTTGACTTCATATTTTTCTGTTAATATTTAAGTGTTTTTAGGAAATGCTAAGTCAATTTTCAAGTATACAAACACATTTGAATATTTCAGATAGTATTCCCCTTTTGTAAGCATTAATTTTTTTATTTTATTCTCCTAGTGTCCACTTGGCAAGAAGAGTGCTTCAGTTAGAAAAACAAAACTCATCAGTTTTAAAAGACCTGGAACATCAAAAGGACCAAGTAAAACAGCTTTCACAAGAGGTAAATAATTTAAACAAAAGAAACATATAAAGAATCACAATGTTCGTTTAATTCTTTGTTACTCCTTTGTATATTTTCTGAGTAGTTTTATAATAAGCTGTTTGCTAGCACAAAATGATTTTACAATTTATGAAACTAACTTAGTATTAAAGCCTTATAAAACAACTTACAGTATATGGCAAAACTAAGATCAAAAGAGAGATTAAATGCCCAGACTAAATGTAAATGCAGACTAGACAGACGAAGCTTTGATTTCTGGGAATATCAACTGGCAAAACAAGTTTGGCACATTTTGGTGTCATTTTAACTTTTTAACGAAAGCTTTATTTTTAAAATAGATTTTGCTTTTTGACTTTTTTAACTTGTGAAAAATAATTATCTATTAAACACGCTTAACTTGATATATACTTAGCTCTCACGTTTAAGTATTTGATAGTTCTCAATTTATATATTTTTAAAATTAGATTCATACTTTTTATTTTCCTTAGCCTTATGTTGAATCATTTAAAGAATATACAGTTGAACCTTGAACAACCAGGGGGTTAGGGGCACTGACCCCTGTGCAATTAAACATCATCATATAACTTTTAACCCCCCAAAAGCTTTACTACAGTTGTCCTTTGGTATCCTTAGATTGGTTCTAGGACCCCCAACAGCTACCAAATCGGAAGATGCTCCAGTCTCTTGTATGAAGTGGTATAGGACATGCATAAGGCTCACCTCTGCATCTACAGATTTCCTACTTAGGATGAAAAACATGGGGATAAGGAGGGCCAACTGTATATTTATTGAAAAAAAATCTGGATGTAGGTAGACATGCACATTACACCTGCACTGTTCAGGGTCAACTATATATACATTCTACATAGTATTTTTGGTCCTCTTACTTTTTAAGTCAACACCTAATTACATTTTTCTGTACTTCTGAAAATTCAATAAAACAAAACCAAAGATGCCACCTCACTAGTGTTCCTTTTATAAAAACATATATTAAAAAGTATTAATACATACCATGTATTCTTAGTTTGTTTCCTTAAGGACCTATTCACATTTGTCTTCATAGTACCCTCTAATAAAGCGCTATAACATTAGGAGGCTCTTTATGCTCAGATTTCATATTACTGCGTGCCTGACACATAATTAATGCTCATGGTGGAAAGAGTGTTGTGCTAACAAATGTTAACAACTGGCTCTCCACACGGGGGTGTGAGGGATGGCTCTGGTTTGTAGCATTTGCTTATGTCTACAAGATAAATATTCCCACCATGACTAACTTCAAGCTGCCATCTTAATGTTGCTGAACACCAAGTGAAGTTGCTCAGTAGTGCACCATTAAATAATGCTTCTGCTGTACCAAGACAATAGACATAAATAAGCTCAAGAGCATAGATAATAGTAAACTTTAGCAAAGTAATTAAAAATTGATGTTTTTCAATATTTCTTTTTCAATGAAATTTTATTTTAAATTTATTCTTTTAAGTTTTATTTTAAATCTAAATAATTTCTAATTTTATTTAAAATTTTAAATCTAAAGAATTTCTAATAATTGTGGTATTGAACAACCAGCTCAAAAAATTCCCAAAAATTTGCTAGCCATCTCTCAGGAGCTCCTACAAGCCCACTCCAGAACACTGCTGGATGAAGGCATGGAAGGATATTTAAAAAATAACGAACATAATAAATGAACCTCTGTATGCTGACATACTATAGATTCCTCATGTTTGTTTTAATTTCAGAATAACCTATCAAAAACATTTCTTAATAAATAGAATAATAAAATTCATTTAAATTTGTATGTATGTACATCTTTATATTACCTTTCTTAAAAACCACCTTCCAGAGCAGTTCAGTCTTTTTAAAATAGGAATTAATAAATCAATACACACTCCTATACAATTTGTAGGGGTAAAATATAAGAAATTAAGTGCTCTTGTAATGAAGTATAGTTAACTTTGTATGAAACAATTCTTTTGAGCTATTCTCTGATATTGAGAAGACTTAAATATTGAAGAAATATTTGTGATATGAAATGGTATGATGGCTTGGAATTTGCTCTAAAATATTCCATAAGGAGGAGGGTGGGGAGGGCTCAACAGATAAAACAGGAATTTTAAAATGTTGATAATGTTTGACGCTGGGTGATGTTGATAATGTTTGAAGCTGGGTGGACATATAGTTCATTATTCAGTTCTGTACTTTGTGTATATTTGAAAATTTTTTAGAAGCTTTATGGGGAAAGAATCAATAACACTATATTAAAAGGTTTATGTGGACTGGGTATATAGCTTTTCCCTTAAGATTGAAAATAAAGTATCCTAATTTGAAATATTCCGTGGATTTTACTTTTCTCTGCCTCACAAAAATTAGATTGCTTAAAATGAAAATAATTGCATAAATTAATTACTCTGAAAAGTGATGTTACAAGCACAGTTTCTTTTACTGCATTTTGCTTTATTGCTCTTCACAGGTACTGTTTTTTGTAAATTAAAGGTTTGTGGCAACCCAGTGTTGAGCAAATCTGTTGGTGCTGTTTTTACAACAAAATTTGTTCACTTCATGTTTCTGTGTCACATTTTGGTAATTCTCACAATATTTTAAACTTCATTATTATATTTGCTATGGTGTCTGTGATTAGTTATCTTTGATGTTACTACTGTAATTGTTTTGGAACACCACAAGCCACACTTGTATGACAGTGAACTTAACTGATAGATGCTGTGTATGTTCTGATGACTCCACCAGCTGGCCTTTCCCCCATCACTCTCTCTCTCTTTGGGCCTCCCTGTTCCATGAGACACAGCAATATTGAAATTAGGCCAATTAATAACCCTACAGTGGCCTCAAAGTGTTCAAGTGAAAGAAAGAGTTGCACATCTCTTACTTTAAATCAAAAGCTAGGAATGGTAAACTTAGGAAGGTATTTTATAAGCTGAGAAAGCTAGGGCAAAAGTTAGTAATCTTATGAAAAAAAATTAGCCAAGTTGAGAATTCAAAGGAAAAGTCCTTGAAGGAGATAAAAAACAGTGCTACTCCAGTGAACACACAAATCATAAGAAAGCAAAACATCCTTATCGCCCATATGGAGAAAACTTAGTAGAATAGATAGATCAAACCAACCACAACATTCCCTTAAGCCAAAGCCTAGTCCAGAGCAAGGCCCTAACTCAGTTCTATGGAGGCTGAGATAGGTGAGGAAGCTTCAGAAGAAAAAGTTTGAAATTAGGAAAAGTTGGTTCATGATATTTAAGGGAGGAAGCCATCTCCATAACATAAAAGTGCAAGGTGCTAATAATTAGCAGCAAATGCTAATAAAGAAGCTGCAGCAAGTTATCCAAAAGATCTAGCTAAGATAATTAATGAAGGGGGCTACACTAAACAGCTTTTTAATGTAGACAGAACAGCCTTTTATAGGAAGGAGATGCCTTCTAGGATCTTGCAGCCCATGGATCAAGGAGTAATTTTGACTTTCAAAATCTTAGTATTTAGGAATACATTTCATATGCTTATAACTGCCATGGGCATAGATGGTGATTCCTCTGATGGAGCTGGGCAAAGTAAGTCGAAAACCTTCTGGAGAAGATTCACCATTCTAATGTCATTAAGAATGTTTGTGATTCATGGGAAAAGATCAAAATATCAATCAGCCTTAACAGGAATTTGGAAGAAGTTGATTCCAACCCTCATGGATGACTTTGAAGGATTTCAAGACTTGATGGAGGAAGTAACTGCAAAGAGCAAGAGAACTAGAGTTAGAAGTGGAGCCTGTAGGTGTGATTGAATTGCTACAATCTCATGATAAAACTTTCATGGGTGATCAAGGAAAGTGGTTTTTACGGATGGTCAAGGAAAGTGATTTCTTGAGAAGTAATCTACTACTGGTGAAGATGCCATGAAGGTTGTTGAACACAGAGAATAATAAAATATTTCACAAACTTAGTTGATAAAGCAGCAGTAGAGTTTGGGAGGATTGACTCCAATTTTGAAAGTACTGTGGGTAAGATGCTATCAAGCAACATCACGTACTACAAAGAAATCATCTGTGAAAGGAAGAGTCCATTGATGCAGCAAAATTTATTGTTGTCTTATTTAAGAAATACAGCCACCCTCTGCCTTCAGCAACCACCACCTGGAGGACTCGGCAGCCAAAGTATCAGGGCAAGACCCTTCATCAGCAAAAAGATTACAACTCGTTGAAAGCTCAGATGATGGTTAGAAATTTTTAGCAATGATGAAGTATTTCTAATTGAGGTATGTGTGTTTTTTCAGACATGTTGCTATCACACACTTAATAAGCTGCAGTATAGTTTAAACATAACTTTTATATTCACTGGAAAACCAGTAAGTTTGTGTGACTTGCTTTATTGCGATAATCACTTTATTGCTGTCATCTGGAACTGAGCCCGCAAGATCTCCGGGGTATGCCTGTATTAGATTGCTTCTCTAACAATAGACTATTCATGATACACAGTGAAAAACAGAGGAGGAAATTCTCTCGAGATCTGTATTCTTTTGAACAGTTTAATATTTAAACCAGCTTGGAGTTTTTTAAAATAATATGCAGATGATGAAGTTCAAATAATTAATATTGGAATCACCATTAAGTTATATGCTATTCAGAATATTTCCGAGATTATTCACAAAGGAATAGAAAAAATGAAAATAATAAAAAAATATTCAAAATGAAAAATATTTCTTCTATAACAGCATTATTAAGGAATAATGGACAAACATTAAACAGCACATATTTAAAGTGTACAATATAATTTTTGACCAATGAAACCAAAGTCAAAATGAAGATAATGAACACATATATCTCCCCAAAAGTTTTCTTGTCTCCTTGGGCTCTCCCTCCTAACCATCTCCATCTGTATCCTCATCCCCAGGCAACCACTGATTTGTATTCTGTCGCTATACAGTCTTCATGGCATCTTCACCAGGAGTAGCTCCTAGACTTTATAAACATTTGAGTTGTTTTCATTTTTTGCATATTATAAATGAAGCTGATATAACCATCATGTACAAGTCTTTGTATAAACATATGCTTTTGTTTCTCTTGGGTAAATAACCTGAGAGTGGAATAGTTGGATCATATCGTAGGTATCTATTTAAATATTAAGAAACTACCAAACTGTTTTCTAAATATTTGTACCATTTTACATTTCCAGCAAAGGAAAGTTCTTGTTCCTGTACATCCCTGAAAAGACTTGATAACCGTCAGTCTTGTTTATTTTAGCCATTCTGATAGGTGTGAGTGGTATTTTGTGATTTTAATTGAAATTTCCATGATGACTCATAATATTGAGTATCCCTTCATGTAGCCCTGTTTTTCTTATTAGGAGAAGTATCTGTTCAAAAATTTGTGCATTTTTATCAGATTGTTTTCTTACTGAGTTTTAAGCATTATTTATATTATTTAGATATGAGTCTCTTATCAGATATATAATTTATTGGTTTGTTCTTTTATGAATTGTGGTTTGGTAGTGTATCTAAAATATCTTATTTAACCCAGGGTCACAAGGTTTTTGTCTGTTTTCCTCTAGATCTTTCATAGTTTTAAGTGTTTGACCCATGTTTAGCTAAATTTTGTATAATGTGAAAGATAAAGATTGAAATTCACTTACTTGTTCATAGAAGCCAAATTGTTTTAACATTTGTTGAAAAGACCCTTGTTGAACATTAGTTAATTATTTATGTGTGAGTCCGTTTCTGGACTCTGTTCTGTTTCCTAATGTCAGTATCACACCATCTCGATTACAGTAGCTTTATAATGTCTTGGAACTAGATAGTATTGGTCCTTCATCTCTGTTCAGGTTTAGAGCTTTTTGGCTATTCTGTGTCCTTTTCATTTCCTTATAAATTCTATAATCTTTGCTGAAAACAAACAAACAAAAAAGCTGGCTATCATTTTGATTTGAATTGCATTAAATCTGTGGATGAAATGAGAATCAGCATCTTGTTAATAGTAAATATTCTGACTCATGAACTCAGTGTGTCTTTCCATTTCTTTAGGCCATCTTTAATTTCTCTGTTATTTTTTGGTTTTTATTGCAGAAGTTGCACATCTTTCACTAGTGTTAACATGGTATGTTTCTCCATCCTTTCTTCAACTTTTAACCTATTTGTACCTTTCTAATCGTCTTATATGTACATACATAGTGAGATCTTGCTTTTCTAGCCAGTCTGACAAAATAGGACTTTTCACTGGGTTTTCAGAACATTTACATTTTAATGTGTTTACTGACATGGTTATTTTTAAATGTTATTTTGCTATTTGTTTTTTGTCTTATCTCTCTTTTTTTTCCTTTTTTTCCTGTCTCCTTTTGAACTAATTGTATATTATCATTCCATTTTATCTTGGCTTATTGGCGATAGCCATTTGTTGTTACAGTATATAATCATGTATATGTTTAAATTATCACCATCTAGTTTCATGTGATATTTTAACACTTCACATATTTTCTAAAGACCTTACAATAGTATCCCTCCATTTGTGCCTTCCCAGTCTTTGTGCTCCGATTGTCTTATATTTTATTTACACATATATGAAGCTCACACTACCTTGTTATTATTTTTACTTTAGTTGATGCACTTCTTTTAACAATGCCTATAGAGCAGGTTGGCTGGTGATGAATTCTTTCCGCCTCTGTATGTTACAAAAAGTTATTTTACAGTGTGTTATTTATATTTCTGACTTTTTTAACAAAAGTCAAGGTTAAAACATATTTCTTAGTATGTTACTAAACCAGATAAGCTGGAGGTATACATTCAAGGGTTTATTCCTTTTTAGTGCAGTAAAATTCATATAACATCAAAATCACCATTTTAACCATATTGTACAATTTAATGCCTGTGGTATGTTTATAATGTAAAACCATCACCACTGTCAAGTGACAGAACATTTTCATTACACAGAAGGAAACTCTGTACACATTAAGCATTAACTTCTCATTCTCCCATCCCTCCAGCCTCTGGCAACCACCTGTGTGCTTTCTGTCTCTCTGGATTTGCCTATTCTATGTATCATATAAATGGAATCATGCGATATGTAACTTTTGAGTTTGGCTTCTTTCACTTAGCATGTTTTCAGTGTTTATTCATGTACCATCTATCAGAACTTCATTTCTTTTTTAGACTGACTAATATTCCATTGTACAATTATATCACATTTTGTTTATCTGCTCATCAGCTGATTGACACTTAGATTATTTCCATCTTTTGGTGATCGTGAATAGTGCTGCTATGAGCATTCATGTACAAGTTTTTTGTCTGAACAGATTTTCAGTTCTTATGAGTATACACCTAGAGAGTGGAATTACTGGGTCCCATGGTAATTCTGTGTTTAACTTTTTGAAGAAACACAAAACTGTTTTCCATGGCAGCTGTTGCATTTTATATTCCCACCAGCAATCTCAAGCATTCCAATTTCTGATACACTCACCAATGCTTATTTATTATTTTTTTATTCTAACAGGTATGAAGTTATATCTCATTGTGATTTTGATTTGCATTATCCTTATAAATAATGATGTCGAACATTGTTTCATGTGCTTATTGCCATTTGTGTATCTTTGGAGAAATGTCTGTTTACATCCTTTGCTCATATTTTAATTGAGTTGTTTTGTCTTTTTGTTGAGTTATTAGGGTTTTTTATATATTCTGAATACCGGACCCTTATCAGATATATGATATGCAGATATTTTCTCCCATTCTGTGAGTTGTCTTTTACTTTGTTAGTGTCCTTTGATCACAAAAGTTTATTTTCCTGAAGTCTAACTTATCTGTTTTTTCTTATGTTTCTTGTGATTAACCTTTGGGGGGTTTGTGTTTTTTTTGCAGATTGAATTTTTATTTTTATTATTTTACTTTTAACTTTTTTAAATAAAAATTATATATATGTAAGGTGACAACATGATTTGATATATATGTATATATGTATTTGATATTTATGTGTAGATCTATAGGTAGCTAGATACAGTAAAATGACTACTATAGTCAAGCTAATTAACATGTCTATCTCCTCACATATTTACCTTTTGTTTATATGTCTGTGTGGTGACGGTATCTGATATCTACTAGCGTAGCAAATTTCCAGATATATCACCTTTTATTTATTCATTTATTGATGGACAGTGGCTTGTTTCTACCTTTTGGCTATTGTGAATAGTGCTGCTATTAACATTCAAGTACAAGGATATGTTTGACTACCTTTTTAAATTCTTTTGAGTATATACCTAGGAGTGGAATTGCTGGTTTCAGCTTGGTTTTTGAAAGATATCTTCCCTGGGTAAAGAATTCAAAGTTGGCTTTTTTTCCCCCGTCCCTCTTTTTAGTACTTCAAAGATGTTACTTCACTCTCTTTTAGTTTGCATTGTTCTGCCAAGAAATATGCAGTCATCTTTCTTTATTCCCCTCCAGGTAGTGTCTTATTTCTATAGCTGCTTTAAAGATTTTCTTTTTTTCACTGGTTTTAAGCAATTTAATTATGATGTGGGCCTGATGTAGTTTTCTTCCTGTTTCCTCTGCTTGGATTTTGTCAGATTTCTTATATACATGATATCAATGAATTTAGAAATTTTCAACTGTTATTTCTTCAAATATTTGGGGTTTTTTTCAGTTTTTTGTTTTGTTTTGTTTTGTTTTGTTTTTTTTGCTTTTCCTTTTGTATAACTTCTTTTACTAAGTCTTCAAGTCTCCTAACCTTTTTTTCCTCCAACATATAATTTATTCATTCAATCCAGCATGGTTTTGGTCTCAGATATTGTAGCTTTTTTTTTTTCCTACGGGTTCATTTTGTATCTTTTTTGTGTCTTCTAGGTCTCTCCTTTTTCAAACTTTATTTTCTTGAGCATATGAAATGCAGTTTCAATAACAGTTTTGATATCCTTGTCTTGTAATTGTGTCATTTCTCAATTGACTTCAATTAAATTAACTTATATCATGTGTATCATATTATCCTGCTTCTTTGCATGCCTAGTAATTTTTTACTGGATACTAGACATTGTCAGTTTTATCTTAGAGCTAAATAATTATAGATTCTTATAAGCTTGTATAAGCTTTGTCCTCAAACATGGTTAAGTTTCTTGGGAAAAGTTTGGTCCTTTCAGATCTTGCTTTTAAGCTTTAAAAACAAAGAAGGGTTTATCTTCAGGCTAATTTTTCTACCACTACTGAGACAAAAGCCCTTTGGTACTCTACCCCATGTCCTATGAATTAGATTTTCTACTTTGCCTGGTAGAATGGGTACTGTTTTTTTGTTATTAGTTTCAGGTACAGGGTACATTGGTTAGACATTTATGTAGTTTATAAAATGACCACCCTAATTACTCCTCTCCTCTGGTTTTCCACCTCGCCAATATATTATTGCTAACTGCATTCCCTATGCTGTGCTCCCCATCCCCATGACCATCTATCAGCTACTAATTTGTACTTCTTCACCCCACTCCCTCAGCCCCTTAACCACCATGCCCTCTGTCCATTTCTAAATTGTCCTCTATATTTGTGATTCAGTTTTCCATTAGTTTGTTCTTTTTGGGGGAATGGGTGCTATTGCTGGCCCATGCAGTCAGTCATCTGAGACTGTCTCTTCTAATTTTTTCAATGGTTATATCTCAGTCTCTGGTAGTTTATTTACGCATATGCACTTTTCAGTGCCCAGGCGAATACTAAGTGAGGACTATAAATTTTAGAGTTCTCTCTCTGTACACCTCTATTTTCTACAGTTCTATGCCATGTGAACTGTGGCTCAGCGGTCACTGTCCTTCAGTATTTGATGTCCAGTGTCATCAGACCATTGCTTCATTAGTTAATCCAATATAAAAGAGAGAAAAATTAATTGGCTTTCTGTTGTGTGTGTATATACGTGCCCACCTAATTCTCAAGAAGCCACCAGGTTAGTTAAGAGTGTTGATGTTGGATTTATTAAACAATAAAAAATAAAGTCTAAATCATAAAACATGCCACATTCTCACCTAAAAGAATTGATCTTCCTTAGTTAGCATCCTTAAACCTTGATTCTTGCTCTTTCTCTGTCCAGTCATTTATCAAACTCCCACATATTCAACCACTGATTACAAAATAGGCATGTGAAACTATTCAAGGTGCATAAAATAGAATAAAGTAAATCTACATGAACTAACTTTAAAAATGTTTTCATACTATATTGATAATTTTTCAGAAAATGGAAAATTGCTGAATAATATGTAACGTGTTTATGGTGTGTGTGTATGTGTATGTGTGTGTGGTCATCAGTGGTTGCCAGGGTATGGGAAGGAGGGGTGAACAGAGCACCAGGGATTTTTAGGATGGTGAAACTATTCTGTTTGATACTTTAACTATGGATACATGTCATTATAATTTGTCTAAACCCATAGAATATACAACATCAAAAGTGGACACTGTATAAACTGTGGACTTCGGGTGATAATGTTGTGCCAGTGTAGGTTCCTCAATTGTAACAAATGGCAATGCTGGGGGAGGTCATGGGGTTGGGAGGATCAGGGAATATCTGGGAACTCTGTACTTCTCAATTTTGCTGTGGGCCTAAAACTACTGTAACAAATAAAGTCTTTAAATTATTTTTTTTTAAATAAAGAAAAGAAAAGGAATGAAATCTGAGAACCACAGAAAAGAGGAGAAAAGGAAAGGAGGAGTGGGGGGGAAATGTCAGTGACTCATTTTTTGTTAATGTAGTTATGGCTACCTTATGTCACTCGTGCAGGTTATCAGTCCTTGAAGCTGGTTTTGTCAGTAGCAGGAAGATACCTCCTGGAAAGTAACTTCACTTCTTGACATACATAACAGACCTTACATTTTTGTAATGTTAAAGAATTTAGGAGAGATTTAGTTTTCTCTGTGTGTATTTCGTTTGGTGTTTCACCCCTTATGGACGTAGTGTTCTCATATGTTTCGTGGATGCGCAATACATAATGTATTGGAGAATAATTAAATTGGTGATGCATAATAAGGTTTCATGACTTAAATTGAAAGGGAAGAGGCAATTGGAACAGTATTCATAGGTAATATACTACTAGTAATTGAACATGTATTGTTAATTGTCATCATTTCATCTTATTTTAGGTTCTGATATAAGAATTACATAGAAATTACAATGAAAATTTTTGTTTTAATTAACATTTATTTTAATAGTTACCACTCTTATTTTAATAATAATGAACATGTGTTTACCTACCTTATGAATGGCTGATTTGTTACTCAGACAAAACATTCACTTTCATTGTGGTAACAGCTTTGTGTTTACTAACCTAGCCAAGTGCATAAACCAAGAAGTCTTTGGTTCATTCTTGAAAAATTTCAATTATATAGATCCAGGACAATCTACTGGAATTGGTTCTTAAAGCCATGCTTTTACAAATACCAGGTCATATGAGAGTGTGTGTGTGTGTGTGTCTGTGTGTGCGCACAAACTACCACTGAAGTAAGGAAAAACAATGACTTATTTATACATGATATCCTGTTTACACATCAAACAAATAAGATCATTGTTTAAACTTTTTACCTAACTGGTTGTGCCTAATAACTCATCAATGTCTATAATTTTTATTTAAGACCTATTACAAATCACACTGCAAATTCTACCCCACCCCCCTCCAGCATTGTTATACAGTTGAATCATATTAAAATGAATTCCTCAAGGGTAGCTTTGAGGGAAGAAGAAATTTAAAACACTTGAACTAGAAAATTCCATTCTTTGACACTAATCTCCTGCCCTTCCAGCTCTCCCAGTCCTTCCAGCTCTCCCAGTCCTTTTATTTCCACTAAACCCATGCTTTATTAGGGCTCATTACAAGTCCCAGATTTACAAACTCTTCATAGTTTTCTAATCTAAGAAGCCCCTCCTGGCCCCACTTTTCTTCCCACCCAGCCTTGGAATTTATCACCCACCTGAGGATTAAGATCTCTAGCACTCTAGATTACTTTGTTGCCAAATTCATCCATTAGGTTTCTCTTGACAATTCCTACCTCTAACATAGTATCTTACAACTGGTAGTCACTCTATAAATATTTAATGGGAGGAAGGAGAGAGGGTGAGAAGAATCTTGGGTTTTGTGTTACATACTGAAAAATTCTTATGGAAACCTGCTATTTTTACTGCTTGAAAGCATTTCAAATTCACGTTATTGAACAACAACCAGGTGCTCATTCCTGTCACGCAGTGTTTATTATTTTTCTGTTTCTATTGTATTTCCCTTTATCGGCATCACAAAACATTTCCACCCCCAAAAACCTTTAATCTATCATCAATATCTTTCTCTTATTATAATTAGGTCTTCTAAATTTATTTTCCTTGAATCCCTTTTACCCAAAGATTTTTTTTTGAAGGCGGGGGAGATCTTAACTTACTTTTTTTTTCACCATTTTGGACTCTTCAAAAAGTGTGTGTGTGTGTTGACAACATAAGGAGCTTTTCAAAAGTTAACCCCTCTCTTTTTTCTTTTTACTTCATTTCCTTTTTTCTTCCCCCATCATTTTTCAGTTATACCCTTCCTCAGTGGTCACTAATGACTTCCTAATTGCCAGTATTTTCTAAGTCCCCAGACCTATGACATGACATTATAGCCATTCTAGAAACTCTGTCCTCTCTTTATGTTATTATGACACCATTCTCCCTCAAATGGCTCTTGAGTCTTTGTAGCTGATACATTCTTCTTCTAATGCTGAAATGTAGGTGTCTCTCTAGTGTGTCTGCCTTTTACCCCGTTCTTACACTTCAGTGGTGATTTTCAGATGTTAATGAACATGAGAATTCCAGAGGTTCTTTTTTTTAAATGTGAGTTTCTAGATCCTGCCCACACAGATTGTGATGAGGACTACAGTAAAGCCCAGGAATTTGCATTTTTTAAGAAGCCCTTGTGACTCTAATAAAAGTGACAGAGGGCCATACTTGGGGGAAAAAATGTTCTACAGATCTATTGACTTCGGTGACTTCATCACTTTCATGCTGATTACTTTCAAATGTCTTTTTTTTCCCAAATATCTTAACATTCTACTCTGATAATTTTTTTTTTTTTTAATCTGGACCACACTTTGGGAATCTGAGAAGCAGAGTAGGGCTGATAAATAACTTGCTTTTAATTATTAAAGTAATAAAATGTTTGAAAAACATTGGGAAATAACTGCTGTCCTAATAAGCTGCTGAGTGTTAGTCTACCACCACAATCCTATCTATACTGCTCTCTGCTCTGAGACACCCCTGGACCTCTCCGCATTACAAAGAAATAATATCTGGCACCACAGAGTTCCTTGGGACCCTGTCCCAGTGAAAAAACTGGCACCCTAATTAATTGAATTGTATCAGCTAAATATGACCCCTGTTAAAGATGTTGATGTTGTTAACCACGTGGGACCCTAGAGGAAAAGACAGTTTTAATAGGGAGGATGGTATATTCAGTGTATAAGATGGTTTGTGTTTACTACTGTTAAAACCTAAAAGAATTGGAGTGGCCTGCACAGGTTCGAGATCACAAAAGCTGTGCTTTCCTGATTTGACTGATCGTCAGAATGTAAGGCCCAACCCAGAGAAATTCTGATTTAGTAAGACTGGGGTGGGGCCCAGAAATTACTGTTTTTTAACATTTTCCCCAGTGATTCTGATAATTAGCTAGGTCTGAGAACTACTGCTTTAGATTGAGAACTGAGAAGGGGTACCAAAAGGGGTTGCCCCGTGGTGGACCTCAGATAGGCATTTTACATTTCCTGGCACAATCCAAAAGATTAGGCAAGGGTATTTTTTCAGCACAAACTGCCAAAACTACTAGAAAAGGTATATATATTCCACACATAGAAAGCAATTCAATGTTAAATTCCATTCAACAGAACGCATTTTGTCCTTGGCAAGAAAGAGTTCCATTTCTAGGAGTTTCTTTCAAAATAAACTCCATAAGAAAAAAAAATCACATTTAGGAAAAACACAACAAAATGTAGTCACGTTTATATGTTTTTAAAATTTTAAGAGAAAACCCAAGAATAAGTTAGTCATTGAATTAAAATGCATGATTATGTTTTAACCAGGTATTGCTTTTCTCTGAACCATATGAACTTTTTATAGAAACAAAGGAGTAATAACAGTTCTATAAAATGTTGTGTATGGATTTAGTCCTGAGTCATTTATTACGTATATGATGCCTGAGTCACTAATTACTAAAGCTTTCCTATAAGGAAAGATTAGTAACAATAGGCAAAGCGATTATGAAATCTTGAATACTAATATTATAGTTACGGAAACTTTTTTAAACTGTATTTGGAAGAATTTTATTAAATTATATTTATTACAAAATTAGAAATTTTCACTTTTCATTGAGAGACATGTACTTTTTTTCCTGAGGAATTAAAATAAATTTTACTGATTCAGAAGCCCACAAATTTTAAAGAAATATATTCTTAAAACTGACAATACTATAGTTTTATTATCCAGAGAGGGGAGTTTGTAGATTGTATATTAAAGATAGTTTTTGAAAATATGACTTTTGGCCCTTTATTTTGTATATAATATTAAAAACTAATATATGTAATTGATGTAATGAAAAAATTGAACTAAATAATGATTGTTGTTATATTATTTTTTGCATCTGAAATTAGATTTGATAAGTTTTAAACATAGCTCACGCTAGACCATAGCTAACTAGAATTTGTAACTGCCCTAGTCCTTCCCCACCAAGCTCCTTCCCCCGCATCTCCCCAGTCCCCTCCCCTCCACCTCCCCCCACACACACACACACACTCAGACTGTTCTGCACTTTGAAACACAAAGCAACTTGTCAGTTCAGTTAATTCAGTTAGGGTCAGTTCTGTGAAAACAAAGTCAAGGCAATTGTTTGATTTAATTGACTAGTGAAACTTGTTATACAGGTAAATGGAACTTATTTTTATTTTTGTCCAGATGCATATTTGAATGTTCATAAAGTACCTTAGTAGAGTAATAAGATTCCAGTGACATTTAAAGAATGATTACCAGAGCAAGGGAAAAAGACACTAAAACCCAAACTATAGAAAATATTCATGGTATTTTTTTCTTTATGGCTCTGCTTTCACTATAATGAATTATGTCCAAAAAAAGAAGTCTTTTCTTTCACTATTCATTTCCTTTTCTCTGAGGAATTTTTTTTTCCTGGACTATACTTGATATAACCAAAAGAAAATTTTCTAATAAAATTTAGATGAATTATTTAAATAACTTTTACTCAGTTATTCTAAAAACTGTAAGTACATATTCCCTAAGTGTTGGTCATCCACCTCTTGGCTTCGCTTTTCTGGATCTCTTGGTTGATCATTTTTTAAATGACTTTTTCTGCTGCCCCGTTCTTTCTGCCTTCCTCTGTACTTCACACTAAACCTGTCCTGCTGTTCTCTACAGCTTCAGCTCCTAGGCTGCTAGTTACTCTTTTTTTTTTTTTTTTTTTTATGTGAGCATAAAACCAAAAAATTGCAGTGTTAAAATAACTGATACGTTTAGATCATAATTTTCTTAAATGTTTATCTTATATAATTAGTTCATTGAAGAGAAAATATATATAAATCACTTCCTCTTCCAGAAAATCAACAAGTATTCAGCCTCAGTTGAACTTTTTAGCATTTATGAAGGAAAGAGGGGGAAAAATGTTTAAACCTATAAAAGGTTAGAATTTTATTGCTGAAGAATATATTAATGTCATAAAGTAGTTAGGAATTTTTTTTTCTGTGTAATAAAATATTCCCTTCCCCACCACCTAATCTTTATAATAGCTACCCACCAGTTTTGTTGTGCTTGTTCAGTTTTTGCATATCCAACACCTTTTATGAGAACTCATAATGTACCAAAGTAGGAGGCTGCTGATACTAACAGTGCTGTGTTTATTAGTCTTATACTGACATACATTTTACATGCTTAGGAAAAAAGAACAAACACATAAAAAAAAAACACTAAGGTTCATTGGGTATATAATTTGATAAAGTAGGAAGGAACTTTGGTCTATATGTCCAGAGCATTAAATAGTCATACCCCTTAACCTAGTTCTGAAAAAAATTTAACAACGACAACAACAACAACAAAAAGAACATTAAGGAAAAGCATCTACAGTACAAAGTTTGTTGTAGCATTATTTATACAAGTCAAAAATTGATAACAGCCTGAATGTTTGTTAGTATATGCAGTGTGGTTAAATCATGGCATATTAGCTTACAGATAGTTTTGTAATCATTAAAAATATAAATTAAGGTACTCCAACAGCCTAGAAAATGATTATATGTTAGTGAAAATGGATCATAAAAAATTTTACATATTACATTAGCAAGAAACAATCCAAAAAGGAAATTAAGAAAACAATTCCAATTACAGTGGTATCAAAAAGAATAAAAATACTTAAGGATATTTAATCAAATAAGAGAAAAATTGTACATTGAAAACTACAAAACATTAAAATAAAGAAGACTTGATAAATGGACAGATATCACATTAACGGAAGACAGTATTTTTAAAATGACAGTACTGCTCAAAATGATTTACAGATTCAGTGAAATTTCTATTAAAATCCCAAGAGCATTTTTTGTGGAAATAAAAAAGCTCATCCTAAAATTTACACGGAATTTCAAGGGACCCTGAATGACCAAAACAATCTTGAAAAGGAAAAACAAATTTGGAGGATTCCCACTCAGATTTTAAAACATGGTACGGAGCTACGGTGATCAAAACAGTGTTGTACTGGTATAGAATAGACATATAGACTAATGGAATAGAATAGAGAGCCCAGAAATAAACCCTCACCTTAGTCAATAATTTCTCAACAAGTCTAAGAAGCTATTCAATAGAAAAAAGACAGTCTTTTCAATAGTGCTGGTAAAATAGTGTCAGTAAAACTGCACATCTACATATAAAAGAGTGAAATTGAAACTGTACATCAAACTATTTACAAAAATTAACCCAAAATTGACCAAAGACCTAAATTTCATAGCTAAAGGTATAAGACTCATAGAATAAAACCAGAGAAAATCTTCATAACCTTCGATTTGGAAATGATTTCTTTAAAATGACACCAAAAGTACAGGCAACAAAAGAAAAAATCGGTAAGTTGAACTTCATCAATATTAAAAATTTTTGTGATCAAAAGACATTATCAAGAGTAAAAAGACACCACAGAAAGGGAGATTTACAAATCGTATATCTGATAGAGTTTAATATCCAGAGTACATAAAGAACTCATGCAACTCAGCAACAACAAAGAAAGACCAAATTAAAAAATGGGCAAAAGACTTAAATAGACATTTCTCCAAAGAGGATATACAAATGGTCAATAAGCACATGAAATAACAATTTTGGCAAGGATGTCTAGGAATTGGAACCAAATGCATTGCTACAGGAATGTAAAATGATTCATCCAGTGTGGAAAACAATTGGCAATTCCTCAAAAAGTTAAATATAGAATTACTTACTGTATGACCCAGAAGGTCCACCACACTCCTAGGCAGATTAAAAAAAAGGAATTGAAAATAAAGTCTCAAACAGATATTTATACACTAGTGTTCATAACAGCATTAATCATAATAGCCAAAAAGTAGAAACAAGCTAAATACCCAACAAAAGATGAATGAATAAGCAAAATGTGCTATAAACATACCAATAGAATATTATTTGGCCATAAAAAAAGAATGAAGTTCTGATTCATGGTATAACACAGATAACCTTAAAAACATTACATTAAGTGAAATAAGGAGACATGAAATGATGAGCATTATATATTTTCACTTATAAGAGGTACCAAGAATGGGCAAATTCATGGAGACAAAGTAGAATAGAGGTTTCCAGGAGCTGAGGTGTGGGGGATGTTTCAGCTTAATGGGTATAGAGTTTCTTGGGCAGATAAAAATGTTCTGGAAATAGATACCGGCAATGGTTACACAACATTGTGAATGTACTTAACACCCCTGAATTGTGCAATGTAAAATGGTTAAAATGGGAAATTTTATGTTATTTATATTTTAACCACATTTTTTTCTTTTAGTTATACATAGTGATTTATGTACATAAATTATCTATTTTATAATAGAGATGGAAAGAAATATGAAGACATAAAAAATTACTACATTATGCATTTATATTTGTTCATAGAAATAAAGCTCAAATAAAAGATATTCATTTTTAGCTAATGGGTATTCATTAAAAGAAGATAAATTTTATGTCACGTAGCTTCTCAGACCAACTTATGGTAAGAAAAACTAGGTAACCCTCCCCCAAAATCGGTAACAATATTTATCAATTTTCTTTAAGATTTTCTTTCTCATGTACATTGTCTTTATTATTATCATTATTATTAAGCATAGCAATTTTAAATAATCATTTTTAAAACATTTCAATTTATACTGAAAAAAACTTTTCCAAGTAATTTGTTTAAGGGAGAGTTGGTATACTGTATCTGTGTTAGAACATTTTGAATAGTTTTAGTTTCTTGTAAAATTTTCTAAATTTTAATGCCGTCTGTTTTTCTTTAGCTTGACAGGGCCAATTCTCTGTTAAACCAAACCCAACAACCTTACAGCTATCTCATTGAATCAGTGCGTCAGAGAGATTCTAAGATTGATTCACTAAAGGACTGTATCACACAACTTGAGAAAGATGTCAGGTAAACCATCTACAAATCTTTTATTTGAGTAGTAAAGATATAAACATAATACTGCTATCAATAAATGTGGGTAGTAAATGGTAAGGAAAAAATTTAAACAATGGAGGTGGTCTTAAATATAATGAGTATTGAATTATTAGAAAAACTAGGTTACATCAAGTAGGTGTTTACATTCCACCTTGTGGTCAGAAATTTTAGCCTGGACATAACAATGCTACACTTTTTTTTTTCTTTTTCTCTTTTATTAACACCTACAGCACCTGGTATTCCAAGGTGGTCTCCCATCCAAGTACTAACCAGGCCCAACCCTGCTTCGCTTTCAAGATCAGACAAGATCAGGCACATTCAGGGTGGCATGGCCATAGACAAAATGCTACACTTTTAACAAAGCACTTTACTTACCCTAGGACACATGACGGTTACCCTTGTCATTGTTCCCCTAGAAATCTTCAGTGGGATGTGTGTTGACCAAAGTGAGGAGGAATATAAACAGATGCCATTTGTGGAATCAAATTAATTTTAAATATTAAACGTATATATTTACTGAGGTTCATGTTGACTTTGCCAAGGAATCTTTAGGCTTTTTTTCCCCCTAAACATTTAAGTAACCTAAATCTAAATAAATTTCTTTCACTTTCTTGAGTTGTTTTTTTACATGACACCTTACCCAAAAGACTTGCTCCATTTAATAATTATTCAGATCCTTTTCATGTTCATTTGTATGATCATTTTTAGTCTTTTTTTAAATTACAGTAAAAGAATAATGCTATACATAAAAAGGTTTTAACTTGTGAATGGTTAGTTGGCTTATTACTAGATTTTAATATTGTTAGAGTGAATTATTAACCAATTCATAGAATAGAAATTGTTAAATTAAGGAACTGGAAAACAATAGAGAAGATAGTTATTAAATCCAAGCTTCATAAGGTATATAACCAAAATTATAAAACTGTGGGCTATTAACTCCAAGGTATGAGTGTTCCTTTTATTGAATCAGAATAATTTTCTCCTCCTCTCCTTTCTACCCCAGCCAGTATAATTGGCCCAGAACTTTACTCTTGATACTAATTTTTGATGATTTGACAAAATAATTTAAAATCACATTTATGTTTTAAATATCAACACAATAAAAATTATATTTGCAATATATATAACCAGCATTAATAAGTTAATTCAATTAATTAATTAAGCAATTGTCCTATATTTAGCTATTGGGAACAGTAGATTCTGCTGTCTTTATTACTCACACTGGGTCCCTAGTTATTGTAGGGAAATTGAGGAAAGAACCCCAAATAAAACTTTTTTGTCCTGTTATATATTTCTATTATATTTGAAATTTCATATAGAGTCACTTTACCTTCGTATCTTGGAAAGACATTTATAAAAGGCCTGTGCAGAAAATTACCTCTTTCACAGTTACCTTGAAGTAAATTTATTTGAATTTTTATCTAAGAATTAAGATAACTAAAAATATTGAATATAGAGAAATAATAGCTAACTATAGGAGAAAAATTATAAAGATCAGCAAATTCTACTTTAGAGAATTAAGCAACTTTTCATCTAAGAACATATAGCTTTGTGGTAGGGCCATAATTTTAATCGAGAGTTGTCTGCTTCCTACTTCTATTCTCTTAACCATTATGTTATACTGCCTCCCCATGTCCTATTCTGAATAAGAATACTTTTTTAACTACTATAATTAAGGAAGGGAAGCAAAAAAAAAATAGTGTAGAGTAATGGTTAAAAGTAGGGCATTAATGAGCTGATAATTGTTGAAGCTCAGTGATGGGTACATGGGGGTTACATTTTTCTCTTCTTTCAAAATACTCCATAATAAAGTTTTCAAAAAAATTTTATAGGAAGTACAGGCTCTATAGATAAATTGCATGGGCTCAAGTTCAGCTCAGTACTTCGTTTTGAATTGGAGCAAGTCAGCTGAACTCTCTAAACCTCCATTGTTCAGTAGAACTTTGTGCAGCGATAAAAACATTCCATATCTGTGCTGTCCGGGATGATAGGCACTAGCTGTGGCTGTTGAGCATTTGAAATGTGGGTAGTATTACTGAGGAACTAAATTTGTAAAATTTTTTAATTAAATTAATTTTAATATTACTTGCCACTTGTGGCTAATAGCCATGATATTGTAAAGTACAGCCAGTTTTTTCATCTGTGAAATGGGATTGGTACTAATAGTACCTAATTTGTATGGTTATTCTGGAGATTAAATGATATTATCTTTGTAATATATGCAGCACTGTGCCTGCACGTTATAAATGTTAAGTATTTGCTATTATTAGTATTTCCTTACATTTAACAAATTTTTATATTGAAATTGTATTAAAAATATAAAAAAAGAAATTATATTAAAAGTGAGAAATAAATTTCTCAAAATATGTTGAACTCGGACAAAAATTAGGACTCCTTTAGTAACAGCAACAGTAATCATAAAAACTTCCAATTATGGAGTTAACTATAAAAAATATTTTGTGCTAAACATCTGAGTTTTTAAAACTGTGTTTCATGAATTTATAGTATAGTATTTTAATACATTCTTAGCTAGTATTTCACAGGAAATTAAAACTTGCTATTAATTGAAGTAACTACCCTTTAATGTGAAAAGTTAAGGTGTTTTCAGTATTTTCATCATGGTCTTTGAGATGCTGTAGATGTACAATGACATAAGTTAAATGATGTGATGCCAGAAAAACACCCAGCCCGATCAACAAGTCAGATACAGCAAGATAGGTCATAGTACTCTCTACCCTCACTCCTACTCTGAGTTGATGACATTTCAAATATAGTGGAATTATCCTGAGCTTTGAATCCACATCAACCTGGTTCCTCGTGGTAAATGTGTCTGTAAAATATAGAATTTAATGTGAATATCCAGAGGTATTTGTGAAAATTAAATAAAATAACATTAAAAGCTTGTGACACATGGGAGGAACTCACTAAATGTTATTTTCCTTCCTTTTGTCCTTCATTATTTTAGAATTTGAACATTAGATAACACATCCAAAGAGATTACTAAGTGATTATGTTCCTTAAAAATTCCTCTTCCTCTTTGCTGGGTGTTGATTTTAAGAATAGAGAATACTGACATTAATTGATTGTTTTTTTAAAATGTTTCTTTAGCTTATACAATAAAAGCCCTTTAAAAAACTGAATAATTTTATAATTTTCTTAGAAAATAAAACAACCACTATACCACCCCCACAACTTACAAATTTAGCTATTTATACGGTATAGTCAATGTATAGAAAGGTGAGAGTAAATATGCAGTAAAACGAAATTGTTGTAAGCATGTTAGAAGCTAACATTTGAGATATCACTGTTAACTACGTTAAATTTCCTTATTAATAATTCATTCTAAAGGTAATACTGTTAATACTCCTCCACCAAGCCACAAGAGACAGTCTGCGTTATATAGTTTGATCCGTAGTTCAGAAATGAAGGAAGTGTGGAAGCAGAACAATTAGCATAAATTTTCTTTTCCTGTTGTTAGTTTTTGGTATAGTCTTAACTAGTAGTTTAAAAAGAAAAGAGAACATTGTCAACTTCTTTTGTAAGGCAAAGCCAGGAAGTAAGAAACAAGATATCAGGAATATGTTTTCATATAACAGGTGAAATAGAGCCATAAACACGAATTCCTGAGTAATAATTAACAGCGAATTGAACAATTATGGGTGTCATATACCATTCACGATAGATGTGCTTATAAGGAGATTTGTAGTTGCTTTATGAGTCACTCACAGAAGCTTTGTATTTTTAAAGGTTAGTTTCCACTGTTATGAAATATGTTTTATGGAGACTAAACTTCTGTTTCGTTATTACATACAAACTAGAAGAGCACAGAGGGTAGTGATCGTCATATTCCATTTTAGAGACCCCCAAGTTGAAGGTAGTCTCTGTGGTTTAAGAGAATATTACATGTAGAGAGGGCTAAGACTGTGAAAATATATAACCAATTATTATCTGTGGAGTCCGTACTGTTTGTGATAAAACCAACATCCAGATAGAACAGAGTTGCTCCATAAATCAGTTTATCCAACACATTTTTGTTCTGCATTAGGTGGTTATTTTAGCTATTTAAATATGGAATATTTACTTTATTCTGGAAAAAAGTAAACTATATAAAGCATTTCTGATGAATTATCTAAAATTCTTTAATAACATCAACATCCCATTCCTGTTACACTGTATTTAATGGAGCTGTAGGTATTTGAGAGAGAGAGAGAGAGAGAGAGAGAGAGTCTATCAGTATATGTACTGCATGTGAGTACATGTACACATACTGTTGTGTATCTGTGTACATGTATATGAACATTAACACGTACCTATTCCTTGAAAATTCCTATATCTATTTCCTGGATGTTTATTTTAATTCTGAAAAGGATTTTATCTTCAAAGTGATTCTAGCTAAAAATAGATTAAATTTTAGAGTTACAGAAACGTCTGATCTTTGCCACGCTTTGGGGGATTCTGGCAGAGCATGGCACTCAGTTTCCTTTGTATCATTTAGTTCTTTTCAGTTCTGCGGCTCAGTAGGATCTCTGACGCCTAACTCCAAAAGTCAATTTGTTTTTCTGCTGAGCTGCTTGCTTTTATTGGCATTTAATTACTGTTTTCCTCTGATGCCTGTTTTTCATCTAAACTAGTAATACTATATAGCATTTATATAGAGTTTTATGTGTTTAATGCTTTATATAATTATTCATTAGTTAATTCACATATCCTTTGACATACACAAGTATTATTTTCCACTTTTACAGATGTGAAAACTGAGATTCAGTGGGGGAGGGTGTTGTGCTTTATACCACACAGTTGAGTCAGTGGCACAGTTGGAAACAAAGTTAGAATTGCATCTAGTCTTTCTTCTCAGAGGACAAACTATGAAGCTTCCTTGGGGGAAGTTCTCAATTACTAGGAAGGAGGAGAATGTGAGCTTTTTCCTCCTAAGTCCTGGAATTACCAGTTCTTCCAGAATACTTACTACTATACCTTGAATTTAAAAAAACTTCCTGCCTGATATTTTAAAAATTAGTAGCTTTCCACTTTCTTAAACTTATAACTGAAAACATCTTACCTATTCAGCAAAAACAATTCTCATTAATTTTACTTTCACAGATTTGGTTTTGACATTTAAGGAATTGTTTTTTAAATTTATTATTTAAGTTATTAAATTAAATTTATTAATTATGTTGCTTTTATTGATTCTTATAGAGCTGGCTAAGAAGATTAAGTCCAGTTGTTTTCAAAGAATATTTCATTTAATGGAACTCTGGATAGTATGAGATAAACCTCAACTATTTATCTTTTAAAATATAATGTCCTTAACAATTAGGCTTCTCACCCTTTCCCATCAAATAATAGGTCACATCAAAGGGAAATTCACAATGCAAACTTAGAAACTGAAGTTTGAACTAAGAATTTGGAGACAAAAATTGCTTTCCAAGTTGACCACAGACCAAATATATGATTCATTTATCCAACTCAATTATATACCTGGTAATTTAGTATGTAACAAAGTATAAAATATATACTACCTCAGTTTTAAAGATGTTTTAATTTGACTTCCAGTATCTATAGTTTTAATATTCTGCCTATGCATACTTTCTTTTTATCTTTTATATAAGTCCCACTTAATCTTTTTACATTTCAGGAGTAAACGGTCATCTTTAAAACACTAATTTTATGCTCCTACTAGTCAGGAAAATATTGTCACAAAGAATCTTAGTTGCACTGTCAAATGATTATTAAAAGAAAAAGTCTGAGTTCAAAATAATTAGGCCATTGATTAAATCAAACTTTGTAGTGGCTGCTCTGATATCTTTATGGACTATAAATTTAATTTATCTTTAATTCAAAACGTCAGATCTGTCTTTTAGTCTTTTGCTATTTACTATTAATTAAATTTAAACAGTGGTGACTTTTTAAAATTTGGTGTGTTTTTTTTTTCAGCAATTTAAATAAAGAAAAGTCAGCTTTACTACAGATGAAGAATCAAATGGCATTAGATTTGGAACAACTTTTAAATCATCGCGAGGTACTTTTTCCATTTTGTCATAAGTTTTACCACTTTAAGATTTTTTTAAGTCCATATTGGGTTAAAATTATTGAATCTGTTTTTTATGTTTA
This sequence comes from Cynopterus sphinx, assembly GCA_030015415.1. Classification (NCBI taxonomy): domain Eukaryota; kingdom Metazoa; phylum Chordata; class Mammalia; order Chiroptera; family Pteropodidae; genus Cynopterus; species Cynopterus sphinx. The sequence continues at coordinate 18,444,967 of CM057381.1, forward strand.
TTAGTACTTCTCACGTTTACATCTCACTGTGTGATCTGGCCCTTTATATTCAACTTGTGATACTTCATTCTTTATTAATTAATTTAGACTTTATTTTTTATGATGTAATTCTTATTCCTGGAATGCCACTTTTTGTTGACCCCTTATTGCCTTGTTTATATCTCTGTCATTGAATTTTCACATGACTTAATAATTATTAGTTTTATTTTTTTTACTCTAATCTGTTACAGTACTTCTGTCTTGTTCATTGTGTGTCCAAAGCCTAGTGCACAATATTTGTGTTGAACTTTAAAGTTTATAAAGTCTTTTCCTCACCAAAAATCTTTTATAGTTAATATAACCCCCATTTTATAAAAAGAAAAATGAGTTTTGGGCAGCTTGCCCAAAGCCAGTTAGTAACTAAGAGATAACCCTGGTTGTTTAAGTCAGATTTATTGAGGTATAATATACATACAATAAAATTCACCCATTTTAGCATACATTTCTATGATTTTTAACTAACTCACAAAGTTGTGTAACCATCACAACAATCAATAAAGTAAACTAGTTCCATCACCCCAGAAGGTTCCCTCACACCTCCTTTGTAGTGACCCTTTTCCCCAACTGTAGCCCTAGCCACTACTTACGTTTTCTATTTCTATAACTTTGCCTTTTCTAGCAAAAGGCATTGTTCTTTTCTAGAATGTCATATAAATTAAATTATTGGTAGTAGTCTCTTCAGTCTGGTTTTTTTTTATGTACCATCAAAAAGATTTATTCATGTTGTTACGAATATTAGTCATTTGTTCCTTTTTATTACTGAGTAATATTACATTATATGGATGTGCCAAAGTTTTTTAATTCATTCAGCAGGTGATGGACATTTGGTTTTATTCCACTTGAGGGCATCTATAAATAAAGCTTCTGTAAACATTGTGTATGTGTTTTTGTGGAAATGTAAGTTTTTATTTCTCTCGATAAATACACAGAATTGCTGGGTCATATGGAAAGTGTATGTTTAACTTTATAAGAAACTGCCAAACTATTTTCCAATGTGACTTTACCTTCTGCATTCCCACCAGCAGTGAATGAGAGTTCCAGTTGCTCAGCATCCTTGCCAGCAGCTGGTACTATGAAACCTAGTTTTTTGATCCGGTGCGTTTTTTCCACTTAACTATCAGTACCTTGTCTTAGCATGCTTTTGCCATTTTGTTAGCCTAACAGGGAAAGAAATGTTCAAAACAGGTCATTGGTTTATGAATATCTTAAAGGCATTTTTCCATTCTGGGAAAGAGATAGCATGTATTTAGGAAGAAATTATTGGAAGGATATTATTGATAGGGATGAACTGGAGAATATTACTGAAAGCAGTTGGAAGGTGCAGAAGTGATGTCAGGGAAATTGGGGGATTGTCTCTGTCTTAGAAATGGCCTTTGGAGTGAGCTCTCTTTTAAAGGTGTATTTTATATGATGGTGAAAGAGATAAGGTGTCCCTGGACTCGATTTCACTGATGACTTTTAGGCAGGTAAGTAGGTCTAACAACAGGTTATAGACTCGGAAAAGCTTCTTTGAAGATATTTAATCTTTTTTTCTGACTTCCAACATACCAGGCCTTATCTTCTATCACTTATGTCCTAGGATTGTTTCTTCAAATAATTGTTTCTTCACTGTGGAAGCCTGATTCATTCACTAGATGGATTTTTACAAATGTGTTTAAGTTGGAATATTTAAGAGATAATAACCAGATATCCATTCAGTCTCACTGATTTTTTTTCATAAAGCTGCATAACAAGTATTTTTTTCAGAATGGCAATTCTCATTTGATTTTAGAGGATTATGCTAAACTCTGAAAAATATATGGGCAAATTTAATTTACATATTTTATACATCATACTTAGAATCACAGTATTCACATGTCCAAGTAAAAACTAAAAGTTTTACTCAAAGGCTTGAAAATTGAATAGATTTAGAACAAAATATTTAAACATGAAAATTAAATACTAGCAAGATGAAACTACTATTAAATTACCTATTACTGCATGGCATCAATGACATTCACATGGATACATACCTGATTAAATAATTGACAGTTATATTCATGCATATGATAATCTCTTCATTTTGACAATTATATTTTAGTAATCTAACCTTGTAACCTTTTTTAATGCCAAACATGTAAAGAAAAGTAGCTTTTTTTCTTAACAAAGCAAAGTAAAAATTTTAAAAAAACAAGTCCAATACAAATTTTTAATCTTTTTCTAAGAAATAGTTTAATACCAACTTGCATAGTATATACAAAGGCCAAAGCAAGTGCAAACCCCTTTTATGGAAACAGGACAGCCGGTGACCCAGGGAAGGGCTTGACCATTCACTTGAATACTTACTTAATAAACAGAGTCTGCAGGATTGATTTATTCATTTTATAACACTTGAGAGTTGAGTTCTTAGGATAGCCAATAGGTACGGCTGAATAAAAGTAACTGATAAATAGAATTTTGTGAAAGTGAGGCAAGCAAGGACTGTAAGGCACAGGTGTAGTTTTCCACAGTCAGAGGTGAGCACAGTGCAGGTCGGCACCGGAAAGCCAGGACCTGAGGAAAATTAATATGACTCATTGTTTTAATCAACTAAAGAAACCAAATGAACATTTTGAATTTTTTCATTTTCTTTTTTATGCTGGACAGCTAACTTTTTAAGCAGTGTCACTTAGTTATGGTAAGATTGTGTATGGTCACATAATATAAAATGAGATTACTAACTCATGATGTAGTTATCAAGTGTGTATTAAATGAAAAAAGAAAACAGATGGGTTAATTCTAGTTTGACAATTCCAGGATATTTGAGTCATGGCCACAGAGGGTTTTTGTTTTCTTTATTAGTGTTAGCTCAAAATTATTAGTTTAAAAGTAACTTCTCTCATGTTAGGAGTTCAGTTGTGATATAAACATTTCTAGGAATGATAAAATTATCATTGACCTTTTATTCTAAAAATTTGTAGCATTTATACATTATGGTTATATACAATTTGAATTATGAGCAGTATAATAGGTGATTTTGATTCTCAACTTTTCTTTAAAAAAAGAATAATAAAAAAATATTAAAATGTTAAAAGAGGATAGGTATGGAGAAAAAATAGCATTTTTAGGTTGCCTTTTCAGATCATAAAGCTCAGTTGGGACGGGTCAATATATTAGGTTAAAAGATCTGCACAGCAAATATTAGCTAAAAGATTTGATAATGAAGTAAATTGAGATCTCATACCTGTTTACATCTCTCCATTTTAAATTTTCCAATTTCTATCCCTGTATTTAATGAAACCTTCATAGAGCAGAGTGATGGAGAGGGGACAAATTATTTCTCCTCACAAAATTTCTTTCATGAAGATACAATTTAATGCCCTCAGCCTTTATAGAGGATCGAAACAAGATCTGGTGTCATCTCTCTTGGTGTTGTGAAACTATTTGAGTCAGTATACTAAGTACTTGTATTTATATTAATGTAATTTAGTTCCTACTACAAGTTCACTGAGATAAGTACCATTGTTCCCACTTTTACAGATTAAACTGATGATGGACAGTAAGAATTAAGCAACTTAACCATGATTACACACTTACTATCAAAACTAGAAGTGAACACTTTTTTTTTTTACCTGAAACATAAGCTTTTGATCTTCTTCCTCATTTTCATTTAAACAAAAATCTCATGATGAATTATTGCTTGCTTTAGTTCCAGGAAAATTTTTGTCTCTATAGATGAAGTTATATTTTTTCTTTTTTGTAAGAAAATGAAAACTATGTAATTTAATATATTTCCTTTTTATCTTCATTTCCAGAAAACACAGTCCTGAATATCTTATCCAGGTGTTATAATCTCTTTTTCTTCTCTTTCACTTTGGATGCCTCAGAATAACTTTTTTTGTTTTGTTCAAGTGGGTTATAATCTTTTTTAAACTTAGATGTCTTCACTTATACTAAGACCACTTAGGTATAATGTATAGTAAACCTTTCTAATTGGCTTAAAAAGAGTTAAAGGAAAAGATCAAATGATAGAATCTCACTCTTAAATAACTATAGCGTGTCTTCAAATTAAACATTCAGTTTTAAGTACAAAGAATGTGATTCCTTAGAATGGCTTCTTTCAGTTTGAGAGCAGCATAGAAAGCAGAATCGTGGGGTTTGGCAATTGAATTTAGGGAATGAGGAAGAGACAAGGAATGAGAGAACTGGTGCCCAGGTTTTTTGCTTATTTCTTGGGTTTATGGTGTTACTACAAAAAACATAGGAGGGGTAGGTTTGGGAAAGAAAGACTCAACACATCTGGTGTTAGAGATTTGAGAGTCACAGCATAAAGATGGTCCATTACATGAAAGTAGAAAATACTACATTAAATGAACTAGTAAAAGTATATAGAGTGAGAACAGAAAAAGGCCTGGGACAAAATTTTGAAGAGCAACAATTTTTTAAGGGGATTAGCAGAGGGAAAAGCACTTGCACAAAGAAGAGTGAGGAATGACCAGAGAGATGGCAGGAACATCTGGAAGAGAGCAGAATCATTCAGTCTAGAAAAAAACTGTTCAGACGGGAGAGAATTGTCAGCAGTAAATAGGCTGTCAAGGTGCCATATAAAATAAAGATTAAAAAGAAAATGTGATTTGGATTTAACAAGATGCCAAAAGAATTTCAGTGGAGCTAAAACACAGATGGCCATGAATTGATGAATGAGAAGAAATTGAAAAGTAGTCATAGGAAAAGTAGATAGCCCTTAAGATATTTGAATAAGAGAATATGAGATGATTAGGGAGCAGGAGAACAAGGCTTGTACCTCCCAAAGTTGGAGAGTATCCAGTTTAAATGGTGATAGGAAGGGTCAAGCAGGGAGAGGCGTTAAAAGTACAAAAGAGAGAGGATAATCGTTTGAGCAAAAGTATAAGGCAAGGAGGAGATCCAGAGCAAAGTGATGAGATTTAACTTTAGATAAGAGGGGTACCTTTTCCATTTTGGAAAGTAGAAATATCATGTTAAGATAAAAGTAAGTTTGTGATATGGTAGTAAGAGTTTAGTGTCCATCTAATGGCAAGAGATGATATTTTCAGAGTACTGAGGAAAATTCTCTATGATGTTTGATAAATTAACTATGGTTCTTTCCAGGCTTCAACAGTAATTGCACTAGAAGCTGTCAAATAGAATAGTCAAATAGAAAGCTTTAGAAACTAGCCTTTTTTATATCCTCATTACCTCTCAAAAAATAAGATGCACTCTGATAACTGTATTTTAATTTTAAAAGTGTAGAAGCTCTTCTACACCCAAGAACAATTTTAGAGAACTACCTGGAAGTAGCCAGCAGGAAATCATATCTAAAAAGTTTGTCTAGAATAGCACTACTCCTCAGACCCTGGACATGCGTGATAGCTGTAGTCACAGCAACATCTATGGGTCTCAGGCTTCTAAGGAGTAATATATATTTGTGGGATATGAGAACTGTTTTAAGACCTGGGATTCTTCTACCTCTCACTCAGTGCTCTTGCCAGTAATCTCTCAGAGTCCCCAGGCATAACCAGCCACTCTACTTAAAGTACCTACAGTGTGCAAGGCCCCAAACTTGCCTGAATGTTAGACTATCTCCCACTCTCCCAGATAACTTGCCTCTTACTGCAGCGTATGTCACTTAGCAAAAAGAAAACAAACCTTGCAGTTAGCCAGGTTTCTTAAAGTGAAGTCACAGTATAATTATCATTCTTTTATGGTATGTTCATGTTCCAGGATTCTAACTTGTATGTTCTTTGTGATTTCTCGGAAAGTTTCAGGACATTTCAGCATCACAAGTGCCCCTTAGGCAATGTACTTCATAAAGGGTTCAAACAAATTACATTTTTCTATACGTGTGTCATTCTTTTGGGTTCATACTTAACTGTTTTGAAATTTTCTTAAGAATACCTTTTTATATGTTTTTTTTACACATCTGTGTAGTTAAATTTTATACTCAGCATGACTGACAAAACACTAAGAGGGTAAGTTAATTTTTCTTTAATGAAGATGCAATTATTTCTCAGGTTCACACATTTCTCAGTGATGCTCTTTAAGTTAAAATTTGTTTTTAATTAAATGTAAGTGAGTATTTTAAAGAAAGGTTATTATAGTGAAACCTAAAGCACACAGTAAGTATAAGTCATATTTTCCCCACAAAGTTTAGAACACTTATTTTTTTTTCATGTAAGGGTATGTGCATTCAGGTCTGAGGAAATTCAGGGAGAAAAAATATTGCAAAGAAATATTCAGTGCAAATGAATTAAACATACTTTAAATAAGATGGAACCAAACCTATTGTATAACAGTAATAATAATATCCTGATGAGTTTTCATAACTTCTTTTTTCCAAAATGTTCAAAACACTTTCAGATCAATTGTGTAGTACTACCATATGTAGGAATTAGTTAGGCCCTGCAGTCAAAGAAAGGGAAAGTTTTAAATTATCCCTTCATGGTAAGAGAGGTAGCTTTTTGCTTATGCCTTCTAGAATCCAAGAGGGCATTAAGCTTCTCCCCAAAAGAGATATTTTTAGTTCATAATAATAATGTTTAATATTTGTGTATTATTTTATAGTTCTTTTTATATTTATTTATTTCACTCAAGCCCTATGATGTACCCATTTCACAGAAGCAGCCACTGAATCTCTGTTGTCCATTCTGTGGAATGTTTACTCAATTTTCAGTTTCATAAAACACACTTGAATTGCTTTTATATTGTAATCTGTAGATCTCTATGTGAACTAGTACAGAACTTAGTAGAACTAGGGTAAATTACTTTGATTTTCATAAGTATCTTGGCTTCTTCTTTAATCTTTTTATCATCTTTAAAATTACAGATGTCTTTGTTGTATCCTGCAAGTAAAACTCTGTCTTGTGTGAAGCAGTACAACTCATAAAAATATTTCATCTGTGTATATATGCCCTTTTAACTTTTTTCACATCACACTTTCACATCTATTTTGTATTATATAGACTTGTCATTTTCCTTCTCATTTTTTAATGAAATTGTAGAAGTTCAATAATTTTCTCTTTTACAAAGTAGTATACTTCTTTTTTATCAGTAAGTAAACAACCTCTTACTATTATTCTTGTGTTTTTATGACTCTCTTACTATAGTAGCAGTTTATAAGAAACCAGACAATTCCAGGACATAAGGCAACACACAAAACAAATTGCCAGGTTATAAAATAAGCCTTTAGAAGCGTATGGTGGCCAGGAGAGAACATTGACAATGATATGAGATAATTATGGTCATAATTTTGTTAGGTACCATATTGGCATATCTTGATGTAAACCTTATAAGTCACTGATCACATATCAAGGAGCCAACACTAAGAAAAGGCTGGAAATTCAACATAGAGAAAGTATAGGCAGGGGAGTGAGTCACACTCTAGAAATCATTGCTCAAAATGGAGGATAGAGTTTAGACTCTGAAGCTGATGTTGAAGGTCAACAAGAATATACATCAAAACTTATTAGATTATACTGAGATAGTAAAGGCCAGAAACTAGACAGCACCCAGGCAAACACCATTACAGAAGGGAAAGCCAGACACCAAGAGGACATTAACATCAGGAGACAAAGCAGTCAGAAGTCCAAGCTACTATTCAGTGATCAGCTGAGCTAAAGAGTCCACACAAACCCATCAGTACAGAATCAAGGTGCTCATGCTTCTGTTCAAGTCAACAATGGCAGTAGGTTTCAACTCAGGGGCCTATTTGAACATGTTAATACTAGCTTCCTCTACCTGGATCACTGTTGAAAATGACCTAAAGATAATATCCAAGTTCAGGAAAGAATGTTTCAGGTGATTAGTTATATCCCCCAGGCTATGACAGCACAGTTATCTCTCATTCATGTAAACACTTGAGCTCTCACTAAGCTTTCAGTCATTGATAGGGTATGGCTCCAAAAATGTTTATGTCATCCAAAATGCTTTAGACTAAGGAATAGATAGATCTTATTCTGCTCTGCTCTGGCCAGGACTTCTTCTTTAGTCTGTTCTAAGCCCCAAATTTTTAATACTAGTAAATAATCTGAAGAATCAATCAAGATGATGAAAGAATTCTTTTCAGTCATAAGAGAGATGAATGAACTGGGGGTGTTTAGAGAAGGAAAGACTTAGAGATAAGAAATTCAAAGTAGGCATGTGAAAAAGGCAAAAATACACTTGTTATATTACACATGTCTCCATAGGTTGGAATTAAAACCTGAGGATAGACACAGAGACAAGTTTTGTTTTATAACTTGGCCATTTTATAGCTTATTTTATAACTTGGCAATTTGTTTTGTGTGTTGCCTTATGTCCTAGAATTGTTTTGTTTTGTTTTGCTTTGTTTTGTATAGCAGCTGGGTTAAATGACTCTAAGATCTCTTCCAAACCTGAAACTGTCAAAGCCTTTGCCAAAAGGCATATGCAATATTGTGTAAATAATCACAGCTCTGAACCCAGAAAGACCTGCAGTCGAATCCTACTTTCACATCTTAGCAGCTGATGAACTTGGCTAAATTTCCTAAAACCTTCTAAACCAGTTTTTTCATATTCAAAATTGAATATCTACACCCTAGTATTTAGGAGAGGATTAAATTATTATGTAAAATACTCAAACCGCATAGCCAGGCACATGGTAGATACTCAGTGAATATTAATTCTTGTTCTTTCTGTTCCTCTCTCCACACCTATAACTGTATTCTCCCCGTGAGGCAAAGAGATGATCCTAGGTGAAATTACACTGTAAACCGGAGCAAGTATTTTGATGAAAAAACTGTGAAAAACAGCAGTTTGCATTGTAGATACTCCTGCTATTCTCTAACAATTTTGTTGGACAAAATCCATTTTATCTTGTATTTAGAATATAGTGATTGGCATTCAAGTTATATTTTAACTTCATCAAAATCCATACATCAAACTATGCTAAAATCTGATTTGATAATAATTTTACATTCTTATTGAGCATTCAGTATGGAATGGATGACTTTGAATTAAATTTACATTTTCGTTTAAATTATTGTTATAGAAATAATTTTCAGTACTTTTTAAGTTTCTGTCTGTTAAAAATCTCTTCTGAAATGTTTACAAGTGAAATAATCTGAGATATGAAATCCACTTTAAAATATTTTCCAAAATTGGTAAGGAAATAGATAAAACAATATTGACAAAACAATTTGGCAGTTTCTTAAATAATTAAGCATGGAGTTACCATATGACCCCTCAATTCCACTCTGAGGTGTACACCGAATGGAAATGAAAACATGGTCACAAAAACATGTACATGAATATTTAAAGCAGCATTATTCACAGTAGCAGAATGTCCATCAGCTGTTTAATAGATAAATAAAATGTGGTATAGCCATATAGTAGAATATTATTCAGATTTGTAAAAAGTAATGAAGTGCCAATATAGGTTACAATGTGGATGAACCTTGAAAATATTAAGCAAAGTAAAAGAACCCAGCCACAAAGGACCATGTGTTATATGATTCTATTCATATAAAGTATCTATCTACAACAGGAAAGTCTACAGAAATAGGAAGTATATCAGTGGCAGCTTAGGACTGAAAGTTGGGGGCAAGATAAAATAGAGAAGTGATAGCTAGAGGAATCAGGATTTCTTTTCGAGGTGATAAAGTTTAAAAGTTGACTGCAGTCATGTCTGTGAATATATTAAAAACCATTGATTTATACACTTTAAATGGATGACTGTATGATGTATTATATCTCAGTAAAACTGTTTTAAAAATTAACATTGTGAAAATGTTGATAGTTGTTAAAGTTGGGCAGTAGAAACTGAAGACACAATATGCTTTGTTCTTTGTGTCTCCGAAAATTGCTATAATAAAATGTTTTTTAAATACCCTTTTAAGTCTACGGCCATGCTATCCTAAACAAGCCCAATCCCGTCTGATCTCGAAAGCTAAGCAGGGTTGAGTCTGGTTAGTACTTGCATGGGAAACCACTTAGGAAGACCAGGTGCTATAAGCATCAAAAATAAAAAATTAAGGGATTGTAAGATGACAAGGTCCTTGCAATCTGTGAGGTCAACCAATGGTTGCCTCACCTAAAAAATAAATACACACATACACACCCTTTTAGATGAAGTTTAAATACTGTATGTATTGTTTTAAATAAGGTTGGTTTTTACTCTCAAATAGAAATGATGCACAGAACCGTCTAACGTATTAGTCATGATACTTTGTTATGCTTATATAAAAGCACTTACATTTACCCTCCAGTGCAACACATAGTTTGCATTATACTTGTCAGAGCTATTTTCATCAAGAAATGCCATCTATGTGTCCCCTTGCCAACATCTTTGCAGAGTTTACAACTTTCAGCAATTTATTGGCATGAACTATGCAATACTGTTAAGCAGCTGCTCTGCAGTTGAGCTGTTTTGATATGCCACCACTCCACACAAATAGTTTGTAGTAAATGGCCAAGATAAGTGCTTTTGGATACAGGAGAGAAATATATCTTTTTCATAGATGTTATTTGTACAATAACAGTCATCATCATCATCATCATCAACATCATTATCATTATCATCATCTGGAGGTTTCATAAGAATGTTCTTGCCCTTAACTCTTTCATTTTCAAGAGTAATTATTGTACTGCAATGTGGTTATTATTGTTTGGTTTGTTTTTATCCTAAGCCTTAATTATATGATCAGATGTAAATCTACATTTATTAATTTTAATAAATAGTTCGTTCATTCTTGAAGCTACTGTAGTTTTCTTATGTGTTTGATATACTAGAATTATATTATTTATACTATTAGCTTTTTGAAAATATGAAGTCACATCAGAATTAATGAATATTATTATAAATTAGACTTATAGAATAGTATTTAAAGGTCTCAAAAAGTGATAAAAGGATAAAGATGATTGGCACTTCTGCAGCATTTGAATTTTAAAATAAACCACCAGTAATTCTATAATCTAAAAACAAAACAGGAATTTAAAAATATTTTTTGAAAGATGGTTTCTAAATTAATGGAAAATTTGCTAGGAATAGGCTAGAACTGTTCAAAATGAAAGGCTCTAGCTTAAGACACTGCATATTTTGGCATTTTGAGGATAAGAGCCTCCTTTCTGCTTGAGAACCCTAGAGTGAAATCTGCTAGACATATTTTCTCGTCCACCTGTACAGATATTGTACTCCACTCTCTCATTCTGTTATTATGAATGGCCCCTACTAACAGAAAGAAAACATTTAATCTGTTCTTTGTTCATAAGTTGGAACACACAACCAAAGACCATCAGAAACTGGAAGAAAATTAATAGCATAAAAGAGAAAAATCACAACGAACAGAAACTGAACCCCTTCTCAGAGGAAGGAAAATTCTGGAGCAGAAAAAAAAGTTGTTAAATAGTATAATTAGTTTCTTCAGAAAGGTTTGAGGAATAGTATTTTTCTAAAATAAGAAACAGTCGACAAAAAAAATTGTGATAGTTTAGAAATTTGTTAATATCAAAATTATCAAGTTATTATCAGTAAAAATGCCAGTAGAGGGATGTGAGGAAAAGTAACAAACTCTCCTGAAACTCAGAAAAAGGATAAAAGATGAAATTAATAGGGAACAGCTAAACAACATAGAAGATTCCAGTGAGAAAAAAAAATATGTACAATAAGAATCAGCTTGGCATCATGGTCCTCAGAAATTTAACTTTAGAAGACAGAGATAATACCATCAATATTCTGAAGGAAAGCACATACATTCTTCCACAATACCCCCTAAGAAACTTATTAGATTGTATGCCATCAAAACAGAGAGAGAGAAATTTAAGAAATAATGAAACTTGTCAAGATGTGGAAGAGAAAAGAATTTCAGAATAACAAGTGTGCATCATTCTTAAAAACAGCACAAAATTGATTCTAGCAAACGTGATAACGAAGCTGGGTAATCTTAGGTAATATTTTTTAAGAGATATATACTGTTTCCATCAACCAAGGAAAAAAAGGCAGGACTCAAAGAAGAGAAAGGAATAATTCTGTAAGAAAGTCAGAGTTAAAATAGAAACTTCAATAAGTGGCATGATTTTGAGCAATAGGTGCAATGTAAGAAAAAGAATCCAGTTGAACTTGGTATTTGAAGCCTTGTCCTTTGAACATTAGCAGTTCCTTTTCTGTGAATCTAATCACTCTCTCTGCTCTGCAGTGAACAGTATTTATAAATTATTAGACAATACTACAAATAATCCTACTGACCAATCAGAAAAGGACAGTTACAGAACAGAAGATAGCAGAATGAAAAGCTAGGAAAATGAAACGTAAAAGTCAAGTCCAAACAATAGGAACAGAATCTTAAATAGGAGATGGAACCAGCAATCAAGAGCCAGACAAGAACATGGTAAGAACTAAACAAGGTTAGGAATGAACCAGATTTCAAAATGACTTCATCTTACCAAAGGATTCTGTTTAGTAGTGGTAAATATGTTTTCTAGTTCTTGTATGTTATGTTTTTGTTTGTTTTGTCGCTTTTTAAATTGGGATCTTGTGAATCACAACCATTTCATTAGGGCAATTAGACCAGGACAATTTATGCTGAAAATGGAGGCGAGAGATATATTTAAGTATTTTCATGGTTAAGAAGACGCAACGTCATAAAAGGTCTTCCTATGTATGTGTATGTGTATATATGTATATGTGTATAATCCCACCCCCATCCCTAAGAATAAAGCCAAAAACATTCCTTAGCTATTAAACACTAAAACAGTATGACAAAGGTACATGAATAAATAGACCATTGGAATAGAGTTTAATCTAAAAATAAATCATACACATATGGAAGTTTAGTATATGATGAAGATAGCATCTCAAATTGGTGAGGAAAAAAATTATCTGTGGTACGTAATGTTTTTATTTCATAATAACATGGGGAAAAAAGATGTTGAATTCACACCTATTACCACAAGCCAGAATAAACTTCAAGCCTAAATGTTTGAAAAAGAAAAGAAAATGAAATTATAAAAGTAACTTGAGGAAATGGAAAAAGAAACCACGGAGAGAAGGCCATAAAATTAAAGATTGACCTATTCAGCTACATTAGAATCAGAAAGTACAAAGCAAAAAAAAAAGTTCAAAGTCGAACAAAAATTAATGGAAAAAAACCTGTCACTCGTTTTATAAAGGGCTAATCTCTCTAACATATGAAGAACTCCTTGAAATGTATAAAAAAATGACCAATCACCCTTCAGGAAAATAGGTCCAGGACAGTAGCAGAGAAGGAAATACCTTTATAGATATGAAAAGCTTCTCAATCCACAGTAGAAGACATGCAGAATAAACATACCCAAACACTTCTCAGACTGGCAAAAATCCTAAGAGGTAGCACAAATATATATTTTATCAATTAGGAATCTAAAGCTCATTGAACCAGAATAGATTAAGCCTAAATTTACACGATTACTAATAGTCAGGAATAGATGTATCTGACTTCTAACCTAATATTAAAATATTCCCACTACATGTGCTTTGCTTTCTGTGTGTTCAGTATATAATGGTATCTTGAATACTATTTGATGTCAAAGTGGAATTTTCTTTACTCAACTTTACCATTGATGTGAAAGGGATCATCTAATGATCAGACAATAAAACTGAAGAAAATTGTTCTACATCTTACTTATATCCATTGTAGCTTTATTATCCTAATAGAAATTTTATGAAATTTGTTGTTTTTAAAGTATTTCTTCCTAGATTTCCAAAGCTGTAGTAACATTATTTAATACCATCAGTGAACAAAAGCAGTACGTGGACAACACCCTGAGTTGGGGGTGGTGGATAAAGCAAAGCCCTGTGAATTTCCCTTCTGCCTCCTACCCAGCATCAGGGATGATCTGTTTCCTGTAACTGCTCCTATACCAGTAGCAGCGGGAATCCGAAAAGAAACAAAATTATGGCCTCCACAAGGGCACTTAGGGGCCAAAGCCCTCTGCCTAGTACACCTGCAACTCCTTCCTTTTCTCCTTTCTCATCCTTGTTGTCCCCCCATCTCCTTCCCCTTTGCCTTACGTATGATCCCCTTTACCTTACATATCTACAGAATAATGATAGGTCAGAAAGAAATAGTTTTTCTATTATTTTTTTCTCCTCATACCAAGGTGTAAAAGTTATTACTCGTAAGGACAGATTCCTTCAGGTAGAAAATTTTCTTTTGATACGCTGAGAGACTGTCATCTCCCCTTTCCCTTCTACTTATTGTAGTAAATAGAATAGGAACTAAAAGCTACCATAACAGCAGACGTGTCTAACATTAAATCAGTGATTGTAGATTTCACTGTGGGGGAGCATATAAATGAAATAACATAATCTTGAAGGGGAAAATAGAGCCTTAAAAGGCTCAAATAATAATATATCAGATTGGCGAGAATCTGAGGCATAGCCATTCTCGTGTGCATTGGCCTCCTCAGCCCCATTACTACAGGAGGGAGCAAGAGGATTCTAGTACCATTTCTTCTAGCTCCTCTCCTGGCCCTAAGATTTATTAAGCTCTGTAGCTTAAACTCAACAGCTCTGTTTTAAAATACCCACTCAAGCTAGATGGTTCTAAATAGAACTAATGACAGCCAGAAAAAAAAAAGGCCTGTAGGAACTTGCTCTGACACAGAGAGCTGATGTCTATAAACAGATTAGTAGAAGGAAGCAGAACATCTTTCTCTCACTATAACTTTGTGTCTTGGCATGAAGATGAAATAAAATAATAGGAAAAAAATACTTCTAACACAGCCTACCACTGTTGTACAGATAATAAAGGAGAACTTAGTTTGTCCTCTCTCCATGTGCTTGTGTTTGATTAAAATAATTTAGTGATTAACCAAAAATTACTAAATAGTGATAGGTTCTACAGGTATGACTATGGGAAAAATAAGACAAAATAGACTTGGAGAAGGGAATGAGTGAAAATTTTTATTGAGTTCTTCAAGAAGTTCAGCATAATAATTCTAAATTCAGACAGAAACTGGATAAAGCTAAATCCTGTTTTCATTTGTAAAAGAATAGGGAATAACATGGTTAAAGAAATCCCAAAGCTGTATTAAACTTACTGTTTGACCTGATGGTTAGTAACTAAAAAAAAATCTTTTGGACTTTTTTTTTTCCTGCCATCTTCATATAAGATTTTAAAAGGAAATGGGTAGGTTACGAGGAAGAAAAAAAAAGTTAAATGCCTAAATAATCAACTTGACAAACGTGTTAAAATATTACAGTGGAAAGTAACTATGCCAGTGGTTGCCAAATTAGTCTCTTCCTTAAAATCACCTGGAGATCTTTTAAAATTTCTAAAGCCAAGGCCACACCTCAATGCAGTTATCTCACAGTCTCTAACAGTCTCTGGGGGTGGCACACAGACACCAATAGTTTTTGAAGCTCCACAGGTGATTCCAGTGTGCAGAAAAGTTTGGGAACCATTAGACTATAGAATGATATATGTATCATTTATCATACTAAAACCATTAGTGACTGAGATTCAGATGTCATAATTGTTCATTAATGTGTTATTTTCACAACTGTCCTCATCTTTTATATTGCTTCAAATGTTTCTTCTACTTCAAGAATAAAAATACATGCTTTAACTTCAATCAGAATTAGTCTACTTACTAAAATCATACTTGCCTTTTTCTTCTGTTTTCATATAATGACAGGAATTGGCAGCAATGAAACAGATTGTCACTAATATGCGCAATAAGCGTTCTGAGGACACATTACTTCTTACTAAAACAGAATCAAAAACTGTGACAGAAAATCAGAAATCAAAGACTTCAAATGTGCCTACAGAACGTGAAGACAATATATTTATACCCAAACCAACACTCTTCGTAAGTACAAAAAAAAGCCTAAGAATTTTAATCTCTCTGATTTTCACTAAATATGGTCTACTTAAATTTCTTTCCTCTCATTCATATTGGTTTTAAACAAATTTTAATAGTTTAATGGAAGGGCCTGGAAATATCTGTATTAAGCTATTTTTTGAATACATATACATAAAACCTATCTTTACAGCTGGTAATTTGGTTTTATATTTTTAGTTAACATAATGGACTTTGCCCAAAAATTAGCCTTATTCTAACATTTACCTCCTCCAGTTTCCCAGGACATTTTATATAAATTTTTAGTTTTTATAAGAATAAAAGGGATGCACAATATCACCTGCCCTCTTTTATTTGTAAAATAGTATGTTCTAAAAGTTTTCGCATAAAGTATAAAACCTATCATATTAATGTTAAATGAATTGCTTATTAGGTAAAAATATGTGTACACAGAAAGTAGTTAAAGAATAAGAAGTTAGAAAAATTTGAAACATTTAACAAATAGAATAACAATAAAAATAAAATCAAAATAGGAGTGACATTAAATATTTCACTGTACTTTAACATGGTTTCTCATCTATGCTTTAATTTCTTAGAAGAAACATGATTTTTACTATCAGAACATAGACATACTCAAAACCAGAAAGATTTTCTCTGCCATATTCTGATTCAGTGAGTCCCCAGAATCTTAATTTTTTAAAACTCCCTAGATGATTCTAATAATCAGTCACATATGGGAGCTTCAGATCTAAACTGTTTCATTATACATTCAGATAATGCTACTCCAGATCAGTGAGATTACACAATTCAACCTTTTTTAAAAATGACAGTGCTACAATCTAGATGAAATAAGAAAGGAGTAATTGTCGTAAGGATCTTTGTGGCAGTAATGGAGACTATAAACTGACAGGATGGAGAAAACAGGAAGCCTAGATTGACTAGCCCAGGGACAAGGCCACAATATGGATTTCTGCAGCAGAGTCCATGGATTTTTTTCCTGTAGTGGTACATCACCTTCTCTTTGTTTCTCTCCTAGTTTCTGCTTACGCATAGTTTCCACTTCCTCGTCAACTTGCTCACGGCCCCTTGTCCTGAGACACGTTTCTCTGCATTCTTCCCACATCTCTTATTATCTAGTTCATCCTTGTTGGGAGCAAGAATGTAATTGGCACAGCTCATCCTTGTTGGGTGATACCCCTTTATGGCAAGACTTGTGAAGGTTATTAGCCAGCCTGCTGAATGGCTGCCCTTATTAGCAAGCAGGGGTCACATGTTACCAAATGAAGCTGCTTAGGGCTGTTTATTCAGAAGGACCTTGAGTAAGTTTTCCTCTGAAAGTGGGCTGAAATTATGGCAGACACTATGATATGTCTATTATTATCTGCAGGAAGAGAGCAGACAGAATACATAGGTGTTAATGGGAAACATAAAGTCAGATGGAAACCACAAGATAACAGCCAAAGACTTAAAGCCTACCACACTTTCTGATCTGCTTTTCTGACCCTTCTCTGTTCCAAGCAATGAACTATTCCTTCTTACCCCGACATCCTGCATTTCTTAGCTTGGTAACCTGATTACGATATCTTAAAATTCTGATTGTAACCAGTACATAAGTAATAGTGAGATTTCTCCAGTACCTTAAGATATTATGCAGTGAGAATAAAATTATGAAGATTCAAAATATAAAGTATTAATTGAATAGGTTTTATACCCTTCTTTATGCATATCTGTATTTTCTCCTACAATAAACTATATCTTGCGTAAGAGAAGATTTTTCAGAGGCATGAGTTCATCTATGTTCTAATGAAAACCGAGAGATAATACTGTAAACCAGTCAAGTGAAGATGATGTGCTAATAATGCAGAATTAGACATGTGAACTGACTGGGTCACCTGGAAAAAGACATTTAAAAGCTCAGTGCTGGTTCTTCTCCATAAAGTTAAGAAATTTATGAGAAATGAGGTCCAGACTCCTTTTTTACTAACATGCTATGATTCTCTTACGGCATCACAATTTTTAGTTATTATTTTTACTTTTCAATTTTTCATAACAGTATTTTTCTTAAATCTTCTCTGATCTTGCTAATAAAGAATTTATAATGCAAATGTTTGAAAATAACTTCTAATAATTTCATAACCTTATGATTTTATAGCTGAAATGAAAACATTTCTAATTTACTTCCAGATCCTTTGGCTGAATTATTTGCTGTTAGTATTTTCCTTGATATTAAATTTAATAATAGGTGGATAGATGGGTACATGTTTGTATATGGTTTATAATGCATTAAAAATATGAAGAAAGTACAAAACTGTTAACTGGACAATGAAGAGGAAGTAGAACTATGATAATAAAGGAGGAAGAATAAGAGCTTGAGACATTTTTTCTTAATACACTTTTATAGTCATATGACTTTTGCAGCACTCGTGTCATATTTACATATGAAGGCAACCCCAAAAGGTGCATTTTATGGAAAAGCTCTGGCCATTGAAATTACAGATTTGGCAGAGTTCTTTTTTAGGCATTTAATGCACCAACAAAGACTAGTTTAAACCATAGAATGTTAGTGCTTGAAGGACGGAAGCTATATTTCCTTTGTCTTGCACACCACAGCACATGAACAAAGCAGATACTCAATAAGATAAAAATCTAATTTAACAAGTATATACTGACTATATGCAAGAACCTATGGCTAAACATTATAGAATATCTGCTCATTGAGATACAGATTAGCTTTAAAGATGCTTCTCCAGGATCAGGGATAAGTAAATAACAATAATATAAGATGAAATTAAGTGGAGTGCTTTAAAGGAAATACAAACTACTGTGGAAATTCAAAGAAAGAATAGATACTGTGATATTCAATGGCTTCTGGAACAAGAAAGTATTTGAAATTGACCTTGAGGAATGTCTAGGATTTGACAAGTGACAGTGAGGGTTAAAGAGTTAGAAATTCCAAAGGCTGAGAAAGTGTAATTTTCACAAAATATTTTCTAATTTTTGTTCTTTTTCATTATTCATGAATAGATAGGATAATATGTATTTTCTATATCTGGGCTTTTTTTCTCTTTTTACTGTACTCTTTTGCCTAACCAACCATTTCACCATTCACTTACACTTTTCCTTAGAAAAAGAATACAGTAGATAGGATATACCTAGGATAGTCAAATTCATAGAGGCAGAGAGTAGAATGAGGGTCTCCAGGGACTAGGGGGAATGGGAAGCTATCGTTTAATGGGTACCGAGTTTCAGTTATGCAAGGTAAAAAGAGTTTTGTGGTTGGATGGTAGTGATGGTAGCACAGTGTGAATGTACTGATGTCACTGAACTGGACTCTTAAAATGGATAAGATGGTAAATTTTATGTTATGTGTATATTACCATAATTTTAAATTTTTTTAAGTTGATAGGTTATAAAAACAGGTTTTCTCATTATTCATGAGGAAAAGTTTATAATTTCATCAAAAAATGAATTTAGCAGTTATTTGTTATATATAATATAATGAATACAATTGGATGTATTCAGGCAAATGACACAGGATGCCACACTAGGGTAGCACAGGATCATGTCCTAACTCTGCACTTCTCAACATTTTTCACATCATAACACACCTAGAAAAGTATATTTGTATGGCACACCAGGGCAAATGAACTTTGCTAATAGATTGATGGGGCTCCAGCCATCTCTGGGAGTTGAGGGGATCAGTAGCTCATCATTCTTGTCACATTTGTTTGGAAGCTCTGGTCTCACTTTTTAAAGTTGAATCTAGGTTTATCTCACCAAAGCATGCTCAGACCTCAAGATATCTAGTTATGTACATTTACATTTTAAAAAGTAATTTTTCAATTTCTAGTGTCAGAAATATAGTTGGAACCTCTTCATGATGTAATTGAGCTGGTAAGCTAAATTGGAAATAAGAATTTCTTAGTGAGCATGGGAGTAAGGCAGTGAGGGTTGGATGATGTGCGCCATTTCTGTTAAGCTGGTGGGAAGGCTGGGTCAGTTAGGCTCACTTCATTCGGGCTCTACCTCTAAGGACTCATCAGAACAAAGTAATTCTATCAACTAAACATAGCCTTTCTGTAGAAAAGTGGCAGGAGTTGAAAACTAAAAGATTCTTAATTTCTAGCTCTTTTTCTAGAATCCAGGAATAATCCACCAGGTTTACTATCAGTCATCATCAATCAGCATTTATCAGTCATCATTCTTTTTCATTTTTCTTTCTCAGTATTTTATAACCCCCAAGTTATGTATTAATGTTTTAGTTGACTAATTCTGGATGACACAAGGGTACCTATCTTATTAGTTATTTGTCTCCAGTACCACATTGTAACATGGTAGGTTTCTAATTAATCCTATCATTTGTTTCTTCCACAGCCCTCTGAGCTGTTTCCTAAAAACAGTTTACTTTAGAGCCTGTTAACACTCTACTAACCTAGGTTTTCATTAATTTGTACTATTTCTTTATAAAACTACAAATTAACCTAAACCGGCACATAAAAATTTTAGTAAATTTTTTTATTTTTAAGCAAAGCAACCCTTGGTTGACCTCACAGATTGCAAGGATCTTGTCAGTTTACGATCCCTTATTTTTTATTTTTTTATTTTTTACTTTTTACACCTATAGCACCTGGTATTTGTAGGTGGCCTCCCATCCAAGTACTAACCAGGCCCAACCCTGCTTAGCTTCTGAAATAATACAGGATTGGGCTTGTTCAGGGTAGCATGGCCGTAGCAGCACATAAAAATTTAAGCAGTGTTTCCAATGTATAAGGTTACTTTTAAGTAATTTATATCTTATAATGTGCATATGAGTTCATATAATAGAGTTTATAAGAGCCTTAAAAAACTAATCAGAGAATATCATCAAATTGAAAAAAAAATCAAAAGTGTGAAATAGTCAGAAAATAAGGGCTTTCCTCAGTTAAAGTGTTAATAACTGAAGAGGCATAAAAAAATTGTTGCATAAAACACCATTTTAAGTGTATGAAGGGTAAATAACCTAATTAATATAGTAATATAAAAGAAATAACACTGTTTAAATAATAGTGGAATTGAAAAAATAAAAAGCAGTTAATTGTATATCTGATTTGTTTTATTGTGCCTACTTTATTTAACAGTCATCTATCATGAGTCAGCAAATTTTTCTTTATAGGGCAAGACAGTAAATATTTCAAGCTTGTGAGCTATGTACAATGTCTTTTGCATATTGTTTGTTTCCTTGTTTTTATCTTTCTTTAAAAATGTCAAATCCATTCTTAGAGGGCAACTTATACAAAAACAGCTCAGGGACCAGTGATCTAGCTTATGTGTCTTAACTCAATACTAATCAGGAGTGGTAAAGGCCTAGAAAACAACAGTATCTGTAATTTAGGGCTCTCACCTACAGATATGACCTTACTGATAAATCATCTAGGAATGAAGAGTATACAACTCATGAGAATCAGAATTCAACTTTCCAGAGTCACTGTTATCTATCTGCATTGGAATTTGCTTGAATTTTGGTCATGATTAGATACAGATACTGATGTAAATGAGAAATCACTGTAACATAGTCTGCCCTGATGTAACTAACAGATAACTGGAATTTCAGAATTGTGGATGATACAGGGATCAGCCAGTCAGTACTCTCATTAATATATATATAACATTAAGATTAAAAATGTCGAGAAATAAATTTGTTCATTTAACCAACATTTATTGAACATTATTTTTTGACCTCAAGTAATGCAGTTTATTGAGTGACTGATTCAAGTAAATAGTTGTAATAATTTTTTAATAAGTTAAGTATCGAAGGCTTTAAGTTCTTGAAAGGAACACTAAAGAAGCCTTAAGGTATTAGAGCACGCTTCTTAGGGGAGGTGACTTTTGAGCTGAGTCTGAAAAAAGAAATAGGAGTGAGTTCTTCAGGCAGAAAACATCAAGCAGGAAATACTATTCATAGTTAACATTTATTAAGGGCTTTTACATTCATTATCTCATTTTATTCTCTCAACACCCTCTGATGTAGGTTACTATATCAGTCAAGGTCCTTTCACCAAACAGATGTCATGTTCTGAAGGGACCGTTTGCAAGAATATGGAAACTAAGTGATGATGAACATTTCCAGACTAGTAACTATGCAGAGCTATAATCACCCCATGGCCTCAAAGGTCAGGAGAGGGATTGGAGCCTTCTTATGGAAACTGATCTTCTGTAGAAGAATTTAGCTACTACCAAACCATGGCCAGGCAAAGAAGGAGCTGGGGAGTAAACATCCCAGTTCTTTTCTCCTACCGAAAAGCCCGCCGTGCATCCCAATAACTAAACCTAATCAGAAACCAGAAGATGCTGCTGACAGACAGCTTCCCTGGGGCACAGAGCAGGGTGGGAAGGGATGAAGAGTAGATCTGAGGGTCCCCAGAATATCCAGTTATTTTTTATTCTCTTCGTATTACATAGGAGATATCTGATAAGTCATCAAGTTTCCCAAGTTTACAAATGAATGGATAGAGCTTGTTTCATTCCAGAACTTGTTCTCTATACTGTGGTCAAGCCACAGAAATCAAAGGCAGCTTGGCACTGGGTACCTATTGCAAGCCAGACACGTTCCTGTGTGCTAAAGATACAACATGAAACAAAATAAACACAACGTATTTAAGGATGAGTGTCAGTATCTAGGAATTGTGTTCTACTGCTAGTTCAGCAGCCAGAGCAAATGGTTGGGTCTCTCAGATAAAGGCCTGAATATAATAAGCCTTTCAAAGACTAATATGCAGCCCTTTGAAGTTATCAAGGACCTAAGTTCACATCTGCATTTTAAGGTGGAAGCAAGAAAAAATGGGGCAGAAAACATCTCCCTTCCCAGCGGATTTTTCCCATAAGTGCTACACAGCTTCTACTTATATATACCCCATTGGCCAGAACCTAGTCAAACGGCTGCTTGTAGTAGAAAAAGAGGTTGACTATTGTAGTTTTTTACCTGAATGAGCCCATTACTCTCCTAATAAAATAAGAGTTCTCTTATTAAGAAGGGGAAAAGATGTAAGTTATGCAGTCGGCAGGCTCTGTCACAAGGCCTTAATCCATTTTTATATCCCATAGCCTTCAGAAGGGCCTGGCACATACTAGGTGTTCAATAAAGTGCTACTCAACTAATTCAACTACAAATAATTTAGTTTACATAGGAGAGTGTCAAGAGATAGAATCAGATAGCTGAGTGTGAGCCAAACCCTAACAGTCTCTGTCTTCTAAGTTAAAGTAGTAAGAACATGACTGAAAGTGCAGTGCTCCCACAAAACCTGGGAATGAGGAACAGGCATAAGTCCTATAGGAGCAAGCTGTAGAATTAACTTAAAATAGTTATGATCAAAGATTCAAAAAGTCAAGTTAACAGAAGTAGAAAAGCAGTTAATCCCTAGGACAGAGGTACTTCACTGTGGCAAACCTTCATGAATGCATCTGAAGAAAGAATGTGTGGACTAAATACCAATAAAAGGAATTAGGAGGAACTGTCTGCCATTGAAATTATACTGACCTTTTTAAGTCGTAAGATTCTGTTTTAACATCAAAAGTTTAATTTAACTTCTTCCCATACACACATAGTAGTAATAAAGCTTTTAATGCCAGTCAATTGAGAAAATGAAGATGCACAAATTCTAGACCTTTTGCTATAAGCTTGAAGAATTATAGCTTGCTCTATAGAAGTTGCTTTTAGATTCATGTTTGTCTAGGAGCTACGGTTAAGAAAACCAGTTTACATTGTGACCTAGTGATGATTAAAGTTTCTACGGCAGGGTATTCTGATATTTTCTGTTCCAGTGGGCTTAGTTTTTTTTCTTTTTTTCTTCAAGTCTGGTCTTTACCCATTAAATTAATTTCCTTACCCATGGGTTGAGACCTACAGTTTTTTTTTTTCTTTCAGTTTTATTGAGGTATAATTGAAAAGACCTACAGTTTCAAAATCACTAGCATAGGTGTTCTTCTATGACTGTGATTGTGAGAGCCTTAGACTTTTCACTGATTCTCCTTTTCCAGTCACCCAAAACTCTTGATCTTATTATGAGGAACCAATCCATTCCC
The DNA here is from genome assembly GCA_030015415.1 of Cynopterus sphinx. Taxonomy (NCBI): domain Eukaryota; kingdom Metazoa; phylum Chordata; class Mammalia; order Chiroptera; family Pteropodidae; genus Cynopterus; species Cynopterus sphinx. Next base: position 18,468,835 of record CM057381.1, read on the forward strand.
AAGTGTTACTCTGACTTTTCCTCATAGTCTGTGACTATTTAAAAAAAAAAAAAATACTGGCAAAACTAACAGGCATTTCTAGCCAAATGACAATTGCATTTCTCATCACCAGTTAATAAACACATTCTAATTTGTACTTTGGTATCTTTTGGACTGGGTTAGCCGCAGCCACCTTTGAATTCTCTTGGTAGACAGGACCTGGCCTTTCCCTGCCATGGAAGCTTCTTTCACCTTTAATACTAAGGACCTTGGACTTTCTTTTAAAGAAAAACTTGTGAGGTGTTTTAATGCAAATTTGCATTTTAGAAAGATAAGCTTGGAAAGATTGTGGACTTTGAATTGAACAGAATAGAGAAGAGCTCCAAATCAGGGTTAGGAAGCTATGCAGGAACCAAGCCAGAGATTATAAGAACCCAAGGTAAGCCGATGGGGTCAAGATAGGAACAGAATGAGGAAAAAGGATATTTCAGGAAAAGGGAGGGACTGTTTAAAATAGATGTAGCAAGTGAAAAGAAGGAGAACTTTTAAAATGAAGAAAAATCAAACCTTTCTGGTTGGGATGACTGAGCAAAGTATGGTACCATTTGACAAGACAGAGAATATGGACAGTTAGGGGAGTCCATTTGGGCATACTGAATTTTTGTTGCCTGTGGGGACCATGTGGAAAGTATTTATAACTCAAATTAGAGGTGAGATGTATAGATGCGGGGGAGGGGAGACCAACGGCTTATTCCAAGGTAACTGAAGCTGGTCGAGGGTGTGGCTAAGGCCAAGAAGAGCTGATCATTGATGTCACTTCCACCATTTAGTGTATCAGCTATGGCATATAAAACTATTTAAAAAAAGGCAAAATTATAAGATATATATTACTATATGCATATATGTGTGTATATTTAGGAATGTGGTCTTTCATAGTTTTAAACAGATATCAGTGGGAAAGCAGTGAACTGCATATCTAATTTATTATAATACATAAAATAGGATGCTTTGGAAAGGAGCTCACAGTGCTTTATTCTGTAAGTCTACCTCCTTGTCTTTTTGTTACTATATATAGCCAAGCTCTTTTTAGACATAAGTGATTGAGCAATAAACCCAAAAAGTGCTCTGGTAAATACTGAGTAATTCAGAAGATCCAAAGCACAATGATTTGGATCTAGTAATTCTTCAATAAATATCTATTGAGTGAATGAATATCCATGTGTAGATAGATAAGACTGACAAAAAAAGAAGCTGTATCCTTGTTTTTTTATAATTCTCTTTGAAAATAGAAACAATTCATACAATACTCACCTATGCAGAATGTTAAGTACAGACTTTGAGCCAGAAAACACAGATGTGTGTTTTTCTCCAGACATACCAGGTGGTAGATTTATTCTGACAAAAGACAAAACCTTTGCCCTTAACTATTCTTCTGAATTAAGAAAAGCAATTATTTACTGTAATCTTACATAAAAAGCCCCAATATGTATTGGTACTTAGTTCTCTGAATCGCCTCTCTTGTCCTCTTAGTAAGTATTTTACTTGATTTTCTTTTTCTTCTTTTTTCTTTTTTTTTTAAACAGACCAAAAAAGAAGCACCTGAGTGGTTTAAGAAACAAAAGATGAAGACCTAGTGTTTTGGATGGATTTGCTGTGACATTGTTTACTCTTGAAGTTCTTCTGGTGAACAAAAAGTTTATCTGAATCATGTGCTTGGCATTTTTTAAATAACTAATTTAAAATTTATTTTAACTAAATGTTAAATTAACAGATTTCCGCATAATCAAATGTATAAAGTACAAACAATAGTATATTTGTTTTCATTTATCTATTTTGTTACAAAAATAAAAGTATACTCTATGATTTAAATTTTGGGGGCTTCCATAATTCTCAAGGCATTTTAAAGTATATGGCTTACAAGTATATTATGTAGTTATATTGGTGAGTACATTTTCTAACTATATAAATTCAGAGCTTATATGTCATAACATGAATACCAAGACACCTTAATGTTTTAAAATTAAGAATCATTTACAAAACCTACTAGAAGACTTCAAATGCTCAATAATCTCAGATATTATGTAGGTAGATGTTAATTGCTCTTTCTTTTGAAGGACTCACTCTGTTTTTTCTTCTATTTCATATTATAATTAACCAATAAAATCTCTTTCATTGGTTAAGTAAACTCTTTCATTGGTTAAGTAAAAATTTGATGGAAAGTCTCTTGACTTTATTTTTGACATTAGTCAAAAATATGCTAATTCAAATACAGTATGGACCAAATTTCTAGTCACTGAAAAAAAAATCAGTAGGATTTTCTTTTTCTTATCATAAAGTATGTTCCACAAGATATAATTTAAAACAAAGGTGTGTGTGTGTGAGTGTGTGTGTGTGTGTGTGTGTGTGTGTGTGTAAGAGACAGAATAGAAGAGGGGGAGAGGGACAGAGAGAAGAAAAGACATATTTATATATACCAGCTTTTCTCGACTACTGTTGAGATAGTGGCTGGATAATCCTTTATTCAGGGTGGGAGTGGAGGCAGCCCTTTGCATTGTAGGATGCTTAGCAGCATCTCTGGCCTCCACCACTACTCCTTTTCCCATTTGCCCCACAATAACTCACAAATTACATTCCTAACGTTACCCCCAAGTTTGCCATAAAATATTTTGCATTTTTTATTATTTCTGCATCACTCTAGTATATCGATAGTCTTTGGAAACAAACATTCTATTTATAGTATTGTATCTTTAGTAATTCAATCGCTGAATATGTCAAATCCTAGAAAACAGCATTCCTATATGAGCTGCACTTTTTTTTTTTCCCCAAACTGGAAAGGCTAAATGACAGTAGCGCCCTCCTCCCTGGTTATGATAACCAAAATGTCTTTTGTCCCCTGGGGTAGCAAAACATCCCCCACCTCCTAGTGAAGAATTGCTGATACACATATTAATGATTATTCTTGCAGATATTGCAAAAGATACTACCTGTTGAATGTGTTCTTTGAAAGTCTTGATAGCATAGGCTATTAGTTGAGTATGAAGTACAAAGAAAGCCTTTGATGATATATGCTTATAAATCTTGTCGGCCTGAAAACCCAAATCTCATTCCTCCTTTTTTTCATTTAGATACATCTTCTAATGTATCACTTTCTACAACAAAGTTTTGTGAAAATGGCCTCTATTCTGCACACATGTTAAATCCAAGATACCCTTGTAATTCATTAAAACTAAATTAACTTGTAGATATAATTTATTTCTTCTAAAATGCCAGAAGAATATTTCATTTTCAGTTCTAGTTACTAATCTAAAATCATTATATAATTTAATTTAACTCCATTTTTATATATATTTTAATATAAAGGAATACTGATTGCCAGGTTAAAGTAATGGTGTGGACAAAGGCCTAGAAATAGGAAATTTTGTATCTAATTTAAGAAATAGAAAGTACAGAGATGAAATTGAGGAAGTCTTCCTCCCTTCAAATCTTTAATTTTTTCCCTCCTTCTTCCCTTTTATTCTTGGGTATGAACTACTCTTTTTAAAAAATAGTTTATCATTTTCTACCATAACAATAAATCTCAGGGTTAGATTGTGACATGAAAGCTTTTGAGAGGACATTTGCGAATTTTCAGGTCAGAATCTACCCCTTCTAGACAATCTCTGTTCTACCATAATGATCTGCATTAGGTACTCTGTACTCTCTAATTCTGCTTACCATATTTTATAATCATTGTTAACTTGTCCATTTCCTTGAGGGCAAGAATGGTTCCTTATGCTTATGGGGTTTTTTTTTTTATTTGTTTGGTATTTTTTTGGGTCCTCAGTTTTTAGCACTGTGCCTTGAACTTAAATAGTAAATGTTAATTTGATGAATTTGTGCATGTAAGATACAGTGATATAACCTTTTTAATGTCTTAAAATTAGAGATGAGTTTTTCATATCAGAATCTATTCTAGCTCATTTCTTTGTCACTACAACTCTCGCCTTTCCTCTAAATTTCTGATTTCCCTTTTCTCACTTTTCCTTTCTCCTTCTTTGTTTTAATGGTTTAAAAAAATTTTACCATGGTACTCATTTTTAAGTGTACAGTTAAATATTGTATTCACTATGCAGTATATCTCCAGAACTTTGGATCTTTCACATACAAAACTCTATATGCATTCAGCAACTCTCCATTTCCCCTTCTCCTGTCCCAGCAACCCACCATTTCTTTGTTTCTAAGACTTTGACAGTTTTTGATACCTCATTTAAATGGAATCATACAGTAGTATTTGTCTTTGGTGACTGGCTTATTTCATGTAACAATGTCTTCAAAGTTCATCTGTGTTTCAGTATGTGTCAGATTTCCTTTTTTAAAGCTGAATAATAGTTTATTGTATGTATGTCCATAGTTTGTTTATTCTTTTATCCCTCAATGAGCATCTTAGTTTCTTCTACCTCTTGGCTGTGGTGAATCTCCTTCTCAACATTTATTGCATCCTCTCCTGGCCTTATTTTAAAAAGTAAACAAATAACAACAAAATTAACATTTTTTTTCTTGCTAAATGTCTTGTGAAGAGTTGACCAAATAGAAGTAACAGCTACCACTATCAAACTATTTCTATCTTCCAGTTTCTGTGTTATATGTTCACCACTCCTTAATTGTCATAGAGACTTTGCCAATTACGCATTATCTTCACTTTTAAAATGAAGAAACTGAAACTCAAAAGTAGATTAATGGCCCAAGAACAGACACGTAATAAATGTTACTTGTGGGGTTGAACCAAGTCAATGTGATTTCAGTGGCCATGCTTTTAGCTGTACAATATACTACTTCTCATACTTTGCTCCCTATCCCCTCCTCCCACCACAGTGAGGTAGAAAGAAGGGGAAAATCTTCATCTGTCAGCTTTTCTTGAAAAAAAAAGTTTAATTTCTGTCCAAGATAACTTCATGAATGTCGAATCTATTTGTAAAGATGTTCATGTTGCAATGATAAAGGATTGTAATGCTAAAGAAATCCTCGACTCTTCTAATAGTTCTTACTAACTTAATAGGATATGGTCAGCTTTTCAGAACCAACTAAATGGCACCTGTGGGTTTTATTGATTCATACATTCTTTCATTCAAAACACGTGAAGAACCTAAAATGTGTAAGGCATTCAAACTGTGAGTCGTTTGTCTTCATCTTTTTCTCAACAGGACCTGAAAAACTATTCTATGGTATCTCGACTACCGCAGGAGAGGGATTTTATTCTTATCACTCTCTATATAGGAATTTCTAAAAAGAGCTATCACAGTGACCCAGAGTACTCTGAATTCACTGCTGTACAGGCAGTGCTTGGATAATCCTCCCTTGTGAAGTTTAAGGTAACATTTTCAAATTTAGGGGAGATAGAAAAGAGTTCATTTTAATATTACTCATTTTAAAATGTAACTACTGTAAATGCTTCAAAGAAAGACTTCCTGAGGCTTGGAAAGCCACCAGACAAATCTCACCAGTTAGTCTCAAGAGTCCTCACTAGGTATCCTTTACTTTGGTTTGATTTACGAGTCTATAGTCCAGTCCTCAGCTTTACGGGCTCAGAAACTTAATTTTATTAAAGCACTGAAAGTGATACATCTTTCAAGAGTATGCCCACACTTACTGGTACATAAATCAATGTATTAATTTTGAGTGAAAAGTAAAACTATTATATAAAAGAATATGGCTTACTGGGATCAGCACAAATGGGACATTCCCTATTTTCCCTTGGCTTCCTCTTGTACACTTATCGTTTTCTTCATTCCTCCTCTTCTGATCATAAAACATTCAAATATATTTCACAGTTTCTTTTTCTCCATAATTTTTTTTTTCTGCTCCATACTTATTATCTTGATAATTTGTATTTCCTGGCTTCTGTTACTATATGCCAATATTCCCAAGTTTACATATCTCTAGTCCAAGCTGTTCCTTTTAATTTAACGCCTGCCTACTTAATGTCCATAATAGAATTTCTCGTTGTGAATTGAAAGTGTACAAAAGTGAAATCACCTAGTTTCTTCTTCAGTGTTCCCAGTTTCAGTAAATGGTACACCACTTCTCTCATTAACCTCCAAGCAATCAATCACCAAACCCTGTTGATCTGCCTCATGAATATTTCCTTTTATTTTTTACTCTTGATCGTGAAAGTTTTCAAATACACAACAGGAATACTGGGGTGACAGTTTCACTGTCTTGATTGTGGTGATGGTGTCATGAGGGCATACATGTATCCATGTGTATCAAATTGTATATTTTTTAAATGTGCAGTTTAGTGTATGTCAGTTGTACCTCGATAAAGATGTTTAAAAAGAAGAAAGAAAAAGTTAGGAAATCATTTAATTACCCCTGATGAAATAAATGATCCAGGCGTCAATCACCAATGAATGCGAAAGCAGGTAGATACAAGGATAATAGGGAACTTTATAACAGACCATGACCACCTAAATTCTCTAATCAACCTTAGCATCTCTAAAATTGGGACAACTAGCAATTATGAGCCTCGATAGTGAAGTATAAAAACATCACCTATGTAGTTTCCTTGCCAAAAAGAATGTTTTTAACTCTAATCAAATTAAATTTTCATATCTAACTTCCAGTCTATGGAAGAAATAAACAAGATACTGGTCAAGCTGAATGACACCATGAAGACGGAATCAACTAAATCCAGAATGTAGAACATTCTGGGCATTGGGAATGGTAAGTATTTTAAAATGGAGGTGGGAAATCATGAGTCCCTACTAATAAACCCAATTCTAACTTAAGATTTTTCTAAAGATATTGATGTCTTTCATTTTACTCTTCATATTTCATTTCCTACATGTGAATTTCTATCACCACCTTAGTTCAAGCCCTTATTGTCATTAGTCTCCTAACTTATCTCCTTTTAAATCTGTTCATGCCTCTCTCCAAACCATTCTCCATAGCAAATATGCAGATTTGTTTCTTTTACACTACAATTCTTAATTTTGAATTTAATTTACAGTATATCCAAGGTATGAGTAAGATAGGAACTTGGAAAACAGATCAAAATTGATATATAAGCTAAGAGCACTGTATGTCATGTTTCAATAATTTTAATACAAACCTTTTAAATGACCAAATAGATGAGTAATTTTACTTGCTTTAAACCCACATAAAACAGATTTGTTTCTTTCATGTGAGACAGATAGAACTTTTTTTTAATTATTCATTTAATGCAATCATGGCAATTTTAATCATAAAATGTATGTCATTGGCAAATTTTTAAATTATTGACTATATTGATCATCATCTAAAATTTGCAATAGTTGCAGAAAGGCATTTTACTTGCTGCCTTCATAGACCAGAAGTTTACAATTTACCTTAAAAGACTGTTCTGTCGGCATAACATTATCAAGATAAATGCTTCTAAATAGATGGATAAAAACATTTTATTACCGCTGTAGATTTCCAAGGTATCCATAATTTAGCCAATTTTTTTTTTTTTTCAGTTCTTAAACTAGAAGTGTGCTGTGCTTTCTTTATCTTCAAGGAAGGTATCTTTAGTTTAGAAAAATCTTCACAAATTTAAGTAAGCTAACTTTAGATACATTATTTTGTCTTCGGGGCTTTATTTTTCATTGTTCTTTTTTTTATAATTGAGCACTTTCAAAGTCAAAAATATAACATTACCTATTACATTTAATTCTGTAAGTAACAAAGCTCTAAACTGTATCAAGCTATTCAAAAATCTAACATATTGCCCCAAAAAGAATGGAATGGAACAGAATAAAAATGACTCCTCTTAGCCCAGATGTATAAAATATTTTTTCTCAGTTTTTCTAATAATGGAAAAGGTTCTGTATCACTTACTAGGGGAAAATAAGTTTTAAGCTCTAATTATTTAAATTATTCAATTTCACAGCAGATACTACAGCAGTTGTGAATCCTTATTGTTAACAGTTTCATAAAAGCTAATCAGTTTCAAGCACAGAAAAAGATACACTAAAATTATATTTTTTCTTTAATTTTCTAAAATGTTCTGACTTGTGGAATAAATGAACTAAGCCGAGAAAAAATTATAATTTGAAATTTCTTCTTTCTAATAAAATATGAGCTCAATAAATGAGAAAAAATGTAAGAGGCTGATTAAGAAACTTGAGTATCATCTTTGACATCTTAGGGAAATGCATTGAACATCTTTCAGTTGATTTATCTTCATATGCTCCTTCAAAGTGAGCCTAGAATGAAGGGGCCCAGGGAGACTGTCGTGACTACTAAATATTTGTAAAACCTTTTTATTATATACTATTATTATTTTATAATTTTACTCTATCGCTCTGTAATTGGCATGATGATTCTGGGAACGTTGGCCAGGTCTTTGACACATTTTTTTTTTTTTTTTTTTTGTGGTAGAAACACCTAAGTTTACCATCTTAATTTTTAAATTAAGTATCTACTGGTGTGCTTGTAAGTGGTTAACAGCCAGCTCCCAGGAAATAGTACCTAGATTTGGCGAGACCTAGAATAAATACTTCCACTGTGACCAGCACCAAACCACCAAAGTGACACTGGACAGAGATGCACACATTGGACCCTAAGGTGCGTTTGAATCCTGCACGCCACATCCTGTCTGTGTTTAAAAGTCCTTTTGAGATAGTAGCTACATTACTCACTGGCCCTTTTTCAGTTCCTTAAACGTTCCCGGCTTTCTTCTCAGCATCTTCACCACATGCTGATGTCTCTGCCTGGAATACTGCATCCTTCTCCCCTGGCCACTCTTCATTCTTTAGATCTCAGGCTTCCTCTATACGCACGTGGTGAGAGTACTCAGGTCGTACTATAAAATGTAGTTCTTAGAAAAAGCTTTTAAAACCACTTCCCTAGACAATACTAGAATGGGTATTGCCATCCAAACTCATTTTATCGGTTTCAGATTGACAGCCCTGACCTCACTCCTGTCATTATCATATTGTGTTTACCTTTGTAATTTCTTCTATGGACTTATATTCTAGTCCTGTTCTGGGAGCCTATGAACCTGCTTTCTAGGTGACTTTGCATATCTCTGCTCTGATCCAGTAAATGGTGATTTTATAGTTTCCCTGGTAGAGATCTACTTTATTCTACCCTCCTATCAGCTACACAGATTATATTTCTTTTTTTTTCCAACATTGGTTGTAATGTAACAGACTTCTGAAGTTTTAACATCCCTCTTAAAATAAAAGATCTTAAGGAAAAAAAAGGAGATTGTACCTTCTGTCTTACCTAAGTTATTTAAATACAATTGAAATGTAAAAGTCATTTTAATCAGCTTATAAACAACATCTTTAAATAATAGGATTTATACAGATGATGATATGATTTTCTTTGACCTCGTCCATAGTCTTGAATTTGTTTCTAAATTATTTTTTAAATACTTGGATGTTACAATTTATTCAACATGTAAATACATAATTCCTTAAATTCCTATCTTGAGGCTTAGGGTTCAGTCTTTTCCTCTTCATACATACTCCACACACATCTATTTACCTATTTTCATTTCTGTTTTATATTCTTTATAGCAATATCTGAAATTGTTATTTAGTTTTTCATTTGCTCATTGCCTGTCCCTCCTAAATAGAATATACATTACATGAAAGCAAACAATTTTATCTAACACTGCTGTATCCCAGCACCTAGCACAGTGCCTAGTGCAGGAAAATTGCCCAACATTTTGTCGATTGGTAGAAAGAAAGGAAGAAAAATGACAGTTGCTTTCTGATTTTTTTCATATTGAACTTTATTAGAAAATAACAGTTCTTTGGCCTGCTGTAACAAAATACCATAAACTGGGTGCCTTATAAACACAGAAATTTATTTCTCAGTTCTGGAGGCTAGAAGTCCAAGATCAAGGCACCAGCAGATTCAATGTCCACTGAGGACCCACTTCCGTTTCATGTGTCTTATTGCTGTGCCCTCATGTGGCAGAGAGGTTTGAGAACTCTCCAGGTCTCTTTTATAAGGGCATTCATGAAGGCTTCACCCTCATAACCTAATCACCACCGAGAAAACCCACCTCCAAATACCAACACATTGGGAATTAGGTTTCAACACACAAATATGAGGGGGAATACTCAGTCTATGAAAGAAAAAAAAAAATGTAATAACTAAATAAAAAACCCTTTCTCCCATGTCATCCAGAAAAATAAAGGTCTTTTCCCATCTCTGTATCTTACCATCATTTTTCCCTCTGATCTCAAAAGAAGAGGTGTCTCCCTTTCGAGATTAACCCCATTATACTCGTACTCTTTACCTTATATTGAGATCCAAGGGTGGGCGTGCAACAGGCCAGAAAGAGTGTGGAATGAGAAATGCAGAGGACAAGAAACAGAATCCCATCAAATACCAACAGTTGAGGAAAGGACAAAAGGACAAAAAAAAGAGAGAGAGAACTTTCTTCACTCTCATTTACCCCTTGTAGTCTGGTTGCTGCCTGAAAGCACCATTTAAACTCCTCTCCCAAAGAGCACTTGCTGCACCTCCTACTACTGAACATTTAAACCTTCGTCTCTCTTTACTTCCCATCTAGCCCGTCTGATAAAGTTGTTCCTCAATGTTCAGAGCCGCATGCTTTGTTGTTTTCCTCTGTTCTTCTCTGAGCATAGGAAGGATTAGAGGGCAATAAATGATATCCCTCTCACCTCGCCCCCATCCCCTACTCCATATTTTTCACAAGGAGGAATTTTCCCAAATATTCTTGCCTCATTCCAGCTCCTGACTATCTAGTCCACTTTGTTTAAGGAACTGTACTTGTATAATTTTCCCTCTTCCTTTTTTTTTTTTCCTTCCCTAAGGAAGAACCAGCCTTTCTATTCCTGGGACAGTTCCCTGCTCCTCTAGTTCTAAGCCTTAATTAATGTCCACCCTGTGACTGAGCTGGTAAGTCTAAGACACAGTGGGGGCAGGGCAGGATTAAGGCCCACTTGGCTTTTACATTAAACTATTCCAGTATAGCACTTATTAAAAAGACAATATTTTAAATCTGTATCCACCCCTTTTGCCTTCTTAATCTATTTCTTCAGACCCTGCTTAGGAAGAAGAATGCTATTTATTGAGCCCCTCACATCTCCACAGCAGTAAGATGATTTTTTTAAAGAGATTTATTTATACATAGCTTGATATAGTGTAAAATGCCTTTTTTACTTTTCTCTTCCTGAGATACTTTATTGGTCTCTGTCCAAACGTACAGAACTTGTTCTTCCCATAAGATTCAGTAAAAACTAATTCATTTGACAAAAACGTCCTCGTCGCTTTAAAAAAGATGTCAAGAATCTCTAATAGTTAATACAACTATATATATTTTTAAGTTCCAAATAAAGAAAAGTATTTTTTCTGCATGAATGACTGAATGGAATGAATCAACCAATAACTCTCATGCATTTTCACCCAGGACTCAAATCTTCCTCTGTAGCCTTCGTAATCCCGGAGTCTTTTCTACTTTCAATCCCATGTTACCAACTGTCTACAGAACCTTTTCTCTTAAATTTTTTTTATTGCCTACATATTTTTAAATTCTTTGAGAGTTTTTATTTGGACACAATTGCAGGTTTATGGAAAAGTTGCAAAAACAGCGCAGGTAATTCTCATTTATCTTTTACCCAGATTCTACAAATTCACATTTGATCACATTTCCTTTGGCCATTTTCCTGTCTCTTTTTTTTGTTGTTGTTCTGATCCTTTTGAGAGTAATTTGAAGTTATGATTTCCCCTTACTGTCCAATGTTTAATGAGCATTTTCTAAGAACAAGGACTTTCTCTTACATAAGCACAGGGCAATGATCAAAATCAGGAAATTAACGTCAATAGATACTCTTATCTAAAGACTTTATTCAGACTTCTGCAATTGTCCTGATAATTCTCTTTATGCCAAGAAAATCTCCGATTATTCCCTCCATTCAGTTCGTGTATCTCTTAAATCGCCTTTAACCTAGAGCAGTTCCTCAATCTTTCTGTCTTTTAACATTGATATTTTTTAAGAGTACAAGTCAGTTATTTTATAGACTTCAATTACATATTCCTTTAACTCCATTCATTCACATTCATTTGTCCTTTAAAACAAGGAATAAAAGTAATTTATTTTAATTCGATGTTCGCATTCCAGTTTCACATTCCAGCACCACCTCTTACTAGATGTGCGATCATTTAACCTCTCTGAGCTTCACTCAGTTCCTCATCTTTAAAACTAAGAAAACTATTGCCTACCTAAGGAGTTACAGAGAAGATTAACGGAAGGGAAATATTTAAAAGGAATTCATCCTCCAAACTCATCAAGTTGTATATATTAAATATACACTTTTTTTATGTCAATCATATCTCAATGAAGTGGGCTTTTGTTTGTTTGTTTGTTTTTAAGCAGGAAAAAGGCATTTACCCAAAGCATGTCCCATTATTTGCTTTTTATGTGATTTGGTTTCTCAGCTCTTCACCATCTGGCCACTCTTATATATGCACCCTTATATAGTTTGTCCATGTGTCTCTAAAAATGGAGTTCTAGTACTATTTACGTCTCACCTAAATAATTGTCAGCCTCATGAGATTATTCACTACTATGGAACCTGTAGTTAATTGAAACTTCTATTGCTTTTTCTGCATAGCCATTTGTAATAGCAGCACAGCAGCAGCAGCAACAGCAGCAGCAGCAGCAGCAGCAGCAGCAGCAGCAGCAGCAGCAGCAGCAGCAGTAGTAGTAGTAGTAGTAGTAGTAGTAAACAATTATTACTATTACTAGTACTTACTGACTAGACCAATGGTATGTGCCATGCTCTGCACAGAGCACCTCTTTGGATGGCCTCTTTGTATTATGTAATTCTTCAACTTCATGAGGAGCTTCTTATTTGCATTTTGAGCTGAGGAGACAGTTGATTTTTCAATTTCTGCTTAACATTCTAGCCTGGTGAATTTCTGACTTTGCCATCTAATATGTTTCCTCCCAACTTGGATCTTTTTTGACTCCTTTATCTTCTTCCAAGTCATTGATTAAAATGTTGTTCAAGAGAAAACTAAATGCTAAACATTTTCTTCTAGGTTGAAACCAATCATTCTCTAGGTACAGTTCGTTTGTTTTTTTAATTTTCTAATAGCTATAAATAAATCGTGCTGGACTGTGGACTAATTCACCTAGAACCATTTTATCCATAAGATCTTTTTCTCACGCCTCTGGCAGCTCCCCTGGCTATGAATCAAATAGCACCACTGGGGGGAAAAATGCTTAGTTTTAGTTTAGTCCAATTTGTTTGTACTGAAATAAATATTGGTCCATAATAATTATCCTTTTTCTTCTTACATATGTTCTCTTTAATAATCTATTCTAGAATTTGATAGAGATGGAATCATACAATAGTAGTTTCCAAAATTCTAGGCCCTTTCTAACAATGTCATGGAGTTGCTGTGTGACCTAGAGAAGGTCACTTTTTTAACCTAGACATTTTTTTTTTTAAGAAAGAAAGTCGAATATACCATTTATTAAGTTCACTGTGCTAACTATATTTATTTAATTTTGTCTTCAACCTATGCAGTAAATATGTTTTACAGATGAGAGTACTGAGACTTGGAGAGATTTTAAAACTTAACTAATGTCACTGAGTCTGTGTAAGTGGTCAAACTGCTAGATATGTTATTGTCTCAAAGTGGCAAATTTTTGCAAACTCCTTATGCTGTAATATATTTTAGGACACTGCTGCTATTCACTGTTCATTTGTACCAAATGGTATAAACTAAAAAGATTTGCTTGAGCATCTAAGTGCTCCCTACCCAACCAAATCATTTAACACATCAGAAAGCAACAATTCCCAAAGTGTTTTCAAAAAACACTGGTCTCCCAACCGCCTCAGGATAAAGCATTTCCACTATCAAATGTTTGAAATATGTTTCATACTACTGTGTCTCTCTTAGAGATTCAAAGGATTCTGAGAAACCCTTTAGAAAAGAAACTTTTACCTTTCTCAAACCACAAAACTAGTTTCATGAAGCACATTTGACATAAGCTGCTATGGGTTTTAAAGTAGAGGTTTTTCTTTTTACACGTTGGGACTCCAGGGATGTTTATGCAGTGATACAATGAGGTTTTAAAACATATTCTTATTTAAATGAAAGTGTCTTGTGATAGCTTTCTCCTGTCCTGAGGTCACATTTGACCTCCACTATCACCTAGTGTAGGGATGTGCTGTTATCCTTATTTTACATTTGCAGAGGAAAATCTAGAGTTTTTAAAGAATTCACTCAATGCCTCCAAGCAAGAGCCAGACTCAATTCAGATTTTCTCAAATCCAATTCAGTGGTCTTTTACTTCTCTAGTCTTTGTTTTTCTGCCTTTGATCATTTAAAAAGCTTGTTGACATTTTCAAAAACAAATAAGACTGATAAATAGACAAGGTATATTAAAAATGTAACAGCTTTAATACTAAAGATGATATTTAGAATTTTTCCTTTTTAAAAAGTTATTCCTTAGCATCAGCAGGTTGGGGTTTGGAATGAAAAAACTGGGTATACCATGCCCTGTGGAAAAATGATGGGATCTTGGAAACAGCAAATTAGCCCACAGCTATACCTGTTTACATTGTCAATGTATGTTTGTTCTGTTTGAAGATGCTTCAAAAATAACAATTGTAAAAGAGATTACTGCTTTGATCAGAGAATCTGAATCTCCTTTGTTTGACCATGAATAATTGGTCTTTGTAATGTTAATGCTTCTTTTAAGCAATATCAGATCTGTAAATGCACCTTAATTACAGGCAAGCCGTTTTGGGGGGAATTCGTGACAGCATTTTATTGAAGGTCTTTTCTAGTTCCTCTCCAAATCTAATTATAGTAGAAAGATTACTTTAGGCCAAGCAGCAAAAAGCTATAATTACTAGTGTTGTCATTAATGTTCACATAGGTCAAAATAGTTATCTTATTGAAGAATAAGATTTAAACCTAAAAAAAAAAATTATATTTTTTAAAATGGACAAAAGGGAAAGCCTTAACTGAGATGTTGTTACTAATCTGTTAACTATAATTCTGTTGGCAGCACAGAAATCTGTTTTCCCCACACTTTAAATTTAGAAGCACCACTGGGAATCCACAATTTAAACAATGATTGAGTCCTAAAGCTTGTTTTTAAATTCAAAACCAACTAGATAATCCAATTAGAGTACATGAGTACAGTATAGAAAGAAATATTTTTTTAAGTGCTCCTATTTTAATTTTGTGGTATTATTAAGCTTTGGTTGTAAGAAAATATATGTTAAGTAGAATGTTAGATGTTGCTGAAGACATGAGGAAATGGGATTGCTAAACTGCAGATTGGGCGATTAAGTTAGAAAGGAGGAAGAATTTCTCAATAGCAGAGTGAAATCTCCTAATGTGGAGGTAGTTTGAAAGTTGCATATTTTATGAAATTGTGTGGGGCAAAGCTTGTGTGCCAAGAAAGGCCTGTTCTAGAAAGGGGAACCTTTCAATTGTTTCCATTTGTTATTTTACATTGTATTAAATCTCAATGGGATTTTCTCTTCTCCATTAAGCAATTATACCCGGCAGTAGCTGCTACCTTTCAACTGGGGAGGATTTTTTTCACTGTTATGTTAACATTTAAAGTTATCATTTAAAAGGTATGACTAGGGGCCATCACATATATAAGAGGGGAAATATCTCTGAGGTTTAAAGCATACAGCATTAGCACATTCCAAGTCATTGTGTGTGCGTGTGTGTTTTCCTAATTATGGCGTCAATTAGCTTTTGCAGCATTGCACTCATTCCAAACAGCAGGGATGAGGAACAATAATCTTGTTTACCCTAAACTGGAGAGAGTGTATCTAGCTTTGTTCCCTCCACAGCCTAATCCAAACGCTTTGCTAGTTGCCGTCCCACACAATAGAGTGTGACTGGACCCCCTCGAAGTACCTCCCTCACCTGGTTAATTCAGTTGTCACTAAAAACCTCCTCAAGGTCAAGGAAAAACAGGTAACAGGACTTTTCAAACCTAATAAGGTGGCATACTTTACTTACATTTATTTCAAAGATAGAGCCCTCAGATGTAAGAATACCTTTTTAATCATTTTATCTGTTAAATTATCACAAGGAAAAAAAATAGAATGCCTTTAGGTTGTTCTTGACAATTAGTAGAATAGAAAGATGACTATTGTAAATGGCAGTAATGGGGAAAAGCAAGTTATTAAATGGACAAGTTATTTACATTTGAGAATAAACTGCATCCACACTGACGGGTGATTTGGCCTTGCAACATGAACATGGCATGAGTTTTAATTTTGCACAACAAAGATTTTCGAGTAATCTGACTATGCTAAAATGGAGTAGTTTCTCTTCTACATACATATCATTCAGCAATTCTGTTGTCACCTTGAAAGGTTTTTTTTCTTTTTTTCTTAGTGTCTAAGAAGAATATTCTTGATTTTTCTAAGTATCTAAATATTGTGACAAAAGTCTTATTGCCTTCAGCAGGAATGGAAACGGTGAGTGAGCACAATGCAGATGTATCATGACCAGTGTACAGTGGCAAACATTATAATACCACGAGGTGTACTACCAGCTTTTGACATGTTTTAGCGTTTTAGGGTGCTCAGTGTACACAGTGTATTTCTCTACTGTAAAATGTAGGCTACTACAGAGGAAGAACAATAATCAGTTACACTTTAACCATGAAAGGTCATTTCTTGTGGCAAATGCAAGGTCTATTGATCAAGTAATATTTGTCAGGAGAAATGAGTCTCACTGTTGAATGAAGCTCTCGTGAAGGAACCCATTGTCTAGTGTCACATCCTGATGGGTGCAAATCATCCATTTGCTTAGGGTGGTTTGAATATCATCAAGTGTTTATCTTTACTTTCTAATGAGATTTACTGACTTTTCAGCTAATCAATCCTCGAAACTAACATTCTTTTTTTTTTTAACTTACCATGCTGCGCATTCAAACAATGATTAATCACATAATGTTACCTACGAGATAAGAAAAAATGTAAAAGAAATTGGATGACGTCTTCACTGGTGTTACAAAATTGTCTATAAACTACTTTCTCAGCATGAGCTGTAGTTTACTTTCAAAGTTAAATAACTTTTCTGTGTAACCTTATCTTTCGGGTACTTCCTGCAAACTTCTTATATTATGCAATCAAGCTCATAAATATAGGTGGAAGTTAACTCGAAAGGCTGGAACAGAGTTAACCACACACATATAGTTAAAGCTTTATCACCGTTTCTGTCATAAACCTCTCCCTTTTCTTTAAGAGATCTACCAAGCTATCATAAAAACGGCTGTATCTCTGCACAGCATGAACTCCTAAGAAGTGACTTGCCTCCTTAAACAGACTAGATTTGGGTTTAAAAATCCCATGATAGCGGCACCAAATGTGCTGCTTGCTACCTGTCAGGATGGCCTGTGTGTTTGCATATTGAATGTCACAGGGTAGGTATGACATTGGCATTAATTATTCCCTCTGTATTTCTTGTAAATTCCTTAAGAATTAACATGGTATAACTCCAGGATGACATATTCCTAGAGGCATACAATTAAATAGCTTAAGCCAATTCACCAAATAAACAAGAAATGTAAAATAGAGTGCTTTAAGGAAAAGACGTGATTGTACATAATCAAATATCTATAATGAGAGAGAGAGAGATTTTCCAGGAATATAATCGACCTAAAATAATTGGGCTGGAAAATGGAAAGGATCAGATTCCCTAAACTGACTTAGCAAAAGGCATCATACTGATGATTCTGCAGATTTATTTCTAGGAGCTACTGTCAGTAGCGTTATATCTCACAGTATATTGAGAAACAAAACAGTCATTGTAAGTGTTCAATATTTCTTAAAATGAGTAGACACAAGTCTTTCTATGAAGACTTCCCTCCAGAAATATGAGATCATCTTTAATTACTTTCTATGTTTCTGTCATAGAAGCCTGAGGGTTAGATAGTGGAAGACTGCTGAAATGGAGTCAAAAAACAAAGTTCAAACTCTCCAGGGCCCTTCTCAGAGATTTCTTTCTTCCAGGAAGCCTTCCTTGACTAGCTGGCACAGATGTTAGATCTCCTAGGTCTTCACAGTATTTTATGCTTACCCTTTAACAACACTTACAGTCCCCTTTGGATCCTCGGTGCTCATTCATATAGTTCATGTCACTTGGTAGGCTCTCAGGAAATGCTTTTTGAATAATGGGTTTACGTTTCTTCTCAAGTTAAAAGGAATCTGTTAGAATATACCAATCTGTTGGTTCTTTTCAGACCAATAAATGTCATGAACGCCAGCTTATCTCCCTGGTGGCAGACATTTGTGAAAGTGGGCCACTTTTGCCTAGAACTGCTCAAACTCAACTCTGAATGAGTGACGCCCACAGTGTCCTGTCCTCAGCAGCCCCGCTCAACTGCTGTAGACTCAGGCCTGTGGCTTCCTTCATGGAGCCAGTCCAGCTCAGATTTAGTCTTGCTCTTTTCCTGCGGCTTTCTCTCCTTCCCAGCATTTTTCTCTTTTCCAAAGAACCCTGCCTTCTCATGATGTGCCCAAAGTGGGACGGCTTCAGTTTTGTCATTTTTGCCTCCAGTGATGTTTCAGGCTTAATTTGCTCTAGAGTGCACTTTGCTCATCTTTCCGGTGGGCCAGGGCATCTGTAAAGCTCTCCTCCAACACCATATTTCAATGACTCAATTTTTTTTTTCAATTAGAGGATTTTTTACTTTTATTGTAAACCTGTCGTGCCATGAATTCCTAGGGAATGGGCTCCAGCAGCTCCAGCTCCTTCCCATTCGTTCTCACACAGTGAGCTGCTCTGGGTGGAGCAGGCTGGCGCTTCATTCAGCCGAACCCAGGTACCTCTCTCTTCGGCTTCCTTCTTTTTTCCGTCATTTTCCTTCACACGTTTCAGGAAGCGATCTCAGCCCTTAGAGTGCTTAATATGCTCAATACGTACATTAATTCTCTTTGCAACAATCTTGCCCTTAACTTGTTTGCAACATTGCCAACTGCGTGCTGGGTGACACCATAAACTCTTCCAGTTTTGCCATGGTAGTATTTGTGGGGCGTGCCTTTTAGAACAGTCTACTCCCTCGATGTCTACAATGTCACCTTCCTTCTAGGTTTGCATGTATTTGGCCAAAGGGACAACTCATGTTTCTGAAAGGCCTAGAGAACTTATAGCAGGTGCCTCTCCTCTTTCCCTGTGTGTTGGTCATTTTGGTGAATTACTGGAAAATGGAGGTTCTGGCCACAAGAATGAATCAATTTTTTTCTCATCAGCCTTCTTCACTGTTCAGCTGTCCCATTTGTATATAATAATTGGGGACATGAGGGTGTGGATGATCTTAGCCTTGGTCTCTAATAACACATCTTTGCTGTTGATCTTTCCTAATTCTTCCGTTGCTGCCCAGCTGAGTCTCAGCCTTCTCTTGATTTCTTGGTTGCATGTCCAGTTGAATTGATAACTGAACGAATGTAAACATATCTAACAATTTCAATGTCTCCACTGTTAAAATTTTGCATGTCTTCTATAGTTATGATTTTTGTCTTCTCAATGTTCAGATACAGTCCTGCTCTGACACTTTCTTCTTTCGCTTTTATAATCATTTCTACTTTCTCCCAGTAAGATGGTGTCATCTGTCTATCTTAAGTTATGGCTATTTCTTTCACCAATTTTTACTCCTCCATCCTCTGAGTCTAGTTCAATTTTTTCTTATGACATGTTCAGTGTGCAGATTAAATAAATAGGGAGATAAAATTCACCCTTGTCTGACATCTCTGCCTTTAGGAAACCATTCTGTCTCCTCCCACTCTGTCCTGACACTTCCAGTCTATAGTAGAGGTTACACATCAGGACAATTAGGTGCTGAGGCACACCCAGTTCTTTCAGAGACACTGGTAGCTTTTTATAATCCATATAGTCAAAGGCTTTACTATAGTCTGAAAAACATAAATTTCTTCTGAAATTCCTTGGAGCACTCTAGTATCCAGGGAATGTTCTCAACCTGATCTCGAGCGCCTCTTCCTTTTCTGAATCCAGCTTGATTGTCCAACTTAAGAATAGTAATGATGCCATCTTAATTCCTCTTGAGACATAGGTAGCAACCTCCCTCCCTGTCTGCCACCCATACAAAACTCTGATCTCTTTTTTTCTTCTCAGAGATAAACTATTCACAACTGTGCTAGCCATTTTGGACAATGTTTAGTTCACACAGATTCTTTACATAAATGGCACCATGAAATGTGCAGTAACCAGTGATTCTTTTTCACTCATCATGCCTTTAGAAATCATTTCATGTTAGTAGAGATATAGTTACTTCGTTCTGCTAAAACCGCTGACTAGTATTCCATGATGATGCAAGTAACCAGAATTTACTTGATTACTTACTTGATCATTACATTACATATTGTCGGATATTTAAATGGTTCCCAATTTTTCATTGTTACAAACAGTACTGCAATAAACATTCTGGTACTTCTGTCTATCTTTGTGCACATACAAGTGATTGTGAGGAATGAATTTCCTTCAAAGTGTATGGAAACTTACATTTTCATAGATGCTCTAGATTGCCCTCCGTACAAATATATATTTTACAAAGTCTATACAAAGCTATGTTTTTACTAACATTAGAGACTTCCAGTTTCCCCACAGCCCCACTGAATCTTTTCATTTTTGTCCATCAGTTGAGCAAAAACAGTGTCCCATTACAGTTTTGATTTGCGTGTCCTTGATAGTAGTGAGATTGAGAATCTTTTCATATGTTTATCGTCACTTGTACATCTTTTTTTGTGACTTGCCTATTTACCACCATTGTTTAATTTTCTGTTGGCTTCCATATGTCTTGTGGATTTTTTAAAGATCTCTCTTATGATTGTGATTTTATGATTGCAGATATTAATCTTTGTTGAAAATATTTCTCCCAGATAGTCACTCACCATTTTGCTGGGTCAGAGGTAGAGGGATCGCTTGTTTTCCAACTTTATAATTACACTGATTTATGAGACGCTCTGTTGTATTAGACATTCTCCTGCACTATATTACATAACTTTTTTATACAGCCCGTAGAAATCGAATTTGATTAATCCATGGGCCAACTGCTCTCACCAATTTTTCCAGTTTATGGTTTACTCTAAGCACCCTGCCAGTTCTTAACCTGGATTTCCTGCCTCTTTCTTCTGATCTACTGTTTTGCAGAATCTTGTGTTTTATTAAGGATCAATTTAAGAATCAAAGTCCACAGTGATATCTCTCTTCCGTGTTCTCCATTCCTTTGCACATGATAAAATTATTTTGTATTTTATGTGTGTGTGTGTGTGTTATAACTTGAACAAGATTGAAGGACCTTCACTTTGCCAAACCTCCCAGTGTTTTTATACATAGTAAGAACCTAGTAAATCTTTACTGGTTGTTTTAAATATTCTTCTTTAGAGGGAAATACTTAATTTTCCTCCTTCCCCATGCATACACAGTATGGGCAACTTGCCTGCACATTTCTTCAAACATCTTTTTTGAGTAATTTATCATTTATTATCATTTATCATTAGGCCATACCTGCTATTGATGAGGCCCTAAATCTCATCAGTAAAGTTGTGACCGGTGTAAAGGATACATTAATATTGTTATTGTACTACAATAACATCCTTTCTGAGATTTTAGTTTAAAACTCAAGAGCCTAGAGGCCCATGGAATGCGTGAGTTTGTGTGGGTGCATGCGTGTGCCCTTCCTTTAGACATATATTTTCATTTAGTGCTCTACTGAGCTGGGGAAACAAAAGTGAACGCAATGTGGAATACAATAAAAATAAATTTGATAAGTGCAATGTTGGTGGTGGTACCCAGGGCTTCAAGGCCACCAGGACAGAGAAATGATGAAGACTGAGGAAAGTGATATAATTTAGCTGAGATGGATTGGCTTTCGAGGGTTTGTGGTAGTTCATCTCAATTTAACTAAGTCTCCTATAAATTCCAATTTGTGAAAGCCAGTCCTGGAAAGCAGGACCTCATCTTTTGAAGTAAATCAAATACTTCCTAAACTTTAATTACTTTTATTCTTTTTTTTCCTTTTCATTTCAAAACAATGTTAAATGTACACAAAAATTTCTGAGAATAAACAGGAATTCCTGTATACTACTTACTCAGATTTACCAATCACTAACATTTGCCATATCTGCTCTCTCTTTCTGTGACTCGGTCTCTTCTGGCTCTCTCTCTACACACACACACACACACACACACACACTTTTTATTATTTTGCTTCTAGAATTAGTTGCAAATATCATGACCCTTTATTCAGAAATATTATTCAGGCTATATAACCTAGGAACAAAGATATTCTCTTTTTTTGTTCTCTTTTTCTTCTCTTTTTTTAAGTAAATTTTTTTCCTGCACTTCTTAGGATATTCTCTTAATATAACCTCATCTACATTATTAAGTTTGAAATGTAGCATTGTCCATACTCACATTTTGCTAATTACCCCATAATGTTTATTACAAACTATGCTGCGATAAACATTCTGGCATGTCTATCTTTGTGCACATTTAAGTGATTTTGAGAAATGAATTCCTAAAAGTGTGATTTCAAAGTGTCTGAAAAATTTATTGAATGTCCATACTCAAATTTTGCTAATTACCCCAATAACGTTCATTGTGGAAATTCTCCCCACACCACATCCAGATCAAGCCAGGATTTTCTGTTTCTTTTAAAATAAACAATTGCTGAGCCTTTCTTTCTTGTTCATGACTCTTTCATAACATTTTTTTGAAGAGTACAAGCCAGTGGTTTGCAGAAATTTCCTTAATTTGAGTTTGTCTGATCTTTCTTCGTGTTCCGTTGTAAGTTATACAGTTTCAGTAGGAATACAAGATAAATAATGTTGCATCCTTCTCAGTTCATCACGCAAGGAAGGACACAATGGCAGTTTGTCCCAGTTTTGAGGATGTTAATTTTGATCATTTGCATAATGTAGTATCTGCCGTTTATCCATTGGTAACTTACCATTTTTTTCATTGTAATTAATACCTCATCTGTAGGAAAATACTTTGAGATTATGTAAATATTCTACTCCCTATCAGAATTTCAGCCAACCATTTTAGTATCCATTGTTTCTTTCCTGAATCGATTAATACCATCGGGGATGTAAAATGGCGGGTGATTTTTCTTTTATCTCTTCTACTTTTTTAGATGGCATTCTATCAAACCTTTATTCTTAATCTTACCTTTTATGTCTGTAATGAATAAAATCGTGTTCACTCAACATCGATTGCTTGTTTTGTATAAGACACTGTGCAGGGAGACATCATGAGGAGCCCAAAGACAGGACACTTATTGCCCAGCAGGAACACAGCTTTTGTTAGGAGAGAGAGGTGGAAAGCACTTGGTAGAAGGGCTGTCCTGGGGTGTCCAGGTCCAAAGCTAATGGGTAGGAGAAGAAACCAAGAGAGGGTCATTCTTCCTGGGGGATATTGAGTGACCTTGGGAGAGAGGCGAGGTTTTAGTTGGGCTTTTAGTTGGGCTTTTGATATGCAGTATATAACGTCAAAGAAAGGCATTACGCTTAGAGGGAACAGCAGGGGCATTTGGAAAATAACAAATAATCCTTACAGTTAGAGCCTAAGATTCCGGGGATAGGGGGAAGGGGGAAGGTAGGGGGAAGTGATGGGAGGCATAGTGAGATTTCAGGTTGAAAAGATGGGCTGAGGTCACAGAAGTTTCCAGGCCGAAGAGTGTGGATTCCAATCTACTCATTGAGAAAAGCAATGAAAAATGTTTGAGGAGTAGGGGTACCTAACAGATGATGCTTACTTAGGGCAGGGACTGTATCTTATTCATGTTTTTTTGTCCAAGGACTTCAAGAGTGCTCAGCATATAGGGGGTGCTGGATAAATGTTTGTAGGTACTAGATGATTTAGAGTAGGAACTGGTGTGTGGGGGTGTGTATGAGAAGGGTTAACCTGTAGGTTGAGGTCAAGATGCAGGGGTGATGGGAAGGAGGAAGGGAGCCTTTAAATCAAAAAGCAGCTCTCTATTGAATTGTTTATAGAAAACGTTTTAAGTATCAAGTTCCCAGACCACTACCATACCCCACTTTAATTTTCAATCTCCAGTAAGCAAGTTTGGAAATTACTTTTGAACAATTTTGGGTGTCAGGAAGGAGAAGGAAGGACAAGGCTCCTTAGGAAAAGGTGGTATGGACATCCCATTATAAAGTATGTCATTCTCTATCTTCTCTATGAATATTTAAGAATTTAAAAAACATTACAAACAGCTCTTTAAAGAAGCATATAAACTTTATCTAGCTTTAAAATCTATGTATTTTGTCAAAACACTATAAATAAACTAATTCATTTAATAAAAGAAAACAAAGTAACAAAGTGAGATACCCAAAACAAGTTTAAGAAAAAAAATCATTCCAACAGTCTTACTGATCACTTAGAAAATGAATTAAAGCATGTTTCTATTTCAAATATCTCCCAGGTTGTCCCTTTCCAACTTCAAACTTTGTAATCTTTCTTCAGCTTGTTTATTTTGCAATGAATCCTGAAAATCTAGTGGTTTGATTAAGAAAGTTTACATATTTTCCCAGTACAAGGTTGTGGCAAGTTGTGGTTATTATACTTGCTGGTTTCAAATGGAATATCATTCGATCTTCACCTACAGCTCCAATGAACTTTTAGGGTAACTTTACTAGGCTAACATTTCTTTATGTTTTTATGCAAAACATTTACAATCAGCCCTCCATATCCGTGGGTTTGACACCTGTAGTGTCATCAACCTCAGGTCAGAAAAAAAAATCTCAGAAAGTTCCAAAAAGCAAAACTTGAACTTGCCACTTGCTGAGCACTACTTGGAATCCTTGCAAATGAAGTAAGTGTGGAGGCATGCCCTGCTGTTGCCTAGATGCAAACACGGGTTATATGCAAATACTGTGCCATTATATATATCTCTTGAGCATCCTTGGATTTGGGTATCCACAGAGGGTCCTGTAACCAACCCCACTCACATACTGAGGGAGAACTGTATTCTGATTGCAAATGGCAATTGCAGAAAATTGAGAAAATATTGAAAAGTAAAAAGCAATGAAAAACTATCCATCATTTGACCAATGATAACCACCAAAACACATACATTTTTTATTTTCTTTCATCTTTATTTGTTCTAAAACCTCATCTTTCTTTTACTTAACATACCATAAGTATTTTCCCATGTGGCTAGATATTCTTTTCTAATATGATTTTTAGTGGAGGAACAGTAGCCGTTGTATAGATGTATTATTTAATTGCTTTCCTATAATATACAATATATATATATATATATATATATATATATATATATATATATATATATATATATATATACACCCCCCTCCAGGATATGTAATATATATATACATATGTGTATATATATATTACATATCCTGGAGGGGTAATTATCTACTGCTTTAAAGGTTATTTACATTTTCAGCCTTCTTCATACTTAATGTCAAATTCCACAAATGTTATACATTTTACACAACCATGACCAGTGGATAGAAGTTAAAGCTTGAAGAGCCAGCCTTGGTTTTAGCACTATTTTTACACATTTCATTTACAGATCAACCTCCAGAAGGTATTCCCTTGTGCCCATTCGCATTTCATTTGAGCATTCACCTCTGTGCTCCACAGTCTAGTACCATTAGCGCTTTTGTCATCACAAGGACAGCAATTGGCTCAAAACGCTGCTCATTGTGATGCTGGTGATGTGGCCTTCTTAATATTCTAAAAGATTGTTTGGTGTTAAGTGCTTCAGTTCAAGATTTTTCTCTTAACCTTCCCTATCATGTTTAGAGTCAGAATTTAAATACTGTATAGTTTAAGCTACAGTATACCTGGCCTATAACTTGGTTCAAGGCATTTATATTTATGTCATTTTTATCTACTACACTAACAAGGTGGAAAAAAGCAATCTCAGTCCCCTAAAAGGTAAAATTCTACTTTTCTTTTTGTATATTACTACAGTTTTAAAAATAGGTTAGATAAGTAACAGTACATGTAGGGATAAGTAAATATTAGGAGTTTCACAAGATAATTCATAAACATATTTATATCCAAACTTAATTTGAAAATTTAAGTTCTTAACTGGGGTGGGACATAGTAAAAAATAGAATATTAAGTTTTTTTCTTAAGACATCAATTTAATATTTAAATTACATATTTTATCACAAAAAGGAATGAACTGAGCATCTTTCCTCATGTCTCAATCTTTTAAGTCAAAAATTGTTTGAATTTTCACTAATCTCATTGAAGTTTCTTTATATGTTCTTAATGACTTTTTTTGGGGGGGGATGTATAGCTTAAAGCAGTTGCCATTAATGAAAAAAAATGATTAAAAACAAAGTGTTTTAGAGGACAGTAATTATATTCTATGTTTCTATTGATACAGATTTTGACAGATATTTAAAAGGAATAAATATCAAAAAAGATCACTTTAAATTGAATAATCTCACCCTAGAGAAGAGTATACTCCCTTATAAAAATTTTTTACTCGTGTGCTTTTCCTGTGGCCCAATATCACTCAGTAATTTGATTTTGAAGTTACAGAACTGGAATATTCCAGTTTTCCAATCAAAGTGAATAAAATGTAATGCAACACACCCTATACTCCTTAATTTCAAGTTCTCCCTGACATTTTGGCCAAACAACTGAATACAGACTTTTCTTTTTCCATGTCCTCCTGTCAACATTGCTGTAGTGATAGCTCCATATTTCTCTCATCTCATCATTCAGAAGCTATTTATCCATTTTTTTCCATTGCCTCCTTCAAACCTCCCCTTCCCCCCACTGTTGAATGCCTGGTCAGCCCCCACACATTCAGGCGTATTTATTCCCGTAAAGATAGTGACACTTATGGTTTATTCTAAGACTAAATCTGTGTTGCCCAGTGACTAAGGACTTAAGCATGCACACTGCTTCTATGCTTACCCTCCTACCTAACTTGACTACTCAACTTTTTTCTTTCTTTCCCTTACAATTCTGTTTCGGCACAGTTCAGTTAACACACCACTGCCAGGCCACTAATTGATTTCTGAAACCTGACATTTGTTTTTTGTTTTCTCCTATCTTCCCTAATGGTACAGCACTACTAAGCAGGAAGGAATGCAAAGAACTAGAAAGTTCAAAGTAATTGAGGATCTGTCCATTCACACTGTCTGGCATCATGCCAGTGTAGAACCTGGAACATTTGAAAAATATTTATCAGGTTTTAACCCTTTTTGCTAAGTCGACGAAGGAGGTTTGCAGCTGCAGCATTTGTGGGAATAGCAACAGCAAGTAAGCTTGGTTGAACATATTCTTTATATGTTCAGGATCGCATGACAAATGCCTCAAAACAGGATTACTTTTCAATTTCCATACTATTGTACAGTGCTAAGCTAGTTTTTTTCTGTGAGATTGTAGAGGTGGGCATTTCATAGAAACCATTACTTAAAAGTGGCAGCCCTTTTAATGAATCCTTATGTCAGAAATGAAATTTAGATAAATGCCACTGTATTTGAGCAACTAATGATTATATTTAGCTTTTTTATTGTAAATGTGTTGCAAGTCCAACCATAGCTAGGTTCATATCGATATCATTAAGAAAAGTGGAAATGTGAAAAAAATTAACAGGATTATGAAAATCTTATTAAAAATTTATCAGATAGCTATTTATTTTTGGTTTTTGTTTGCATTGGGAGAGCTTTCATAAATGAAAGCATGTTTTAAAATGGTGTGAAATAAAGAAACATTTCCAGTAACTGGATATCATTGCAGTGAAAACTTAAGTTAAAATAACAGGCCACTGACACTCTGGTAAAAGGAAAAAAGAAAATGTTTAGATAAACTTAAAAGTACATTAAAATATAGACACCAAAGTGTATTAATTCCAAGTTAAATTTAAAGTTAAACAAAATACAAAAGTTCTGTTAAGGTTATCTATATTATACTCAAATTTGATATGTTACCAGCATTAAATAACTAAAAATCTTTCAAAGTTCAATTTTTTAAAAGTTATGAAAGCTCATACCAATTCTATAGTCTGTTTCTAAGAACATGTTATTTAATTCCATAATTGGATTCACTATTAGAGAAAACCAGGAGAGCTTTTCAGAGATGAAGGTGTATAGTATGGGATTGTTTGCTTAGAGAAAAAAATTTGCAAAAACACTTACAAAACACTATTTTGGTAACATTAAAGTAGTCGTCAACCATTCTCTGACAGCTATGATCACATGTATAAAAAATGAATAATTTATTAACAAAAGGGAATGAACAGGATAAAAAATTTTCACAGAATTTTGTTTTCTAAAAAATAAATACTTCTAATACTTAATGTGCATTTTAATTTTTTATATCTGCACACTGAAATGAGATCCATACTTTAGATAGATTGACTCTTTGAAGTGAACGTTTTTCTAGAACTTTTTTTAGGCTGTTTTCCTGTGATGAGTAGGCTGTTCTATATGTAAAATTGTCTAATGGTACAGTGTGCTGTCAACATATATACCTATGTAGTAATATTCCAGGCATTTTTATTGCAGTTTATTCTTCCTGCTTCCAAACAAGCCAGATAAAATCATGTACACGAACATTAAGGATTAAGGGAAGTGGTTTCCTTAGGTGATTGATGGCAAAAATTCACCTTCCCATTAAAACATAGTAAATGTACGGTAATCTATTTGGCTATTACTTTCCCACAAATTTGGATTTCCAGTTTTTAGCTGCTGCATGTCTAATGTTTGTGGCTTCTTGGATTCTTTTCGTAGGAAAAGGTGCCACGCTGTTAGGCAAATGTGCTACGTTTCTGTTTTGTAAATATCAGACTCCATTTTTTGAACACAGAGCTAGCAAAAATAAGTTAAGGATGTAATGTCTATTTAAACACATTTGATGTAGTCGTTAGTGCTTAAATTAGATTCCATGCTTCGGCTCGAATCAAAAGTGTAAACACTGAAAACTTCAGAATTCATATGGCCCATTCCCCTGCTCTCCGTACACGAGGTCGAAATGTGCGTGAAAACTTCTTCTAACCATTTAAATACTGTAGTAAAGAAACAAGCTTGTATGCAGGGACTTTAAAAAAAAAATACTTGCTATTAAACTTTTTATTCAGGACATTCCGAATTGGCTGTGCTAAACAGATACGTTCACTGCTAAAGATACAGAGACAAGACCTGTTTTTAAATTTGTTTATCACGCCGCCCCTACTTTTCCGCTAAAGAAGAGTACATTTTGTCTATTTAAAAATACACACTCATTAAACGAGCCTTTCAAAATCCTAGCGCCCCCACCTAGCTGCCTTCTGGGTTTCAGCTTCTGAGTCTCAGGTCCTTGCACAACACCTAAGACGTGCAAAAAAGACTCCTTCTTCCTCCCCGATCCCGGCAGGGAACAGTTCGGAGAGGTCTCCCTCCGCGTCTCCACCCTAATTCCCTCTCTTTCCAGATTCTCCCCGCTTCTCTCCTTCCCTCCGCCCCCCGCTCCCTCCAGCTCCATCTGTCAGAGAAGTTGCGTCCCAACTGCGCGGCCGCCCTGAGCGCGAAGCTCGTGGCCCGAGAGGGGGCGCGGTCAGCGCGGCGGAGGCGGGGCCCCAGGAGACGTTCTCCATCCTCATGGGCTGGCCGCTGCGGCCCGGCCTCGCGATTGGCCGAAGCGCTGCCAGTCTGGCTGCCGAGCCCCGCCCCCTCGGAGTTGGGTAAAAGAGACGCGGGCGTCAAGTGTCAGTCGTCGCGGGGCAGGGACGCGCGTCTGCGGTGCGTTCGCGGAGCCCGGCGGCGAGGCGAGGCGAGGCGGGGCGGGGCGGGAGAAAGTCGCCGCGCGGAGGACGTTGGCGTTTACGCGTGGCGGAGCGGAAGAGTCGGGCTTCCCGTGCGCGCCTTCGAGGACCGCGCCTGCCGTCGGCGGAGGGGTCCGCCCGAGCCTCCCCGCCTCCTCCTCCTCCTCCTCCTCCTCCTGCGCCCGCGGCCCCGCGCCGAGCTCGCCGGCCCGAGCCCGCGTGTGCGCGAGGTGGGACGCGCCCCGAGTGCCCATGGCGACCCGGGTGCTGACCATGAGCGCCCGCCTGGGCCCCGCGCCCCCGCCGCCCGCCCCGCACGACGAGCCGGTGTTCGCGCAGCTCAAGCCCGTGCTGGGCGCCGCGACCCCGGCGCGCGACGCGGCGCTCTTCGGCGAAGAGCTGAAGCACCCGCACCACCCGCACCAGCACCCGCACCCCGCGCAGCCGGCGCCCCCGCCGCCCGCCGCGGGCCCGCGCCTGCCCCCCGAGGAGCTGGTCCAGGTAGGCAGCGCCGCGCTCGGGCGGGTCCCGCCGCTGCGGCGCGCGGGCGGCAGGGGCCGCCCCAGGCCGGGCGCCGGGGTCGGCTGGGCCGCCCCGCCCCGCCCTGCCCTGCCCTCCTCGCCCGGGCACCCGCGTTTCGCTGGGAGAAAGTGGGGCGACCTGGGGTGGGGGGCCGGGGGGGCGGCTTCCTAGACGAGTCCGCCCGAGAAAGGGGCCAAGGGACCTGGGTGCTCCGCTCGCGCCTTTGTTGTTGTTGTTTTTTTTACCCCGACACTTGGCGGATCACGTCTTGGACCCCAAGCCCCCAACTTGAAAGTCCCGTCTCTTCGCCTGAAGCTCCCCTCCCGGGGCCGTGTGGCCTTGGAGACCCCCCCCGCCCCGCGCACCGCGCCCGGGTCCCGCGCCGCCCCCGGAAACGCGAATCGGGGTGCGTGCGGGAGAGGAGAGGGGGGCCCCCCCTCGGGGCGCTCGTTTTCTTATCCCTGGGCTCTGCCTGCTTTGGACGCGACCGTGGGGCCGCCACGGGGAAGTCGGAGTTAGAAAAGCGAAGGTGGCGGTGCGGGAGCGCTGGTTTTTCCCGAAAAACGGAGCCGGCGAGTTGTTTTCCCTCCCGTGCGCGTCGCTTTGCTGCGGGAGCCGCGCCGGGCGCTGGCCCTGGGCGTTTGCACTTGCCGGGCAGCCGCCTGTTCCTTCCGCCCACGCAGGGAGTCAGATAGCCCAGGAAAAAAAATAAAAACTTCCCGGGACTTTTAGCCTGTCCCAAGGAAAAAAAAAAAAAATTGGAAACGTACCCACATGCAAACAGCTGGAAGGGCTAAAATCAGCCACCCCTCGCCGCGACGAGAGCGAAGCGCACGGAAGGGTTGAGTTGGGTTTATTTCGAGACGCTTCGTTTCCTAGCCTCCTTTGGGGAGATGGTGCTGGTGGCTCTGCTACGCAGCCCCTACCCCGGGGGTCGGCGAGCGCCGCGGGGCATCTGTCAGAGAGGAGGCGTGCACGACTGCGACGTTACTTTTTATTTTTAAATGCGGGTCTCTCCGGGAAAGCCCCGTCTGTCCCGACTCCAGACGGTACGAGGTCCGACACGGAACGTTTAGGAAATTACAGTTGGCAAGACATGAGGTTGTTATTCAGCGATTGAGAAGCACGAGTCGCGGTCCTACGATCCACTTAGTTGGGGTCCGTGTGTGTGTGTGTAATATTCGCTGTTAAAATAGTCGCGTTTGTGTCATGCTGGGGGAGAAGGTAGCCGGAAGGACAGATTAGTTACGAGCTGGATTATGTCCTTAAAAAATTGAAAGCGATTTTGTTATTTCAGTTCGTCAGTTTTCCGCTTAGGGGAGGAACCAAGCGTATAAGATAGGACTGGGCTTTTTCCTGAGTGAGGGGCAATGTAGCGTTGGCCCCCTGAGGAGGACATGATAAATGTTTTGCTGATGACTCTGTGCTAGCAGTACAGCAGCCTCTCCCCACCCACGGGCTCCTCAGCACCACTCTACCAAGGGACTGATTTTCCCCTAGGTAATTAAAGATCTGTTTTAGATAGGGATATGAATAGGAACATTTCATTATCATATTAACCAATTACAGAATCTGCTGATTAAAATCAACATTTAGATCAAATGTTGAATGTGAACTTTTGTTCTTTTCAGTTCTTTCGATGTTTTGCTCAAAACGTTTCACTTAGGTTTCCATTGACCTATCAACCAGAAAAAAGCAATGAAATTGCCAAGGAATATATGATTCCAGCAATATCTATCCAAACAAAAAGAAGTTTGCTTAGCTAAGAACACTAACGTTAACTATATTACATGAACAGAATCAAGGTAGTTTGTAATCGAAGTACAATACAATATTGCACTGTATTTGCAAACTTAACTGTGACGGGACAAGGAACCTTGCTTGTACACGAGTGGTAAATTATACTTTATTATTGCATCAGAAAGGAATATGTTCTGTTTGCTTCCTTTTTTTGATTTGCTTCATTCACTTTTTGTCCAGAGTTGACTTGTGGGAGCGATTTTATCAAATGCATATTATACAGAGTTTCGTAATGTTTCGGTGAACCAATTATTACACAATTGACAAATAAACCTGATAATGTTTATCAGCAGCACTTAGAATTTGCCCAAGTGCTTTTCACAGGGGTTGTTGGAATTTTTAGTAAACATCGTTTGTCCTTCCCGAGGTGATGAATTGGGTGGATTATGTATGCTTGTATCTCTTCTTTTTTAGACAAGATGTGAAATGGAGAAGTATCTGACACCTCAGCTTCCTCCAGTTTCTATAATTCCAGAGCATAAAAAGTATAGACGAGACAGTGCCTCAGTCGTAGACCAGTTCTTCACTGACAGTGAAGGGTTACCTTACAGTATCAACATGAACGTCTTCCTCCCTGACATCACTCACCTGAGAACTGGCCTCTACAAATCCCAGAGACCGTGCGTAACACACATCAAGACAGAACCTGTTACCATTTTCAGCCACCAGAGTGAAACGACAGCCCCTCCTCCGGCCCCGACCCAGGCCCTCCCTGAGTTCACCAGTATATTCAGCTCACATCAGACCGCAGCTCCAGAGGTGAACAATATTTTCATCAAACAAGAACTTCCTACACCAGATCTTCATCTTTCTGTCCCCCAGCAGGGCCACCTGTACCAGCTACTGAATGCACCGGATCTAGATATGCCCAGTTCTACAAACCAGACAGCAGTAATGGACACTCTTAATGTTTCTATGTCAGCCGCCATGGCAGGCCTTAACACACACACCTCTGCTGTTCCGCAGACTGCGATGAAACAATTCCAGGGCATGCCCCCTTGCACATACACAATGCCGAGTCAGTTTCTTCCACAACAGGCCACTTACTTTCCCCCATCACCACCAAGTTCAGAGCCTGGAAGTCCAGATAGACAAGCAGAGATGCTACAGAATTTAACCCCACCTCCATCCTATGCTGCTACAATCGCTTCTAAACTGGCAATTCACAATCCAAATTTACCTGCCACCCTGCCAGTTAATTCGCAAAACATCCAACCTGTCAGATACAATAGAAGGAGTAACCCCGATTTGGAGAAACGACGCATCCACTACTGCGATTACCCCGGTATGTGATCTTAGCCAGTTGAAGCATCAATACATGTATTTAGTGTTTGTGTGTGTCCCTTTTTCCAACCTCCGGTTTTAAATTTACATAGGACAGTAGTGATTGACAAAAAAAAAATACTTACTTTGTTCTTTGCATGTCCCAGTCTCTGTGCCTTAACCTTAGTATGAAACTCTTTAGTTTATTGCATAGTTGATGTTAAATTAAAAAGGTGAGGGCGACTAGAATATTCTGGGAAAGTTAAGACTTTCTCTTTAATATTAAATAAAAATTTGAAATTTGAATAATGCCAGTTACTTTGTTTAACAGAAGTCCCTGGCCATAAATCGGGAGTTTTTAATTCTACATTAAGTACCCTGAAGAGATTACTTAGGTAGGGGAAAGTAGGGTGTGGTAATGAAGTTAGGGATTCTTTAGGCTGCTACAAGACTGTCCACAGAATAGATTTAAGGATGTTTGCTAGCATATGAACATACGCTTCTTCTTGAATGAGATATCTAGCCCAAAATACAGAATATATCTACAAGTTGCTGGCATAAGCTAATTTATGATTAATACAGGGTATAATTTATCGACTAGTACATGATACGGCATGACATACTAAATGAAAAAAGTGTAGAAGTACAGAAAATTGCAGTTATTTTGGGTAATGGTTTTAACATGGCCAGCTCTAGAAGCCATTAAAACTAAATCACTGAAGTATGCGTTTCTAGTATAAAGCACCTACTGGAATATAAGCACATTTCCCATTTGTAGCCTGGCTTGATTATCTGCTCTTTCTTCTAAAGCGATATGTACATAAAGCAAATCACTTTAATACCTTTCAAAAGGTAAAAGGGGAGCACTTTTAAAAACTTCTTTTACAAGTAAAGCTTTAGATACCTCATTTAGCATGAGAGATTTCTTTAAAGTCAGATTTTAAACACTGAATCATCAAATGTAAAGATTTCAAAGGATCTCCAAAATGACGAGCTGTTCTTCCTCTCCTGCTTTATTTTAGGTTGCACAAAAGTTTATACGAAGTCTTCTCATTTAAAAGCTCACCTGAGGACTCATACTGGTATGTAATTTTCTTGTTAATTCTGTGAGTTGTGTATATAGTGTAAGTGGTATTCATTCTTTTAAAAGCCAACACTTGTTTGATCTCTTCTTTCTTCTGTCAACTCGTTTTTTAATGGCCTACCATTTCAGCACTGGCTTGGCTCAAAATTCAGTTCATTGAAAAGGTCTGATTCCAAGAAGTCTGATGTTCCTTCAGTAAGGCCTTGTCCTGTCACCTCACGTAGAATTAATTACCCAAAAATGTAAACAGTGATGTTTACTAATGGATTTTAAAACTTGTAATGGCACTGCTATTTCTTAACACGGGGGACAAAAATGTAACTCGTTTTCTCCTTAAGAAACACTAAAAACTTTTCCTTTCAGCATAAAAAGCAGAACTGCTTAATACACTATCTTTAATTTTACCTTTCGCCAAAAATATCAAAGTTTAGCGTATTTTTCATGCTTAACGAAAGGGTCAGAATTGCGGATTACTAAAATCCGGCAAAGATGTCATGATTTGGAAGTTTTTCTACACTATACCTCAGTCCACATTTGATGCATTTGAGAGACTTTATTACAGCTTATTTCATCCTTGTTCAAAATGTGCTTTTAAGTTTAGCCCCTGTAGAAATATTTTTGTCAGATGTATACATTAACCTTTAAATGCTTTCTAATTTTAAAACTTCATATCAGAAACCTGTTTTAGGATGAAACTAAATGGCATGCTTTCAAATTCTCCAAGTGCCCCAAATATTTTCAAATATATAGATGGTTACTATTCGTGATTTTCTTAAAAAGAGCCCTAAAGGAAAGAACTTATACAAAGTGATTATGCTTCCTTTTCTCTCATTAAATGCAGCCTTACCTAAAGTTCAAAGAATAAGTTTGCTAATAAAAGCAATGACCTAGCAAAATGTTTTATTCCATTATTGCTATGGAAACCAAAGTATTCAACAGTTCCTTTGAATGGGTTGTTGGATTAGTGCGAGGACTTGAATCTCCCCAGGCTAGATGTTACTATGGAAATTGAGTTTTGATAAATGAAGTAGTTATCTCTAACTGCTGTATTAAAAGCCGTTGAACGAAGGTCAGTGCTGACCCAGAGCACTAAGAAATATGGCTGCAGACATTTTGTATGCCTGTTCAGTATTGCTTGATATCCCCATGATCAACACTCCTCACTAAAATCCAGATAGATAGAGTTGGCAACAATGTGGAAGATGCCAGGGCTTTCTGAGAAATTGCTTTTAAAGAAAAGACATTTCATTTGTCAATGGAAATGAATGAGTTTTGACCTGACGTTATTAGGTATGGACAAATTGATTATATAAAGGGAAAGGTCATACATAAGCAGCCCAAAGTAGAAATTATATTTATAGTTAAACAAGCACCCACTAAGCATAGAATAAATGCAATCTAAAGTTTTCAAAATATAAGTGACAAGGCCAAGTAAACATTCCATATAGAAATACTAAGATATCCTTTTTCAGAATATGTTAAGGAAGGGAACATTTGGAACATTGAAAAGGGGGTTTTACCTGAATTTTTATTAAGGGAAGTAACAAACATTTGGACTTGTTTTTTCTTGAAAGTCCTTGAAATGGGAGATAAGGAGGAGGAAAACGTTTTTTCATGAGGTTAAAGTCTCCTAATAAAAGGTGTGTAATTGCATATAGCTGAGTTATCAAGCCCTATTGCAGGGATGTACTTAGCATATCTAAGTGGCCTTGCAACCCCTTGCAAGTCAGGGTTTAGAGCTCTGAATGCTTCTACCTGCAATTCTGGAACTTGACCTGCTGGCAAAGAAATTTAAGAGTGAGTTGTCTTAACAATGCTTGAACTCAATAAAAACAAACTGAAAAGAGGACCTAGACATAGTTTGAGTCCCATGCATGGACTTTTTCACCTGATCATAAACATGTGGCCATAGACATCTAATGAGAGAGACCATTTAATCCAGTTTAATAAAGTTTTGTTTGATAGTCTTTCAAATGCCTTGGGGAGGATTTGTAGCAGACTTGTTCATCTGGCTAAACCCGTTCTTGGGTAATCATAGAGCATTGAGGTTGTTTTCTCCTCATTTCTGGTTTCTAGACAATGCCTTTTAAAATTACCTCTCCCATTGCATCCACCCACCCTGCCTGTTGTTTTTTAATGAATGTATCTGAAGCCAGCAAATGCTGTTTTTCTTTTCCTTCTTCCTTTTAAGGCCCAGGCATTTCTAAAGTACTTCTCACTTAATAGCATTTTTGTTTCCTTTCTGTCCTCCCTTTGCCCAATTTATTAGGGGATTTAAAAAACCATCTATATGGGAATGTTGATCTTAATGTTTAATATAAAAAATGATTTTTTAAAGGATGGCCGTTTTGCAGGCAGAACGTGAAGCATCCTGGCATTTGTTTTGAAATATAATTGGAAATGCTTTAAAATGTCAAGTTACCTTATGTTTTAAAATGATTTAAGCAATTAAAACAACTTACATCTGAATTCTATTTAATTGCTTATTCTGGACTTTTAGATTGTAAATGCTTCTTGACTTACAAGTTGAACTCAAGGAAATAATTTTTCTAAAACAAGACTTTTTAAAAATTTGGGGGATGAAAGAATAGAAGATAGTAGTTTCTTGAACCAGATATTGCTTTTAAAGAAAAGACATCTCATTTATCACTGGAAAGAAGATACTAGTTTTTTGAACTCTTAACATTCAAGGTTTTCTAAGTTTATACATTTAGATTTTTTTATTCAGAAAATATATAAATAAAATTATTTTTGCATGGTTAGATAAAATACCTGAAATGTATTTTGACACAAGAGAACATATGTCTTTATATGCATATGATAGTGTATGCCTTACTTTTTTAATATTCATAATGAAGATTTAAAATAGTTTCTAAGCGCAGTCTTGAAGCCAAAAAAAAAAAAATGGAGTAGGGAAAAACATTAAGACTATACAAAGAAAAATTTGCGAGACATTGAAAAATTTTCTTAAAACAACACTGGTACTGGTTTTTTGGTATGCCTATGAGTACCATAAGTCAAAATATTGCATTTACGTTGAGTGTGGAAATTCCTTTGAAACTTGTGTTTGCACATTAGTAAAAAGTATTTTCCAAAGAAAACGTTGTAGTGAACTCAGTACAGGTGTTCGAAATCTTAGTGGTTTGAGTTTCATGTGCGGATGTGCACTTAACCCTAGAGAGAAAATGCTGAAGCAGTTGGGAATTAGGGTATATGGTAACATTTTCAGATCCTTTATCAGTCTAGGCTATCTGGAACGGGGCAGAGAATGGGTAGTTGTACTGAGAAAGTCTTTGGGCAGCACACACACTTGGCTCAGGTATCCCTTAGACCAAAACTCTGTGTACAGGCTGTTATGGATGCACTGAGTGATCCCAGAATGGCTTGCTAAGGGTTGACAAGAAAAGGATAATTGAACACAACTTCACAAAAGAAAATGGAAACGTACAAGTTACATAGGAACACAAAATGGACTTTTTGAGTGAAATACTTAATCAGTTAGTGTTGCATTTCACAGTGAGTTGTTTGGGATTCCACGGATTACAAAAAAATTCCACAGTAAGTCTTGGGAAGATTTTTAGCCCCAGCCTAGTTATAAAGAGGGTAAATTATCATGTTCTGCCTTACCTTAAGTAGGATACTATTTCCAAATGGCTTTAAGATGTTACTATGTATGCTTTAAAATATATAATCCCTGATTGTGATTTGCTGCTAAGTATTGATTTTAGTTTCAGTTTGGGTACTAAAAAATCCTTAGATGTAAATTTTTATTCTGTGCTCTCCATTATTATCTGTTGAATATATAGATATAGACTTTTTTATAGGTATAGATTTTTATTTAAAAATATTGACAGTAAAGATATTTTAATTCCTGATATTTCTCTAAAATTCTAAATATGTTCTGAAAATGAGTTATTCCTTACTTGGAAAATTATTTAGAGCTAAAATCAGCATAAGATAAATAATGTGTATATGTGTGTGTGCGCACACACACATCTATAAATTATATGTGGACTTAATGGAGATGAATGATACAGTTTGGACCTGGAGATCAGTATTGGTTCAGTATTGATTAAATATTTCTTAAGTACCTGCTGTGTTATTGGTAGAAATTAAAAGTTTTACAAGATGAAATTATTTAGTGCCAAGTGATTTTTGAGCATTTGAAAACTGCAGGAAAAGGTATCACATTAGCCTGTAATAGTAAATGTCATTAAACATTCTTAAATTATTTCATTTTCAACTTTATTTTCTATATTGACAATTTCAAGCTTATGTAAAAAAGATTAAGAGACTTGCTGGGTTCGGACCTCAAGAAAAGTATGTGTGAGCTTGAAAGCGTAGAAAACAATTTCTTTTTAATGACTCACTGGGAAGATTAAACTTTGCTTCTAGGACTTGTTCTTTCATCTGAAAAACATTTACATAGGAAATTGATTAAACACTGTTTAGAGATGATAAAGTTTATCAAAGGTTAAGAAGCTTAATTTGATTAGGCAAACATTTTTGACTGATCTTGTGAAGAACCCAAAGAGAATGTCTTCTCTTTTGTTCTTATAAACTAGTTCATAAATAGATTAAATAGAATTGCTGAAGTTGAAGTTAAGATAGAGTCAGTTATAGAGAATGTAATGTTTAGCTCTTTTTTTTTTTTTTGAAAGCAATACTTTAACTGCCCAAGATTTTTACTTTGGTGTAGGTATTTTTAGTTCTATAGAATGTAGTAGCTGTTTACTTGATGACCTACATCTTTTCTGGTGAAAGATTAGAAGAAGCAAAGTAATGTCCTACTTTAGTAAAAGTAACTATAGCAGCATTCTTATTCTGTTAGCCTGTATTTATATTCAAGGATCTCCAACAATTCTAATTAAGGGTGGCTTACTGTTTTAGAAGTGAATTGTAGGTAACTTTAAAAATGTAGGCAGAAGAATTAATTTCTTTTTGACTATAAATGCAAACCTTTAAGAGTTGGCAGGAATATTCTGGTCAAGGTAACCACATTAAATGCAAATTACAGGAAAGGATATTTAGTGCTAGAAAAGCACTAAATTTTTCTATTTTGGTTAAAAAAGATAAAATGCTTTACTGGTACTTAAAAAAAAACAGTTTCGGCTCTTATAAGAAAGTGAATCTGAGTGTTGTTTTTCTGTCAGGATACTCAACAATATTTAATTTTATTAACACTATTAACGTTTCCCTTTGGTTTCATTGAGAACCCTTAAGAGAAGTAGCTTAGTAGTCTAGAGAGTCTAGGGATAGACTGTGAACTTAAACAGCATGTTCCCACCTTTGCCCCCTTAGATGTGTAAAGTTACTGTTTTCCATCCCAAGAAGTCCCCTCCAGTGCTTCTCATCAAATGTAGACCAACATACAAAAAAAGAAAACTAGTTTACATAGTTTATTTGTCCCTGTACAATTTCAGGATGGATAACTGATTCTGAACATGGCTTCCTGAAAGGCTATAAACATGATTCTTGTCTAAATGAAACATTTAGACAGATCATCCTCATCTGTCTATGTGGAATAGAACCAGGCAAAGTCCTGCTGCAGGGTGGGGCATAGAAAAAAGAAAATCCTATAGATTCACAGCAGACACTTTCATGTCTTATACCATTCCTTCTTTCGTTAATGAAAATAACCAAGTTGGTCAGAAGTGGGCCAAATCTGTGATTGTCCTGGGGAAGCATTAGGAAGGAATGTGGTATTGGCAGCTGGAATAGAAGACAGTCTCTGTCTTTGAAGAACTTTCAAAGCCGGTCAAGAAGGCAAAATAAAGCTATTTGGCCAATATGCAAGTGCAAATCAATAATTGAAAAGGAATTAAGTGATGAAGGGAATGCAGAGAAGTGGAATGATCTCCCTTGATTTGTTCAGAGGGTTTTTCTGGAAGGGGTAAGGTAAATCAGATTTTAAAGAAAGATAAACACCATTGACCAACAGGGAGAAAAAAGGGATTTTCTTAATATATCCTTTTAAGTAAAGTAATCAGTTTTCCTAAAGTGAGTATATTATTGACAGGGATACCATGTCTAGTAAACCTGGGTGCATTTTGTAAATAGTAATATTACTAATCTTTGAAATGAACTGCCTACCCTTCTGTTACAAGTATAGGAGATGTACTACAAATGGCTTTAATAAAAAGGATTTTTTAAATGGAAAATTTCTGGCATAGATATATAAAAATATGAATTAATGAACCCAAATCATCCTACTTTTTTCTTTTAGACATCTAATATTTCTTGATGAAATTCCTTAATCTTGGGTTTCCTATTTCTTTACCTTTTATTAAATTATATAGATTGTTTCAGACTCTGAATTACATAAGTCTCTAATGATGGGGTAAAATAATCTATTACTGAATTGCATGAAAATATTTTCCTCCTGAAATAAGCTCATTTCAAGCTTCAAGACTCTTAAATTTGAAGAATTAAATACTAATTATTGAAATGATTTATTCTACTTTAACAGTTTATATTGTTTGGGGTCTTGAAATAACATGGATTTTAAGTTCTTTGAAACCAGAGACCAAATCTTTTTTGTTTTGCAAGTCATTTAGTACAGGTTACATTCATTTACTAAACATTTCCTTTAATTCTGGTGATTTTTAGCATTTATCACATACATTGATTGGATTAATTTTAGCCTTCAGAAAGGAAACCAGATGTGCCAGTTTGCTGTAATAAATTTTAAAAAGTTAACCTAAATTAAGTATTGTAAGAAATTTTTCATTTATATGTATATATATATATTTTTTTTTGTTAGAAAAATTTATGTAGAACGTTCTAGGGAGAGGCTTTGGTATGAGTCTGTTGAAGTTTCCCAGCAGATCAGAGAGACTTCTCAATCTGTCGTGATCTGTTCAGAAGTCACTGCTTTATCTTTTCATCAGAGGTAAAAAAAAAAAAAGATAATTTTTAGTCCACCACTAAAGATTTTTCGAATACTTTGCAAACATGTTCTGACCACTGAAATTCACTTAGCTTGGGGTAAAGGAGAACCATTATTAGATAATAAGATGATATTTGGGGTTGTCACTGTTGACACACACCAATGTTCAGGACCCCATAGGTTCTAAAAGGTGGGTCTTCAACTGAGGACTGGCTCAGCCAAGGTGTGCCCTGTGCTGTCTGGGTTAAGGCCTGCTCTCGAGTCCATTAAGCTGTTCCTTAAATGACCTTCACAAGTGGCTTTAGAATCTTTAAATTTGAACAGCATCTGTGTGCTCCTTAAATCATTCATATAGAGCATATTAGTGTTTTTGCTAATGGAAGATTTAAGCAGGACATTAGGACAGGCCAGAATTCTTAATGTGAGTTTTGCGTCTAACTTGTGGAGTTGTTGTTGAGGATTAAGTAAAATAATGAGAAGGACCTGACCGAAGCACATGCTCAATGGATATTTCTGTCTGCTCCTTCCTGTCATTGGAAACTTTTTGCTTAATGTTTTTATAAAATATATTGTTTGACTATCAGTATAGATAGGATAGTATGTATGTTTAACTTGAACATTTGGAAGAAATATTAGGGATTCCTAGCAAAATAGTCCTAGTCATTTTAAAATAGGATGAGAAAATGCATACTTTATTTGAGATAAAAAGTTGAAGCTTGTTTTCCATGCTGTACAAACTTGTCACTTTTTTCTTTTTGCCTTTGGAAAGTTTTACATTAACAGCATGAGAACTTAAAAATACAGTTGATGTTGAAAGAACTTAACTAAATATTTCAAATTGGTGGTATTGGAAAGAGATTCTGTAAAAATCCAATTAAACTTTTGAAAACTCTATCCTGTTGAAATAACTTAAAGGAAGTC
The DNA here is from genome assembly GCA_030015415.1 of Cynopterus sphinx. Classification (NCBI taxonomy): domain Eukaryota; kingdom Metazoa; phylum Chordata; class Mammalia; order Chiroptera; family Pteropodidae; genus Cynopterus; species Cynopterus sphinx. Next base: position 18,511,027 of record CM057381.1, read on the forward strand.
AGTTTGGTTTCCCAGAAGTACTGTGCATAGTGTTTCTGGCTGAGGAAGAAAGGTCCAAATCTGCCATTTGGCCAGAAATTGGGTAGCAGCTTCCTCTACAATGTTTTACTTGAGCAGTGTTGACACTTGAACAAATCCCATAGAAACAGCCCCAAGTGGAATAGTTGTCCTTGCTTTTATAGTAAAGACTTGGCCCCATAACTAATGTCCCAGACACTGGTAGTATTCTTGGCTAAATAATCTATAGATGTGCATAAATTCAGAGCTAAACATCAAATGTTTTAGGAACTTTAATGGTTACTGTTTTCAACTAATCAGTAAGGTAAACTTTAAAAAATAATGGTGCAGTTTACTGCTTCATAGCCAATAGAAACAGTGAACAAAAAGAGTCTAGTGTCCCTTGTTTCTTAAATAAACTGAAAAATCAGTATGGTTTTTTTTTTTTTTTGCTATTTAATTACTAAATTCAAAAGGCTAGAATGATTTCTTCTAAAATAGGGGCACTTTAGAAATTATTTTTCTTGCCTCGGACATCAGAAATGATTTTCTCTTCCCATTAAACGACAGTAAAGTATTTAACCATCATGTTTGTTTTTGTGAATTTATTCACAAGGAACAAAAACAATACTTGTGCAAAAAAGTTTAGCTTTTTCTCGATTTACATCCACAAGAATGATAGCTACATTTACTGCTAGTATAAAACATCTATGCATTAGATTAAACGTGACTATCTCATGTGAAAGAAAAGTGGCTTACTATGTTACTTAAAAGGTTTAAATATATTAGCTTGAAATCTTAGAATTTACTACAAGAAAAAAACACTTGAGGAATTGAGATGTCTATTTTACAAAGGGAGTGAAAGGAACCCAAAAGAGAATTTTAAAAAAATATGTCTTGGTTCAGAGCCACGAGGAGCTGAAAGAAATCTCATGGGGAACAACTGAACAATTGGTATCAATTTTACAGAGCCATTCTGGCCCTGTTTTTCTTTGTCCTTATGGAATTTGTTTGAGAGTCATAGTGGTTATCAGGACAGCAAGAGTATGTTAACTACATGCTGTAGAAATCTCGGTTGATGTGGGCAATGGCTTTTAAATTTGGACTTAGTTGACTAATCTTACAACTTCCTGAACATGATACCGCTAAACCAGGCAGAAAGGATGTTGGGTTTCATGGTGGTACCAAGTAACCAAGTGTTCAAGGCAATTCTGAGGTTTTTCTTTTTCAGAAGAAAACATTTTTTAAAAGAATTTGCAAGTTCGACTACTGGGTTTTAAAAGGTATCCATAAAGCTCAGCAGTAAACCAAGAGTACTTTAATATGCAAATTTATCTCACTTACCTGTTATCTTAAACTAAAATTCATTGAAGATTATAACGGCATAAATACAGAAATTACTCATTAATGCTCAGTGAGAGATTCTTAGGTTTGGGGATTTATTAAGGGAGTACATGATCCCAATTAAGTGGTCTTAATTAATTCTAAAACTGGGAGTTAGGACTCATAAATACTAAGTAGTTTTAAAAGATTTGCAAACTTTATAAACGACATTAAGAAGAATACAAACTGTAGAGGGGCAGCAGCTCAGTTACCAATCCACTTATTTAAGTGATGAGAGCTGTGAAAGAATAGTTACATTGAATAATTAGAGACTTTGAGAGCATGTGTTACACATGTAAGCTTCATGAAGCCAGGCATTTTTGGTATACTTACTGTTGTATTCCAGGCATTCAGCGCAGTAATCAGCATATAAGAGACACTTAGGCAGACAATTTATAAAAATTTTAATAATTTTTGGTGCAATGCATTACAAAGAACAATACATAAAATCGGCAAATGTTAAAATTATTATGGTTGTTTCATGTCTCTGTACCAAAAAAGTGATGATGTCAGTCAGTACTGGTCTGGTTGAGGAATTTATTAATTATCAAATCATAAAGCTTTAATACCATGCAACTTGAAATTTTTCTACCTTTGTTCTGCTTCATTCAGTCTGAAAGGTGGGAAGGCGTGAATGTGTATATGCTAATGTCAAAGAGGGAGTGTCCTAATCTATTTTGGAGGCCACGTGTTCAAGGGAACTGGTGTATGTGCTGGAAGTTTCAATATGGCTAGTTTAGAAACATCTAGGACCAGTGTTGAAGTAAAGAATTGCAATCGTAGGATGTTAAATTTATTGTATTGGTCATTTGAGCAGCTCCCTCTTGAGTAGCTCCCAAATTTCTGCTCTCTTGGCCACTTTATAGAAGTGGTATTTGCACAGTAATGATAAATCCACCACCTCAGACTAGTCATTTCGTGGATTTATGTGAGCAGGAGCAGTACATAAAATACAGTCGATTCACCTTGCACATTTAAAGTTGCCAGTTTTCTGTTCTCAGGTAGTACACACAACACTTTTCTCTTCGTTTAATTAGGTGACGTAGCATCCCTATGGGACAGTGACTCTCCACTGAATGATTTTGCGGGAAGCGAGTTCATGGCAGAATTTATGAACTCCTTCTCTTCAACCATGATTTTTAAAAAAATTCCTTCTCAGGCAGAATCTGTGATGTTTGTCTTGCGAGCAGGCCACCTCACTCCTCTCCATTTCTTGTCATAGGCGAGAAGCCGTACAAATGCACCTGGGATGGCTGCGACTGGAGGTTCGCACGCTCGGATGAGCTGACGCGCCACTATCGGAAGCACACGGGGGCCAAGCCGTTCCAGTGCGTGGTGTGCAACCGCAGCTTCTCCCGCTCCGACCACCTGGCCCTGCACATGAAGAGGCACCAGAACTGAGAGCCACCGCCGTGGGCCTGCCGCGCTGATGCCATCCACACTGACGTTCTGCGGTTCACCTGGCAAAATTTTAAACTACAAACTTAACTATATATATATATATATATATATATATAAAAAGAAAATCAAAAAACTGGAAATGTATATTTTGTATATTTGAGAAAACAGGGAATACATTGTATTAATACCAAAGTGTTTGGTCCTTTTAAGAATCTGGAATGCTTGCCGTAATGTATATGGCTTTACTCAAGCAGATTTCATCTCATGACAGACAGCCACATCTCAGCGTGGGTAGGGGGGTGGGAGTGCAGGGTGTGTTTGCAGTGTTTTTACCTAAGCACCATCATTTAACGTGACAGTGTTTAGTAAACAGTCAATTGGCAGGCACAGGAAGAAGGTTGGATTGTATGTCAAGATTTTTACTTGACATCAAGTAGTTTTCAATATTGACAATTCCTTAGAGGTGCACAGTATACCTGGCAATTCACAAATAGCCATTGAACAAATGTTGTTTGTTTTTTTTTGTTTGTTTTTTTATATGAGTTGCCTATCTTTGCTATTCAAATTTTGTAAATATGCAAATCAGCTTTATAGGTTTATTACAAGTTTTCTAAGATTCTTTTGGGAAGAAATCATAAGAAATTCTTTTGAAAATAACCATGAATGCATTTACAGTTAGAATTTGGTGAGATACCTCTTAAAACCTTCCAAATTCATTTCTTTAGGGGAAAGATAATCATTCAAATAAACTTAAAAAGATTTTATGCACTGATTAAATAGGATTGTTTATTTTAAATATAAAACATTTTTATATGAATCGTGAATTTAAGAGCTTAAAGATAATTACAATATACAAAAGTTAAACCTTACAATAAGCTAAACATAGTATCATTTTTTTAAAAGAAGGACTTACGTAGTTTTCACATGGAAATGTCGAATTTATGATACAGTTTTCATATACCAAGATGTTTGCTTGTGCAGTACGGTTGGTTAAATGCCAGTTTATGTGGATTTTGCATGTAATATACAATGACACAGTAATTTTACCTAAATTACAGTGCAGTTTAGTTAATCTATTAATACTGACTCAGTGTCTGCCTTTAATTATAAATGACATGTTGAAAACTTAAGGAAGCAAGTGCTACATATATGCAATATAAAATAGTAATGTGATGCTGATGCTGTTAACCAAAGGGCAGAATAAATAAGCAAAATGCCAAAAGGGGTCTTAATTGAAATGAAATTTTAATTTTGTTTTTAAAATATTGTTTATCTTTATTTATTTTGTGGTAATATAGTAAGTTTTTTTAGAAAATTTTCATAACTTGATAAATTATAGTTTTGTTTGTTAGAAAAGTTGCTCTTCAAATGTAAATAGATGATAAATGGTGTAAATATTTTGTAAGCGGCTTCAAAATGTTTATATGTGGAGACATACCTACTTAAAAAGCATAAATTGGTTGCTGTTTTGCTTCTTTTTCCCTCTTATTTTTGTATTGTGGTCATTTCCTATGCAAATAATGGAGCAAACAGCTGTATAGTTGTAGAATTTTTTTGAGAATGAGATGTTTATATATTAACGACAATTTTTTTTTTGGAAAATAAAAAGTGCCTAAAAGATTCATGTAGTGTCTGTCTTCCTTGACCTACGATAGCAGAACATTACGCAAATTTCATTCTCAAAACTAACCATTTCCCATTTAGAAAAAAAGTGCAGCTCACTACCAGTGTTAAATTTTACATAAACACACTCTTGGAGGCTGAAGCAAATCTGCCTGATTTTCATTGTGAAAATAAAATATAAAAACTTAGTTTTTTCTAAACAGAACTTGGCTTTAATCCTAATGTAACAAATGTACACATCGGAGTCATCAAATGAATCTTCGGCTAACTTTCTGATAACACCATGCGTAGGAATGCTCATGTTTTCTAGGATTTGACATTTTCAATGATCAGGAATTACTGTATTTCATAAATGGAAATACCACTGCTATAAGCAATAATATAAATAGAATGACATCATTTGTTTCCAAAGACCATCAATACACTAGAGTGATGCAAAACTTAAGGAATTTTGGGGATAATCTATCTCTGTAAAAGCTGCAGCTGCTCCCCCTCCTCCCCCACTTTTGAAAGAAGAAAATACTAAAAGTTGATTTTTATCTGTTAAGGACAAGGCACCTAGGGCTTAGATCTTGGTTTCTATAACCATTCTGCAATAAAAAGTATTCCATCGAGAAATGGCTGGTTTTAGGACTGGGGCAGAAAACAAAATAAGCCTACAGCATCTTTAAATGTCAGAAAGTAAGCAGATTTTAGAAATCCCACAGTAATAAAAAGTAGGACTGGATTGTAACCCAGAGTGTAAGATGCCCAGGAGTTTGTACTGATATAAATGATTGATTAAATAGGAGAAAAGACATTTGAAGAAATATTTTGTGTAGATGCTCCACCCCCAGAGGTACATAACTTCCTACTTAAGTCCAGATGAGTTACCCTTAGTGACTATTTCAGAGTACAATATGGCCAGCATGGGAAGGCAAGTAACTGCGATGCAGAGACCTGCCATACACCTTTGGTCTGGTGATCAAGGTCCATATCAATAGTGATGTCATTTGATAGTATGTACCCTTGACTTGATGTGATAAAATGGAACTTTGGTCTTACTCCTAAAAACGGCCCAGTCTAATGAGAAACATGTCAGACAAATCCCAATTGAGGGACATTCTATAAAATACTCAGAACTGACAAAATCATGAAAAACAAGGCAAATCTGAGAAATTGTTACAGCCAAGAGAAGCTTAAGGAAACGTGATAACTAAGTGTAATGTAAACTAAATGGGATTCTGGAACAGAAAAAGGACATTAGGAAAAAACTGAGGAACTGAATAAAGTATGACATTTAGTTCATGTTTCAGTATTGGTTTATTGTACTGACGTAAGCTCTAACAGAGAAAATGGGGTGGGGTTTTGTAGGAACTCTGTTTTATCCTTGTAGTAATTTCTATAAATCTAAGACTTCCAGAATAAAAATTTTATTTTTAGAAAAGTGAAGGAAAGAATCAGGATGAGTATTATATATTTTCAATAAATGGGAAAATCTTACGTCAAAGCTAAAGTGAAAATTTTCAGTTATATAACATGGCATCATAATTTCATTCAACTGCTCTCATTTGACTCATTCTTCCTTGTCATTCAAGTTATATCCAACTCAAGAATACAATTCATTCCCTAGTCAGAATTTCTCACTGCGGGGAAGACTTCACAAATTCTTAGGCTTCAGTTTATTTCTAGAAATTGAAATAGGCGATAGGCCTTTTTGAAGCGAAGACAACTCCATATGTCCAGTAACAGAGGGATACCCATCTGTATTCAGTTGTAATTGACAATTAAGAAATTTTTGTGTTTGAGTACAAACCTCCAGGCTTACTTTGGTTCCCAGCATTTCATTGTATTCAGCTTCCTAACTCTACCATTTTACCCCACGGTACAGAGCAAAAGTTCTCTCAACTTTTTTCTCCCTTTTGTAAGCTGCCCTTTCTCCTCTCTTGCCAGCTACCTGTTGAAATCCTTCCCTGCCAAGTCTTGCTTCTCAGTTTTTATAAGCCACACTGAATGAACTTTTGTATTTGGAGAAATAATAATTTAGCATTTGAATTATTTTCTGACTTCTATCATGTTTTCTTCCCCCTCAGATTTGTCAGCTCCTTGGAAGAAACACCGCTTCTTGATTGCCTTTGTATTTCTGCTCTTATTGATTGATACAACACGTAACACGAAATAACTTTATGGTGCTTTGTGAATTGGCTTACGCTCTGCAGGAATGAAATAAATCTCATGTTTGCCAGATTTCTTCTTCATGTTACATTGTTGATATAATGTTAGTGTTGGATTTTTGATAAGGTGTGTGACTATGAAACTGTGATTATAAGGTGAGCAAACAGGTAATACCTTGTGAATTTTTAAACATTACTGGGGAGTTTTTGAGAGAGAATTATTTTAGACAGCTATACCTAACACTTTTCAGAGCTGCAAATTATTTCATTGCTGATCATTAGCACGTCCATTAAATGAATATCCAGTTTCAAACATATTGTGACCAGTTGAGGTAAAAACTTACCCCAACTAGAAAAAAAAAAATGATAATACACCATGTTCCAATTGGCCAGAATGCAATTATGTGCTTTGATTTCAGGTAATGCTGAGTTTTAACTACTTGCATTTAGGTTTCAATATTTTCTACCCCTATCCCAAGTTATCTTGGTTTTTTGTTTTGTTTCATTTTGTCACTTTAATTCTTGCATTGCAGCTTGTGTTAAGTGCATCACTTCATGGCATTCAATTAGAGAATCCTTAGATAAGCATGACTTGGCCTGCCTACATAAAAATGTTCTTCAAAATCTAGTTAGATTCCTTTTCCTATCTGCAACTAAGCCCACCAGAGCTCTCTGGATTAACTTGCAGGCCAAAACATAACAAAGAAGGGCTTTATTCTCCATCACTAAATCTGGTCTCTGCTTTGAAATTAACCAAATTCCATCTTTAGTTAGATTCTTCCTTGCAGTGTTAAACTAATCAATAGACCTTTTTTTTTCTTTTACTCATGCTAGTTACAGATGACAAAACCTGACAATTATTTAATACTTATTTTCATGGTGACAAGAAAATAAAAGCATAATAAATCACAAGAGCTATGTGTGATGGGAAGAATTTGTTACATGAATACTGAGAATATTTCTTTTTCTTTGTAAACCAGCAATCTTTATTTTATCTATTCTCTTAGTGCATATCACTCCATGAAAGCATTTGGAGTTATAGAAATGGTGATTTTCTTGAAGATAAAGGTAAAAGCTTATTCTATTTGGCAACTGAAGACATTTGAATGACGATATATATGAAAGGAATTAAATAGAAAACTAAGAAGCTCATTTAAACTTCTAGGTAGCAATGGTAGATTATATACATCTAATTCTGGAGCTTCTTATAACCCGATTAAATTGATGGAGGTTTTTTCCTCCGAGGCATAAACCTGTGAGGAGAACAGAAGAATAGAAACTGCAGCAAACTTGTGAGAACTGGAAAGAGCTAGGTAGAAGAGGCAACAAGTTTAGCAGAACAGGAAAAGCTAAATCCTGGAGTAGCAGTGGAGAAAAATCAGGAACTAACCTAAATCTAGCCCTAAAAATATCCCAAAAGATCTCAGGAATTTGTAGCATCAAGTGCTTCTAACAGTAGAGCTAAAATGTGATTGTTAAGTTTGTCTATTAATTCCCTATCCCCCCGACCCCAACCCACTCCAATATACAATGCAGTGTTCTACTAGTTTTGTGTGTACAACATAGTAATTAGACATTTACATAATATGTGAAGTGATCACCTCGGCGACTCTAGTATCCACCTGACACCATTCATAGTCATTACAATATTATTGACTATATTCCTTATGCTACACTTTGCATCTCCACGACTGTTTTGTAGCTATCACCTTGTATTTCTTAATCTATCCCCGCTTTTACCCATCCCTCCAACACCCCTCCTACCTACCTGGCAACTATCAAAATGATCTCTATAAGTTTGTTTCTGTTTTGTTTGTTTATTTTGTTCTTTAGATTTCACATATAAGTGAAATCATATGGCATTTGTCTTTTTCTGACTTACTTCCACTCAGCAAAATATCTTCTAGGTCCATCCGTGTTATTGCAGAGGGCAAAATTTTATTCTTTTTTTGCAGCTGAGTAATATTCCATTGTATATATGTACCACCTCTTCTTTATCCATTCATCCATTGATGGACACCCTGGTTGCCTCCATATTGGCTGTTGTAAATAGTGCTGTAATAAATATATGGATGCATATATCCCTTTGAAGAAGCGTTCTGGGTTTCTTTGAATAAATATCTAAAAGTGGGATTACTGAGTCCTTCTTTGTCTCTTGTTATAGCCTTTGTTTTAAAGTCTATTTTGTCTGGTAGAAGTATTGCAACCCCAGCTTTGTTGTTGTTGTTTCCATTTCATAAAATATTTTTCCCATCTCTTTGCTTTCAGTCTGTGTCTTTCAATCTGAAGTGAGGTAAGGGTCTTGTGTTCTTATCTATTCAGCCACTGTATATCTTTTGATTGGAGCATTGACCCATTTACATTTAAAGTAATTGTTGATATATAGGCACTGTCATTTTATCATTCACATTTTTTATCTTTTCTTTTTCTCATAGAAGTCCTTTGAATTTTTTTTGTAATTCTGGTTTGGTAGTTATGAACTTGTTTAACTTTTACTTGTCTAGGAAGTTCTTTATCTGTCCTTTGATTTTAAATGGTAGCTTTGCTAGGTAAAATAATTTTGGTTGTAGGTCCTTGCTTTTCATCACTTTGAATATTTTGTGTCAATCCCTTCTAGCCTGAAAAATTTCTGCCGAGAAATCAGCTGACAGTCTTCTGGGAACCCCCTTGTAGGTAACTAATTCCTTTTCTCTTGCTGCTTTTAAGAATGTGTCTTGTCTTTAATCTTTGGCATTTTACTTATGATGTGCCTGTCTGGGTTTATCTTGTTTGGGACTCTCTGTGCTTCCTGAGATTGTATGTTTATTTCCTTCGCCGGGTTAGGGAAGTGTTGGGTTATTATTTCTTCAAATAGGTTTCCAATCCCTTGCTTTCTCTTCTCCTTTTGGTAACCCCATGATATGAATGTTCTATGCTTGATGTTGTCCCAGAGGCCCCTTAGACTATCCTCATATTTGTGGGTTCTTTTTTCTCATTGCTGTTTCGACTGGGTGTTTTCTGATACCTTTCAAATTTCTGATTTGATTCTCTGCTTCATCTAATTCACTGTTGATCTCTTCTCATGTATTCTTTATTTCAGTTATTGTATTCTTCATTTCTGACTCATTCTTTTTTATGTTTCCTGTCTCTTAGATCATTGAGCATTCTCATAGCCATTGTTTTGAACTCTGCATCTGGTAGATTGCCTGTCTCCATTTTGTTTAGTTCTTTGTCTGGAGCTTTGTCTTGCTCTTTCATATGAGACATGTTTCATTGTCTCCCCATTTTGGTTGCCTCTCTGTGTTTGTTTCTATGTATTAGGTAGAGCTGCTATGTCTCCCAATCTTAGCAGAGTGGCCTTACGTAGTGGGTGTCTGTGGGGCCCAGTCTCCTTGGTCACGTGAGCCGGTGCACCAGGTGTGTCCCTTGTGTGGATTGTGCATGCACTCCTGTCGTAGTTGAGCCCTGATCACTGTTAGCATGTCGATGGGAGAGATTGACTCTCAGGCTGATAGGTTGTGAAGACTGGCTGTGACTACAGTGGAGGAGCTGTTGTGGAGGGGTTGACTCTACAGAGCAGGATTTGTGTTAGCAGGCTCTGGTGCCTGCATAGTCTGCTCTTAAGGTGTCATTTGTGAAAGTGGTTGGGTGGTATCATCTAAAGCTGGCCACCAGGTGTGTTCATTCTGAGGCTTTGAGGAGGGGCCGTGTTGCAGGCTAAGCTTAACCACTGCTTGGGCCCTGCCTGGGGCCATTTGATATGAACTACTACAAAGTGATCTGCAGATGGTTGCCACTTGTGCTGGGGTTGGAGGTGCCTGGGAAAATCTAGTACTGGGCTTAGGGCTGCTTAGCAAGAGGTATGGGGCATGCCAAGGCCAGATGCTGCTTGTTTGGCATTTGTGAACTTTTGAGATATTTTAGGAAAGTTCTCAGCCTGAGACAAGGCAGGCTGTTCCTATGGGAAAGCCACTAGAGTAGACTTGGGTAAGCCCACAAATTGGGTGGTGTATGGTCTCTGGGAATCACCAGGGCAGGGCGACTAGTGTGAGCCAGGTCGATGGAAACTCAGCGATGGTGACCACCTGTGTCTGCACAAGGGGAGGGCTCATAAAAGGAACAATGGCTCCTGCCAGCACTTCTGTCTGGAAGGAGGCTGCCCTTCTAGCCCTAACCCTAAAGCCAGACAATTCAGTTCTTCTTTTACATCCCTGGTGCCTTTTGGGCTGCTGCCCCAGGGCTGGAACCCGGAGCGAGGGAGTCCATCAGTAGGTGTTTGAGGGTGGGCCCTTTAAGAGGACTGCCTGGTATTCCAGCCACATTGCCTCTCACACTCAGCTGCTGTCTTCGCTTGTGTTCACAGCCAGAAGTTGTGGGGACTTCTCTCCTTGCACTGGAACTCTGGGCTGGGGAGCCTGGTGTAGGACTGACACCTCTTTCTCCTTAGGGGGAACCTCCCCAGCCAAAATAGCCCTGTCCATTTTTAACTGCCATACATGGGTGTGGGAGCTGCCCTTTCCTTGCCTCCACCCCTCTTTCCAGTCTTGAGGTGACTTCTTCTGTATGTCCTTAGGTATAGAACTTTTATTCAGCTAGACTTCAGGAGATTCTCCATGATGGTTGCTCCATAATTTAGTTGTAACATTGGTATGGTCATGAGAGGAGGCAAGCACAGCTTTTACCTCTGAAAATTGCTGGATAATTTTTTAATGGTTGACTCTGTACCTCCCTAGCATCTTTGCAACCCTTGGTAATTTGTACAAGAGCAAGTTCAGTTTTTAACATGAAGATCAGCACACAATTCAAGAGAAAACTGAAGTATAGGTTTAGAAAGAATCACGTATAATAAATTTGGAGGTGTACTTATACAAACTGGTTGAAAGCAATCTGCATTGGGCGCTAATATAACAAATCTTCACTAATGTCGTGGATAGGTTTTTGGGAATTCAACTTTAAATGAAAAAAGGTATAGTGAACAAAACCAATTTTACTCTAGACAAATCGTATAAAAGTTAAGTTTCTACAGTATGTTTCTGATCACAAAAGCATCACCAAACCTCTAAGTAAAGTCCCCAAACATTTCTAATATGAAACATTGAAATTTATATGTACTATCAAACTTTTAAGAAAGACTAATAAAAACAAATAAGATGCCTATTTTCCATTCCACTTGTTCCAATTCAGGGTTGGGCGGGTGGAATCTCTCCTGGTGGCTCAGGATGCAAGATGGGACCCATCCTAGACAGGACACCCTTCCATTGTAGGACATACACACCCACACTCACTCAGACTGGGACAACTGAGAAACCAATTTATCTCACTTGCACATCTTTGAGATGTGGGAGGAAAGCAGAGGACCCGGAGAAAACCCACACAGACATGGGGAGAACGTGAGAACTCCACACAGACAGTGGTCCCCGAGGGGAACCAATTTTTTCCCCATTGACATTACATACAACACTGAATAAAATGGCTTTATTTGAGGACCTGCTGTATTGGGATCTATGGTTTATAAAGTATGGAAATATATAAAAAGATGATATTTTATAAAAAGACACAGATGAAGAATCATTTTTCTCTGTTTCTAAATTTTGAGCTTGGAACTTAGTAAATGCACAATAAATATGTGTTGACTTAATAAAGAAATTTTTAAAGTACCTCATAAAGATAGAAGGAATCTTAGGTATATTAGACTAAGAAAGTTAGAGTGATCTAACTCTGAGTAAAAAATTAAAAAACTTGTCATGAATTCTCACCAGAAATGATTAAAAAGCTATTATTCTATTATAGTAAGAAATGTCTTAAAATCATATGAGCATTTTAAAGTTTATAATATATAAACTATATATTATATAAAGAATATAATATATTGCAATATTTGACAATATTGCAGTGCTGAAAAATGGATATACTTGGATCTAGATAGTCAGATTCAAGGCCAACTTTCGAAATTTTTGATTATAAATGAACTATCCTGCTAAGTACAGTAATTCCTTGTGTACTTGAAAGATACAAAGATAAAAAATTATGAAGTGACATTTAATTTTTTGACCCTAAAGTGAGCAAAGAAAATAATTACTTTGTTTATAGAGGAAATTATTTTAAGACGTCACAACTCTTGAGAATAATCAGTAATTCGTCATCACTGTAACACTGTGAATGAGATTAGTATCTTGTCCAATATTTACCTGTGGAGATACCTAAACAAAAACACTATGAGTACCTATGTGGTTGAAGAGGTAGGGAACTTTGTTTTTAAAGAAAAGCATGCTCAATTGTATTGAAAAAAAAATTACTTTTTATTAAAAAACACTGTTTGAACATTAAGGTTTAAAATATAGAAATGACTTTCACAAAAACTAAACCATGATAATTAATATTGTCAGTTCTTGGTGGAGCAGGACACATTTTATTTTTCTTTGTTTTATTTTCCAAGGTTTGTAGGGAGTGCAGGGCCATCCAGTTCTACTAACCTTAGGATACTTTTTGAAGATGACAATGACTAAAATCCACATGCATTTCTTTGTCAGAAGATGATCAGTTCATTCCTTCAGATAAAGTTTTCCCTCCTATCCCTATTAAAAATGACACAAAACAAACAAAAAAACTAAACAATCACCATAATTTTTTGTCGAACACAAAAGGCTTTGCAAATGTAAGTTTTGTTGAAAATGTTAGTGATTACTCTTTGAATTTTAGTTGCTTCTGGGTTCCAAATTCACTTGCACTTCTGCTACTCCAGGTAGTAGCCAGCGACTTTCCAGGAGTCCCTCAGCAATTTTTCTTGTTTTGCCTTTTACAAGGCTTGTAGGAGGTGGTGGCAAACCAGAGGTTTTACAGGATTACAGTACCAAATTACACTTGTCATCATTATAACAAAGTTTGGGAAGATCTCTAGCTCCCCAGCCTGACTCCCCATAATAGTTCATAAATTTAAAGGAAGTAGAAATAGAAGTTTTAATTGTCTACATTTATAACTGTAGCATCTTTGGAGATACAGTCTGGATGTCTTAAATTCTGTCTTGGCCACTGTAAAAATATCCTCTGAAGGAGCAGATTATTATAAAATTGGAAGGGTCAATAGAAATTCAAAGATTGTCTCCTATATCTATCAAAATGTGAGGTATTTATTTGTAGAAAGATGTATTGATATTTCTTGCCTCAACAATGCAATCTTATGAAATTAGTGGCAATGCTAATGTTTTGGGTAAAAGTAAAATAAATGGAGAGATTTTGTTTAATGTTATATATTTTTAAAACTTCTTATAATCTTGGAATGGCTTTCAGATAAGCTATGTCTAAAGTACTAAAAATTAAAGGTATAGCCAGTTACTTGGAGATAAGAAGGCACTGAGTGTTGTGATATGTTAGATATAAAGTACTTAGATCTTCTAGGCAATTTACTATGATTTTTCTTTAAGAAAATTAGAAAAATTTTATAAATGTAATTTTTTTTGCTAAATTCTTTTTAAATTTTATGTATTTAAAGCAAAAATGATCACATTGTCTTGTGGGGCTTATAACATAGATGTAATACATCTGCTAACTATAGCAAAAATCAGGGAGGTGGTAAATGGACTTAAATAATTGCAAGGTTTCTACATTTTATGCAAAGTAGTACAATATTAACTCTAGACTGTGAAAAATTGAAAATATATACTGTAATTTCTAGAGAAACCAGTAGAAAAATACAGAGATATAACTAAAAGGCCAATAGATAAGTAAAAATAAAATTCTAAAAAATTATTTTCAAACAAAAAGGCAAGACAGTAAAAACAGAGGAGCAAAAAAACCAAAACAAAACAAAACAAAACAAAAAAAAAAAAAAGTGGCATCAACAAAAAACAAATAGTAAAATGGTAGAGTTAAATTCTACCATATCAAATATTACATCAAATGTTAATGGACTAGCAAACTACAGGCAATGTTTTTCTTTTAAGAGTAAAAGGCTTATAGAAGTTCATTTTTGGAGCTGGTTGCTCCTTATTTTTGGATCCCTCCCCGCCACCTCTGGATGGCTCCTTTAGTTATGCAGATTTAAAGCAAGGATCTACTCATTGTTCTGGAGGCAAATTTTGGATATAGTGTTATTAATAGTCTGATCCTGGCCCTGTGACAAGTAGACCTTGGCAAGGGGCTTCTTGCCTGGGTAGACAGATATGAATCAGTAACCAGCAAGAGCTAAACAAAGAAAGAGCTAGGACACTTGGGGACCCCGCATCTTTGTATCAGGTCTTCCTGGACAGAGGACCAACATGGAGGGAAAGTGATATTGCCTTTATTTTTGAAAAAAATCAACTGTTTTCCATTACTGCATCTCTGTAAGTACTTTATGAGGTACAGCTATCATGCCGTGATTATAAGCAATAGTTGAATCAGGAAAGGGACAATTTTTGGAAAGTGGTCGTCAAAATGAATCTGGGGTCAGGTAATTAGACACAATTTTCTAAGTTTGTGGGCACAGCCAAAGAGTGTGTTGAGACCAGGCAGTTTGTCTGACATAACCAACATATATTACGTGCCAGGGTACTGTCCTAGGTCCTTCAACTCACATTACTTACCTCACTGTGATCCTGCAGTGTGCTTATTATGATACTGATCTTACCGATGAGGAAAATAATGCTCAGGAAGGTTAACTAACTTGTTTTGCCTCATGGAAACATAGCTAATAAGAGACAGGACTGGGTGTTCTGATTTCAACTTCTTGGCTCTTTCCACAATAGCGTACCTGTCTCTAGAGCCAGGACACTCACTCCAGGCATAAGGCAGCCTGTCAGAGTCAAGGAATTAAAAAAACTGGATGTGAGGTAATTTTTGGCTCTTTTAAGGGCTTCCCAGTCTCCCGTGGGGGCAGAAGTCCATTCCAGGGTGCAGCACACCTGGGCCTGCTGAGAGTAGCATGTGAGATGCTGGTATGTGGATTAATCTGCTTAGAGAGAAGCACAGACCCTGACTGTGCCTTGGAGAAAAGTGGAGGATCAGAGCTGTGTACATAGGAACAGACCCCAGAGCCTGGATGCCTCAAGAGAATGCTTTGACCACTGACTGGAAAAAACCTATTTCAAGCCGAATAATACAGGTCACTGTAGGAACAGAAAGACAAGTAGGTTCCTTGAGATTATATCTCAAGGGAGGCAAGAATAACGGGAAAGTGGGGGATGTTCCCAGGTCTTTGATCTTGTCTACCTGCCGCAGTCTTCTCCTCTTTTCCTAAGAGACTTCCCGAGGCAGGAAACGGTGACATCACTGTGTGTTTGTCAGCACTCTCTTCTTCTGAGTCATCAGGATTGTTGGCGTAGTTATCCTATGATTTCCAAGTAGATAATTGACTCCCCTTTTTGGGGCTTAGCATTGTGCTGAGCGGCTCTCACTCAGGGAACTGCCAGCCTTGCATTCAGTTTGGCATTTCCTCCTTGGACTGTCATTCAGGGTCCTTATAAGCAGTATCTTCTAACTTTTATTAATATTTCCCTATGTTAACTAACTCTACATTGGGGGAAGAAGTCATAAAAATAGACAGTTGAATGAATTACAGTTAATTTTAAACATTTCCAATTGTTGAACATGAATGCAGTTTCCAGTTATTTGTTATTCCAAACAATGCCAAAGGAAACATCATTCCACATAAATGTGTGTGTGGGTGAGTATTTAATGTAGTTTAGTTCTCTAGATGTGGAATTGAGGGGTCATTTAATTTAATGCTTATATTTATGTTGTCTTAATTGATCAAATTTAAAACCTTTTTATTATGGAAATTTGCCAGCAAATGTAAAAGCAGAGAGAACAGTTTAAGAGACATTCACTCAACTCTTTATCTAGTTTTCACAATTTTCAACTCACAGTCAACCTTAATTTACCCACACACCTACCTTTTCTCCTGTCCTCCCTCTCCTTCAGAGAATAATCCCCTTGACTATTTTGAAGCAAATCTGAGATGTTGTATCATTTCATCTGGAACTATTTCAGTATATATATCACTTAAAAAAATTTTTTTATAATCTCATACATGGGCAAATAATTTTCTACAAAAATGCCAAAAATATACAGTGGAAAAAGGAAAGTCTCTTCACTAAGTGGTGCTGGAATAACTGGAAAGCCACCTGCAAAAGGATAAAACTAGACTGTTGTCTATCATCACACACCAAAATTAACTCAAAATAAATTAAGGACCTGAATATAAGACCTGAAACAATAAAATGCATAGCAGAAAACATAGGAACGAAACTCAAGGACCTTGGGCTTAAAGAAGATTTTATGAATTTAACTTCAAAAGCAAGGGAAGGAAGAGCAAAAATAAATAAATGGGACTACATCAAACTAAAAAGCTTCTGAAAAAGAAACCATGAACAAGATAAAGAGACAACTATTTGAATGGGAAAATATATTTGCAAGCAACACCTCTAGTAAGAGCCTATCCAAAATATTCAAAGAACTCATACAACTCAATAACAATAAAAAATAAACAATCCAATCAAAAAATGGGCTAAGGACCTGAACAGACACTTCTTCCTAGAGGACATACAAATGGCCAACAAATATATGAAAAGATGCTCAACATCACTAGCTATTAGGGAAATGCAAAAACCACAATGAGATGCTATCTCAAACCTGTTAGAATAACTATAATCAACAGGACAAGTAAAAACAGATGTTGGAGAGGATGCAGAGAAAAATGAATCCTCACACATTGCTGGTGGGACTGCAAATTGCTATGGCCACGATGGAAAGTGGTATGGAGGTTCCTCAAAAATGAAGAATTGACCATCTATATGATACAGCAATCCCCCAAAGACTTGAAAACTCATATTCAAAAAGATATTTGCACACCATTGTTCATAGCAGCATTATCCACAGTGGCCAGGACATGTAAGCAACCAAAGTGTCTTACGATAGATGACTGGATAAAGAAGCTGTGGTACATATATACAATGGAATATTACTCAGCCACAAGAAGAGATGAAATACTGCCATTTGTGACAACATAGATGGACCTTGAAATAATCATGCTAAGCGAAATAAGCCAGATAGAAAAAGTTGAAAATCACATGATATCACATATATGGGATATAAACCTAAGAGCAACAAATGAACAGGACAATCAAACAGAGACTCATAGACATGGACAATGGACTAGTGGTTACCAGAAGAGAGAAGGGAGGGAGAGGGAGAGGGAGAAAATAAAAAAAAATGTTAAAAAAAATTATGTATATAAAATATGAAAATAAATAAACTGGCATTTAAAAAAGATTATTTTTTAAAAAAATAACTGCAATGCCATTTTTGTAACTCAAAATAAATAATTTCTTAATATTGTCCAGATATATCATTTTAAATCTAAATAAATTCTTTAAAATTGTTCTTAAAAAAAAAAAAAGAGGTACTAATTTACCCTTCCACCCTCAGTGCTGCTCTTGGGAGCAGAATTCTGAAGGGAAAGGCAAAGGTACAAAGGAAGGAACTTGCAAAAGCCAATGTCGAAACATAAAGAACGACACCAAGACATGGCACTGTAGCAAGAGCGGAAACTGAACCCACCAGCGCTCTATGAGCTCTCATCCATTTAACTCCCCGAAAGAACAGTCTTGAATAACAGACAACATCAAAAGGCAGCTGTGCTTTTCTCAGAATAAAACAGCTGAGCTAAACAACCACAACCAAACAGCTGTACTGCCTTTGGATTTAGTGTTACATTAAAATTAGATGTTTTCTTTCCCCAACCCTTTTTCTTTCTTCCTTTCTTCTTTTTTTTTTTTTTTTGCAAGAAAAAAAACAATTGAAGAGTTTTATTTCAGACATAAATGTTATGTTCAAATCATTTGTATGCCGCCCACAGTAAAATGTTAGTTATTATGGAAATTTGACTGATAGCATTGTCACTCATAAGTATAGACTCTCTATTGTTTTCATAATTCAATACTATTTAATTATTTAGAATTTGCCTGTGAACAGTGAACACCAATTATGATGCAGAGTGGAGGTTTAGTTGCAAATTTTTCAGATATTTTATTTGTAAAAAACATGAAAATATTCTGTTGAATTAAAATAACTTGAACTCGAGTTTTAAATAGGTATTATTCCTTTCCTTTATGGAAAAGTTAATTATCTCACAATCTAAACTGAAAGGAACAATGCAAAGAACAAAACAAAACATGGTCTTAATTCTTCTTTACAATAAGCCTGTAATCTTGCAAAGAAAAGATACTACTATCTGTTAAAGTTTTACATTACAAAATATTACATGTTTATTGTAGAACAAATAGGTAAGCTGAAAGAAGAAAATAAAGATTCTTATAGTTCCCTTATTTATTCTTCAGATACGAATCTGGTACTCTATGCTAGGCGCCAGAGATAAACTGCCCATATCCTTTCATTCAAAAATCCATTTTGTAAATTCAAGGGCTACTCTATATATTCTTCTGTAATCTGATTTGTTTTCTACATATGTCATGATCATTTTTTCATGTCATTAAACAGTTTCCACGATGTATTAAAATATTTCCACCAAAGCATTTTTAACCTTTTTCTCCACTAATATACATTTGGGTGTGAGAAGGTACAGAATCATGCAAAAGTAGACAAACTTGAGACCAATGCTTCTCAATTTTTTTGTGACGAAGGACCAGTTTTTAAAATTTCCAATCTATCATGGACTGATATTTCTGAAAAATATAATAAAAGCGAGAGAAGTGGAATATTAATTTTTCAAGAAAATATTAAATATTTAATAGAAAGATGAAATAAAGGTATACCAAGTACAAGTCCAAAGTTTTTATTATTAGATGTGATAGATACAAAATTACTCTGTGAAAGTATCATATAAATTTCTGAGTGTTTATTTGTAATATTTGTACTGACATTATCAGAGGCCAGTGACGGTTCTATGGACAACATTTTGATTATATAGCTTTAGACATTACTGAGAACATTAAATGGATGTTTCTCTTCAAAGACAGTGAAGAGTAAAAAGCTTAAATAACAATTTTAATTTGTTATTTGAGAGTAGAGTTAACAATCTTAGGTTCTTTCTCACTTTCCAAACACAAGAAAGCCCAGAAGAGACCTTGGGATGAGTCTCCATGGATGGACATGGGTGTGTCATTCCTTGGGCTTTTGTTATCAGTAGTCTTGGCCCCACATTCATGAAACAGTATGTGCCAGCAAGCTACCTTTCTATCTATCCTCTACTATAGGCTCCTTCCA
This sequence comes from Cynopterus sphinx, assembly GCA_030015415.1. Classification (NCBI taxonomy): domain Eukaryota; kingdom Metazoa; phylum Chordata; class Mammalia; order Chiroptera; family Pteropodidae; genus Cynopterus; species Cynopterus sphinx. Next base: position 18,530,763 of record CM057381.1, read on the forward strand.
GGATGATTTCAGACTGTTCTCTGGATGAGCCAACTAATAATGAGGTCCCATATATACCTTGTTTTTACTATGATTTATTCTTTTAAGCAGCTTTATTGAGGTATAAATGGTATACAATAAACTGCAGGTATTCAAAGCATATAATTTAATAAGTTTTGACATTTGTATGTACCCATGAAACCATCTCCACAATCAAGATAGTAAACATATCCGTCACCCCAAAAGTCTCATGACTCTTTAACGTTCCTTCTCTCTGCCTCTCTTGCCTTCTCCTCTCTGCCAGCCAACCACAGGTCTGGTTTCGGTTAATGTAATTTAGTTGACATTTTTAAGAGTTTTATATAAATAAAACTATACTGTATGTACTTATTATATTTAGTTTCTTTTAATTATTTTGAACATATACTATATAATTATTTTGAGATTCATTCATCTTGCATGTATCAATATTTCACTCCTTTTATTGCTGAGTAGTACCTCACTGAATAGATGGACCTCCATTTGTTTATCAATGTACCTGTTATTAAACCTTCGGTAGGTTCCAGTTTTTGTCAATTACAAATAAAGCTGCTATGAACATTCGTGTAGAAGTCTTTGCATAGACATAAGCTTCGTTTTCTCCTGGGTAAATACCTAGGTGTGAAATGGCTGGATCATATAATAAATGCATCTTAAATTTTTAAGAAACTGTTCAACTGGTTTCCAAAGTGGCTATATCATTTTTTTATCTCCACCAGCAGAGAATGAGAATTTCAGTCACTCCACATCCTTGCCAACACTTGTTTGATCGCGTCTATTAGATGAGAAGTGATATTTCATTGTGGTTTTAATTTGCATTTCCCAAATGATTAATGACGGCGAGCATCTTTTCATGTGCTTATTTGACCTCAGTATATCTCCTTCTGTGAAATGTCTGCTCAATTCTTTTGTCCATTAAAAAAACCGGGTTTGTTTTATTATTGTGTTAAGTTCTTAATATAGTCCAGATATAAGTTCTTTATCATATATATGCTTTGCAATTTTTTCCCCCACTCATTACTTTTTTCTAACATGTCTTTCAAATAGTAGAAGTTTTTAATTTTGAATGCCATAACTGGTCCTAGATGGCTAGCCACCACTAGAAGAGAAGCCTAATTTCAGAATGAAAAAAATAACAAAATAATTCAGGAAGTACCTGGTGTTGTAAAGTCTCACCACCAACCACAGAACAGGGAACAAGCAGGACAGCCACTTTTTACTGAAGAGGGAACATACAGAATCTGTGTCATGGTCAGAGGCCGCAACCTCAACCTTCTTCGGCTGTTGCATATTACTTGGTGTTAACCTTGAGAGATAAATGATGAGAATGTAGTGCTTAAAACAGTGGTTTTCAAATTTAAAACACCTGAAAATACTCTTTGCATCTGGTTTATGTGATTGAGAATGATCATAAAATAAGCCACTGTGTTGGTTTGCTAGGACTGTCATAGCAAAGTACAAATAACAGAAATTTATTTTCGGAAAATTATGGAAGCTACAAGTCCATGATTAAGGTGTCAGCAGGGTTGATGCCTCGCTTCTTGGCTTGTGGATGATTATCTTCATATTGACATGGTCTTTCCTTCATGTATGTTTGTATCTTTACCCCTTCTTATACATAGACCAGTCATATTGGTTAAGAGGTCACCCTAATGACCTCAGTTAATCTTAATGATCTCTACAAGGACTGTATCTCCAAATACGGTCACATTTTTAGGTTTTGGGAGCCAGGACTTCAATATATGAATTATGGAGGGACAGGATTTAGCCCATCACGGCCACCTAAATGAAGGCTAAACACTTATTCAAAAGGACTGTATTTCTAGTCCATTTCACACCAGTCTAGAGCGAAAGTGAGAAGGCTTCTTTAAGGACCCCACGAATGTGCAATCTAAGTGGCACTAAGAAGCCATTATTTGCAAGCAAAACTATATGAACAGTGCAGGTGAACAGTCCGTTAGTAACTTGTTCTGACCTTGCCATTTTAAGGGGTAAAACTGTGTATAAACCTGTGTGTAAACACACTCTTCCTAAGCAACGGGAACAGTAGAGTATGCGAGTTCTTTCCGGAATTAACCAGTCACCTTTATCTACATCAGCACTATTAACATTTTAAGCAGCACAGTCTTTGTTGTAAGGAGCTGTCTTGTGCATTGCAGGATGTTTAGCTGCATCCCTGGCCTCTATTCACTAAATGCTAGTATCACCTCCCCAGATGTGACAACCAAAGATGTCTCCTGACATCATCAAATGTCTCTCTCCCTGGGGACCAATTGCTCCTGCCTAAGAACTCATGGTCTAGATAATATTTTTCTAAATTTCAAAAATAAGTAAATCAGCCACTGTACAATACAGAAAGAAAAAAAAGGCGATTATATTCTGTGTGAACTGAAGCAGAGTGCCTGGTTTGGGCCCAATATGTAACTTTTTGCAAAGCCTTTCCTGTCCTAATCTAGTAACACTGAACACTCAGTGCCCTCACTGCTTACTAGACCCTATTTTTCTCAAAATTTAGGATATGTAAAGATTAACTAGACACACTGCCCAAGACATTCTTTGCAGTGTCCCCCTCCCTCTGGACCTGTCCCTCTGGATCAGTTGCCTAATTCCATTATCTAAAACTGGAAAGAATTATAGATGCTAAAGTGTTAAAAGCTAGTAAGAATTACTGGGTTAAAATTGCAAGTTGTGTTTGCCTTTTAGAAAGGGGTAGCTCCTTGGTAACTTGATGGAAGATTCCTTAAGTGAATTTTAAGTAATGATGACATATTATTTGTGGAAAATGGATTCTTCTCTTTAGTGGTTCAAATTGTATGACATTGGTCATAGTCTACCTCACCAAGGTGAGTCTTTTCAGAAAGAATCTCTGTCAATTGTGAGTCATTCTCCTGTTTTGTTTTCTGTTGAGCCCTGAAGAAGTTAAGCAACAGGTTATCAGCCGTAAAATGGAGATAATAATAGTGCTTGCCTTATAAGGCTATTGTGAGGATCCAAAGAGATAATGGATTACCTTAGAATTGTGTCTAGCACTTAGTAAGGGCTCAAAAATGTTAGCTATTGTTATTTATTCATCAAATATATGTTGAATTCTAGCTTCAAACCAAGCACAGAGCAAGGTGATATGGCAGAGTAAAAGGTAGATGAGCCCTGGATTTAGTATCAAAGAAACGATAAATAAATCAATAGTATTAATAGCAATAATTTATGGAGCACCTCCTGTGGGTCAGTCTTTATGCTAATGCTTTATATTCATTATTTCATTTATTCTTCAAAAAGACATTATGGAATGGTTCTTATTTGTCCTATTTTATAGATGAGGACATTGAAACTCTTTGAGATAAGTAAAATATCTTAAATCAGCTATTTAGTCATGCACATGAGACTTATTCCAGACCCCTCTGATGCCTAAGTTCTTCTCCCTTCTCTGTGAGTTCATGGTCAGGGAAGAGACACTGCACATTATTAAGAAGTATACTACGAAGGAAAAAATGCTGTGTGCCTTAGGAGAGATATAGATCAATTGTTATGAGAGGAGGAAGAGATTTTTCCCTTTAGTGTTTTAGGGAAAACCCATAGGAAAGATACAATCCAGGCTAAATTTGCACGTGTGGAATTGGCAGGGTTGGGGTGAGTGGGAACATTCCTGGCTACACGAACAAAACCATACAACAGGATATTGTGGTTTTTAAATGAGGAACAAGAGGGAGTTTGGTTTGACTAGAATTATGAGGGAAACCCTCACCAGCTACAGCTTGAAACATTGCCCCTTCGTTTTCCCTCTAACTTGCCCTCTGTTTCATTCTTCTGCGGACTTGGTCCCCCAAATGTTGCCAATGTTAACTGAGAGATAGATGCTCTTTCTAAATCCGATTGCGTTGCTCCCCTGCATGACTTTCTTCAATGTCTTTTCATCACCAACATGATAAATATCTACATTTTAGAGCCTTTGTGGTATGTCTCCTACTGAAAACCACTTGGGTTTAGTAGCCAAGAGTTGAATCAGGCACTCAAAATCTATTTCCTGGCAGGTTATAGGGCCCTGGAGAACTAAGAGTCATGACTTTTTAGTGAATCTTGCCCTAGGCCCCCAGTTCCTGTATCAGGCTGGGTGTCATCATCAGAGAAACTAGGTAAACATCTACATTTCCAGCCTCACTGACCCAGCATTTGGGGGTGGATAGAGGCCAAGGAGGACAGCAGGAAGCCCAGGAATTTGAATTTTAAGCGTCCAAGTAATTCTGACATCCAGACAGTAGCTGAAACATTTGGTATAAATCTCTTCCAGGGTAAGCAAAGAGGTAGAGGGAAGTGTTCAAGCTGGTGGAGATTGGGGAGAGGAGAGAAGTAACTTAGAGGCTTTGCTTAGTCTGAGTCTGCCCTTCAGGGTTATCTATGAACTTTTCCTTTTATATTTATATTCTACATTTTTTAAAAATACTTTTCATAGTTAACACAGAGAGGGAATCTGGAGGCCCTAGAAACTGCTACTACTTTTGTTAAAAGTAGGAATTTCCATGAAAACTAGCAGAACTAAATTATTTTATCTCACAATCCTAGCATTGTTAGGAACCTTAAAGGTCATTTAGTGGGACATGCAAATTTTCAAGACTACCTTAGATATCCAAAGGACAATGACATCAAGATTCGCAATTCAGGGATTGTTGTGAGCAGCTCAGGTCAAGCTTTACCTGAGGTTTCCTGAGCCCAGCCCTGATGGCTAGGAGATCTGGAAGTCAAAGCATAAAGGTAGAAAGGAGAAAGATGTGGAAGGTCCCATACTGGAAAAAGAAGGGAGAGAGGATTGGATGTGGAGAGCAGGAGCAGAATATGGCTGGGAGCAATCCTTCAGTGTAATCAAACACAAAGGAATTCATTTACTCTCTCAGCAAACGTTTATTAGTCTAGTCACCTGCTCGGAGGCTGATCTGACATTACCAGCAGTTCCTGTCCACAACCAGCTCTCAATCTAGTAGATAGAGAAATATACATTACAATAGAGGGTGATAAGGCTAACAATAGAGGCAGATACTGGGAGTGAAGTAAGACTATGCTAAAATACCACAGCCCCGGTTCCTTTTCCAGCCTTTTTAAATGCCAACTTTCTTTTGTGTTTCTTTAAAGTTCTCTGGAGGAGGTGAAGTGACAAATGACTATACTTTGCCTTCATTTCCCTCCTTTAACTTCCCCTATAATTGCAAAGCTTTTGTTGGGCTATATGGACCAAAGGTATTTTATTGCTGCGATATAAAATGGAACTGTGTAAAAGTAGATTTTAAGATGTTTTAGGGATGGACTAGATAGATTAAAAAAAATTAAACGGATTGGAGATGCAGGAAACCAAAGAAAAAATTAATTGGAGAATGAGAAAGAAAGAAAGAAAAAAGACTATTCCAAACATGGAAATGGCTGCAATTAGGAAATATCAGGCAGTATGGTTTAGACCTGTGCAATGGAAGACAAGCATTCAAAGTGTGTTTTTTACCAATTGGCATGGGGAAAATATACCTTCACCTTGAAATAAAGAACTGCATGAATCAGAAGTGCTGCTGGAAATTTCAAGTATACTAGGGAAGATATTATACTGCTATAACCTACTGTTATATTTGTTAGACTAATTGAAAAATAATAAATTTGGTATAGTTAGTAAAGTTAGTCTGAATGAATGATATCCAATGCTTAAAATTACTATTTTCCTATAATTTATTGAGTAAATGCCAACTTCAAACAACACAAATAGCTTCAAATAAAATTTAAAAGATGGTCCTGTTTTTCTTCCCCCCCAAAGATTAATAAAGTTCTTATTACGATTGAATTCTAAATTGTTTTATGTAGCTTCTTATTTCTAATGACTAGCTTGGATCTGTGCTACAAAGTTTTGGCTATGAATATACATAATTCAGCTCTCTCTACTGAAGTCAATGTTTTTATTTTTTTATTTTTTTTTATTTCTGCTTCTGATACAAGACAGGCACACATTAGGCTTTCAAAAATTTTTTTCCAATAAAAGTGAGATTTAAATTCAGCCTGCTTATTCAGAGTTCAGGCCTAACAGTTAGATTGTAGGAGGGTATTGTCTATAATTCATAATTCACTCTAAGTAAACTTTGAGCCCAGAGAGCCGAATAATGGACTCAGTTCTTCCACTCTTCCCAGCTGCAGGAATCAGTCACCTGGACTCTGAAGTGTGGCCCAGTTGTCAAGGGCAGACTTGTGAGCTTGGTCTCTTTTGCATGCAAAGGATAGCACCTGTGACCTCACATATTGAAAATTCAATTGCAGGTGTATTTGCAAATTGGATTTTGAGGGGGAAGTTTAAGCAAATTCTTTTGAAAACGAATCCCTCCAAGATGTGAGTAATGCAGAAACAAGAAGAGAAGTGACAATCAAAAACCTATTAAAATCTGGTTTCCAGAGAAGAACCTGACTGTCTAATGACATTAAGCTTTCATAGCTGGCATTTAACAGTCATTTTGTGTCAATGGCTTCCTTTATAAATGCCACATGACAAGTTTTTCAGTTCTCTGTGTTTCTGAGACCCTAACCCCCACCACTCTTAGACATTTGAAATGAGCTAATGGCCCTAAGAGATGAGCTTCTCTGTCCTTTGTATGTCCCCACAGGAACCTACAATGATGCTTCAAGCACCAATATATGAAGTCAATTACTCCTGCAATTCATTCATTTCATTCATTTTTTTCTTTTATTTAGTCCTCAAAATCAAGGGTAAATTATTATGGCCAAAATATGGGCTAAACATACCAGCTGTTTGAAAACTTTGGAATAGCAATAGATTTATGTGTCTTAAACCAAAAGAAGAAATTATTCCCTCCCAATTCATCACTGATACTTTCAGTTGCATTCCTGTTTGCCATGCCAGTTTTTTGCTTCTAAAAAGATACTGCATTCCCCAACAATTTTAGCCTAGCCGTTGTATTTTGTACTAGACTCTGCTAATTTTGCCATCCCTCTTGGGGACCCATGAAAGGGTTGAGAAAGTAGAAATGGAGATGAGGAATCAGAAGCAATATAAACCTAGATCTTACATTTTGGTCAGATTATAAATATGCGATAGAGCAACGAATGATTAGCTTTTCATTGTTACCCTTTAACTTTCCAGATGACATTGGTTATTTGGGGTGTGGAGTTGAGGAGGATACCCGAATGTTTGGTTCAGGATCCAAATCTCTCTCTTTCCTTCCACTAAAAAGAATGTAAGTCTAATGAAAAAGAAAATAGAATTACGAAGTTTAAATACATCAATTGTTTATAAGATAATCTTGAGTGATCTAGTACAAATATATTTAAAAAGTAGGGTTGGGATTTTATTTGGATCCTATGAATTGTGGTAATAGAGCCCGTTTAAAATAAACGCCATATAAAGAAATGTTTTCTAAAAGCAAAACTTGATGTTTGCAAAACTTATAATAGACTCACGGGTTTCGGATGGAGAGACTGCACACAGACCCTTCCAATGTAAATACATACATTCTAAATTCACCTGAGCGCTTTAAGCAGCTCTTAACATCATATGACAAGGAGAACAGTTGTTAATCAGAAAAATTACAACCTATTCAGACTTATTGTTTGATTATTTCTTTGCTGACCTCTGAGGTCCCATTGTTGATTGAATTAGTTATAGTAACTCATATTTATTTTAGCAACTAGCTATTATGAATGCAAACTCTTCTTATCGCCAGATGATTGACAGGCACATTAAGAAGTTGTTCAACAGGTTGCCGGGTTTGAATAAATGCTCAAATCCTGATAGGTTACTTTTTTTTTTTTTTATCAGCAAAGAGTAGGAATTAGCACAGATAAGCCCGTGGTAACAATTTTATTTTCAAAGTGGAATGTCGTTATTTCTTTAAATTTGATTTTGTTAAGCAGTAGATTCTGTCAGTTCTCCTTTATAGATTTAAATATATAAAATTTTGGTGAATTGAAAATGTTCTGAAATAAAATGCTGTTCCAGTGTGTGCTAGAGAAACTGTACTATGAGCAGCTGAAGGAAATGAAGTATTGTTAGTATTAATCATCTAGAATTTTCTTTTTTAAAAAGTTATTCTTTCTTTTAAAAAGTTAATTCATTATTATTATTATTATTATTATTAATTTTTGGTTATTGCCTAAGGCCTCCATTTTGTAAAGGCTTTCAAGAGCTTCAAATAAGTTAGGATCACAAATGCCAAACACTTTTTTTCCTGTTGGTAAAAATATTGTTTTCATTTGTTTTTTCATATGAAAATGTAAGTGCAATAAAGTAAGCTAAATTGCCCATGGTTATCTGATAGATAAGTGTGACAGGGTTACAGCTCATAGGTTGTATCTGTAATCTCATTTTTGGTGAATAAACCCAGAACTTCTCAATCAGATTGGCTGTCCTTTTGTCTTATCTCTTTGGGGACACAGGCATTGTGGTGATAAGCACCAGAGAAAAGCCTAAATAGGGACATAATGGGTAAGTCAAAACAAATGACTGAAAAATTTTTTCTTGAATGAAAGCTAAATGATGTTGCTAGAAAATTCTGTTTTGCAATATCTCAACTACAAAAAGGTGTCTGATACCTTGTCAAGGCTTTTTATATGACTCTTTAGATAGAATTTTTTGGATTACTGTATCATTTTATACCAATGCCGTGAAGGCAGATACCAAAAAATATAGTAGTATATACAATTATATATGGGGCAAATTTGAAATATAAATTCAAAGAAATATGAAGATCTATGACATGGAGTTTCTGAAATTGAAACTGGCCTGCTGTCACCTGGTCAGTGTTTGCTGGCTCTTTGATGGGGGGAGGGAGCTCTACTGTGGATGCTGTGAGCACTTCATTGGCATATTCGTGGATGATGTGGAAGGTGACAAAATGGAAGAGTGTCTAATTATTAAACAAATCACAGGTTCATATCTTCCTCTCCTTCCTCCACTTGTTTCCTTGGAGACCCAATTCCTTGTCAGTTTTCTGAATTACATTAATATTAAACTATGACTTTGAATCAGGAAGAATGTGAAGTATCTGAAGAGTAATATTTATATCTTACAAGTGACATTTGGATCACATGGATAAACGTTTAAAATGTTCTTGAGAACACTGAAAAATAAGGAAATAGAGTTCAAAAATAAAGTATAGAACTTGCTAGACTAGTTTCTGTTTAAAACTTGGTGGATTACACTTCTTTGTTTTAAACCATTAGAACAGCAATGATTAAATATCAGATTCCTTTCAAGAGTCACTAGTTCCTTTTGGAACATTTTGATTAAAGCATCGTATTTATTAAACTCTTCTACCCACACATCTTCCCTTCAAGATGTTGTTTTCCCACGTCTGCTGTTTTATTACATGACAGTTATTGAAAGGTTAGATGCTGTTTACTTTCCCAAGGTTTATTTTTATACCATAAATTATACTTTTTTTTTTGGTACACATCACAAGAAGTCATGTGGTCTATTCAAACTGGGCGTCAGAAGACCTGGGTTCTATTTCCGACTCTGACATGTGACTTGGGGTAAGTCAATGAATTTATACGTGTCTCAGTCTCGCTAGCCACATAATAGGGATAATAATATCTCCCTTCTACCTACTTCACAGGTTTTCTTTTTTAAAAGATTAATTAGTTGATGTTTGCAAACCACCCTGAGCTTCTTTGATAAAATACAAAGCACCATTATTTATGACAATAATAATAGTGTCTTGGGTTTGTAGGCTTCCTTTCATCCAAGGATCCCAAAGTACTTTACCACTGAGATTGTAACTTTACAGAGGGTTACGGTGGTGGCTGGCTCCCCTTGAAGAAACAGGTGGTAACCAGCAGTCTGGGTTTTCACTAGAGAATAATTAAGTCTTCCACCAACTCCCTGCATCATTTGCATAAACTTCCCAAGGCAGAAGAGCAGCTCCCAAAAGAGAGGGGAGTCGGACTCCTTAACCCACATCACCATTTATAAATAAGTCATGGGGGATTTGGGTTTGGAATATCAGTGTTTTCAACTCCCAAATCTATACACTGAGAATTTCGTAAAGCATGGGAATATTTAGATGGCGGGTGAATTAGGGTCAACAAAAATATGACAAGTGGCTCACCTGAAGTTCTTTCAGTTTGTGTCCACCAGTTTTGTAGCAGCCTGTGATCTCTCCCTGGCAGTCTGGTTAGGCTGACTTTAGCTTAATTAACAAAGATGACTTATGTGCCTAACTCGTGTGCCTGTCTGGGATCGTAAAGAAGAAAAGCGTACGATGTGGTCCCTGCCCTCAAAGTGTTTACAACCCATTTGAGAAGATAAAACTAAGATACAGCAAACACTTAGTGGACCATGGAAGACAGCAGTAGAGTTAAAGGCTAAACCCCGTGGAACAGACCACAGGAAGGAGAGGGAAGGGAGCCATCAGCATGGACCAGTGTAGTTCAGGACAGCTTTACCAAAGAGGTGAATTTGGAGGAGTGTGCTTCCACAGGACCAGTATCACATGAGCCATGTGTATGAACAGTGTAAGCTCATGTTGGGAGACAGGGCAGATGGGGGACACTCTCTCCAGATAACGAGGGGCTCTGGGGGCAAGCAGGGAGGAGGAAGCTCCCAGGGTACCGGGAACTTAAACAGGTAGGCAGAGGAGTTTGGACTTAATTTATTGACTTAAAAAAAAAAAAGTCAGAACCCAGATGCCTGATAAAAGCAGTATTTTGGAACAATTCTTTAGCAGCAGGTGGTGGGACGCACCAGGACAGGAAAGGAACCTAAAGTTGGGAGACTGGCTGGAGTTGGATGATGGTAATTCAGGGAGGTGAGACAATCTCTAGAAGGGCTGTAGTCAAATGGAAAGAATTAAATAAAAACAGAGCTTTTAATGAGAGCTTACCATGTGCCAGATTTCATTTTACTCTCACAATGACCCCAAAGTGACACTAATGTTTACCTGCATTCACACCACCTTCAAGATGCAGAAACTGCCTGAGGGGAGAGTAACCTGCCCAAGGTCACAGAGATAAAATGTGTTAGAAGCAAGGATTGAGCACAGTGTGAATCCTGAACCGCTATTTAGATTTAAGAGAGTAGGAGAGAGGTAGACAGACATGTTGATGAGAGAATAGTCGTTCAGTCGAGATAGGAAAATGATGGGTCAAACAGTTAAAACGGGTCATTTAACCCCTTTTATTCCTGCAGGATGACTTAAAGCTTCTCTTGTGCCACTTACTGTGCATCATGAATCTGCAGGAGAATGTAACCTGAGGAGTAGGTCCCCACATTGGCATTGTGCAGAAAACACTTGGAAAATGCCTGTGTGGAATCTTCCATCACAGCCAAGATAAGCTCCAGGATCAGGAGCCAGCCATCAAGGCTGGGAGTGGGGCATTCCAAGCACTAACAGAAGGCCACAGGTTAGGACCAGGGTTAAGAACAATAGAAAGGAGAGAGGGAGAACTAGGTTTTGGGACCTGAGAATTCAAAGTGGGAAGGTGTGGATCACAGGCAAATTAGTGACGGAGGTTCCATGCCCTCTGTACCTGATGCTCCTCCCTTGCCTCACCTGGTAGGACTCCACCAGCTCATCCTGTCTATATTTCCCAGTTCCTGAGACTGCTAAGCCTGGGCAGCTGATGCCCTTGATGTTGGGGTTGAAGAGAGGTAAGTAGGTTCTCCTGGTGGCAAAAGGCATTAGAGAGTTAGGTTGCAGGCAAGAGTGAATTTGGTTGTTACCTCAGAAAGCCAGGATTATAAAATTTGACTTTGACTAAAGATGAAATTGAAATATGATTCTAATGAGAAAAGAAATTTCTTGGTGAAGAGGGTTCTTGCTGCTTATCTCTGAGGCGTTGAAAGGGGAAAAGGTTAAAACAAAACTACAGTTGAGTCTAAACCCCCAAGAAATCTTAAACATTGGCTGGTTTTAACATTTTACAAATGATCAGAGTTTTAGCCATTTATTTCGAAAGCTTGCAATTTGCCTTATGAATCTGCTCACTGATTACATTTTGGATACATTTGGCAGACAAAGTAGAGCAGGAAATCATTATTGGATAAAAAAGGCCACACAGGAGGAAGTTTTTATTGGCAAATATCAGCTTATTTATTCACAGAATTCTATCATCTTAGTATGAGGAGTCTATTCCCCTGCCTCATGAAGATTTTTGCTAGAATGTATCCAAAGAGACAACAATCTCTTCTCTTTTCGTGTTCACCCCTCTATCCCCAACACACACACTGGAGTCCAATTCTCTGAAATGTGTAATGAATCCCAACCTCCAATATGGTGATTATCATCAAATATGATCACATAACAGTTGAAATCCCCCCTCCCTTTTTTGGTTATCTCCTCTGTGAACATGGAAAACAGTTATCATCTTTTCTTTCAAAATCCTTCGTGTGCTAGAAGGCTGTAATTATGTTTCTCTCAATTTTCTCAGCTTTCGGTAGAATAATATACATGTATAAGTCTGACATTTGTTGACTCCTTGAGATGTGTAGGGCACTGCGCATATCACATAAATCATCTCATTTACTTCAGACAAAATGCTGTCAATCAGGCATTTTTATCCCCATTGGAAAGATAAAGAAATTGACACTTGAAGTTTAGAGGTTAATAATACCTTTCAAGTACTTGGTAAATAGAAAGGCTGAGATTGAAAAACTGCCATTCTTAATTGGGAACTCATGGGTTGAATTTTCTAATCCTTAGAGTCAACTCTCTTGCAACAAACTTCTTTTACTTTGGTTCCTTTGCTTTTCTTTAAGGCCTAGGTGTCCTCAACCCCCATTCTTTTCCTCCATGATTTCTTTGACTTTTTGAGGCCCCAGTGTTCTTCTTTGTAGCTATAACTTATATATACATGTTATACATATGCATTATTTACATATTTATAACATTTATACATTATTTATTTTTCCCCACCATTATTTCTATCTAAAAATAGAAGCTCCTTGCAAGTTGGACCCACGCCTTGTAATTTATTGACTTGTTAGCCAAAACATTGTACTTTGATTAGTAATTGTTTTATTATGGAAAGGGGGGAAAAAAGAGATCAAATTAAGAGGAAGATGGAGACTTTTAAGAGGCTAGACCGTTCCTCCTTCTGCACTTCAAAAGCATTTTGCACAAATGCAGCCAACTCTAGAAAAAAAAGAAGGTGCTTCAGTAGGAAGACTTGGTTTGCAAACCTAACTCTCAAATCTGCTACTTGTTTGACCGAGGGAAAGTTATTATAACATTCTGAGGACTTGTTTTCTCCTTGGTAAAATGAGTGTGGTAATACTAATCTTATAAAGTTCTTGTGATAACTAGAGAATGCAATTACGTGGTCGCTTTGTATAAAGCTGGGCACATGGTAGCTGTTACAACTATAGCTTTTATAATCAGACTATATTCTATTTTTGTCTCACGCAGAAACCACTCTCTTACTAGACAATAAATTCCAAAAATGAAGAAACCATCCTTCATTTTTACTGACCCCTTCCCACCTTACGCCCAGTTCAGTGCCTGCCACGTAGTAGCATTCCACCTTTTTTTTGATGACTACCTGAAAAAGAGCTCTAGTGAAGTGTACAAGTTGGGAGACTCTGTAAAAGACGATAGGTGAATGCAGCCAAGTTCTATAAACTGTACTTTGTACCAGTCCCTAGCTTGGGGCTCTTTTCAAAAAGAAAGGTGCCCAAGTCAATATTCTTCAATTACTTGAATTTATCTCAGTGGCTATATTTTCATTTCTGGTATTTCATTTTCAAATATAGATATGCTTAAAAAAAAAAATAAAGTCTTGTCCTCACTTCGTGGATTGTATTTTCTCTTTAGCTTTACACATTTTAAACAAACTTATTTTAAAATCTCTTTCAGATTTTTCTATTACTTTTAGTCTCTGTCCTGTAGATGCTGTCTTTATTTGGATTTGGTGTATTTCTTTTATGGTGGTTGGTTTCCTCTTGTGTGGTAATTTTTGAGACAGAAGTCATATCAGTGGGAGTTGTTGTCCAACCATGCACTGGATGTGGTAGTGTCAACTGGGATGAGTTTCCATTTGTCTCTGTTATAAGCCTAACAGGGTAAACAAACTCAGCACAGTTTTTATTACTAAAAATAAGTCCTGCCGTGCTGGCCCAAGAGAGAGACCTATAGAAAGACCACTTCTTCCATGCCCTCCTAGTCTACCTTGACGATCAACATGTGGTTACAGTCATGTACCTATACTTTCAAAGATACTGTAAGGGCCTTGTAAAAGTCCATCCTCCCCTTGTTCTTCTAGAGCTGTCACTTTGAAATGGAAACTAGGTGATCTGGACAGGATTAGATGTTAGGAACCATTCTGGTTATTATTTAGTACTAGTTTTCTTAAAGTATTTACTAACTTGATTGGGTAGTGATTTATTTCCCCTTTAGTATAGAGGTGAATAGGGGTGGATATATTTCTAGAGTCTTTAATTTTTTGGTGATTACAAATAGTTTTTTTCTTTATACTTTTTAGACATTTAAAAAATTTTTTACAATAAATATTAAAAAAAATTTTTTAAAGAATGCTTTAAATTTCAATTTTTCTAGGTTTCTCAAATTGACAGTCTACTTTCCAACTTCCTCAAGATTTTCCAAGCACAGCTATTGAGCTTTCTTCTTCATTGGTCATAATATCCATCTCTCTAATTTCCCATTAAGGTTTCATAGAACTAGAAAAACATATGTCTCAAATATTCAAGAGTGTCCAGTTTCACTCTCATATTTGTAAAATCAATATTTAATTCAGTAAATGTAGTTATTGTACCTATAAAGTTTTTCAGCTTCTCCATAAGCCATTGCCCATTCCCCTCACAATTTTCTGGGCATTTTCTCATTAGGGTTTTATTTATTTGATAGCTAGAAGAAAGTTTTACAGTTTTTATTGCACAGAAATAATAAATATATTTAATATTATGTTCATACTCAGAGTATTATACTATGCTTTTTTTTTCCCTAACACATAAGCACCTCCTCAGACTTCATGTGGAGTTTCTGGAAGATGATGGTATGTGGTCTTTTGATGGTGATAACTGTTTCTTATAACAGACTTGTATCCTAGAGTTTGGAGACACTAGTGTTTCAAAGATGAATAAGACATTGATTTTCCCATCAAGGAGTTTATAGGATAGAAGAGATATATGCACCTTTTGGATTTTTCTTATTCTTTGAGGGTTTCTGCAGTGAAGAATTCAGTCTCCTGTCACAGCGGTGCTGCTCAGACTTCAATGTGTATTACCTGTTACCTGAGTTGTTAGTGAAATGCAGATTCTGACTCTGTTGGTCTGGGGTGGGGCTGAGAGTTTGCATTCATAACTGCTGCTGCTGTTCATGGACCATATCTTGAATAACAGGAGAGGTGGGGACTATGGTCCTGGCTGCCAGTTCTGGGAGTCATGTTGGAGAAAAGAACTGGGAGGTCTCAACATTAAATAAGTGATGATTGCCTCCTTTGCTCCGAGATTCACTTAATCTCTTTGCTTTTAGTATAGTGCCCTTGTGCTCAGCTGTGCCTCCCAGACCCTGTGCTTCACCTTCTCCAGAGGTGAAACCTTTGTTAGTCTCCTGGGGAAGGGGGCGAGTGGGAGAGGCAAAGGGAAAGAGGAAGTGAAGGATTGCGGGGAGTGTCTGATTTCTTTTAGACAGACTTTCCACCAATTCTGTTTTCCTCTTATTGTTGCCCTTTTCCCAGAGGTACCAGGTTCTGGCAATTTTTGAGGATTGAAAGAAACCCTCTATGTAAAGCCAGCTGGGTTGCAGCTAGAGTCCCTGAGTTTCTGAATTTAGGATTCAGCTTTCTTGGACTCCTTACTTTAATTTACCAGCGTATGTCCTTCTACTTTCTAACCTCTACTTTTAAAGTCAGCTTTTATCTCTCTCTTCTGCCATTCTCTTTGCCCTTGGAAGTGTTACTCTTCAAAAGAGTCTCTTTACTGTAGTTTTAGGGAGTTTCGGGAGAGAGAGAAGATAAACGTATGTGTTTAGTTCTCCATCTTTTACTACAAGCCCTCCCTAATTCATTTATTTTATTTCATGCTTCTGACTGTTATCCTTAGAATCCTTGAAAATTGAGTTCACAATACACAATTTATGGGATTTTTTCCCCCCTTTGGGGTTGACTTGTTTCCCTTCCAAGAGTGAGTAATCTGGGCTTGTAAATTTTAAAGTATAACCTTTAAAGTCTCTGTATGCAAATGAGACAAACATTTATTTTATTGACCAATTTCTAATATTTCCTCTAGTCTGAGGCTCATAAGCACCATTATTTTTCTCCATGTCTGGAAGCAACTATAAAGGCACAATTCACTTACTGTGAGACTCCTACTTGCCTCGGATCTGGTTTATTTATTCTAGAAAGTGTACAGGTAAAGGGAATATTAATTACTAAGAAATGTTCTGTGATAATCTAGACCTCTTTTTTCCTTTTCCTTTTTCTCCTCCTCTAAACTCCCTAACAGGCTACTGAGCCTAGTAGAGATAGCAGAGATATTTTATAAAAATAATATCTGGATATCGAGGGAATTACAATATGGAATAGGGGCAGGGCATGTACTCTGAGATTCTATTTTTCTATGAGAACCTCATATCTGAAAGTGCATCCCTGAGTGAGTGTGTTTTCTTTCACTGAACCTGGTGGTATGAGGAAGTAGAGAATAGTGGCTAAGAATATACATGTAGCCTTTCAAGTCATATAGATTTGAGTTCAATCTGCTTATTAATGGTACTGACTTGCACAAGATAATCTTTATAAGCTCCTGTTTCCTCACCTGTAGAATGAGAAAATTAATGCCTGCCTTACAGGTTATTGTAAAGATTAAATGTAACGTATGACTGGCCTTTAGGATGCATTTACTGTTTGCGGTTGTTTTGGGGTATTACCTGTGGCTCTCTTCCCCTCTTTTAAAATAGGGAATCCAGCATCATCT
Source organism: Cynopterus sphinx (assembly GCA_030015415.1). Lineage (NCBI taxonomy): Eukaryota > Metazoa > Chordata > Mammalia > Chiroptera > Pteropodidae > Cynopterus > Cynopterus sphinx. The sequence goes on from CM057381.1 coordinate 18,547,681, forward strand.
GCAATCCCAAGAGTTGGAGTTTTCCCATTTATTTGCATTAGATAACAGAAGACTTTTGACTCTCACTTGTAATGATGTCTTTGGCAGTCCTTGAGAAGTTAATTTATGATATGAACTAATAAAAATCTCCCCTGAAATTCATTCCCCCCCTCCGATCCTTAAAAAATAATCAAATAGTTAAAAAAATTTGCTAGCTACTTTGGCTCTACAAAACCCATTAAGATAAAAATGTAGAATTAGGGGTTTTTTGAATAAGAATAAAATCTTAGTGCAGAGTGCCAGATCAATTCTAAAAGGTATAGGATTATGCTGTACCTCCTCAGGTTACCTTTAGTATTCAAATTATTGTCTGCTGTGTTTATTTTTATGAAATATTGCATGGTAAAACATTGAACAGATGCTGAAATGGATATAACTATTCAAGCTGGCTTTCCCCTTCTTCTTCAAGATAGAAAAGTAATTGCTATAATTTCATTACTTGGTTTCTCCTTTCAATCCCTTTATTTCTTCTATTTTTTCTCTCCCCATCCCCAAGGGACAAGATGGAAGGCTGAAATTGCTTAATTAGACAAGATGGAGATACTGTGCTGGCCTAGTTTGCTATAGCTTCCCTATGTGACTACACTGTGCAGCTAAGTCGTAGAAATACCTGTCCTGTTACTAACCCTGTCATTGATGACAGCTTCAGATGCTTTAGTGTGATTTAATCTCTCACCCTCTCTGTTTCTCTCTCAATAGCTTAATATAAAGTCACTATCATGGCTTCATATCAATGTAGGACACCAATTATTGCTTTTGAATTCTAAGTGTTTTTGGAAACTCTTGGCATTGTGTTCAGCTGCCTGTGGACTGAATACACAGTCTGCATTCTTTTAACACCCTTCTTTCAGGCTGCACTCCCCCAGTGGTCTGGCCTGACTAATTTGCAAACGATATTTCCACCATAAGTCTTTGGTTGTATAATCCTTTAGCTCTAGCTAAAGTCATCTGGTTAGAGAAAGAGATGCAATAATGATGAGGCAATCCTTATGACGGCTCAGGGCTCTCTGAGAACCTGATCTGAGAGTAGAATTCCCCTTTGTCCTACCAGGTTTTCTCTTGACACCAAGAGGAACTATAGGAAGGAAAGATCTGAGGCCCTGAGATAGGAACTGTATCTGATCTCTGACTTCTATGTCAAATGTAACCCATGACATTTAGTTTTTGGATCAATCTGAAACAAACTATATGATTTCCTAAAAGCTTAATAAAAAAGCCAAGAATATGTTTCTACTTTCTATCTTTGACTGGCATAGGAGAAAACACTAACATTTAGTATTATTTACAATTCACAACTAAAAATAAACGGTGTTGGAAGCACAGAATAATTTATTTTGACAAGACCACTTTTCACTTTTTCAAAAATTAGATCATTATTGTGTTCCATCTTTCCAATTTAATGTATTCCTGGAGTGTTGTTTATGCAGGAAGTAGTTTCTTACATTTAAAAAAAATAACATGATTCAACATTTCAAGATTTCTTGGTTTGATCGTCTTAAAACCTTTCTCCTGATTATCAAGGAAAGACCTCAGGAGTCTGGGGACCTGGCCTTTTTCCTTTCAAGTGTGCTCAGAATCAGCAGGTTCTTACATTTCAGAATATGATTTTAGAGCTGTAAGAACAATTTGGCATCCCAGTTTTGAAATTTGATGCCAACTTCTAGTCACTGTCTATCTTTTCTCTTTTACCTCCTCACTCCTACATCCCCACTCACTGAACTCTCTCATGACTTCAAAAGGAACCCTCCTTTGAGGGGGCAAAAATCACACTCACAGGACATTCTGTTTTAGTGTTTAAAATTTAAATTGTGAGTCTACTTTATACAGAGCATGTTTTCTTTTGTGTTTTTCTTAGAACCCAACCCATTATTGAATTATAACAAATGGGAAAAAATGCTGAGGAGAAATTAGTTAAATATTACATTGGAAAATGCTCAGAAAAGTTGAAAAATTATTATGAGTATAAATTCCTGCTTTTTCTAAAGTCATTTTATTGTTTTAACAGTATTGCTTAGTTTTACTTTCTTTAAAACATGGAACTTAATGGAATATAAACAACCAACCAACCCTAAATCATGGGGCTACATTGAAGAATTAATGTTACTTTTTACTTCTACATCAAAAAGTAGTTCTTAGGTTCATAATTTTAAAAAATGTATCAAACAGAGATTGAGATATTCTCTGGCTAAACTCATAGAAATATATTAAAAGGAGAATATATGAAAAATGGACACTTCAGATCAGAGTAGTGAAAAAGGCTTGCATGCATTCTGGATAATGCAGAAGAATCATGGACAACTGTGTGTGTGTGTGTGTGTGTGTGTGTGTGTGTGTGTGTGTGTGTGTGTGTGTGTTTATGGTGACTGAGCCCTTCTCTATTTTTTATCATTTCCCTACATCTTGGTGAAGCAGGTGACAGGACTATGGAAAATTGAGCTCTTATCTCATTAGTGTACTCACCAAGTTATGTACCTCTGGTCAGGAGACTACTTTGTCCCTATAGCCCTCAGATTTTCCATCACTTGAATAAGGGGTACATTTCCTGTCCATCTGTCTCTTCTTGGGTCACCTCTTCATGCTAGTCTTTGGAAGTATTACAAAGAAAGTATCTTAGCATGAATTTCAGTCCATGTTTTTTTGTTCCTGTCCTTGGACCACTGGTTGGTTTCTTTGGAGACAGTTTCTGACTGTTATGCCAATCGTTACAAAGTTGTGCATATCAAATTACAACCTATAGTTAATATTCAGCATTAATAAAATATTTTAAAGCGAATTTCACCAAATACGGAGTTTGTGGAGAGAATACATGACATTACCTTTCTCTCTGTAGTCTTTCAACAATGTTTTATGGAGCTAAAATTTAAAGTGCTTATAATCAGCGAAGGCATTTTGTACTGCAGTAATTGCTGTAAGAAGGGAGAGAATTCTCTAGTGTTAAAAATTGAGAAGAATTTAAATTTGAATAAGTGAATAAATATAAAAAATATACTTTCAAAGTAATAAAAAAAATTTATATGGATGTCATCTAGCTGGTAATAGAAGCAATGCAAAAATTACAGAAATTTTTATAAAAAAAACTTTTATAGATGGAATGGGATTATTGTGTGAATTTTATAGTTAAAAATTAAGTTTGGTTCTGTCTGATCTTGTGGAACAAGTTGATTCTATATTTTCCTTTAAATATGATGCTGTAATATTATCAGAGAGTTGTTTGCTCATATCATACTATCTGTGTGTGTATAAATAATTTATTGGGGGAAATGTTTAAAATAAAAAATATACTCTTATTTAGTGTCTAATAAAGATAAAAAAAAATTTGGCTTACTTTTTTGTAGAGCAATCCTAAAAATTAAAAACAAAAGCTATCTTGTATCAAGAGAGGAGGTTTTCTCTGATAATATTTGTTGATTTTCAGTTTGGAAGCTCCCAAAGGACAGAGGTCTGACATGTTTTGTTTGCTGCTTCATGACCAGTTTTATGTGTGCTGTATGCTCATCACATGCTTGATTGTTAACTAGGTATATAGTTTTCTACTAAATATCTTTCTACATATTCTTTGGTACAATGAATATAGATCATTATATACCAAAATTATTTCATTTCCATCTCCTGAGCTTTATTTTGACCAAGACAGTATTCACAGACCTGACATGACCATAGATAAACTAACCTTACTTAGTTTTTCACTCTCATGGCTATTTTTTCCTCTTTTTTAATAAAATATTTTCATCATGGTGGTTATTTTGTAATACATATGAATATTGAATCATTACTCTGTATGCCTGAAACTAATATAAAGCTGTAAGTCGATTAAAAAACTGCAAAAAATTTTCCAAATTTAGGCCCAGATCAGAGTTTATTCCAAACTCAAAATGATTTAGTGATATAGTCACTGTTGGACACTTCTTGAATTGTCTGTCTCAGGCATTAGAGAATTTTTTTCTCTGTGAGATTGAGAAGGTGATATCTGACATCTTGTTAAATTAGCTTTGTGGAAAGAATATAATATTTGGCCTTTGTAATTAAGAACTGATATCTAATCGCTGTGCAAGGGTTAGCTGTTTGGTAAACCATTGATAGCCTATGACTAAAGTGCACTATGGGCTAATTTAATTATATGTTTTTAAAGATGTGTTAGATTTAAATAATAACTATACCTATATAGAGATAGAAAGTTTGTTAATTATATAAAATTGTTGTATGTTTATGTAGAATGCAAATAGTCTCCGAGCATTCGATTCTCTGTCTCATTTCTCTAGGTGTTTGATCGTGTTTTATTTATTGAAACCATCTCTATAGATGACTTTGACTAAGAAACCACAGAGCGTAGTACTCTCATTTGTGTGGCTTACTCCTCTTACTTCCTGGGTGAGTCACTAGGTTATCAGAGAATTTAACTTAATTGCTCAGTCCACTGATGAGATTCATTTTAGGACCAAGTCTAGCCTTTTGGGTTCCCCAGTCAGCCTCATAATGTATATTTCATACATGCAAATACACTCTTATGGAAATCTTCATGAAGCAGTGCCAGTTTCATTTGAGCAGCCTTACAATTTGAAAATAAACAATGCCAAATTTAATCAGATGGTGAGTATGTAGTTACTAATAGATATATTTGACTCGATGCCAATGGTTTTACATACATCCAACAACTAATTAATTTTAAAATGCTCTAAAATACACATACACAGAGAAAACCACACTTATTTGGCATTAATTAGGTGAGATAAAAATATTAGAAATGACAAATCTTGTGATCTTTCTTTCACTCTTTTTAAGGGAGCATGTGATATGCTGGTTGGTACAAACTTAGTTTCTTTTTTTCAAATGCCTTATTTTTCTTCAAGCATTTCCCCCCCATTTATTATGCGACACCATAAATAAAAATATTACCCTGGGAAAAATTTACTTATACAATCTATGTGAAATCGCCTTTTCCTAAGATGCCCCTCCCTGCCCTGAACCTCATATGCCACTTCTGTTCTGGGAGTAACAGCTGATAGGACTTATATAGTCTTCTTGATTATTCTCTGCATAAGTATAAATAATTCTATCTGTTTCAAATTCCATATGTGAGATCATATCGCACATATTGTTCCATAATTTAATGTGTTCACTTGCATTTTTGCATATCAGTACAGATATCCTGCTCAGTTTTAAAAAAACTGCTGCAAACTAGTGAGTAGAATACTGATTAATGTACCTTTTTGGTTTTACCATTCTCTATTAACAAATCGTTTATGTTTACCCCTAATATTTCAGTTATAAAAATGTTGCAATGAACTTTCTTTTATATGTTTTCTTAACTCCTTCATTTTTTTTGGTGATGAAATGCTTTAGTAGAGTCATTCTGCATTTTTTTTGGTGGGGGGCAGGTGGTTCTTATATATCTAATATAAAGATTGGAATGTAAAATATTGAGGCATTACTTTTGACTTTCCTGATGTTTTACTGCTGAATCCAGGATGAGGAGCTATTACAGTTATTGACCTGTTAAATTCCTTTTACCACTGAGATTCTGTGTGAAATTTGGGGAGATGAGGATACGGTAATGGCAAAAACTTGGAAATACACCTGTTGACTCATCCACTAATTAGCTTTCTATCTTTAAAATAACAAACAAAAACCTTCTTCAGCATTACACGCCTTTATAGTTATGGCTTCCCATTGCAGTTTTCTCTTCAAACTCTGGTCAAACTTGGCTGAAGAGGAATCTCTGCTTGCTCACTTACCGTAAGTTTGTTTCCCACCCACTTCAGTCTGGGCACCTTAGCTACCCTTACTGAAATTCCTCCTTTCAAGCCCTTTTGCTTACCAAATTCTTTGGATGCATTTCAGGCCCTTTATCACCTGGCCTATAGGCATCACTTAACCCTCTTGGTTATTTTGGCAGAAGTTTTCACCTATTTTTTTTTTTTTTTTTGTGACACAACTGTATCAGTTAGTTTTGCTCCAAAAAGAAAGTAACAGAAAACTCAACTCAAACTGGTTTAAGCAATAAGAAACTTCACAGGTTACATAACTGAAAGTCTAGAGGCAGAGCAGGTACCAGGGTTGGCTTCAGCTTCACATTTCTGGGATTCTCCTGGCTTGGTTTTCTTAAGTTAGTGGGTTTCTTTCTCAGATTGGCAGGGAGGGAGGGCTGCTACATGTCTGTACCTCGTTGTTACTTAGGATGACATCTGGGAGAAGGGAAAGCATTGCTTCTACAAGTTCTTCTAAGAAAATCATGAAGAATTTGTCTGGAATCCCACCAAACTCTTTTTAACGTGTTTTTCTGGTTTTATTCAAATATAATTGACATATAACAATGTAAAAGTTAATGTGTACAACATAATGATTTGATAAATGTATGATGTATTGCAAAATGATAGCCACAGTAACTATAGTTAACATCCATCACCTCTCATAGTTACCATTTTTTTCTTGTGATAACTTTTAAGATCTACTCTTAGCAACTTTCAAATACATAATACAATATTGTTAACTATAGTCACCATGCTGTATATTAACATCCCCAGAATTTATTTATCTTATACCTGAAAGTTTATACCTTTTGACACTTTTACTCATTTCATGAAATTTGTCTTGAATCTCATTGGGTAACTTGCCCTTCACTGTCTTCAGCAAAGGGGGTGGGATTATCTTTAGACAAGTGAGATCAACCTGTGGAGCTAGAGACATTCAGCTTCCCTAGAGGCCCATGGACCTCACTGGGGGAGGGATTATGTAAAGAAGAGAGCAGGAAATTGGTATTTGTAAGGAAACTAACAATGTCCACCACAACTACTGTCTCCTGACTTCTTTCTTCGTTTCTTTTTGCCTTGCCTTGCCTTGCTTTGCCTTTCCGCCAAGATAGAGCTTTCAAGACAGTTCTTTCTTTTCCTGATGATGGGCTCAGATTATCACTTTTGCTTTTTCTCTTCTCACTGTTTCATCTCTGGGACAATTCATTCACTCTCAAGAATACATATGGTGATGACTCCCAAATCTACAACTCCAGTCCATGGACTTTTTCTAAATGGTAGACTCTTTTATTTAGTTGTGGATTGGACTTCCCAACCTGATGATCTCATATGCATCTCAAACTCAATGTGTCCCCAAAACTGAATTAATTAACATAGCCCAAAGACCAGCACGTCCTTCTGTATTCCCAAGCTCAGTGAATGGCTTCATCAGACACTATTTCTTAAGTCATTGTAGACTTCTTTTACTTCCCAACACTGAAGTAGTCACAATGCCAGGTTGGCTTAGCCACAGGATACAAAAAATCTTTTCTGTATTATCTTTTCTAATTTAGAATGTTTTCTTGTCTTATACGATCCTGTGGTACTTTGTATATAACTCTATAAGAGAATTTCTGTTATTTACTATCTTCCTGATGGTAGTGACCACATCTTGCTAGTTTTTAATATCCTTGTCCTCAAGAGAGTAACTTGAACACTGTAGGTATTCAGGAAATGTTAGATGATTATTAAATGACTTTAATCTTTAAAGGCTTATGGCGTCGCTATTATTTCCAGATAGTCTCCCAAGCTCTAAGTCTCTGTTGCTCTTGCTTGACAGACATGACCTTGTGTTTGGGGTGGGTGGAGTCAGTGGGAAAATGCCAGAAACTGTGTCCTAAGGCAGTTGGTGCCAGGTCAGGGCCAGTGTAAACAATTTGAAACCCAGTCAGAGATCCACATAAGGCTGAATGACTCTAGGAAGCTAAAACTCAAAACCAATTAGATTGGTGTCTGAATTTTGGAACCAAAATTGGTGGGAAGAAAATTTTAAAGTTAATCCCAGATCCATGAAAGATATCTATGGCAGCTTTTCATTCAGTTAAAGATGCTCAGAGTGTCATAGTCACTGGGATACAAAGGTGAATAGGAAATAATTCCTAGCCTAGTAGGAACTCATGGTTTTGTGGGGAAATAGATATGTAATAAAAAGTTACCCTTCAATGTAAGAAGTGATATAGTAAAACATATACTGCACTTAGGAAGCCAGAGGAAGGAGCTAATGCATGTGTTTATGAGAAACTGTGATGACCTTGAGATGATCTTTGTTAAGGGACTTTTTTTTTTTTTTTTAAGATAACATCTCAGGTTTGGCATTTTAGCTCCATAGATGTTCTCAAGACAAACCCTTTCTTTAATACATTGGCAAATGTTGGTTTGTTCCACTGTATCCGTATGTTACAGTAGTTTTCCAGGGCTCCTAGAGGCTGCCACCCAGGGAAACTTTTTCAGTAGCTTGGTTACTTAAATTATAAAATGAGTTTTTTGTTTTGTTTTGTTTTTGTTTTTGTGTTTTAGGGTGGTTTTTATGCAGAGAAAAGATTACTGAAATTTACTTTGAATATATAAAAAGTAATAGTCAATATATTGAAATTAAATTTTCCAACTATACATTTAAATTATGAATCACAAATATTTGGTTCTTCCATAGAGTTTTAACTTGTAAATCTTATTTATTATTAAATATTTAAACAACATTCCTGTAACATAAGGTCACCCTATTGAAATCTGGCTACCCTTCAAGGCTTTGCCTCAATAAACTCACAATTTTGAAAGTCATTCTGATGACTTAAGTCAGCTAGGTTCTTTGAATATGTTTGCTAGTCATCCCCCTAAGCCTGGTCGACTTGTTCTTCAGCTTGATTGTCCCATACCCAGAGTTCCTCTCTGATTGCCCTTTTAAGGATGGGGAGCTCATTATTAGTTCATATAACAGCACTTATTAAAAAGTTCATCATATAACATGCAACAATCTGTGATGATTTATTAGTCTCCTAGTTAGTTTTCTATCTTTCCCACCAGAGTGCAAGCTCCATGAAAAAAGCTAGTTTCTTTTTTAAATTAAACATTTTATTTTGAAATAATTTTCAGGTCACAAGTTGAAAAGGTAATAAAAAATTCTGTGTACTCTTTATTCAGCTTCCCCAAAGATTAACAGTTATGCATAACTCTAGTACACTATCAAAACCAGGAAACTGACATTGCTACAGGACTATTGTATAGACTTACAAGCCTCATTGGGTTTCACCAGTTTACATGTAAAAAATGTGTGTGTACATGTGTGTGTATGTGTACACATGTGTAGTTTTATGACATTTTATCAGGACATAGAGCTGTTTCATCACCATGAAGCCACTCCTTCTTGCTATCCCTTTATGAGGAATAGTTTGTTTTGTTGACTTTTGTCCCTCCAGTGCCTCACATAGTGTCAGAAACATGTCAGGCCCCCAATAAATATTTGTTGACTATACCAGTATGAGACTAACTATTGCGGGAGGAATTTATTTGGATCAAGTAGAATTAATCTGTTTACTGGACTTTAGTTACTAAGAGGATATTTGAGGAGAAAAATGTCATCAAACTCCACCTTATAATGACTGATTTGCAAAGAACACAAAAAACTCTTGGCTACCAAATCTCATAGAAATGTTGCATCACTAATTAATCCAAATCTTACAGTTAAGTCATTGCCATCCTGAAAAGGTTACATATCTTGAGAGGAGGCCTCAACAGACAGCATATGTAATGTATTTCAGATAAATTATATTCTCTGGAATCTAGATGAGAGGACTGAAGGCAGCCTGATGGAACCCCAGTGCTGTGAGGCCTTGAGTCCTCCTGGTTCCGATTACTAATACTGTTCCAGAGTAAATAGAAACATGACCCTCCATCAACTTGTTTTAGACGGACTACAATAAAATTTCCCCTAATGGTACTAGGGGGAAATTGACTACTCCTGAAAGATATTTGCACATTGTTGGAGTTTCTTGACCTTAAGATATCTTTTTGGAAGCATTTAAAGAACTAAAGAAAAAAACTGCCCTTTAAGTAGACCTTGTGACAGAAGTAGGTGGGAAAATAATCACGCTGCATACCAGACCTTACCTTTGCCCAGAGTAACTACATGACAAATGCTAAAGCAAACATGCTATAAGAATACCATAATATTCATTCACTTCTTTTCTGATAAGAAAGGTTTATGAATTTTTATATCTTGAAAACCTTTGTTTTGCAGAGTTTGCTTTAGCAGGTTGCCTCTTACAGTGCATGGAGATTGAATCACTTTGGAACATTTTTATTTAGTTACTTGAGGTGTAGCATTTAGTGTGTTTTGTATTAGAAACCACAGGTAGGACCTGTTTCTGTAAATGATTTATTTCCATGGATCTGTTCCTTTAATTGATTTGATATTTACTTAAGAAAGTTCCTTCTTTGCTTGCCCTGTCAGCCCCCTCTGAGAGCTTTTGTAAAGTATGCCGCCGTCATAAATGGGCTGATTCCTTCCCGAAACAGCCATTTCTCTGAAGTTTATACATCTTTAAATGGAATCTGGGCACCATCTCATAAGGATTTTTCTTGAAGTTCTCTTTTGGGGTGAAACCTGTGCCTCAGAAGGGCCTCTATCAGTTGTAAAACCCAACATAGTATCCTAACAATAACACAATCATGATGATTATTAATATGAACTATTGATGAATCCTCAATCTTATATAGATTTTGCATAAAAGCATCTTTAGAAACCTTTACTATTATATATTGATTTTAAAATTCAATTTAAATAAAAACAAGGTGATTGCTATGAAAACTTAGTGTAAACACAAGTCCTGTGCCTGCTCTCTCAACTACATTGCCAACCATAAAGTCAATCTAAAGTGGCCACTACATATATGACTTGTGATGCAAAGTCTTTCTGAGGCCCGTAAGCCTAGAGTGCCTCAGTATCCCCACCCCTCTGGGGAACAGGGATTCCAAGATCTTAGGGTAATTTGTGTGTGTTTAGTCTCAGTCCCAGTACGCACTCTGGTAGAAAGGCAGGTACAGAGCATGCTTTTTGAGTTGAGTTTTTCTGCCCCCTGGAACTGGCTATGCAGGAGTCCAGGCCCTGGGACTAGAGCCTGGAGAGAGAAGTCTCCATGTTGTACCTGCCTCCTTTTGTCAACAGTAGCCGGAAGCTGTTCAGTCTCTTGTCACCACCAATTCTCTTCCTGTAAATAGAAAAATGCTGCCCTTCTGCAATATAATATTTCAAAAAGCACCTATGCTGTTTTTGTCTCAAGCTTACTTAAAAGGAAGAATGGTTTTTATATGGAGAGGAAAACCAAAGCCCAAGGTCACTAGACCAAGAAAACTAAGAAATAAAACTGTCTTCAAAGCTTCCAGCCATTCCCAGCCACCGGGGCCCACTGGTATCCAGAGTTTACTGTGCAAGTGATTCCAATCAGTGCTCCTGGCTGCAGTCTTTGAGTTGGCCCTGGGAACTGAAGGGAGCCATTGAATTTGAACTCTGCTTAGGGAAGGCCATGGTGCAGGGGAAACCCTGTTCAGCTTTCCAGGGAACTTCCAGAGCTAGGAACTGGGGACTGCATGACTTGGTCAATGAGGTGTGCTTTCCAGACAGTTTTGGTTTATTTCACCCTTATCAACATTACTATTTGCCCAAATGTCACATTCTGCTTTGCTTTACCCTGGCTTCTGAGGAGGCAAGTGCTGTTAATGGAGAGGGTAGACGAAGGGCAGAGAGCTGCTCATTTTTTCTGCATCATGGAAACTATAGGATGTGCAGGAAACATATCCTTTCAACTGGCTTAATCCTTCCACTGAGGCTCATTTCAATGAGCTCCATTCTGTTCAGTCCTTATTCGAACATGATAAAAATAGAACACTTAGAGGACTCAGTCTATAGAGCCAGAGAGAAATGGAGGGTTGAGGTAATTGTCCAGATAATCCAAGCAAAACAAAATGAAACAGAGTAAACCAACCATTGTTGAGAAAAAGGCAGCTTTGGGAGCCTGAGCCATCCAGTTCTGGTTCTCTACGTTGTTCAAATTCACCAGCTCTGCATCTATATTTACCTTTTCTACACAGGTTGGGCCTAAGTTATGTCAAAAAGTCCCCCCTCCCCAATATTATCTCAAGTACTACCTCAAAAAAAATGCCTTTACTTTAAAGTATCCCTCTCTGCCCTATTTCCCAATGAGGAGCAAAGCAACTCTCATAATAGATTTACATGTTTTTCTCTCAGACAGCAGTAAAAAGAATAGATGGCTCTGGAGTTTGGGAGACTTTTTTTTTTCATTTACTTTTGTGAATTCCCTTTGGCTGATTGCTAAAGGCACTCTCATGTTTTAAACCTGTTCTTTTATGCTTGGCTAAGTGCCTGTCATGTGTGTTGGCTGCCAGCACAACGCTTGGCTTATTTGGAAAATCAAGGAACCCACCTTCCTCTGAGATAGTAGCTGGTAATATTCCACTGGATGCTAGCGAGATACTACCCGGCTCGGAGATGTCATCTTGGCTGGAGTTCTCCTTAGACTGGCTTCCCATGTTGGGATTGTGACTTGCCTCTCAGATTACACTCCCTGACCCCGTTATTTAAAAGGCACTGCTTCTCTCACTGGCCCTCTCAAATGAACTCAGACCTTTTCATTCATACATTTGAGTTTTTCTTCTGCTTCTTTCTCAACATAATCAGTCACCAAGTCCTGTGGATACTTCTTTTCTTAAAGTTTCCCTTATTCTATTCTTTTATTTTATTCTCATTCCTTGAGTTTGGCTTTTTTTTTTTTTTTTTCCTTTTCTCAAACCTTCTCATAATCCTCTGCTTTTCTTCAGTCTCACTCATTTCTAATTTGTCCTAAGCAAATGCCAGAACAACCTTCCTGGAACCTCTGCTTAATTGAGCTGTATTTCCTTGCACAAGCCTCTTCAATAGTTCCTTGCTGCCAAAAAGATTTTGCTTGAATGTCTCATCATGGCATTGAAAGCTTTTGTCAATTTGTTTCTGATGACTTCTCAGCCTCAGGTGAACTCAGCTCCTGCAAGTTGAATCTGTCATCCTTCCATGAAACACCCTTCCTTCTCTTGTTCGCCCATCAAAATTCCAGCTATCACCCTAGGCTAGATTGAGCAATCTAGTTCTTCCAGGAGGACTTTTTTTACCACCTTGGAAGGGAGTGACCATTTGAAATGGAGTCACAAAATCTTGATATTAAAGGCATCTTACAGGATGCTGAGTCCTCAGCATACCTTTTGATCTTTGAACGTATCCAACATGGTAACAGTATGGTAGCTTACTGCAGTTTTGGACAGCTATTATTGATAAGATTTTCCCCCCCCTTTTTTTTTTTTAAAGCCCTCTTTTTCTCTGTCTCTTTAGAGATAATTCCTGACTCCCTGTACCTTGCTTGTCTTTGGTCTGTTCACAGAAGCAATAACAAAGAAATATCTTCCTTCTATAGCAAAGCCCCTCAAATATTTGATAAATGCTGTCATAGTTATCTTGACAAATCCAAATACAACTCGATTATTGAATTATTTCTTTTATTTTTCTGTATGTGTACAAGAAACTTACTTTATTTTAAAATAATTTTTTATTGTACAATTACAGTTGGCATACAGTATTATATTAGTTTCAAGGATGGAACACAGTGATTAGACATTTATTATACCTTATAAAGTGATCACTCAGATAAATCTACTATCCATCCTACACTATACATAATTATTATATTATCGACTATATTTCTATATGGTATAATTAACATCTCCATGATTATTTTGGAACTACCAATTTGTACTTAATCTCTTCACCTTTTTCACCCATCTCCCTGACCCCTTACCCCCAGATTTGGGAACCATCAAAATGTTCTCTGTATCTACATGAGTTTGTTTCTGTTTGTTTAGTTTATTCTTTAGATTCTTCATATCAGTGAAATCATATGACATTTTTCTTTGTCTGACTTATTCCACTTAGCACAATACTCTCTGTGTCCATCTAAGTTGTTTTAAATGGCAAGATTTCATTTTTATAGTTGAGTAATATTTGATTATATATATGCACCACTTCTTTATCCACACATTCATTGATGAACACGCAGGTTGTCTCCATATCTTAGCTATTGTAAATAATGCTGCAATGAACATATGAATGTACATGTCTCTTTCAAGTAATGTTATTTGGGTTTCTTCAGATAGATACCTAGAAGTGGAATTACTGGGTCCTTCTTTGTTTCTTGTTACAGCCTTTGTTTTAAAGTCGATTTTGACTGATATAAGTATTGCTACCTCAGCTTTTTGTTTATTTTCGTTTTCATGAAATATTTTTTCCATCTCTTTTCTTTCAGTCTGTGTGTTTCTTTCTATCTGAAGTGAGTCACTTGCAGGCAGTATATGTAAGGGTCTTGTGTTCTTATCTCTTCAACCACCCTATGTCTTTTGGAACATTTAATCCATTTACATCTAAAATAATTGATACATATGTAGTTATTGCCATTTTATTATTCACATTTTTTATCTTTTTTTCTGAAAAAATTCCCTTTAACATTTTTTGTAATACAGATTTGGTAGTGATGAACTCCTTTAGCTTTTTCTTATCAGAGAAGCTCTTTACTTGTCCTTAGGTTCTAAATGATAGCTTTGCTGGGTAGAGTAATTTTGGTTATAGTTCCTTGCTTTTCATCATTTTGAATATTTTGTGCTGATCTCTTTTGGCCTGCAAAATTTCTGCTGAGCAATCAGCCGACAGTCTTCTGGGAACCCCCTTGTAGGTAACTAACTGTTTATCTCTTGCTGCTTTTAAGAATGTCTCTTGTCTTTAACCTTTGGCATTTTAATTATGACGTGTCTTGATATGGGCCTCTTTGGGTTCATCTTGTTTGGGACTCTTTGTGCTTCCTGGGATTGTATGTCTACTTCCTTAACCAGGTTAAGGAAGTTTCGTACCATTATTTCTTCAAATGGGTTTCCAGTCTCTTGCTTTTTCTTCTCCTTTTGGTAACCCCATGATATGAATGTTCTATGCTTGATGTTGTCCCAGAGGCCCCTTAGACTATCCTCATATTTGTGGATTCTTTTTTCTCATTGCTGTTTTGATTGGGTGTTTTCTGCTACCTTTTCTTCCTAATTTCTGATTTGATGCTCTGCTTCATCTAATATACTGTTGATCCCCATTCATGTATTCTTTATTTCAGTTATTGTATTCTTCATTTCTGACTAGTTTTTCTTTTTTATGTTTTCTATCTCCATTTTTAGCTTTCTTATCTCTTTGTTGAAGTTCTCGCTGATCAATGAGCATCCTTATAACCACTGTTTTGAACTCTGCATCTGGTAGATTGCTTGTCTCCATTTTTTTTTTTTTTTTCTGGAGCTTTGTCTTGTTCTTTTATTTGGGGCATGTTTCTTTGTCTCCCTATTTTGGCTGCTTCTCTATGTTTGTTCTATGTATTAGGTAGAACTGCTATGTCTTCCAATCTTAGCAGAGTGGTCTTAGGTAGTAGGTGTCCTGTAGGGCCCAATGACTCAGTCTCTCTGGTCATCTGAGCCAGGTGCTCCAGGTATGTCTCTTGTGGGGGTTGCGTGTGCCCTTCTATTGTAGTTGAGTCTTGGTTGCTCTTGGTACATCAATAGGAGAGACTGACCCTCAGGTTGATTGATTGTGAGAACTGGCCATGACTGCAGTGGCTGTCATATAGGGGCTGACCTTACAGAGTAGAATTTGCTTTAGCAGGGCTCCAATGCCTGCCTAGTCTGCCCTTTAGATTATTTGTGGAAGTAGTTGGGTGGTGTAAAAAGCTGACCACCAGTTGTGTTGGTTCTGGGGCCTGTGTTGCAGGCCAACATCAGCCACTGCCTGGGGCCATTTGTTGTGCTGGGCTTGGAGGTGCCTGGGAGATTCTAAGCTTTGAACTGAGGCTTGTTGCTGCTGGAGCTGGGTTTGGGACTGCTTAGCAAGAGGTATGGGACATGATGAGGCCAGATGCTGCTTGTTTGGAGTTTGCAAATGTCTGAAAGATTTTAGTAAAATCTGCAGCATGAACCAAGATGGGTAATTTGTAGGAAAAAGCCTCTAGAAGTAGTGTGGGTGGGCCCACAAATTGGGTGGAGTGGGATCTCAAGGAATCACCAGTGAGGTAAATGATGTTAGCCAGGTTGATGGGGACACAGATATAATGTTCACCTGCGTCTGCATGCTGGGTTGGGTGAGGCCTCAACAAAGGAACAATGGCTTCTGCCAGAACTATCTGGGAGAAAGCTTCTCCAGCCTTCATTCCGAAGTCAGACTATTCTATTCTTCCCTGGAATCTTTTGAGCTGCTGCCCCAGTGTTGAAGCTCAGAGTGAGTGATTTTGTCAGCAAGTAAGTCCTTGCTTGGGTCTTTTAAGAGGAAAACCTGGGAATGCAGCTGCCTTTTGTCTCACTCGGCCACAATCTCAGTTCTTTTTCACAGCCGTAAGTTGTGAGGATTTCTTTTCCTAGAACCAGTACTCTGGTGGGGCTGGGACCCCTTGCTCTTCAGGAGGAATCCTCTGCAGTAGAAGAGATCATCACGTCAATTTTTAATCCCCACATGTGTCTGTGGAACCAGCCTGTGTAGTGTCTCCACCCCTCCTACTAGTCTTGATGTAGCTTCTTCTATATATCCTTAGTAATAGAACCTCTGTTTAGCTAGATTTTGGAAAAATCTCAATGATTGTGTTCTGTGGTTTAGTTGTAACTTTGATGTGGTCCTGCGAGGAGGTAAAAACAGTGTTTACCTACTCCATCATCTTGACTCAAAATCCAGTTATCTCTTATAATAGATTGGTTTCTGAATCATTCTCTACCTTGTCTATTTTATCTAGAATTGCTTCAGGATGTTAATAATATTAAAATATAGATTCCAGGAAAAACAAAAGTTTCCTAATTCATAGTCTTCCTTCCAGTGAACTTGATACAGTTTTATCAATCATGTGGTTCATTATATATTTTCTTTTCTTTCTTTTTTTTTTTTTTAATGAATACATAGGAGAGAGCAACAATTTCATTTTTGCTTGTAAACTAGATGATCAGCCCCTGGAAAGCAGCAACTCAGATCTGGAAATTTCTACATCCTTCAAAGAAGGCCCTGCATCTAGTAGGCAGTCAATAATCTGACTTTTCAAAACTAGTCTCAGGTGATGAGCATTGCTAAATCTCGTGTTCACATCTCAGCTCTTGTATTATTTGCTCTCTTTGTAACATTGATGCTCTTGACTAGTTTCTCCTGGAAACTCCTCCTTTGGTTTCCATTATAGTCTGCTATGCAGGTTTTCTACTTAACGCTCCTCACTTCTCAGTATTCTTTCTAATTTCTCTTTAACAGTGGTTTTCTTGAGGGGTCTTTCTAATGCTCCTTTTGCTTCCACTTGACCTACTTTATAGGCATCTATTCTGTGTCTTCAATATCATCTAGTTACAAATGATATTTTTTTCTTGAATCCCTGACCAGTGTTTCTAACTATTTTCTCTACTTCGATGGCCCAAAGCACTCAAATAAATAAGAAGTTCAAAATATTGAGTCACAAACTCATTTCAGTTTTCTGGAAGCATATCCCTTCTTGTGTATTCTCCACCATCCAGCAAGGAGTTCAAGCCAGAAATCTGGGTATCATCCCCAGCTCCTTACTCTCCAAATTTACTCCCACCATCCCTTCCAACCAATAATTATAATCTTTCAATTTCTTTTCCTAAAAATCCTACAGAACTGTTCACTTCTCTTTGTCCTCACTGTCACTTCCCTATCTGCCATCTTCTCAGACACAGATTACTGTAAAAATCTGCTGCTATCAAATTTTGGATGTTTGAGAATGTTTAAAAATGATAAGCATTAAATTCCTTTTCTAGGGAAAAAGACATTGTAAGAAGATACCTCAAGAAACTTGAGAGATATTTAGAAAATAGAAGTGAATGAACTTAGAGATTTATTGGATTCTGTGATGAGAATAGGTTAAGAAAGAGTGAGGAGTAATGGACAATGACAACATTTTTTGCCTCGAGGTGGTAGGTGTATGTACAGAACTTGGGAAGAAGAGTTTTGAGATATCCTATGGCACCCATTGGAGTACTATCCATTTTCTACTTTAATCACCTGCTTACCTGTATGTTCCTTATAGTAGACTGCAGGTTCTGGAAGGGCAGGGACTAAACGTGTGTCTGTTGTATTTATGGTGTGTCCTCTTTCCTTTCATGGAGCTTAGTATAAGTGCTCAATATATACTTTTTGAATGAATAAATGAGTTCTTATAGTTTAATATTATAGAATGTGATATGTTTAAAGATATTTTTTCTGAAAAATGTTTGATGAGAAAGTTAAGATTGATCAGAAAAGAACCTGCTATCATATCTTGCTTCATATAAGTAGTTACAGTTCAAAAGAAAACAAAAAACCAAAAAAATGGAACTTTAAAATAGCATTAACTAAGCATCAGGAAAAATGACACAACACAAGAGACCCAATCAGTGAAGTAATATTTACTGAGTATTTACTATGGGTAAAGCTCCAATTTAGGGCTTATAGGTAGTGGTCATATGTCCTTGCTGGCTCAGGAGAAGCTTAATTTATGCTTATTGTCCAGCTGAATTTTTAAAAGTTCTCTCTTTTACTCTAAAGTGTTCTGCTGTGGAAAATATATTAACTGATCACACTACCCATGGAGGATACAAATAATTCCAATTCAAATTAAGAAACAAGATTGTTCTTGATATCAGGTTAGGTGGGAGTCAGAAAGTCAGTAGCTAGGCCTGGAGGGATTTAGGACTGTCTTGAGGAGATCTACCCAAGAAAATTGTTGGGAGGAAGAAACAAACCCTGAACTCCAAACAGCATCAAGAAATCTCTAGAGATTATAGCAATCTCTACAATACAAAAAATGTCTAGGAAGATCTGGTGTCTGATTTAGACAGGAGTTTAAAATGGCATCATCTTCAAGATGTTGCCATCTCTTCTTTAGTTGGTTTAAAATTTCCACCATAAGAGTCATGCTTGGGTTTTTATACAAGAGAGGTGGGGGAGGAGCAGAGACTTGCTTTCAGAATGCTGTAGTTAAAAAGCAGCATGTTTGTAAATGATGGAGACTTCTGTTCCAGTCTTGTGCATATGTGTGTATATATTAGTACGATGGGTAAACTTAAGGATTCTTGAACCTCAGAGGCTAGGATCCTAAGAGGTCTAGTCTATTTAGAGCTGAAAGCTCATTTGAAAACATGAATGATGAGATTGGATCAGATTTTGAATCCCACTTGAAAAAGTCTAATTGTGATTTATTTAATGGGCAATGGAGAGCCCTTAATTCCTTCAGAAGGTTTGGTAGACTGTTGCTTTGGTGGCTCCCAATGACCCATGCCTCCTTGTATTCATAACCTTTGTATTTCCCTCCACATTGATTTAAGCTTGGCCACTTAACTAGCTTTGGTTAACATGACATTAGCATGTATAATGCAAGTGGAAACTCAGTAAGCATTTGCACATTTGGGCTTATTCTTTTAAAAGTCTCCTTCTTAGAACCCAGCTACCAACTGTAAAGAAGCCCAAGTAGCCACAGAGATAGGTCCATGGAGAAGTGAGGTCACCTGGCTTACAGCCTCAGTTGTTTTCCCTGTTGGCATCCACTATTCCTTGACAACTATAAGAAACGAGGCCATTTTGGACGTTCTAGCCATCCTAGCTCCCTGGTTATAACAACCCAAAGCAGGAAAGTCATCTAGTCATCACTTAGAATTATGAGAAATAATGAATTATTATTTTAAGCCAGTAAATTTGAGGTCGTTTGTGATATAATAATAGATCATTGAAATGCATAAAAGTGCCTTCCTGCTTCCCACCCTCGCTTCTCTTCTTCTGGCAAATATGGTGGGCTCCATGAATGATACAAAGAGAAAAGAAAGCCTCATGTTCCTTGTCCTGAAGGGCCATGATCATTCTAGCACACTGAGCTCTATCCTGCATGTTTCTGAGTTTCAGCTTTTCACTTCCAGCTGGCTATCAATATTTCCAAAGCAGAATTTATTTTTTTACTTTAAAATTTTTCTCTTCCTCCTTTTTTCCGTTTTGGTTGTTGATATTGCCATGCATTCAGTTGGCTAAATTAGACATCTCAGATTTGTTTGACTCTGCCTTCACTCTCACTCCCCATGTTGAAACAGCTCGTATTATTTACTTACCATATATTGCTGCAAGTCTGGTACTGGCTACATTGGAGAGGAGAGGGCTTGAATTCCAAGAGATCTGTACAACTGCAACAGAGGCTGTAGCCACTGTGAATGTTGCAGCTGCAACACTGACTGGTTCTAAAAAATAGGAAGTAGCTAGGCTCTTAGCCAAGATGGTAAAACTATCTTTTCTGGCAGTTTTATTTTCAGAGCAAATGAATATAGATTTCTGTCCCCTCTCCCCACCTCTTAGTTGGGTAAAGGATCAATTGCAATTTGGACAGGGCAGGCACAAAGGAGACTGAATTCTCTTAAATTGTGGAAGACTTTTTTCTGGTATTCTGTGTTGTGCAAACCTAGACTAACTGCACACGTCAAGAGATGGGCTGAGAGCTGCTGTTGGTCCTTCTGATGTCTTAGTGCATGTTAGAAAGAGGTATCTTCTCTGGATGGCAGAAGCCCCGAGGACAGATGGCACACTTTCTTCTGGGTGGATGCCTTACAATCCCAAAGCATACAGCTTGGCTGAGAGAGTGCAGGCTGGGTTTTAGTCACTGCTTGCCCCTTTGGCCAGGGGCCTTTGTACTATGCAGAAAGCATACACCTGTTCTTGTATCTCTCCTGGGGCTCTGGAGCAATGCTGCCATCAGCAAGTTGTGTAACTTCATATCTCTGCGTCTGGGTTCCCTCATGTGGATAAAACACTGGGGCCAGGAGACCTGGGTTAGAGCCCTATCTCCTCCTCTTAGATCATGGGAAGTCCTTGATATTGGTAGGCCCTATATTCTTGTTTGGAAAATGAAGGTGGGTAAATTAGAGAATCTCAAAGAATATCTTTTTGGATTCAGAAAGCTTGGATGCTAATATGTTGCAGAAAGCCAGGCATGCATTCAGAATCTTCAAGTTTCATTACAGAACTAGCTTTTAATAGTCTGTTGTCGTCTTCCTTCCTTTATTGCAACCCAGTCAATTAGTCAATTTCTCTGCCTTTTAGTTTTGCTCTATTTGTCAAATGGAGATAATAAGGATTGCCTTAGAGGATTCAGGGAGGATAAACTAATTAATGGTCATAAAGTCCTAGTGGCCGTGTGCCTGCTAAGTGGTTATGATTCTAAACAGATCTTTGTAGCTCCTTGGCTGCTCACTGGCTGAGCATCACACAGCACCATTTATAACATGATGTTCTTTTTGATCAAAACAGACACTGAGACATTGGGAGGAAGTGTGTCAGAAGCAAAGGGCTATATACTGGCTAAAAAGTAGGTGGAGGAGGGTATGGGGTGTTACTTGAGGAATGAAGGAATCTGTGAATGGATGGAACTGCTTTTGCAATCCAGAGTCTCTGGGAGGTTTCTAGCTTGTAGGGTTAGGTTGTGGGAGAAAAGATGCCACTGAGACTGGCAGATACACATTCTGGATCTGTATCTGTCATTAGTGCTTCTGACTTTGAGTTCCACTTCTCTCTCCTTACTTACCTTGGTGACATGGGATGGAGAAGGCATGAAAAGCAGCCGTAAGGAAGGCAGAATCTACTTTCTTAAGAGTTAATCTGTGGTACTGAAGATTTTTACCAGCTCATTAAAAATACCAATTAAATATTTTGCTTGTTGTTGATCTCAGTTATGTTCTGGACAGTTTAACATTTCAGAAACTAAAAAACATATTTCAGAATAAAACATAAACACAAACTATTAGTTTACATCTAGATTGAAATTTTTCCTTGAAGCTTTTTCAGATCTTTTCAGTTAAAATTAATTCCTTCTTTCTAAAATTTTTGTATTGTTTTTTGGACTGCCATATATCAGAGGTATTTATGTAGCTCCTTGAGAGCAGAGAACACCTTCTTCATCTGCAAGCTTCTTATAATGTTGAGCATAGCACTTTTAGCATAGAAAGTCTTCAATAGTTACTTATTAAGCTGTACTGTGTTATGGTATATGAAAGAAGAATATGGACGAATTGAATAATGAAATTTTAGAATTTCAGGATTTTTGATTTTTTAAAATTTATTTTTAGGTGAATCTTATCTTTTTTCCCCTTGATTTAACATTCTCTGTGAGGCTGGATTTCTCCTTTTAATGGGATAAACAGAATAGCTTAATTGACAATATAATCGGATCACCTTGGAAAGTAGATTGCTTTTGTGAGGGAAACAAGGAATGGTTGGGTAGATCTAGAATGGAGAGAATGGGTAACATGGCAGAAGTATCAGAGGAAAATTTCACTTACTTGATGAGTTAGCTCTTGGGCAGATTTTATTTTAGTTATATAATTTCTCATCCAGATGAGTCTTCTCTGTGAGTCCCTAGATATGCAGCAACTGAAATCCTTGGTTGACATATGTCACCAAGAATAGTAAATGAGGTAAACACTGATCTTGTCTTATGATTTGGTTGAACTTTGTATAGTGATATATGTTGTCAGTAGATCCTTCTGCTATATTTCTGATGACATAATTTTCTAAGAAATATTTTCCTTGCACTTAATGTATCTAAAAAGTAGAAGTATAAGGTTATATTTCCATGCTATCTCTAGGCAAAAAGAAAGTTTACTGGCCCCTATATCATGTGTTTTCACCTTACATGGGAAAATACATAGAATAAGAGAATTAAGGTATTCTAGATTTGTCCTTGCCTCAAGAAGTTATCTGGTTCCTTTTCCCATTTTTATAAATGAGGATACTGAAGCCCAGAAAGCTTAAATAATATGTTTATGGCAGCAAGACTGGGACCAGAACCCAGGTATCTAACTCTGAGTCCTGGGTACTATGACTGTTTTTAAAAAAATTTTTATTTCTGTGTTGATGTTGTTAGGCTTGAGTTTATAGTGACCAGTTTTGTTTGGACTTAAATTTTGCTTCATTTAGTGTATTATATACAATTTGGCAGGGTGCTCTCTGTGTGGGCTCACTACCAGAATTTGCCCTTCCATGGCACTGCAGTCTTCATTGTAAGGATATTAGTTTGCTTCTAGCCCAGAACCCATAGGACCATTTTTGAAAGGTTTAACTTAGTATAGTTGGAAGCTAGCAAAGGATTTCTTAGGATATATGAAACCATGATACATAATGCAAACCATTTATTGTTACTATTGTATCTGTAAGGAATGCTTTATGCTGCAAGTATGCGGACAAACTGGCTCAAGCAATAAGATGTTTAATTATTCATATACAAGTGGGTGAGCAGATGTTCAACAATGTCTTCAAAGCCCAAGACCTTAGTTTCTGCTTCACCATTCTTAGTGTTTTGACATACTGATTCACTGTCTTAAGATTGATGCATTGGTTCTGGGCATCACACCTATATTCTAGACAGCAACAAGGGGATTGGGTCAGTATTGGTGGTCTTATTCCTTTTTTTTGAAGAAAATAATTGTATTTTAGAAGATTGTCCCCTAACCTGTAGACTTCCTATTTCTTATTGTTTAGAACTGTGTTATACATTCACTCTTGTCTGAAAAGGGACTGAAAATGAATTACATAGCTTTTTTACTTCTGTTTGTAGAAAAAAACAGAAACAGAAGTAAAAAAGCTATAGAAATGTGGGTAGAGAAGTGTTGAGCCAAGCTTCAATATAATGTAGCCCAGGAATAAATATATACAACAACTGTAAGTATAATTTTATGTTGATCATTGTCTGATCCATCTTCCCTGATGGAGAAATCAGAAGGTAGGCTTTTTTGTTTCATTAGATTTGTTTGATTAGATTCAAGAGAATTTACTAGGTGTGCCAAATGTGTCCAAACTGAGGGACCTTTAACATTAAAGAGTCAGTAGCAGGCTGGAATCAAGATATGAGTGAAAATGGGTCATCCAAAAAAAAAAAAAGTAAATCAAAGTGGTTAAAATTATGGGCTCTGGAGCCAGATAGTTCTAGGTTTATGTCATAGCTCTGTCACTTCCTAACTATGTGTCTTCTCCAAGTTACATTAACTTGCTAAGCCTCAGTTTCCTTATGAGTTTAATAAGGATAATAATAATACCTTATTTATTTGTTTGTTCTGAGGAGTTATATTTATTAATCCCTGAGGCTCATAGTAAGTGTTCAATACTGTCATCATCATCATCATCATCATCATCATCATCAAAACAAGAGGAATTTGAAGTATAAGCATTAGGAATTGGTCTATAGAATGAAGAACTCTCAGGACCAGAGGCATGAGAAGATATAAAGTGGAAAAACAAGAGAATGAAATCAAGAGACACATATTCCCTCAGTGAGGGTGGGCTGCCTCCATTAAAAGAATTTCCTCTTTCAAGACAATGCGAATGACTTATACATAAGGGTATACCTCTTTTATCTTGTGGCTTAAGCATATCTCCTGGAAGGTGACCTGTTGCTTAGGATTAGAGACTATAGAAATGTAATGGTGGAAGGGAGAAATGTTGGCAATTGAACCCCAAGGAGGAAGAGCATGTGAGGGGGACAGGCGGTGAGTCTCCTGGTCAAAGGCTTTCTGCGAAGAGTGCCACAGGCCTATGAGAACCATTCACTATAGAAGCCATAGAATATTAGCTTTTCCCTTTCATCTCCCCTGACCTGGTTTGGTTCATTGATCACATGTACATGTGCACGCATGCACGCGCGTGTGTGTTATGAGTTCCTGGGATGCCCATTATCAATGCTCACTTATATAGCAGTAGCCCTAGGTGAGGTGGGCATTTGGACTCATCAGAATGCAGCTTGGTTCACAGATCTGTGGGAAGTGTCTTAGTCCATCACTGGCTAAGATCTAAGGTGGGGTTGAGATGCAAGACACAGTTTAAGTTGTTTCTTCTCTTCTCTTGGGCTGGACAATTACCTGATTACCAAACAGATGGCTGTTTATCTGTGTCAACAGCTGTGAGTAGGCAGTTACATGGCTTTCTCTTCTTCCAGAAAAGACCTGATATAGATGATAACATTAAACACATATGCTAGACACTGTTATCTGTGTTAACTAACTCAATCCACAAAACATCCTGTGAAGTAGGTATAATGATTACCCAGATTTTCACAGATGAGAAAACTGAGGTCAAGTAACTTACAAAGATCAGAAAGGTATCTATTGTTTTGGAAGGGAGATGTGATTAAGTTTAAATCTGCATGTCTAGACTTACGCTAAGACCCAGGCCTTTAGAAAGGCTAGAAAATTGGTTTGTGGTTGTTCTTATAGATTGTTTTATCCTAACTTTTGCATGAATTAGCAGAGTTTAAATAAAGCATTGATCCAAACCCTTTGAGCTATGACAGAGACAGTAAAAATTGAAGAGACCATGTCAGGGCTTTTCCTGATCTACGT
This sequence comes from Cynopterus sphinx, assembly GCA_030015415.1. NCBI lineage: Eukaryota > Metazoa > Chordata > Mammalia > Chiroptera > Pteropodidae > Cynopterus > Cynopterus sphinx. Next base: position 18,572,949 of record CM057381.1, read on the forward strand.
TGGCTGATGACCTGTGCAAGGCTCTTCTTTGCCCTCAAAATACACACATAATGATATGGCTGGCAGTGAGTAGATTTGCCCAACGGTTTCTAGAGTGGCAGTTGTTAGAAGTTTAAAGTAAAGGGAGGTTGTTGAGGAAAAGGTTATGAATATTGCGTGGGATCTTGTGACGGATGAATAGAAGATGGTTAGGAAGGAAATTCCCAACATATGCAAAGATATAGAAGTAGAAAAAAAATATGGGGCTTAAAAATGCACAATTCAGTTTGACTGGAATATAGGGCATTTGAAGGGGTAATATTTAGAAGTAAGAGCGTTGGGAGATAGATCATGAACAATTTTAAATAACAGGCCAAGGGATGTAAAGTCTACTCAGTACTCACGAGAGAGCTATTAAATTAAATCTATGCAAACATGTGGGCCCTGAAGGAAGGACAACTTTTATTTCACTTACGCCTTCCTGTGAACTCACCAGGGCTGTTCAAGCCCGACTCTGACTCCTGATTGAGGGCTGTGACAGAGTAGTTCAATCCTCATTACAGTCGTCCTGACCCCCACCGCACATCTTAAAGACTGAAGCAGAGAACTGTTAGATGCAAGAAAATGAGTGGAACTACGATTTGTTTTCTGACTCAGAGCAGTCTACTTAACAAATGTTTTGAGTATCTTTTTAGATATAGTAGATACGACCATCAATGAACACAGTTTTAGGAAAATTGATCATTCCCAAACTTAATCTACTGTGTATCTTAAGGGCCTAATCTTTACATTTTTGGATCTGACCGCTTTATACTCCTCCTGTGAAACACCTGGGTCTGAGCCACCATTATCTCTTGCTCAGCTTCTTTCATAGTTTCTTAACTGGGCTCATGGCTTTTATTCTAGAGACAATACACAGACACACAGTAGCCAGAGTAATGTCATCAAAGTGGAAGTCAGATATTGCCATTCACCTTCATAAAACCCTTCTATGGCTCCCATGACACTTAGATCACAATCCAAATACCTCTCCACACCCAACAAAGACCTGTGTGATCTTATTCCTCCCCAAACATCTGATCTCTCTCCCACCTCTCTTGCCCTTGCTCACAATGCTCCATCCTCACTGACTTCTTGCTGTTCCTTGAACAGTTGTGTTTTCCTGCCTCAGGACCTTTATTCTTACTATTCCCTCTGCTTGGAATGTTCTTTCAGATTCCAGCATTGCTGAACATCTCTTTTCCCTAAAGCCATTCAGATCTCTATTCAAATGTCAACTCTTCAAAGAGCCCAGTCTCTGACTAGCTATCTAGCTATCTTCACAGCACTCAGCACTACCTGAAATTATACTTTGAATTCTTCATCTATTTGTTTATTGTGTTTGTTATTTATGAGAATGTAAGCTCTGAGAAAAGAGGACTTTGTTTACTTGTTTGTTGTGGTATCCTCAGACCTAGAACAAGGTCTGGCCCATGAGTATACAATAAGTATTATTATGTGAACGAATATTATTGAAATTTCTGTCATTTGAGCTTTCATTACTCAAAAAACTTAACATCTATCTATATATGTCTTTCCCACTTATCACAGCTTCGAATGTGCTCCTCTTGTCATTTGTAACTCCTGAATAAGTGACATCCATTTAGGCATATTAATAGCAGTCTGTAAAGAGTAGAATGCATTTCTGATTTTAATTCTTTTGGCGGCTGTGAATAGTTTCTCCCTGGTTGTTAGTAATTAAAACAAACAAGCAGAAAGACTCATACTATTCTATCTCATCGCCAAATTGGATATTGCTCAATTGAAAATTAAATGTACACACACCCATAAAACTAGCCAAACTGGCTATTACAATTACATAAAGTTCCTTGTGTTCATTAGTAGTGTTGTTTTCATGGGTTTATCCTGTTTGGCATATACATCAAAGTAACAGTCATAAAGACTTCTCCAAAAATTTGGAGCATGTAGATGTAAAAAAATTTTAAGATTTTTTTTATTTTCAGCTAAATTGTAACAAAAGCATAACATTGTTGTTGTGCTATAAAGCTAAAGGCACAGAATAGAGAAATTAGAGAGAAGTAGAAAAGAATTTCGTATTTTGTTAAAACTTGGTACATTAAGCCCCAGTGTCAGAGTCACCTAAAAATGGCAGATATGATTCAGCTTTGTATTCTGCATCTTGGGAATTAGTGTCAGAATACCAGCCCTGATCTCTGTAGTGAATGATTCATTCGCTAACATGATTAACGATTCTGAGAGCCAGCATGTTGGCCATTAATATCAGATCTTTAGAAGCTGCCTAGGTAAAATGGCATTGGAGATGTGTTCATTTGTATCGAGGAGAAAAGGGGTCCTGAATCTACTATTCCGATTTTTAATGTTTTTATTTGAACCAGGAGAATTAGCTTCTTAGAATTTCCACAGCTTTTCATTTTCTTATTGGTAATACCTATCCATGAGAAAAATAGAACAATAACAGTTCAAGAGAATTAAGAATACAAGAGTGATGAAGCCTCATCAAGAAAATCTCATAGTTCAAGTTCATAGAAGTTTAATGAGTATGTTGAATAAAAAATATTTAGCTTCAATTCATTGTTTGATTCAAAGCCATGGTTCTGTACCTTTTTAGATATAGGGAATTCAGAAAAATTGGGTCAGATTGAAACTCTTGCTACATTTTATTTATAAGTCAAAGGATAGACTGAGCTCCTTGAAGTTAGAGCTATATTCATCTTTATTTCCCATTGTCTGGCACAGCAAGTTGTGTAGCTTAATTACAACATTGATTGCGATGACGTTGTTAATGGCTAACAACTCATCTCACCACATGTCAGACAGTATGTTAACTGCTTTGCGTACATTACCTTATTTAATTTTCACCACACTGCATTTTGTACATATTTTGTGAAGAAACTGAGACTTAACGTGACGTTCATAAATTTGCCCACAGCTACACAGTTAGTGGAATGTTAAACCTGGGATTTGAAACCATTTCTGTTCTTTGTCCCAAATCCATGTTAATTACTATGCTACATATTTGTTGCCTGAATGAATGACAGTGTAGTTGTCCTCAGTCAGGACTTAAAAATGTGACAAACAGAGCTAGACAACAGTAATGTCCTGTAACTAAACAGCAAGAGAAGAGAAACCTTACATGTGGGTAGCAAGAGATAGAGGGATCACGTTTGGCACTGATTAGCTCCAAATGTGAGGAGAATGAATTTAATGAAAAGGGGAGAGAAAAGAAAGTGTCACAAAAGGGAAACCTAAACAGAGAAACATAGGAATTTTTAAAAGAGGAGGCAGAATTCCATTTCTGGAATTTTCCAAGTTGATGACTTTAAACCCCCATCTTGTTCAGATTTCTATGGCATGCATAGAACAGGAGAACAAAAAAGCCAATGGAAAGGTCTGAGCATGCCTCTGTACTCAGAGCTGCCTTCCCCACCCGTCTTCCCCCAAGTAATCTGTGCTTTGGAAGCAAACGGGTGGAAAGTTTTGCCCACTTTGGCTTCCCTCGCTCTTGCATGTGGGTGTAGGTTTGTGTGCCCAACACTATCATGGGGAGTTCAGGGTGCTTTAGCTGCTACTGAGTCTTAACATGGTGAGACATGTGCCTGTGGTTACATGCCTGTCCCAGGAAAACTTGTCATACTGGATATGGAAATTGTTAAAGCAAAGTGGGAGGCCAGGTTGTCTTATTTTCATGCTGCTACTTGGGTTGCTTTCCTCCTGCTCAGCCAGACCATAGCATGGATGGAGTGAGTGGGACCAACAGGAAACCATTTGCACATAATTCTCACATGGCGGTTCTGGAGATGTTAGCCAATGGCCATTTTTACAGACAACAGAAATTTAAAAGGGATGTCCTCATCAAACAAAACAAAACAAAACAAAACAAAACAAACAAACAAACAAACAAAGGAAAAGAAATCACAGGGTTTCCCAGCTCTTATTGTCTCTCCTCTCTCTGGACTCACAATGCTGATGGCTCTAGAGCTTTCCAGACCAACTCTTTACAGATTTCCTTCTTTGGTCCTTGATTCTCTGTCAGGACTTCCCCTCGCTTCATGTGACTGGTGGTTTTTGAAGAACTGATTTTAAGCCTTGGTGTTAGCCTTCTGTGGACCTGTTACCGGAAAAGGTCACTCACTTTCATGTAGTCAACATTCCAGCCATTGATGACAGATATTCTTCCCCTAAATGTGATTATGTAAGAATTAATGATGGTAAACATCAACCTTAAGAGATTTAATTTGGATAAACATTATAAAGCTTGTCTGCCTAATCAGGATTTATCTGATCTCTTTTCTTTTTGCTTTCTTTTCCTTTGTTCTGCACATTTTCCAAAAACAGTTACCAGTATGATAGTCTTGCTACTTCCTTGTCTAGGTCAGATAGGAACTTTTTGAGACCTGACATTCCTGCCATACTCTGATAACTTCCACTTCAGGGGAAACAAAGGCGGGTACAGATGCACACAAAGGCAAAACCAAACAAGATACCAGCCGCACTGCCTCAACTCTCTCCTCCCCCAAAAGGTTCTAGCCAGAAGCAGCAGCCTTTAGAGAATTCAAGGATTTTCTTGATCTTGCTTTACTCTTTTCTAGCAGGTAGCAGTGGATCTGGGAGAGATTTTTGCTTTTGGGAACTCCTACCCAGAGGACAATCAGCCTTATCTATCTTCTTTCCCCTCCTCCCAACTCTGTTCTTTCTGAATGCTTTTCTGAAATGCATGTGGGCTAAAAATAATTCGTATCAAATGCATGGCTAATTAATGTGCACCTTTCTTAAGGAGGATGATATAGTCATTTCCAATGTGATTTTTTTTTTTTATGACAGAACCTAATTTTTTGCATCTTTTCATTTCTACTAATTGGCAGTCTAATGTCCTACACTCTGCTTGAGTGTTGTAGGCTTCTGCCTGTACAAAAAGGCTCGTCAGTCCAAACCATCATCAGGCTGAGCAAGTGGGACTTTTGGAGAAAAGAAAATGGTTTGGCAAAAGCTTTTATTTTTTTGTTTGATGACTGAAGTGAATATGTTTTAAAGATTATTTTCTGTGTTGGGACCATTGGAAGAGCAGCTACGTTTGGTTTACAGTTTCTGCTTGTTGGATACTCATTTTATTCAAAAAAGAACACTCCATGTTCCAGGAATCCATTTGTTGTTACATTTCATACAAGCTAAATGCACTGAAAAATATGGCTAAACACACTTTGTTCACGTTTTCTCCACCTTTGGACTGATACCAGTCATAAAACTCCGTCTTGTATAGACAATCTGTTAAAATAAGTTACTAAGAAACCCAGACAGGTGTAAAGGTCATTCTCAGTGTGAGTGGGCTTTCTTTTTCCTGTGGTTGTAGCCAAACCAAAACTCGCTTGGAGATGTGTTTTATAGTCGATATTTTAAACTGTAAACCACATTATATGATTGTAGAACCGCACCCAGCGGAGTCAATTTTCCTGTTTCGGAAGTCTTGTGCGATTCAGGGCATAATTCATGTTCATTCGTCATGTTCTCACTTTGTTCAGACCTCAGAGTTTACGAGCAGGTTGCTCCACTGCATTTTAAACATGTCATCTCTCCCTAGGTGTATTTTCAGAAATATATGAGCAGGGAAAAGGACGCCAAATGTGTCCTTAGTATAAGAGTCGGAGGATGTTGTTAACTAGCTAGAAGGGGTTCTATTTCTGGAGAACTTTGAGGAAAAATTGATCAAATTATGGGAAGGGCATAGAGTTTTGAGGGCAGAAGCAAGTGCATTTAAAGTGAAGAGACTACTCTTTATCATTTTCTGAACACCTAGTAGATGCCAGGCATTTTGTTAAGTACTCAACATACATTATCTTATTTAGTCCAGGATAAGCTTCAGTGAAATATCAAGCACAGGGATTAAGAAAAGTGAATGACTTGCTCAGGTTCCCACAGCAAGGAAGTAGCTGATATACGATTTCCAGCCCAGTGTGGTTTAACTCCAACATGGCCCATGTCCCTAGGCCACCTCTGTGATGGAGCCTGGCCTCCTGGTGGTCTCCCAGATCCCTGCTCCCATGAGTTTTAATGTTGAAAGAACAGAAGAATCTAATAGCCCTTTTGGATTTGGCCTGGGTTTTTTTTTTTTTTTTCAATGATAAGATAATGAATGGCTGGTAATAATGCTGAAAATTTAGAGGTTCTTGGTTGTGTCAGCCAAAGTGAAGAGCTTCCATGTTCATCTGGATAGAAAGGAAATAACATGTGACATACAGACTTATCTTTCTTTTCTTTTAGTGTGAGTAATGGTGAGTCATTACTTTTAATAAAGTCAGAGCAGATTTTTTTTCCGTGCAAACAATGGAAAAATGTATTTTTTTCCCCACATCCCACTCCTACCTTAAATGAATATGTTAAGTTGCCTAGATTTTAAATAAAACTTTCCAAACTCCTTTATCTACCGGCCTAGTAGCAAGAGTGATTTTTTTCTCCTCAGTCTTGCCTAAGGAAAAAGTGTACTTTCCAAATGTGATCCATGGAGTTGCCTTAGCTGACTTTGGAGATTTTAGATCAAAGATATTTTTCTTCAACAATAACATTTATAGCACTAATTATTCTGAAATGTAGTATCACTTTTCTTCACTCTTCTGTGCTATATGATGGTGTGTCATTTTCAGTCAAATAAGATTAAGAAAAATATTCATATCCTTTCTAATTCAAAATTGGACCTCAAAGAACTTATAATTTAGTTGGCCAGTCACAAAGACCTGCAAAGACCTTTAGTTACCAAGAGATAGGATTACTTACCAAGGGAGGGATGAAGTAGCTGCAGGAGTGTGTTTTGGTGGTGATTAGGCTACAGGGGTGGTTTATCACTGCTGCCTGGAGTAGCTGGAATAAGTGAATGAGTCAGTATTTGAGCTAGACCTTGAGGGAGAAGGTGAATCTGGTTAGGTGAAAACAAGCAGGAAGAAGAAATTGCCATGCAACAAGTGAACACAAGAGAAAACTCAAAGACAGGAATATTGCATATGGAGACAATGACAAAGAATATTGGGAATGACAAACAATATATGTTTGCCATATAGCTATTGGACCAGATTCTTTGCTTTCTTCTGCAGTTTTCTAAAATGAGTCCCAGAAAGATCTCCAGCTGACCATACCAACAGATGGGAGGAAGATAAACTTCGTTAATTTTTTTCTACTTCACACATCTTAATCAATGACCAGCACAAGGCTTTCTTAGCACCATTGCTGCTAAGACAGTAAAATGAATGAAGAAAGTGGCATATGTTATATGTACAAAAGGCTAAAAGGAAGACCATCTATAGCAGGTTTCTTAATCTCAGCACTGTTGGCATTTCGTGTTGGGTCATTTTTTTGTTTGGGGGAATGGAGACCATCCTGTGCAATGCAGGATGTTTAGCAGCATTGGTGACTCCCTGCTAGATGCCACCAGCACCCCCGACCCACTGCCCCAGTTGGGAAAACCAGGAGTGACTTCAGACATTGCCCAATGCCCTGTTGGGGGCAAAACCATCTCCAGCTGAGATCTACTGCTTTACAGTAGATAGAATGACCTAGTAAGAGGCACGGGTTTCTTTATGCCTGGAAACTTGCTGAGCCAGGGTGAAGATTTACGACCTGAGAAAAAGCAACCACAGCAGGTGTGTGGAGCTTGAGAAAGGGTAGTGTCTCTGCCCTGAAAGAACCTCAGGGTCCAGAATATATCTTGTTCATCTCTGAGTCCTCTCTCTAGGGCTGAGCACAGCTCCCACAACCTAGAAAATGAGTGATAAATGTTTGTTGAATAAATGGGATGTTTGCTTAGAGTCTTGGAGAAGAAATCATATTCAACTATTTACTTGAAGCTGTATTCTGCTTATTGTGTTCTTTTTGAAGGTCTTTTGAATACTGCAAAAGTAATCAAGGATACCAGTATGATCACATGCAACAGATATAAGGGAAAAAGAATAGAGGGACAAATGTCACAAGGCCTGCTTTTTAGATTCTTGTCAGAAAGTGCAGGGTTTTCAAGAAAAAGTATCAAAAAAGAAAAAGAATGAGAATCCTAAAACCCTCCAGCCCCCTTTATGTTGGGGATTATTTACAGTTCTCATTGTTGCAAGTTATTAGTTTGACATCTCTTGCTTCTGAACTTGGCATCTTGTCTTAACCAGGGGTATTTGTATCTTCTTCCTAAAGGAGCAGGTAAGAATTCCAGAGTCCTGACTTGTGGAATCTCTTCATTTTTAATGAAAGACTTGGGTAGTGAGGAGTGAAGGGAGATGTGGTGGAGAGTCCAGGGATGGGAGATGAGCTCAGTGTGGCAGAGATGTATGAGTCTGTCCTCCTGACCAAGTGATGGCAAAGTAAAGGAAGGAAACAGCCAGCTCACTTTTTCTCCCCCCAGAACTTTACTTTCCTGCCTTTATTCCCATCTTTTATTTTTGAGTAACGTGATTTTAAATTTAACATATCCCCATTATTAAGGAGTAGTTTTTAAGAAGTCCAGCGTTAGGATTGAAGGAAGTTTCTCTTTGAAAAATCTTTATGTGAAAAATTTCAGATTTAGAATTCTCCAATGCAGGCAGCTTTCACTGATCTCTCCCGAGTAAGTTGTGGCAGGCACCCTTTTCATCTTTTCCTTGATACTCCATCAATATCAGCATCTTCTGAATTTCAGACTCATTTACTCAGGGGCTTATCTCTACTTGGATATCTTGTAGACATCTCAACCATGCCATGTCCACAAATAGGTGATTTTCTGCTTCTCTCAACTGGCTTCTGTGTCCTTATCCATCTCATTCAAAGGCAAATCCATGCTTTAAGTGACTTAGGTCAAAATCCTTGAAGTCACCCTGGACTCCTCTCTTTGTCTCACACCCAACAATCCAACAAATCTCATTGGGTTTACTTTTTAAGTAAATCTAAGATCTGAACATTTCTCACAACTTGAATTGTTACCATTCTGCTCTGAGCTGTCAAAAACTCAACACAGTGGCCGGGATGATATTTTAAAATTATAAGTTCCATTTTTCCAATTTTTTGCTCACTAACTTTTAATGTCTTCTTATTTTAGAGTGAAAACAAATTCCTTACTTGGCTATACAACTTCCCCTACCCCTTTATCTCACACTCCTTATCTCCTGCTCACTAGCTTGGACCTATTTTCTGTTTCTTGATCATATAAGTTGTGCCCTACCTGTTTTCTCCCCCTGGAACCCTCTTCCATCAGGTATTCATGTGGTTACATTTAGCTCGTTCAAATCTTTGCTTAAATATCACTTTATAATGAGACCTATGCTGATTATGCTACTTAAAAGTACATCTTGTTTTCTACTTCCCCTCCAATGTCTGACCTGCTTACCCTTAAGTCCTTAAAAAAACAAACAAACAAAAACTTATCAACTTCTAATATATTTATTTACTAAATTATTTTTTTATTTTCCATGCTAGAATGGAAGCTTCATAAGACAAGGGTCTTTGTTTAGCCCAAGCACCTAAAACAATGTCTCATATGTAGTTGATGCTCATAAATATTTGTGGTTGAACAAATATCTCTTTCAAAGCACGTATTAACTGTTCACTCAGTCTCTCTTCCTGCCCAGACTGTGAACTCTTTTGGAGAAATGATCAATAGAATGCACTATATTGCAATAGTTAACAGTGTTCTTTTTCTTCAAGCATGTTCCTCAAATTACATATGCTTCGGGCCCCATAAAACCTGTCCTGCTCCTATACCAACCTCATTGGGTTAGTATGAGAATTAAGAGACGATACATGTCTAGAACTAATAAAAATGTCTAATACTCTTAAAGACTATATCATATTTTGCATGCTCCCTCACCTCCTTGTGATATGTTCTGTGGCTGAAGCAGAGTACGGGGCAGAAGAAACCACTTTGCTAATAAACAAAACAATTGAATGAATTATTATATTTTCGTATAATAGTTCAAGCATCTTTTTAGGTTTTTAATTCTAAGTGCAGCCTTCCTTTCTGTTTGTTTTTAAGACTTTTTTTTTTTTTTGAGCAGTTTTAGGTTCACAACAAAACTGAGAGGAAAAGCTTGAGATTTCCCACATACCCTCTGACCCCACACATGCATAACCTTCTCCATTATCTACATCCCACACCAAAGTGGTACATTTATTACAATTGCTAAACCTACATGGTGATGTCAGTATAATCCAAAGTTCATAGTTTACATCAGGATTCACTCTTGCTGTACATTCTATGGATTTGGACAAATGTATAATGACACATATCCACCAGTATAGTATCACACAAAATAATTTCACTGCCCTGGAAACTTGTGTGTCCCACCTATTCATCCCTCCCCCTTGATATATCCTGATTTTTATTGTCTCCATAGTTTTGCCTTTACCAGAGGGTCAAATAGTTGGAATTGGAGAATAGGTAGCCTTTTCAGATTGGTATCCTCTCATTAGTAAAGTGCATTTAAGGTTCCTTTACATCTTTTCATGGCTTGATCACTCATTTCCTTTTAGAGCCGAATAATATTCTAGTCTGGATGGATGTACCACAGTTTATCCATTCACTCCCTCCTTCCCTTTTAAAGTCAGACCCTTATGCTCATGGATTTGTCTGAAGAGTCATATAAAAAGTTCATGTATTGATTTTCTTGTATTTTATTATGTACCTATCAATAAGTATTGAAAGATGTGATATTTTGTGATATCTGTATCTGCGAATAAGGCAGAAAGTCAGAATTGTTTATTTTCTCAACAGTCTTTAACATAATGTAGTGCTAGACATATAATGAGCATAAATACATAAAAAATGGCAATGAAGTTGAAATGAGGCTTTTTAAAATGGCCCCTTTTTTATTTTATGGGCCTATGTTAACTAACATTATTTGAGTTTCCCTAAGGTTTCTACCTTCAATCTTATCTTTTTTAGCAGATTGATTTCTTGTACCTGCCATGTTTATTGTTAACACACTAGCTAGATAAATGTATTTTAAATATGTGCCTGCAATGGCTGTTTCTATAGAGTAAGGCCAGCCCTCTGGAATAAATCTCATAGGAAAAAAAAAATAGTTGAGACAAGGGCTTAGAAATGCCTACTGAATTGCTTTTACTTTTTCATTTCCCCTTTGCCTCTCACTGCAGCATAATCTGGCCTCTGACTTCACCATCTACTGAAATCACTTTTTCAGTGGTCAGCAGTTAGCCCCTAACTGCCAAATTGCCTTCTGATGAATTCTCGCTTTACTCTGTGTCTGCAGCATTCTACACTGCTGTCTTCTTGAACTAGGCTCTGAACTTGGATTCAGTGGCAAGTTTTGTTCTCTTCTTCTTTCTCTGGTTGTTTTTAATATCCTGACTGGACTCCTCAGTGTTCTCCAAAGATCTGTCTTTGGCCACCTTCTTGCTTAGAACTTTTGCCAGAGATTAAGCTCATACTTAACCTATGTTTAGGTGGTTCCAAAGTCCATATATTCAGACTAATCCTGAACTTCAGACCCAATTTCCAACAGCCTCTTAGAAATGTCTGTAAAAATATCTTCCAGGTGTCTCAAAGTCATCATGTCCCAAAGTGTAATGCACTGTTCTCTACTTGTAGCTCTATTTTCTCTCCCTCTGGGTTTTCTATCTCAGTTTCTATCTAAGTTAGAAACACTGGAGTCATCTTTTAGTCATATCTCTTTTGACCTCTTACTTTTCCAATAATATATCCTATACACAGTTGCTATAAGCCTTTCTAAAACATTAACCCTAAAACACCAAAATGGTCTCTTGTCCTAAAAGATCTTCATTGTCTTTCCATTGAAAAAAAGATATTTAAAACCCTTTAGAAGGGTTTGATGGTGAAAAAATCCTTGCAGAAAAATTATTAAAGGAAAGACACCATGACATTACAAAATTCAAAGGTATAAAACAAGAGCTTTTCAATATGGAACAATGAGAGACAGAAAAACGTCTCTCATTGTTCCATCACTCCTGATGGGACTACAAATTGGTACAGACAATATGGAAAACAGTATGGATGTTTCTCAAAAAAATTAAGAATTGATCTACAATATGATCCAGTAATCCCTCTACTAGGTGTTTACCTCAAAGACTTGAAAACCCATATCCAAAAAGATATTTGCACACCGATGTTCATTGCAGCATTATTCACAGTGGACAGGACATGAAAGGAACCAAAGTGTCCTATGATAGATGATTGGCTAAAGAAGCTGTGGTACACATATATAATGGAATATTACTCAGCCATAAAAAGAGATGAAAAACTGCCATTTGTGACAACATGATGGACCTCAAGATAGTAATGCTAAATGAAATAAGCCAGACAGAAAAAGTTGAAAATCACATGATGTCACTTACATGTGGAATATGAACCTAAGAGCAACAAATGAACAGGAAAAATAGAGACTTAGGGACATGGACAGTAGACTAGTGGTTATCAGAGGGTGGGGGTGGGAGAGGAGGGGGGAGCTAGACAGGGTACAGGGAGTCAAATATAGAAGGGTAGGGGGAGGGTGAAGTGGGTAAAGAGGATCAAAAATATGGTAGCTGAAAGAAACTGGACTTTGGGTGGTAATCATACAATAGAATATATAGATGTCAAATTATAATGTACACCTGAAAATTATATAATTGTGTTAACCAATGTTACCCCCAATAAACTTAAAAAACAAAAAACAAAAAACAAAGAACAGCAAAAGCTACATGATACATAATAAATGCAATGCATGATCTTGGATTTTTTTTTGCTATAAAGAATATTATTGGAGCAATTGTCAAAATCAAAATAAATCTAAATTTGGTGGCAGTGCTAAAAGAAAAGAAAAGAAAAGAAAAGAAAAGAAAAATGTCTCTAAAATTTTGTGTTTATTCTATTCTCTGAGACTGAGAATGAACATAAACTCTTTAGATTTTGACCTTATAGCTAATTCAGTGGTTTTCAATTAGGGATAATATTTCAATTCTTTACTTCATTACTCAGGAGGAAGAAGGAGGAGAGAGGGGTTAGAAAGAAAGGAGCTGGAAAGGCATCGCCCACTGAAGAGGAGGCTGAGGTAGAACAAGGGTCAAGAAATATAAAATAGCTTTGCTGCTCTAAACCATGTGTCATGATACTAGAAGAAAAGGTGAGAAATCCAGTTCATCACCAAGGTAATGATAAATTTCATTTTTGGGCTAACTTTTGACATGTGTGAAGCAATCATAGACCAAAGAATTTTCCTACATTAAACTTACTGTGTAGAAATGACCTCATTCTTTGTAATATTGTTCTAGATCACTTAACACTGAGTACTTTAGCCTAGACAGAGTGTGATCACTTCCCAAATTCATGCACCATTCAGGAAAGAATCTTCGGCACTAACAAGTACAATTTCGGTGTACTGTAAATTTTGATTCACATCTTGACAAATGCAAAACTAAAAAAAAAAAAATGTTTACATCTGTCTTTTTTCACCTTTTATAGTCTCATTTTACATAAATGCTGTTCTATCATTCAGGAATATATGGCTTGTTAATAATGTCATTTCTGATTCATGTTTTCCAATCAAATTGCACCAGGTATTCCACTGATTCTGTTCTTAAATATTTCCTGTCCCTACTTTATTCCCCACAAATGTTCGCCCTCAAAAAACAAAAACAAAAGACATGTGCAAGCTTTAGAACTTCCTGTGAAGAGGACTGTCTCTACGTCATTTAAGTATATATAATAAGACTGAACGAAAAATACAGGTTAAAAGTAAAATATAGAAATGAAAGTAAAACTTATAAAGTTGTCTGAAATCTCTTCTTGAGCAAGGCAGTTATGCATACGTAAGTAGGCTTAAGAAGAAAATGTGAAAATCTCTGAGATAAAGTCTTGCTCGTATATCTACTGTGATGGATAACAATGCATTTGGTTACCATCTTATGTGTAAGAGATAGTAAAAGAAATGTTTATAGTAAAAACCAGGTCCCTCCTGTGATGTGGAAAGTTGAATATTTTATGTACTTCACTGTTAAGACATTAATATGCAAAGTTAAGTCTTAGTAACTTTAATAAAAATTATTCAATAAGTTTTAGAAAAAATTAGTCAGTCATATGCCTATTATGTACAGGGTAACGTTCTCTCTGCGGGCTATAGAATTGTGAAGAAAACAAACAAAAAACTCGAGATGGCTAGCACATGGAGTTATCTGCCAGGCACTGATTTGAGCCTTTTATATATATTAACTTTTTATTTTTATTTATTTTAAACAAAAATTTTTATTAAGTTTATTGGGTAACATTGGTTAAGACAATTATATCATTTTTAGGTGTACATTATAATTTGACATCTACATATTTTATTGTGTGTTTACCACCCCAAATCCAGTTTTTTTCAGCTACCATATGTTTGACCCCCTTTACCCACTTCACCCTACCCCTATCTCCCTATATTTGACCCCTTGACCCAGTCAATCTCTCCCCTCCTCCCCTATATTAACTTTTTAAATCTTCAATTAGCTTTCTGAGGCACTATTATTATTTCATTTTACAGTTGAGGAAACGAAGGCACAGGTATGCTAAGCATGTTGCCCAAGGTCCATATTAATCGTTTGTGGTAGAGCCAGAGTTTTTACTCAAGCAGTCTGTTCTAGAGATAAAACAATGAAATGAAAATCTAGACAGTGGGAGCATAATTAATGACACATTGATTAATGACTTTGATAAGTATTTCCCCCCAAACTATCACTTCATGTGTGGTTCCTAGCTGTGACCTATATTCCAAATTGTCACTGATTTTGAAAAAAACTTATATCCAGGGAGTTATATATAATAAATACTGTTATTAGTCTATGGTACTTGTTGATCAGCTTTTCTGTAAATATCAAAATAACAAATTGGTTTTCTCAGATAATCTTGTTCTTGGAAACCTTCATTATTTTAGATCAGAAAGGCAGAGTCTCTAGAAAACATTCAAGAGGAATGATAACATTTTGTATGCAGACTATAACAAACACTGTAATTTGTCACCACATCATATAGAACATTCTTGCTCTCTGGACAGAATGTTCTGTTGAAATAAAGCAGAACATGTCATGAGTTGATTGAACTTTAGACAGTGACTTGACTTACCACTGAGGAATCCTTCAAAAAACAACTCTTGATAATAATGTTCCTACTGATGTACCTTGAAGGAATCATGTCACTTATGTTATACACTGAAAGTGCTTTTGAAAGAGAACCAGTTTCACACGTAACCTTAAGGAGAACAGAACCTAATTCAGGCCCGAATAACTCAGCTGTCGAGAGCATAGAGCACAGAAGTCTCACATAGGCCAGTCAGCTCTCCTCTATTCTATGGCCTGAGACCACACCCCTGAGCCAGGTCAACCAGGAAAGACCATGTGGAGGATCAGTGAAAATCCATCAGAGTACTAGGAAAAAAACTCAAATGCAATCCTTAGTGATGAATCAACCTTCATTTTTTTATGTGAAAAACTATGCCAGAAAGCTTAGATGTCTATAATGCTAGTGTGGTTTATAAAAAAAGAGTAAAAGAGTCTTTTTGATACATTTTCAAGTAGGCTCCTTGGCTTAGTTATACCAAGCTCAGGCAGGTAGATATAATGGATCGTAACTATAAACATGATGAATTTTAACAAAACGTTGTGAGTATGATTCTTAAACTTTAGATAAATATACCATTTCAGGCTGTGTGATTATTAATATTAACAAACTATGGTTAGAAGTTTTCAAAAATCAGCCCCTCTCTCGTTTTAGGTTTAACTGGTCAGTCTTTCAGGTAGAGGCCGAAATGGCTGTATGTGTGTTTATATTTGCATGGTTCTTACCAGAGTCTCTTATCAATGGCTTTAGTAAACAGGGAATATGTAAATTGATTCCAACAAAGAAATTCAGGTTGTGCTGATGTAGTATTATTATGGATTGAATTTGTCTCCCAGAAAGCTACTCCCAATTCTAAGCCCTGACACCTGCAGACATGACCTTATTTGGACATAGGGTCTTTGCAGAGGTAATCAAGGTAAGATGAGGTCATGCTGGAGTAGGGTGGACCCTAAATCCAATACGACTGGTGTCCTTACAGAGTGAAAGAGAACACACATGGAGGAGAATGCCATGTGAACACACACACATGTGCATGCACACACATGGAAGAAATCCATGTGATGATGGAGACTGAGATTGTAGAGATGCATCTGCAAGCCAAGGAATAGCAAAGCCTGTGAGCTTCTGCCAGAAGCTAAGAAGAAACAAGAGAGAATCCTTCCCTAGAGCCTCCAGGGAGAGCACAGGCCCATTGCAACTTGAGTTTGGACTTTCAGCCTCTATAACTGTGAAAGAATGAATTTCTGTTGTTATAAGCCACCCAGCCGTGTTCTTTGTTACAGCAGCCATAGCAAACTTATATAAGCATCATGTCCCAGTGAGGTGTTGTGGGGCAAATTAGAAAATGAGAAGCCCTCTGGATGAATCCTGAAATGTCAGCTAATGTTAAAATTTTAAGAACTTGTCTATGGCCATGCCACCCTGAACAAGCCCAATCCCATCTGATCTTGGAAGCTAAGCAGGGTCAGGCCTGGTTAGTACTTGGATGGGAGGCCACCTAGGAAGACCAGGTGCTGTTGGAGTAAAAAGTAAAAAAAATAAGGGATTATAAACTGACAAGGTCCTTGCAATCAAGGGGTGCCTCGCCTAAAAAAGAAATTTTTAAGTGCTCTGAGCTTGCGGGGATAGTGTGGGTCTATTAAAGATTCTGCTTTTTGTTGCCATTTCATCCCCTCCCCCACTCCACACCCCGCCAGCAGAGACAGAGCTTAAGAAACTGAGTAGAATCAGGAAGGTTTAGTGTAGAAATACTTGTGTAGTTTAAGTTTAGTATTCAATAGAGGAGACGTGTGCAATTTGTGTTTAGAGGGGAAAAAACAATTAGGGAGCTTTTGTAGAGGCTCTGTTGAGAAAAGCTATTTGAAGCAGTGAGTTTGGGGAAACATAGAGCCAACATTTTCTGGTAAACTTTTAGGTCCTCTCACTACAGAAAAGTGCCATTGAATAAGCTCCTCATAGTCCTTTCAGCTACATTTTTCTGAACCGAGTCAAATAAAGCTCGATGGACTAGGGAGTTAATAGACTACAGTTTGCATCTGTCCCAACTTTGCCTAACTTACTAGCTGTCAGCCTTGGAGAAGTTGCTTAACATCTTTGCTTCATTTGCTTACCTGGGAATATTCGATAATATATCCATCAGAAGATTAGTGTGAGAAAAAGTGACATGATTCGTTCGGAAAATGTCGAAAGCATGGGATCTAGCAATTAGTAGGTTCTTGATAGCAAATAAATATTAATACCCTCTAAGTGAAACAGTAATAATACTGAAAGCTTCCCTCTGTTAAATGACGTTTGCTTTCTATCCCAGAGATGGCACACAGAGGAATATGTCACCACTGCTCTTCCCTCTGACTGGAAGACCTTGTTAGTTGATCAGAGCATTCTATATCAATAAAACCAGAAGTGGCTTCAGAATGTTTTCAATAGGGTTCTGTAGAAACTACGAACAATTAGAATTGGCACATAATTTAATCACATTTTATATTCTGTGTTTAACTCTCTACAACAGAGGCATGGCATTCTTCCTGGCATTTTGCCATTGGAATTGATAGATCTGGACTTACAATTTGAAAATTAAATTGTCAGTCTCCTTTGTACACATCTACTGGCCAGTCAGTTTTTTATCCTATAAGATAAAGACCATGTTTTCAGACTTGCCTTTCATAAGTTTTTTTAAATGTTATGTTTTAAAAGTACCAGTGACTTTCAAAGTTTACAATGAAATTAGAATAAAATGTAGCCTAAATTGAGACTTTTTAATATTTCTTCCAAACCTCAGAGCACATATATACATCATTTGTAAAGACTTAATTCTAAACCTTGGTTAAAGTTATTGACCAAGTTTTCCTCTCATTATGAGTATGTGTAACATTTATTGAAATCAGATAGACGCATGGGACTGAAGGTAGACATTTATATTCTCTAAAGCCCTTGATAAAAGATCTACTTACAAAGCCAGTTGCAATTTCTTCCTTTTCAAATTTTTATGTCTGTTACAAAAGAATTTTGTTTGTACTGTGTACAAAGAAAATATATGCTACATTGGAGTGTGGCAATAAAATCATGTTTCTATGGTATCATTTTTTTCCAAGTATTTCAGTATTTTAAGATGTTATCTTTTTAGTTTTCACAGCATGCTGAGAAGGAAGGACATGTTTTTCTCACCTAACAGCTAAAATTGAGGCAAGCAGTTACTCACTCTCTTGCATAAGTCGCTGACTGAGTTGGGGATGTGATACCTAACAGTATTCTTCTGTTCACTAGTCTAGTGTGACCCCACAGCATTTCTGGTCAATCCATTAATCTCTCTATCTTTTTTTTTTCCTTAATGAATACATAGTTGATTCTTGCTTGTCTGCTCTGAGGGAAAAGGGAAGAATAGGACATAATCTCAAATGGTAGATGATATAAAAATAATTTGGATCTGGCGATAGAATATGTTTTTCTACTTGCATTGGAACCTGGGTGTGTCTGGTGTTTTGGAAATTTATAGCATTCCAATCCAAGGGAAGAAACTATGCAAAGAGACCGAGGGGTGAGGACAGTCGCTGGGGCACTTAGCTTGTCTCTCTTGATTCCCAGCCCACCTGCTCTATCCTTGCTCTGCTGAGGTCAGACGCCTCATTTCTCAGATTGATGCATCAAACAGTCCAAGTCGATCTGTCTTTTCTTTCTTTCTAAATCTTAAGAGACTTTTATCTCATCTTTTTCCTATGTATAAGAGAAACTGGTATCTTGGATTAGAAATCGTTAATCATTTCTTAAAGATTCCTCTTTTTTTTTTTTAATGCAAAAACACTGATGATGTACTAAAGAAATTTAAAGTAAGATTTTTGTATATGAATGAAGAAAAGAAATTGAAAGCAGTATGAGTGCCAGATAATTACAAGTGAATGAGACAACCTAGGAAACCGAAAGTACCTTTTTACTCTAAATCTTGTGACTAATGAGAATAAATACTTTTACAACATTTAATTGTGTATTCATTAAAAAAAAACCCAAACATCACTTAATATCTACTCTATGCCAGCAGTGACTAGTGACTGAATTAATAAAAGGGAGGAATTTGGACATAAATAAATATGAAAAGTTGAAAGTTAAAGCAAATTGATGGTATTTTTGTTACATTCTTTTTTTGATTCATTTTTTATCCATAAATTTATTTATGTACTGAATTCCTAATTTATATGTAATGTCAATTAAAATAAATAGTATTTACCTTTAATTAATTAACTAATCCATAAATATATATTTAATTACCAAAAAAAATTCAGTACCTACTATATGTCAGACACATTGCTGGGTGTTAATAATTTTTCTCTCAGTATATTCATTAACTAGGAGAAGTCTAAAATACACTGTTTAATATTATTTTTAATTTGGTTTTTATATTTAACAAAGTTACAAGATTTGTCTGAAAATTATCATTCTTTTCCTTTTCCTGTCATCTAGGGAACTACTCTTAACTCTGTTAGCTAATTTGTGGGGTGTGGTATTTACCTACTTGTCTCCAAACGACATGTTTATATTTTCATCTGTTAATTAAAAAAAGAAAATTAGGAAACATTTATTGATTTTCAACTGTGAAAGATGAGGATTTAGCTCTTCAGACATATTTTCTACCCCCTGCTATATTCACCCACGTTTCCCATCCTTCTCTTTTTAAAATAAAGTTATTTTGTTATTTTGGTCAGATTAAAATTCAGTGTTTGCATAAGGCAATTCTATAATACATAATATATTGTTCATAGTACCATACAGTGCATACAGATTATATGGAATGAACCATGTAGTATATACTATTGGTACTTTTCTTTTTCTATGTAAATTTTGTTTCCTTATGCTAATCCTTTGGGATTCCTTTGTTTTCTGTGGATACCAGGTTTTACTTTTACTTGTTTTGTTTCCTCCTTTTGACAGAGTATTTCCTTCACTTACTTTCTATTTGTCAATACAAGGCAGATAAATAGTCTGACACTTTGCATGCATGAATATGTCATCCCATATATAGTTAATGGTTTTCTTGTGAATAGATTTTTAGATTGAGACTCACTTTTCTGCAGAATTTTGAATGCATTGCTGTATTGTTTTTCCCAATGTTTTTGCTAGAAAGTTCAATGTCATTCTGATCCTTGGCCCTTGATGTGAAATTTGTTTTTCACTCTCTGGATAATTTGTAAGATCATCTTTTTCTGGCCCCTGTGTTGTATAATCTCACCAGATGTATCTTGATGTACAGGTATTTTTGTTCACTGGACTAGGTGCTCAGAGGACCATTTAATCAGAAAACTCATTTCTTTTAGTTCTGGATTATTTTCTTAAATTATTTTATTTCATCTACTTTTTCTGTTCTTTCATTCTAGAACTTTTATTATTTAGATAATGAACTTACTTACTGAATGAATCCTCTAATTTGGATCTATTCTCCCAAATTTCCATCACTGTCTTTTTGCTTTTTTTTTCCCCCAGGAATATTTTCTCAACATGATCTTTAGATATTCTGTTGAGTTTTTTATTTCTACTGTTTAATTTTTTAAAATTTCCAAATCCTTTTTTAAAATTTTCTGGATTGTTGTTGTTAATTTGCCTCTATGAAGATGTTAATAGTACTTTTTGGTAAAGTTTTTTCTCACTGCTGTCTCTGTTTCCTTTGCATTGTTTCTTTGCGCACACTGTCTTTTACATTAGCTGCTTTCTCAATCGTCTGGTGATCTTTGGTTGTCTGGTCATGTTTAGGAGTGGGGCCCTAAAGATATTTAGAGTCTCTCGGCACAAAGGTGGGTCTTGCCAGCTGTCTGTTTCACTGGACATTTTATTGGAGAAGCCATAGTGTTTAGCTGGTTCAATTTTTTTTATTTTTTTTTTTAAATCTAAGCCTGGCGACATTCTCCTAAAGAAGGCACTTCTGATTTCTTTCCTGAGCACCATAATTCTGACTGTCAGTACTTTGGGGGCTGGTGGCAGAAAAAGCCTCAAGGTCATAACATTCAGTTTGCATATTTTCACCTAATCTCTTTATTTTCTGAATGGCCCCAATGTCCTTGATTTAGCTTGGTGTCCTCTAATCCACAGATCTTCTCTTTACCCTCTCCAGAGCGCTTTCAGCTTTTTCCTGGAGTAGAGTAGGAATAGGGTAATTTTAATTGCTTCTTAAGCATCCTTCCAACCAGTACTCTTGGTTTTTAGCACCACTTTCATTCCTAGTTTTAGATTATTCAATGCTGGTAATTTCCAAGTTCTGTGGTATCATCTGATTAACTCCTGGCTTTCTCTACTGTTTGTTTTTTGAAATCTGCTAAGTCATATAGTACTAATTTTTATGTTTTTCAGTTTCTAAAATTTAGTAGCTGTCACCAAATCTCCCATCTTTTTTGTCCTTTGGGGTTTATGCCTTAACAAATCCCTTCACTTTTATTTTGGTGGAGTTTGCAAGATAGTGGAAGTTTATTTCTATTTCTAAACTGATATTTAAAATCAGTAAGAGCTCTTATTAAAAACTCATCTGCATCATGTGGTCTTTCTCTCAGGATTCTATAATGAAAATTTTACCTATAGAGTCTCAAAGAAATGTAAGCTTACCCCAGTATAGTAATGCTGAAAGAGGATGTGGCAGTGAAGTTATCGACTAAGGTTATCCACTTTTAGCGTACTATATTCAAACTAGTGTACCTGCAGGCTAAGATGAGTAGGTATTATCTGGCCTTTATAGCATTTAAATTTCTTTTTAAAGAGTCTTATTTTATAAATAGATTTTTATAATTATTTATTTATTTTATAAATTCACATTTCCAGTTTCTTTTCAAAACCATGCAAATTGTCGATACTGGGTCTGCATTTTCATATGCAATAACTGGCTAGAACTGAGAAGATAAGGCATGCTTTTTGTATTTTCACTAGTTCCTTCCACTGCACCTGTCTCCTACCCAACCTGCTTCTCATTTATATTACCTGCCTAGCTCTTGAACGCAATCTAGTCTTAGAGGATGGGAACATTGGATATCATCTTCCTTGGGGGCAAGCAGCCAAAAAGGAGGGTCAACCCTGAAAACCAACTGCAAAGGCAGTAGCACAAGGGATCCTAGTTTTGTTAGCCTCTACTTAATTTCTCTTAAGAGAAATTGTCCAGTGGACCATAGCAAGAGGCATTTTGGTTGGTATGGAATTAGAGCAAGGGAATAGTTTATGTGAACCAAAGGATTAGTGGCACTCTGTGAGAGCAATTCGAATGAGTTTATCTTCCAAGAGGACTCCATATTTATGCTGTCCTGCCAAGGACCAGACACGGTATAGCTCTCCAATTAAACTACTTTTTGATAGACATAGTAGTTTTTTAGATATTTCTAATGATAATAATAATATCTAAGCTCGTGGTCAAATCTTGTTCTGGCCTAAAAGCAACAACTAAAGTAACAAATTTTTCCTGGACATTTATTGGTGCCATCATCTGGCATATATATTAAAGAATCCCCACAAACTATGCAAAATCAGTGTTACTTCTTATCTGAGGCTTAAGAAATGTGAGAATTAAGTAATTTATCTAAGGTCACAGGATAATGAGTAAAAGAGTTAGAATTTGAACCCTGATCTGTCTGATTCCAAAGTCCATGGTCATTACCAGCATTCTGAATTTGTACATCCTCACTTTCACCCTGAATTGTAAAAGACTCTTAGTTACACTAACAGAAGCCCACTTCAGTTATACAACAAAAGGAAATGTACTGAACAAATGTAACCAAATTGAAAAGACAAGAGTCTCACTCACCATAGCAACGACTAGGACTAGAGACTGAACGATGTTAGGGTTCTCTATTTTTCTGCTTTGTCTTTGCTTCCTCCTGAAGCTCTCTCCACAGAGAAAACGGTGGGGGAGAAATTGACCTGTCTACAGGCAATTTTTGATTTAGTGAATTGAGAAACAAGAGATTCTTCTTTTGTCATCCTCAGCAAAAAAATCCTGGGAAGCCTTATAATAGTCCTCTTTGGTTCCTATGACCACCGCTGGACAAACTACTGCATGTAAGAAGAAGTAAGACTCCAAACTGAGTTCCATAAAACCCCTGTGTAAGTTGGGAGTGTCCATTAATGTAAGGAGAAGGGGGAAAGAGTGATGGATAAACAGATGTAATAACTACTATGCCTCCATACAGGTTGATTTTTAAATATAGGATTCAGTTTTATAATAAATGTATTATTTTTATGAGAAAAAAATGAAAAATCTTTAAAACGAAAATAAGGATAATGTTCTTGTTCTCAGTTCTTGGAGGGTACTCATTGCTGCCCCCAGTACCACTTTAGAGCCTTTACAAGGGCTTATGGTGTGGGTTGACTAGGTCACATAAAGACACCAGCTACATAACTTTCACTTGAATGAGGAGCAGACTTGAGTTGGATATTTTCAAGTAGGCCAAGTTTTAACAAAGAAAAGAATAAATAGATTTAGTGAATTGATGAGTGAAGAGGGAACTACTATTTAGGAACTATTGTCAGGGGTAATCTCAGTCTTTTTGATGTGTGGCAGGAAGATTTCCAGTGACTATACAAATGATAGTGCTGCTGAAAATATGAGAGAAGCCTGTGAATTGAAATAAAATTCCAGGGAAGTTTGAACTACCTAAAAGAGACTTAAAAAAAAAGAAGAAATGAAAATTCTCTCAACTAGCGAATTTAAGTGCTTCCCACTCTCTTCTACTACTTTTTAGAATGAGGACTCATGAAGAAGATTAAACAAAATAAAGAAGATGCATTTTACCCGTTGATGTAAATGGTTCAGTTGCAAGACTGCCACTATCAGATCAAATTTACATTTTAGAACAATAATTCAGGCTACAGTTTCAGAATGTAATGGGGGAGTAGTGGGATGAATGACAGGGAGACTGTTTAGGAGTCTTGTGATAAAGAGCTGATGGTGGCCTGGACCAGGGGAAAAAAAATAGCAGAAAGTAGGAGAAAAGTAGGTCATTTGAGAAATAATAGAGGGGTATTAGTACTTGGTGACTGATTGCAGATGAAGGCCAAGGAAGGGAAGAGTGAAGGGTTGGTACCATCTTCCATCTAGGTTTCTGGTTTGGGCAACTGGATTGATGAACATACCATTTACTGAGATAAAGAACCAGAAGAAAGAACAGGTTTGGGTGGGGGAGGTTTCTGAGCTCAATTTTAGACATGTTGCGATTGGAAGTTTATACTTATATTTACATATATACCCCAGAGCTATCTCAAATTAGTCAACAAACAAATCCTGTTGATTTATTCTTTGATTTTTTTTCCATATCTGTTGTTTATTTTTTATTTTTCTTCTACCACCATTATTTAGATTCTTATCACCTCACATCTGGAAAGTTAAATGATATTCTATCTTATACTTCTCTTCGTATGCATTCTGTATTACGCTGAAGTATTAATCTGCTCAAAAGCTGGTTTGCTGTGTCATTCTCTTCCTCATATTTCAGTGCTCTCACATTTTTGATTGCTTACAAATTGGCCCCGAACATTCTAAAACTTACCCCACTCTTCCCTGAGAGTTTGCCTCAGTTTGGTCTAAAACTTCAAATACAGTACACTCCTTCCTGTTTCTGTGACTGTGCTCATGTCATTGTCCTTGCATGGCCTGAACTTGTTTCTCCTCTACCCACCCAACATTTTAAACTTAGCCCTCAAGGACCACATCTTCCTTGAAGACCATCAATTCATTCCCCTCCAGTTCACTCTGAGTCTTTCCCTCTCAGAAGGTCTACAAGTTGCTGTCTCTGCCACTCCCATTGGCACTGATTCCTTACATTGCATTGTTTTGCAATTTCATGTTCATTTAATCTCTCTGTACAAGATTGAGAACAGAGATCAGGTATCATACTATTTTTGTATTCTCCAGAGCACTTAGCATAGTTCTTTGCACAGAATAGGCACTCAGCAAGCATTTGTCAAACTTGAAATATTAAGGCACATTTTTTTCTTTCTCACTAGTCTTATCTCTCCCTGAGTAAATGAGGTCGATTCGTAAAAGCAGTTGAGGTTAAGCAGGTAGAGTGGAAGAACAGAGAGGAAACAGAGCAGATTTTAATAAAATTTTATATGATATTAAAAAATCATCATTGACTATTAAATGTTGTTTTTTAAACTATTAAATATTCTAATTTCCCCTCATCTTTATAGCAATTTGATGTATATTTAAGTAATAAAAGGCACACAGGTGCTAATAAATAGAATAATTATTTTTAAAATATTTGACAACAAAAATAAAGTCTTTTTGATAAAAAAATTCTTGTGATTTTTTTTCCAAATAAGTTTATGGCAAAACTCATTAAGTTTTAGTGTAGATAACTTATTTTGCCTCCAAGTTGACCTTCGGTGGAAAAAAAACCTAATTTCTTTGGGAAAAATCAATGATAAATAAAATGCTTAGATCAAATTTGTTGGCAAAGGTGGTGATAAATTTGGTTATAAATCTAAACCTTCAATAAATATCAAAGTTTGGAGTTAGAAATTACTAAAATATGCACTAATAAAAAAATAAAAAGAGAAAAACACTCAAACTATGATTCAATGTAAACAATTTCCATGAAACAAGCTCTGCTATTTTTATTACAGAATTAGAGAAGTCAACTTAAAACATAAGTCAACAGAAACTGTTCTAGGTAAATGAATTTAATCTTCATGGTCACTGAAACAATATAATCTTGTTTCTCTCAGGATTTTCTTCTTTAAGTAACTAAGTGACTCATAAGCTCAGAAAATATTTTCTGGTACAGGTAAGTCTGAGCTTAGCATGAAATATTCTGAATATTTCTTCTCCTCTTGAGATGAGTATTTCAAAAATAACAGCTCCTTCCTGGAAGGTGTAATTGGCTTTTGGTTAGGAATGTCTAAAAATGATTTTCCTTTTGTGGAATGTATTTTAGGACAAACTAGAATATACTTTTTCCTTTCTCCATCCATCAAAATCTTACCAATATTTTATACAACTTTGCTTTATTTTTAGGCAGAATTAATCACTCACTCCACCTTTTTTCGGGGGAGGGGTAACAGGTTTAATAATATTTATTTTGATTTACCAAGTCCCATAGTTAGCGTGTATATTTGATTTTACTCAATTCAACTTTATATCTCTCTTTGTATCTTAACATAGTACTTTACGTGTGGTAAGTGATCAGTAAATAAATGTTTTATTTTTAAATTTTAAAAGCTTTTATTAAAATAATACATAGTTATGGTTAAAAATAGAGTGCTATTAAAGATTTATAATAACAAAATAATAGCTCCTTTCCCCACCTTTCTCTATCACTAATCTTCCTTAATAGGGGAAACATATTTAAGTTTTAACTGTTTGAGTTTAAAAATTTTAAATTCTTCTGATGATTGTCTTCACTTCATTAAATAATATATTTAGTCCCCTATTTCTTTTTAATTTGTGATATTTTCTATTGATTTTCTGTTATAGAAAATGCCTATTATGGGAGATGAGAATTTTTAAAACTTACATCTTTATCTAACTTTATCTCATGCTTAAGTTGTTTTTTTTTTCCCCTCAAAATTTGTATCTAGTCCCTGGAATAAAGAGAATATTCTTGGATGCATTTTAAGAACCTTCTGTCCTCTTGCTGCAATATGGAAGATTGTTCCCTCACAAGGTTGTTTCACAGCTGGCATTTGGGGACTTACCTCTTTTGTTCTACTTAGTTGAATTTCCTTTTTTTCTAAATCCCATAACTTCTTACTTCTTGTTGTTGTTGTTGTTTTTTAATCCACTTTTTGTGAGAATGCATCCTTAGGAATTTTCCTAATAAGGAACATATGGGAAGGAAATTTTCTTAGTTTTCCTTGATTTTTATTTGATTTGTAGTTTGGTTGGTTACATGACTCTGTATTGAAAATCATTTTCCCTCCAAGCATTGAAAGCTGTCTTCTGGTGTTCAGTGCTGCTGATGAGACATCCTACAACCAGATGATTCTCATTCCTTCATATATGAGAATTTGTAATAATTTAGAATCTTCCTGTTATCCTTGGGGTTTGGAAATTTCCCAATGATATGTTTAGATGAGGGCTTTTTTTTTCCTTTTTTTTTTTTTTTTTTTTATTCTTCAGCTCTGGGATATTCTCTTGATTATTTGCTTAATGATTTTATATCTATATATCTATATCTTTATTGAGGTATAATTCACAGACCATACAATTCACTCATGTAAAGTGTACAATTCAATGGCTTTCAGTATATTCACAAAATTGTGCTGCTATCAAAACTATGGATTTAAAAAAAAATTTACATCATCCCCGAAGGAAACCCTGTACCCATTAGCATTCACTCTCTAGCCCCCTCTCTCCAGCTCCTGGCACACACTATTCTGCTTTGTCTCTATGGATTTGTCTATTCTGGATATTTTATGTAAATGGAATCATATGATATATGGCCTTTTGTGTCTGGCTTCTTTCACTAGAATAATATTTTCAAGGTTTATCTATGTCGTAGCATGTATCAGTACTTCCTTTCTATTTCTGGTCAAATAATATTCTATCATATAGACATATTACATTTTTTAAAATCCATTTATCACATGATGAAGGTTTTAGTTGTTCCTGCTATTTATTTTAAACTTCTGTACTTTCCTTTTATTTTTTTTTTTAATTATATTTTTAAGTTTATTGAGGTAACTGGTTAATACGATTACATAATTTTCAGGTGTATGTTATAATTTGACATCTATATATTCTATTGTATGATTACCACCCAGAGTCCAGTTTCCTTCAGCTACCATATATTTGATCTCCTTTACCCACTTCACCCTTCTCCGACCCCAGTATATTTTATCTTCTTTACCCCGTCTACCTCCCCTTTCCTCCCCTACTCCCACCCTCGGGTAACCACTAGTCCATTGTCCATGTCCATGAGTCTCTGTTTTTCCTGTTCATTTGTTGCTTTTAGGTTTATGTCCCACATATAAGTGATATCATGTGATTTTAAGATTTTTCTGTCTGGCTTATTTCACTCAGCATGATTATCTTGAGGTCCATCCAGGCCATCACAAATGACAGTATTTCATCTTCTATGGCTGAATAATATCCCATTTATATATGTACCACAGCTTCTTTAGCCAATCATCTATCGTAGAACACTTTGGTTGCTTCCATGTCCTGGCCAGTGAATAGTGCTACTATCAACATTGGTGTGCAAATATCTTTTTGGACTTTTCAAGTCTTTGGAGTAAATATCCAGTAGAGGGATTGCTAGATCATATGGTAGATCAATTCTTAGTTTTTTGAGGAACCTCCATACTGTTTTCCATAGTGTCTGTACCAATTTGCAGTCTCATCAGAAGTGTATGAGGATTCTTTTTTCTCCTCATCCTCTCCAACATTTGTTATTATGGGTTCTGTTGATTATAGTTATTCTAATAGGTGTGAGATGGTATCTCATTTGGTTTTGATTTGCATTTGCCTAATAGCTGGTGAAGTTGAGCATCTTTTCTTATATTTGCTGGCCATTTGTATGTCTTCTAGGGAGAAGTGTCTGTTCATGTCCTCTGCCCATTTTTTGATTGGGTCTTTTGTTTTTTTGTTGTTATTGAGTTGTATGTGTTCTTTGTATATTTTGGATATTAGGCCCTTACCAGAGGCATTGCTTGCAAATATATTTTCCCATTCTGATGGTTGTCTCTTGACCTTGTTGATGATTTCTTTTGCTGAGCAGAAGCTTTTTAGTTTGACGTAGTCCCATTCATTAATTTTTGCTTTTACTTCCCTTGCCTTTGAAGTCAAATTTATAAAATCCTCTTTAAGTCCAAGATCTTTGAGTTTCATCTCTTTGCATTTAATTGATTCTGTTCTTATATTCAGGTCATTAATCCATTTTGAGTTAATTTTGGTGTGTGGTGATAGACAACAGGCTGGTTTCATTCTTTTGCAGGTGACCTTCCAATTTCCTCATCACCATTTATTGAAGAGCCTTTCTTTCTCCACTCTATGTTTTTGGCTTTTTTGACAAAGATTTTTTGCCCATATAAATGTGGGTTTATTCCTGGACTCTTGATTCTGTTCCATTGGTCCAGGTTTCTGTTCTGCTGACAATTCCGTGCCATTTTGATTACTGTCACTTTGTAGTATAATTTGAAGTTGAGCAGAGTGATGCCTCCAGCTATGTTCTTTTTTTCTCAGGATGGCTTTGGCAATCCTGGGTCTTTTGTGCTTCCATACAAATCTGATGATTTTTTTGTTCTATTTTTTTAAAAAAATGTCAATGGGATTTTGATGGGGATTGCATTAAATCTGTGTAATGCTTTAGGTAATATGGTGATTTTAACTATGTTGATTCTTCAAAGTCCAAGAACACAAAATATCTTTCCATTTCTTTGTATCTTCTTCAATTTAGTAGGGTCTTGTAGTTTTCATTAAATAGGTCATTTACAAGTTTCATTAAATTTATTCCTAGGTATTTAATTCTTTTTGTTGCAATTGCAAAAGGAATTATTTTTTCCATTTCTTTTTCTGATGCTTCATTATTAGAGTAGGGAACACTATAGATTTTTGAATGTTGATTTTGTATCCAGAGAATTTACTGTATTTGCTTATTGTTTCTAGTAGTGTTCTTGCAGTGTCTTTAGGTTTTTCTATATAGAAAATTATGTCATCCACAGATAGTGATAGTTTGACTTCTTTTCCTATTTAAATGGCTTTTATATCTTTCTCTTGCCTGATTGCACTTGCTAGGAACTCCAATGTTATACCACTATTTAAATAAAAATAATACTGCAATGAATTTTCAAGTACAAGTTTTGATGTGAACGTATGTTTTTATTTCTTTTGGATTTATCTTATGAATGGAATTGCTGGATCATATGATTAATGATTATATTTTAATTTCTTAGATCTTTGTCAAATTTTCTTAGTTTTCAGCTTCCATAGTACCCTGTTCTTACTTTATGATTTTAATATATACTTAACAACTCTGAGAAAATTGAATAGTTTTATTGCTTATCATTTCCACACCTGCCATCTTCCAGAAATTTGTTAAAATATTCTAATCATTGATGCTTTCTCCCACCTCCCACTCCCCCCCCCCGCCCACAATTCTCTTTGTTGTTTTGTGCTTAAATCTGTACATCTGTTCAGCAAAATTTTACTGGGATCTTGTAAATCCACCACCTTGAATTCCAATCAGTAAATATTTGTTAAATGGTTATCCCATTGCTCCCCAAAGTGGAGGTAAGTCAATTCATTACATATTGTCTATCTGCTTGCCTTCATGTGATAGATAATGGAGTACTTAATAAAAATCTGAACTGTGGAAAACTGACCTTATAAGGAAATTACTATTACAGCAACATATTCAACCTTTATATTTAAGAAAATAGAACTGTGATTTAGACTTTCCCTTATATCTAAAAGTGTGGAATGAAAACTTTACTGATACTTTTATTTGTGTGGAGTTTACTATTGATTCACATTATGAACAAAGACAAGATGTTTTTTCTTTTTTCCTCATCTACCAAGTAGATTTATAATGTGTTCAGAGTGTACAGCGTGTTCAGAGTATAATCTCTTCAGAACTCATTGATTATTAAGAAATGTTAAATAAATCAAGTTTCTTGTGTTCAAACAAATTATCTAAAATAGTATCAGGCTGGACTCCATTTTTATATAAAGAAGAATGCCCACTACCTTATCTTTTCTTGGGATAATGTGTAAGTCTTGGGAAGTGATTGACAGTCAAGTGGTAATTCATACTGGTTGCCATGAAGGGAAGGAACTGCATTACTCTCAGATTTGCCTACTGATTCTTTTACACGGAGTGTCATGACTAGAACTACCAGTCAGGAGCATTGATGCTCTACTCAGTAACTCCCCATTCTTCCATTTTTGAGAAAGGTTTCTTTATGAGCAGGTAGAGCCAGGTTACTTGCTGGATGGAATATGGATAATTGCTTAGTACTTGATTTGGTGGGGATGTGCTTACTAGGAATTCTGCAAAGAATTGAGAAATTAGTCTGACGAATGCTGTGTGATTGCTTTCTTTTCAAGGCTGAGCTCAGTTTCCTCAAAGAAACTATGTATTTCTATGTGTGGTATTGAGAAAGCTTTCATTATTCATTTTGATTTCCTCTTTGGCAAATAGAAATACCTATAATGGCTTAATCAAATAACCACTGTGTCCTGATCAAACAAGGAACCTCAGAAAATGAATGCTCCATACAGCCTCAATTGTCAATACTACATATTACTGGGTGGGACACGTGTGGGCACACACGTGCACACACACACACACAGTTACTAGTTACTAGTGTGAGGCCTCATTTCTTTTCCAGCCTTAGTACCTATCACTGCATTCCAGATCCTATATGATTTAAATCGATAATGAGTTACAGGCTTAAAATTATATGCTATGGGATGACTCATTATGTATAAACAAACTTCTATCATTCAAGTGGGCTTTTTTAAATTAAAGAACTGGGAAATTTTTAGAATGTGGCTTGGTTAGTCAAAACTGTGGGAGAATAATCCTTTCCTTGGTGAGCCCTAGTTGTTTTGCACATGGTGTCACTTGTGGTTTTCTCCAGTGTATCTCATTTCCTTTTTTTTCTAGTTTCTAGCTGATATTGATTTGAGGTTGCCAGTATTTACAACTTAACTAATCCTAAAATTTTAAGTTACTTTGACTTTCTAAGAGGACACGTTGAGGCAGGACTTCCACAAATACAGTTCCATCTAGGAGATCTGAAAAGAAATAAAACTTGAGTGTGCTATCTCAATCCTCAAGTGTGTCCTGGAGACGAAATCCTTTGGCATTCTTCCTTCTCTGGGTTTTCTCTTCTGTTTCTCCCGTAGTCCTCTTTATGCTCTCCCCTTTCCTCTACTTCAAACTGCTGCTGCGATAGCTTTTAAATGCATTTAAACCTCAAGAAAGAAAGGTACTTTGTATTTCCTGGGGCTAATGTCCTGAGTTAAGACAGGGTCATTTCTGCTTTCAAATCAGTATGGTTTTCCATGATAAAGATATTCTGTGTTGATAAAGGGTCTCACTGTAGGATATCTAAGAACTGTCGCCAACTAAGAAGTCGTGGGGTTGTGGAAACTAAAGTGATTGATCCTATGAACTGGCTAGGAAAAAAGGGAGCGAGAGTCTTATATTTTGTATTTGTTCATGAAAAGGCTGAAGGGCTCTGAGCCACATTCAGCCCCTTAAATTCCACATGTACACCTCTCATTGAAGCTTGCTGCTATCATGGTATCTTGACTGAAGTCTTTGGAGAACATACAGAATGTGTTAATAGTTCATATTATAGCACGCTGTAACTTGGGTGCTCAGCAGGGAAGCATACTTCTTGCTTTAGAAAAAATTAATATTTACTTGATTTCCTGATAACAGGAGTACTACAAAAGAATATTGCAAAATCTTGAAGGTTTGGCAGCATTTCCTATGTAAGTGGAAAAAATGTTGTTCTGAAGCCAAACTGGAATTGCTCATGAAAATATAACATAAAAAATAACTTAAAAAAAAAGAACCTCAATTGTGAAAAAAAATATATAAATGTATAAAACAACAAAGCTTATGGACTTTACCAGCATGTATTATATAAATACAGTGACGGTTATCATGATGTTATGAAAATGTCAAATTATTAGAGATAATTGGAATCTCTTTATTATGCTGATTTTAACCCTTATCAGATTCCCACTGTGTTTGGATCTATGTCTATTGGGTGTTGATACCTTTATAATTTGCTTCCACCCCCATTCCCTCTTTATCTTTGTTATATAGCATAGCATTCTTGCTTCTCAGAAAAGAAAGCTACTTAAAACTGGAAGACCTGTTAGGTTTATCTTTATTTTTAAGGTCTTATTAAAAAATTAATCATTAGATATCTCACGTCTAGAGGCAAAATTTCTCTCCTTATTCCAGCTTCACTTTTTAAACTCTTATTTTAACTGATTTCCATATGTCCCCCTTTTACCCAATCATAACCCCCTACAAAAGCTTTAGCATAGTAATGCTTTTCCCCTATTGCCACATGATAAATATGTGGAACAAGGGAGTGTGAACAGGGCTCTATCAGACTAGTTGGTTGGACAAAAGATTTCATGTTTCAACTAATGATTTATTTTTGATTTTGTTTAGTTTTCAGTTGAGAGGCATATATTGAAGTATTTTTTCCTGAGCATCATTTCATAGATATCGATCAGTTTTTCACTTATGACTATCTGTTCTTTCTAAGGATCACAACAAACATAAGATATGTGGCTTCAGAAATTTCCTATGAAGAAAAGATGACTAATGTAAATTGCCATTTTTATCCTGTCTCAGAGATCCCGGAACTGTGTGTGTTAATGGTGGTTCTTTGTTAGATAACATATCATCAATTTCCCTTAAATTAGAGAAACTATTTCTTGCTAAATGAAGAAATGAAAAGGGAAGACTTCACAGAGCAGGTTGGGGATTGTTCCAAACAGAGAGTATACTATAGCTTAGCAGAAGGAGTGAAAGAAACCGATGATTAACTTGCTTGAGTAGTAGTTAATGAGTAATCAATGAAACATTTATTACGTTCTTCCTATATTCCCAAAAGTGAAGTAGGCAGCGTGAGAATCAGTGAAATCTCTGACAAGATATTTTATCTTAAAGGAACTTATGATATGGTTGAGTGATATATCAAATGAAAGCACTACATTCTTTACAACTGTCTGAAATACGTAAAGACTTCAAAGAAAGGAGATATTCGTTATGAAAAGAGAAGCTAGAACAAGATGAAGGAAGCTTAAAGATGGTCATTGGAGAATTTTTATTTTATTTTATTTTATTTTTATTTCATTTTTTTCATTGGAGAATTTTAGGTGGACATTGAAATTCTTGGCCTGAGAGGTGAGCCTGAATGGTGACATTAGAAATTTCTTGAGAAGACGAGTGAACATTGATGTGTAGTGGTATTTATGAAAAATAAGTTTGGGGACCCTAATCATTGAAGGCAAATGGGTTTAACCTTGATGAAAAAAAGGGAGACCATAGTGGGTTCCTAATAAAAGTGATATTCTGGAAACATAAATCTGCCAGTAAGAGATAGAATGTGATGGAATAGGGAGATATTGAAGGCTGATGGACTTGTTCAAAGTCTAGGGTTTTTTTATTTTTAAATAATAATTTATTGAGACAAAATTCACATAACACAAAATTAACCATTTTAAAGTGAACAATTAGTGGCATTTCGTACATTCACGATGTTGTACGACTATTACCTCTTTCTGGTTCCAAAACATTTCACTCATTTCAAAATAAAACTCTTTTCCATTAAAAGCAGTTTCTCCCCTTTCCCTGCCTCTGACAGCCATCCGTCTGCGTTCTGTCTATGGTTTAATTGACTCTAAATATTTTATAAAATGGAACCATGTAATCTGTGACATGTTGTTTCTGGCTTCTTTCATTTAGCATTATGTTTTAAAGGTACGTCCACCTCGTTACACATATCAGTACTTCATTCTTTTTTATGATAATATTCCGCAAGTCAAGTTCTTACTAATGTGGAGGAAGTAATTGAAATGGCTAGTCCAAAATACTTTTTGAAGCAGGGAGTCTCTGTTAAACTCTATAATTCCATTTGTCTACACAAAAGAAGGATCTAAGATGTTTATTTTGGGCAAATGGAGATATTACCTTATTGGTAGAAATAGAAGAATGTTTGAAGCAAGATTAATTTGGGGGATTAAGACTTAGAATTTAGAATAAGAACGAAATTAATAAATAGAGCTATCTCATAGATATCTGAAAATTTAGAAAAGAATTATAAGAGTTGAGGTTTAGAGTAAAATATTTGATAATCATTTTTTAAGGTTAAACTGATAGCGCTAAGTTAGAGAATAGCCTGAGAATAGAAATGGAATATTCCACAGAATGTCAAGAATAAATTTTATTTTGGCAATGTGTTTTGTTCTGCCTATAATGAGACAGAGTTGAAAGCTGGAGGCAGAGGATTTATGGAGACAAGGAGCCATGCTGAAGTATGCTCAGGCTAATGCCAGCTGGTGTGGCAATGGGAATATATGATGATAAAAAGCTCAATGGCATTTCAATCCTGTTACATAACAAACCTGAAGAGATCAGAAAGTTGGGTGGAGTTGTGAAAAAGCCATAAGATTGTGAATCAAATAGACTAAGACTCAAATTCAGGCTCCGAATTGCTAACTGAATACTTAGACAAATAATATAACTTTTCTAAGCTGGGAGATGATTAAATGAGATAACAGTTGTGAAAGTGAAAGATACCTAGTGTTCAGGCAGGAAATTACACACACACACACACACACACACACATTTGGAGGGGTGGGGCAGGAGAGAGAGATGTTAAAGAGTTTACAGAAAGCTCAGGCTTTGGGGAAGGTAAATTGCTGGATCCTGAAAAGCTAACTGAAAGGCATTGATTGATTGATAGATTGATTGATTGATATATAGAGATAGTTTGCAAAGATGCTTATCATAAAAAGGTAGTTTACAAGGATATTTTATGAAGACATATAAAACAAAATCAAAATAAGTGAAAATTAGGTTTAAGAAAAATGAGGCAAAGGGAAAATAAGAAAAAGAACACAAAAAGCCTTAAGCGGAATTACATTAAATGCCATGAATTTCATACCCTTGCTAGAGACAGGCTATAAATTCAGCTTGAAATGTTAGATATTGTTGTTTTGTTTGTAATTGAGGCATCTAAGAGGACATATCCTGCCAGACAGAGGCTGACATGGGACAGCTGAAGTGGTAGTAAACTGCAGATATTAAATGGTTTTCTTCTGATGGATATGCCACTTTATTGCTGCAAGCACATCTTGCTGTCGCATCTGTTAACAGCTTGTGTAATACTTTGCTTAATTTGTTTTTCAGGGGTGTATTTAAGTAGAGATTTCATGAGGCTTTCACACTGTTTCTCTATTACTTTGCATCTTACTAAATGTTTTCTTTTGAAATGCACATACTGAAGAC
The DNA here is from genome assembly GCA_030015415.1 of Cynopterus sphinx. Classification (NCBI taxonomy): domain Eukaryota; kingdom Metazoa; phylum Chordata; class Mammalia; order Chiroptera; family Pteropodidae; genus Cynopterus; species Cynopterus sphinx. The sequence goes on from CM057381.1 coordinate 18,608,940, forward strand.
TAAAGAGGGAGCATTGCAGGAAGAGTAGGTGTGCTTGGTGGTGAAGGATTGTGAAGACTGTGTCGTTCATTTCTCAGGATAAACTGGTTTGCAGAGAGGAGCTGACGGGGTCAGAAAGAGGAAACGACATCTTAGCACCTTCTGGGTTGGACCTTCAGTTTGGCAACGGTATTTTGTTTGAACAAAATTGCCAGAATATTGGAAACACCCATATTTAAACGTCAACATGTTTCAAAAACACAGTTCTAAGCCAACTGTACATAATGTTTGATTATCTGATCTTGTCGGTCACCCACATCTTAGTTCTTTTTCTATTAGCAGTAAATGATAGCATCAACTCACAAAATAGTATGACCTATGTTTGTGTAGTTTTAAACATTTTTAAGTGTTTTGGGGTACCTGGTATGTTCTGAATGTGTACCTCTCCCCCCAAATTTATATTCAGTCATGCATCACTTAACAGCAGGGATACATTCTGAGAAATTCAATTTTGTCATTGTGCAAACACCATAGAGTACACTTACACAAACTTATACGGTATAGCCCACTGCACACCTAGATCATATAACTCCTTGGCTATTAATCAGTATGGCATGTTACCATACTGAATACAGTAGGCAATTGTAATACAGTGGTAGATATTTGTGTATCTAAACATATCTAAACATAAAAATAGTACAGTAGAAATAAGGTCTAAAAGATAAAATATGGTACACAGGTATAGAGCACTTACCATGAATGGAGCTTGCAGGACTGGAAAATGCTCTGGGTGAGTCAGTGAGTGGCAGTGAATTCGCAGGCCTCAGACATGATTGTACACTGCCGTACACTTTGTAAAGACTGCCCCACAAACCCTCCCCTGCTTCCTTCTGACAGGGTCAGAAATAGAACATTTAAGCTATCAATGCTGTCCCATGAACAGGGATGTGGGCCGAATTGATAAGATATATTGAGAAACCAGCTGGGCAAGGCATAGATCACCATAACAGTGACTCCCAAGAGGGAGTAAAAAAGGTGGCCTAAGATAGTAAGATGGAGAGATACAGGAACATAGATGATTGTCATGATCATGTGGTCTTACCCATTGCATGTTGGAGCAGTGGTCACATAAGGAAATTTGTTGTGTTCCTGTAAAAAGAGGGTGTTTAACATGAGAGTGTGTAGAACTGAGGACTCAATATTTTGACTTTGGAAATTTGTTTTTGGTGCCATTGCCCCTATCTGGCACAAAGCGCTCTCTCTAGAAAGAAATTGATGAAAAAAATAAAACTTATCTATATTTTGTAGCAATACAACCTGAAAATATTTTTAAAGTACAGGGACAGTCTGGCTTTATACTACAGAAGGCTTTTACTAAGGCAGCAGTGGCACTTAATGCTTGTTAAGATTACTCCGATAGACCTAGTCCTTTTACAGGATCTTAGGTCTTCAAAAAAAATTTATAATAATTTACTCTGAAGACCATCAGGCTAGGTCTGTGAGGGCTGTTGTGCTGAGTATTTAGCATTGAGGGGACAGGCTTTTTTGTGCCTAAACAGGTCAGTGGCTGATTGATCAGGATGTAATCTGTGTACTCAAAATTGGGGTGTCATGAGTGAGAGGGAACCTATTGCCAAGCACCATAGATATTGCTCCTATCAGAGAAAAAAAATTTCTTTCTGAGCCGCAATCCTTCCATCTCTTACAGAAAATTTAGTTCCATTATAATTTTATTTGACCATCATATACACAGTCCATTTTGACCAAAACATCATTATCGACACATGACTATATTGAAATCTAGCTCCTTAAATACTAAGGAGGTGAAACCTTTGGGAGGAGACTATGTCATGAGAGTGGAGCCCTCACAAATGAGATTAGTGCCCTTAGAAAGAGGCCAGAGAGAGCTCCTTTGCCTTCATTCCCCATGTGAGGATATAACAAGAAGTCTGCGACCTAGAAGAGGCCCTCCCCCAACCATGTTGGCACCCTGATCTTGGACTTCCAGCCTCCAAAACTGTGAGAATTAAATATCTGTTGTTTATTAGCCACCCAGTCTGTGGTATTTGTCATAGTAGTCCAAACTGACTATGACTGTCCCCATTCTGAATAAGGCAGAGCTGATATTATCATTCCCATTTCATCAATGAAGAGACATCTTGAGAGTATTTTTTAAACTTAAGTTTATATTTCTGGGAAGGGACAAGGGTAGACTGAAATCTTTACACTCTACCTTTCCCATGAGAATTAGAAAAACCTATGGGATTCTGGAACACAGCAAAATAATATTAGTAAAAAAAAATTGGTGAAATCTGAATAAAATCTGGAGTTTAGTTAATAATATACTGATGTTGGTTCTGAGTTTTAAGCAAATGTGCCAAAGTCATGAATCTAGAAACAAAGGGGTACAGTCTAAATAATTACTATTTTAGGAATACCTGGGTTCTATAGGAGGCATAAATAAGAATTCTAGAAAAAAATGCTGAATGAGTAGTCAGAGAATAATGGGAAGACACAGGAAGAATAGCACCTGAAAACATAAGGTTAGAAAGAACTGATTAGAAGGCACTAGTGTCAGATGAAATAGCCAACTGCCTGTGTATCTACAACTAAACTTATTCCTCGTTCCTCAAACCTCTGCACTTCTGGGTTCCCTAGCTGTACGAATGGCATTACCACCCACAAGGTGCTAAGCCGGAACCAGAGACTCTTCCCTCTTCCTGAGTCCTCTATCCAACCAGTTACCACGGCCTGTGGCCTCTATTTACTGAGTATCCTTTCTATCTCTTCATCATCAAGTTCAGGTTGCTAGCATTTCTCTCAACTCAACTATTCACTGCAACAGTCTCCTGTCTGGTCTCCCTGCTTCCCATCTTCTCCTCCTCCTCATTTTTAGGATCATTTTTTTTCCTTCTACTTTCTAATTTTTTTTTTTTTTACTTTTGGAATTTTTAAAGATAAACAAAACCCAAGAGAAGAGAATAATAATCATCCATATTTTAATCACTCAAAATTAATCACTGTTGACATATTATTTACTTGGTGCCAGTTTTTCTTTTGAAAGAAAAATCACTCTTTTGTTTTTTAAAATAAAAGCAACCGCATTCCATATAAAGTATCAAAACAAGATAAAAGAATTACAAAGATGAAAGTTAGAAATCACCTTTAGTCTCATGTTGCAGAAATTATCATCACTAAATTAGTAGGCAACATTCTAGTTCTCCCTCAATACACAGAATCTTTCTAAATGAAAACTTAGTATCATTTCCATTCTTAAAATCCTTAATGTTCCAATATAAATATGAGGAAAACATCACGTGAACCCAAGTTGAGAGACAGTCTATACAACATCTGACCAGTATGCCTCAAATCTAATAAGGTCATGGAAAACAGAAAAAGACTGAAAAAATGTCTCAAGAGTTGCCTAAGGAGATACGAGTACTAAAATACAATGTATTATCCTGCATTGGGTCCTAGAACCAAGTAAGGACGTTAGTGGGAAAACGGATGAAACCTGAATAAAATCTGGAGTTTAGTAGATAGTAATGTACCATAGTTGAGTTCTCAGCTTCAACAAATGCACCATGATTGTGTCAGATGTTACATTAGGAGAAACTGGCTGAGGGGTATACAGGAACTCTGTGTTATCTTTGTAACTTTTCTGTAAATCTAAATTTATCCTCAAATTTAGAAAATTATATAAAAAAAGAAAGTTACACAGAAAAAGGAAACCTTTAGTGCAGGAGGAACTTTATACTCCCTAGTTGAATAGAGAAGGCCTTTCATGGATTGGGGCCTGCCTTCTCTCTAGTCCCATCTCCTATAAACCTACCTATATCACTATACACCCCTCAGTAGAGTCATATGGAACCATGTGATCATGCTTTGCCTTGCAAAACCTGCTTTTTCTCCTGTGTTTGATTCTTTTTTAGTGTTACCCCCTAATTTTTTTTTTTACCTCCTATATATTTTTTCAAATCTGTCTATTTCCTGATGAAAGCCAACATGACATCTTACTGGGATTACTAAAATAGCTTTCCAACTACCTTTCTTGTACCCACTTTTGTCCCCATCCAGTGCATTCTTTATTCAACAGCTACAGTGATTTCTTATGGTACGAATTTAATTTTGTTCTTCTTAGACTTTTTACTGAGTTCTCTTTGATCTTAGAATAAAATCCAAATAACTCTGCAGCCCTATTGCTGTAAGATTTCAGAGGCAGCATTTTTATAATAGGCTAGTGGTGGGGTAGAGCAATCAGAGAAGAGGTTTATTCTCCAAAGCTGTACTTTCCTTGACACAAACCTGTCCAATCTCCTTATCTGGCTAAGTCTTATTAATTATTCAGTAACCATTTTATAAAAAACGTTTCCTGATCTATCCACCCCCTCCCTGTCACCTCCCACACACACTACTGGTTTCTTTCTTGTATGAGAAGAGAGACTACTATCTTTTCATAGTTAAGAATCAGTTGGCCTGAGTTTAAATTCGTCTCTGTCTTTTAACAGGTATGTGATCAAGACAAGCAACTTGATGCCTCTGTTTTCTCATCACTGTTCTGAGAATCAAGTAGTTATGAGTATAGTACTTAGAACATTACCTGGCCACAGACTGAAGTTCAGAAATAACTGTCTCTCTGCTATAATCTGTTCTTTGCCTTTGTAACCCTGGACACAAATATAACTAATGCATAATAATATTGGTACCACTGGGTTTCCAGTGTCTAACAAATATTTGTTGAATAACTGTTGTTTTCTTTATCTGGAATGCACCTTCATTCTCTCTCCTCACCCTTCTCCATGTAGTCAATCAATGCATGCTCCTTGTTCCCACCTCAGCTCAGGTCCAGTTCCACCAAAAGCTTCCCTTACTCATGACTCTCTCTTCTGAAATGGATTCCTTCTCTGGCCCCAGTTATTCCTACTTTGTTAGAGCCGCCTATCTCTCTCATTAGATTATCAGCCCTGCAAGAAGTACAGGCTCAAAAAACAAAATAAAACAGAACAAAACAAAACAAAACAAAACAAAACTCCTGAAGGTGTCAAACAAAGAAACAAACAAACAAATAATCAATCAATCAATCATTGGATTAGTGTCTCCAGGATCACCATCCTGTTGTGTGGATCAAATAGTTAAGTTCCCAGTAATTTTCCTACCTGAGAAGTCAGTGTCTTAAGAACAGCGAAAGAGTCAAGATTCTCTGATACAATGCTGGCAGTTAGTAAGGACTTTAGAACTTACTTTAAAGAAAAGAAAAATGAACAGGTGTTGGTTGGACAGCTTTTAGCTGAAATTTGGAAAGCTGATAAAAGTTGAAAAATCAGAGTCACATGCTCACATTGTGTGTATACGAGTAAAATTGTCCTGAAAAGAGGTGGAGTAAACTTCTCAAAGACCTTCTCTTTTTAAATACCTCCACACATCCTATATGTTTAGCAAATGCTTAGAAGATGAACACAAACTTATATCATAGGAGATTACAGCAAGGAGGAATCTTAGAGGCATCTGGGCCACCTTAATGATGAATGAAATGACAATTCTTAGAAGGTTTCAAAATGAAAGATAAAAATTTCATGTTTTATGTTTAGTAGAGATATTGGTAAAAAAATTAACTAGGACTTCTCTAGATCATGAATAGGGAACATTTTCTAATCTTGGTCAGAACTTGAATGACAGAAAAAGTCAGTTTCTGGGTTTTCTTCATAACTGGAGGATAGTATTTTTATATTCCAAGGACCCTGTCCTTTGACTTTTTGTATTGTTCTGAAATGACCAGCCAGTCTTGGATCACAATAGGAAATTCAGCTCACATATTTCTTTGTTGCGACAAATTACCAACATGCTATAAGGAAGTCTTAAATACCAACAGTTCAGAACTATTAGAATTGCCTCAGTGTAAACCTTGTTGCCTATGGGGCAGTTTGACTTGTAATTTACTTCCATATTACTTTCCCTCAACAGTAGAAAATAAGATTCAAGGTATATGACCATGTCAAGTCAAAACAATTTAGAATCCTTTAAATTTGGTGGCTACTATTAGGATAGAATGTCTAATTTTAGAAAAGCAACAACAAATAAACAAATCAACCACATTTTTGGCTCTTGCATACCCAAGGAAGATTTAAAAAATAACTAGATTATTTACTTATTAGTAATGTGAATTTGTATTTTATAACTAAGTCACTTATGAATAAAAGCAGTTTTTGAGGAAACTAAAAAATTCCATGTAAAAAGTCTATCTCAGATAGGAGGCAAATATTAAGCACTGACACCTTGGTTTTCATTTTCTTTTTTTATCTGTTCTATGGAGGAGCAGCCAGTTGCTTGGAACTTTGGTTAACTACACATTGCCATTGTGAGCTACAATGTTTATATCACAAATGCCAATTCAATATGGTGGTGTTCATCCATTTGTGCACTGAACACATAGTCAAAAGATGGACTGTACTGAAGAAGACTTACGGTCTTGCAAGTGTGGTTTCGGCACTAGCAGGCAATCTCAGCAAAGTTACAGAGAACTTTCTTCAAATGTGAGATAAATTCAGTCACAAAAGATGATACGACTCTGAGATTTAAAAACACTTTTCATGAAAAGAGACTGAGAAATTGAAATCTGAGAGTGTCAGCTCTCCCAGCAGGACAAGCATGAGGCCATATTGAGGCTTAATTTTCTTTTGAATACTTTAAATGAGAATTTGGATTTACCTGAGAGATTTAAACCTGATTGACAAAGCCCTTGAGGCGGTCTCCTCAACTGCAGAGACAAGAAGAGTTAATTGAGCAAGATAATGGAGTCAATTTTGTTAATTCTTCAAGTAGTACAGTTTCTTTTCTTTTTCAGTTAGTTTGCGGGGTAATTATAAAAGCAAGAACAATGAGATTTACCTACTACAGGTCTTTCCAAGTGATTTAAATACTAGGTGACAACTGAGCAGCATAATGAAGCTCAAGATTTAGAGGCACAGTAGACTATTGACAATTCTCTTATAGATTTCTCATTAAAGAAATGTTCACAGGTTAAATTTTACATGGTATTTAATAAGTATGTGCTATACCTGAGCATAACATGGAATGATGTTGAAGATTTTCCATTGTCACTGGGAAATTTTGGTTATATGATAAAAAAATAAAGTGTTGATATATCCTTCTTTTTATAGATAGACTTACTTCAATTGTTGTAGGTATTAATAGATTTTACAAAAGAAAGGTAGCAGGGAAAATCTACAAATCTAGAAAAAATTACAAACAAACTACATTATTGGCTCTGACATACCAAAGGGAGGTTAAAAGAATAGCTATATTACTAAGTTAGCAGTAGCTGTCAAAATTTAAAACTTACATCTCCAATAACTCTACAGAGATATTTGCACAAATACAGAAGGATATAAAAACTAAGTTGTTTCTGTGTGGTTCATAACAGCAAACATTCCCCAAACCCTGCTTATCCATGTGTAAGGAATTAATAAGATACATTATTTGTATTCATATAAGTAGATAGTTATGTAGATCTATAATGTAGATATAAAAAATGCTTATCATATATCATTCATCAATTCATTCAAAACATTTTCTTGGATATCAATTATGTACTAGTCAAGATATTAAAAATATAGATATTAGGAATCAGGATATTCATGCTAGCAGATCTCATCGAGCTAACACGTGGAAAGAGAAAAGAGAAAATAAATAAGATTATTTCAGATAGTTATGCTGTCAAGAAATAAAACCAGGTGATATGGTAATAGGGAGTGACCAAAAAGGCTCTTTTAGTCAAGAAAGGCCCAGTAAGTGACTGTACCTGGAGGCTGATGTTTCAGGAGATCAGAAAAGCATGTGCAAAGGCTTTGTGGCAGAAGGGGTTTGATGTGCTCTCATGGACAGGGCCTGTCCAGCTGGCACTACCTGCCACTGGAAAGGTACTCAGTAGTACTTTGTAGGGCTTGGAAAGTTTAGATTAATTCTACATGCAATGAGAAGGAAGCCAATGAAGGGTACCAAGCAGGGGAGTGACACAATCTGATAGATGATATAAAAAAAAATCATGCTGGCTGTGCACGCTAGAAGGGGAAGAACGAATATAGGGAGAGACATTAAGTCAAAGCAGTCAGAGTCTAAATGAAAAATGGCAATGACTTAGGACATAATGTGAACCGTAGAGGTGGTGAAAAGTAGATTCATATGGATTTTTTTTGAGGATGAACATGGTTTAGGTCTCCTGTAACATAGTCACTGCTTTTTGGTTTCTTACATGAGTACTCTCTAAAGTCTCATTTTCCTCCTCTGGATATGGAAATGAATCATGTCCGTAGTATCATTCTTCAGGGGACCATTATTAAAATGAAATAAGATAAAACTTGTGAAAGCATTTGGTAAACTGTACAAGTGTTATATAAACACTAGGTATGACTGATGTGAATTCAGGGGGAGTCCAGACAAATTCCAGCATCACAGGGCTAATGCTGAGCACTTCGGCCAAATCTTCTAGACCGATGTTTCTCTGGCATCTTAGAACGCTGGTCAAGTCATGGCTGTGAAATGAAGCTGTGGGAGAATGAATTAATAATTATAAAACAATTGGCTGCTATGTAAGTGATAGAAATAATCAAATATTTTTCAAAGCATTTGGAGTACTTGAGTGACTTCATTAAGCCAAGTTTTCCCCAGGGTTTAAACTCTTTCTGCTTGTGGATTAGTCTCTTTAGGGGCTATTTTCTGTCAGGTACTAGGGGGAAGTTCAGGAAGTTCCGGAAGCCCAGGTTTTTAGTAACTTCTGTTTCTTAATTGATAAAGGGGAAATGGTTAGAACCTTGTAATCCATTCCCTTCACATGTAAAGAATTACAATTTCAGGAAGGAATGAGAGCTTCAATCCTAGGCAAAATTGCTGTGACTATAAACAGTATAAAATATGGGTATTAAGGAAGACATCCTGTTAATCCACTAAATGTATTTTTTGATTGCCTACAAGCAGTAGATGTTGAAGAACATTCAGCTTCATTTATAACCAATACAGAGAAGTATTTGAAAACTCTTTCTTCCCTGCCCATGACCCATTTTTTGGAGGAGAAGGAGACTCCACGTTACCCGGGAAAGATTAACTTTTATATAAAGGACCAGATGGAAAGAAGGAGAAGAAAGATCTCTATGATCAATCATGGTTTATTAATCCCGAAGCCACGTACTATAGTCATTTCTTTTGTAAAAGTCTAATTGACGTCAATGACTTTGAACATTTATACTTATTGCCTTCGAGTTCAGTCTTATCTTGGTTTCATCATACCACCCACCACCTCCCTATACCTTCAAACAATGGCTCTATCAAACCAGTTCTGAGCAGGCCCCAAGCTTACTTTCCTAGGGGAAAATTGAGCATTACCTCACTTCCTGAAAATGTGTCCAACAGAAACAAAACACTTCTCTCTATGAAAAGCAGACAGCAACATTAATGTTTGCCAATTTGGTTGGTGATTTGCTCCATTCAAGACCATAGAATGTTTGCAGTAGGGCTAAGTGTGTACCAGTTTAGACTTTGGCAGTTTTTTTTTTTTTTTATTTTTTGCTCTTGTATATATTTTTAGCAAGTGAGAAATAGTGATCTTCTGTAATAAAACAGATGGTGGTTTGCACAAAATTAACATGATTTGGCCTTCACTAGGCAAAATGAAAGTCATGAGTGATGCAATGTTTTAACTTAAAGATATTTTATGGAACATTAACATATCAAGTTAGAAAGATGTTCTTTCCAACCAAAACTATTGATTCATTAAAAAAAAAACTCAGTGAAATAGAATTGTTCATAAGTTATGATTGCTGTTCCCATAAAAATATTTTCTGTTTAAATTCATAACAAACGTTCTGAGGAGGAGAAATGTCTTTTCTATGTCCCATTTAACAATACAATAACTTTGTTTTTGAAACCTCATTTCGGCTGGAAAATATATGATCTTGTTATACAAAACAACTGCTTCAGCTCTACAGAAACTTATTATTGGAATAGAGGATTATAATGTTTTGCAGAATGTGTAAGGCATAACCCTTAACAAGTTTAGACTACATGCTGTGAAGCTGAAACCTCATCTTCAGGAGGATTATATAGAAATTATTTCAACAAAATTATAAACACAGTTTAATATTAAGGTATTTACAGAATTTGGTAGAAATGTGTTCATTAGTATTATTCTGTAATGAGACTACTAAATAATATCATTAATAAGCACTTCATCCTAATCACACCTGTTTAATAAAGAAATGGAAAGAGATAAAATGTGGAATAAAATTCCGGGGGTCACTTTGAAAAGGGAAAGTGTCACTGAGGTGCAGATGCTGCAGCCTGAATGATGACCTTTACAAGGACATGTGACAGGTGCTTCTATGGAGACATTCCTCAAGATTTTGCTGATACTATCACGAACATTCCTGATCCCAGGGCTTCCTGCCTCTAGGTCTTTGAGAAGCCCTTTTCTCTGTCTAAAATTTTTTTTCTCCCTTTCCTCTACCTTCCTCTGATAAAATCCTGTAATAGTTTGGGTCTCACCACACCCGTCCCTTCCTCTGAGGGCTGCCCTGAATATCCCATCCCTCTGACTCTTGGTAACTAGATTCGTCTCCCTACTTTGGACTTCCATTACACTCTCCGTTTCTCCATTTGTATTACCTCATGTGAAATTTATTGCTGTTTACATTCTCCAAACAAGCCCAAGGGTTTAGTGGTCATGCCACCATTCTATACCCAGTTCCTAGCTCAGAACTCAGAATATAGTAGATATTCACTATGTTTCATGAATTCAATGAACAAATCTTCATTTTGTATAGAATTAATTATGGTTCCACTGTCATCAGGTCATTAGATATTAACTTCACCCTTACTTGTTTAATTGGAAGATGAGTAGTTTAAAGAAGAAAAAAAATACCATTCTCAGTTCCCTGGTTATTTGGCAGATATATTTAATAAATGCTCTAAGTAAAGTATAAGCAATAAGGAACTTAACTGGGAAGGTCAAAGAATAAACTTGACTTTGGGAATAAACGGGTCTAGGAGTTCTTATGCAATTATAAAGCCATCTCCCTTGCTTCTCTTGTACCTTTGCTTCCTCTGCATTGACTTTATTCTTAATATCATTAGGAAGGGTCTCCCTATGAAAGGGGAAAGCAGGCCGTGGGCAGTTTACATTGTATAGGGTGACAATATCATCAACTCCTAAAGGCCCTGATTGACTCCATTTGGGTCACACATTCATCCTGGGGTCCAGCCTGTGGTCACAGTAGTGTGGAACCTTGGCCATTAGAGGAGGTGCTCACCTGGTGTGTTCAAGGAAAGATTCATAAAATAAGGAAGCGTCTGTTAACCAGAAAAGTGGAGAAAGGGAGTGTGTGGTGAGCAGACAAAAACCTTAGCTACCATGGCTCTCTGCCAAATAAATTCTGGGTATCCTGGAAAAGCATCTACATTGGCTCAGATCAAGTATCTTGCTTTTACTCAGTTCGTATGGAAGCGATGGGAGAACACTTTGAACATTTGCTTCCTTTCATGTATTGACTTGTCACACAAAACATTTGTACCGCAGTCTAGGGATGCAGGAATGAACAGGACAGACTGTGGTCCTTGCCCTAATAGAACTTACATTCCAAACAAAGAAGCAAATGTAATAATTAGAAATTATAATCAAAGCTATAAAGGAAACAAATTTGGAGGTCTCCATGGGTAACTCACTTTCTTTGTTCAGGGTCATCTAATTTAGTAAGGCTTCCACTAATCCTTCTATTTAGAATGACAACACCATCGCCCTTCTCTGTTCACTTCTCAATCACCTTCCTTCTTTTCATCGCCTTTCTGACCTTCTTATGTAATTTCCTGACTTTCTAACACACTCTATATTCACTTTTCATTTACATATTAAATTTTTTATATTTTGTCATCATCTGCCATCTCCCTCCACTAGTATCTCTGCCCTAAAGGCAGGGATTTTTCTTTCTCTTGCTTTGTTCACTGAGTATCTTCCCTTGCTTCATACATAGTAGATGCTTGATGAATATCTAGCACATGAGTGAATGAGACAGAATAGTAGAGATGATAAGTATATACTTTAGATAGGGAAAAAGTGGTGGCCTGGAGGACATGAGATTTAAGCTGAGATGTGAATAGCAAGGAATTAGCCTTGAGGAGATATTAGGGAACTAAGGCTTTAGCCAAAAAACAAAAAACAAAAACAGCAGGTACAAAGTAAAGAACTTGGAGAATTCGAAAAACTAAGCAGAGCTAAGGTGGGGGTGAGTGGCAGTGGTGAATCTGGAGAGATATATAGGGGCCAAGTTATCAGAGGCGCTGCAGCTCATGGCAAGGAGTTTGGATTTTTAATCTCGTGTGATATAAAGTCACTGAATGGTTCTAAAAGACGGGAACATGTCTTGTTTCTTTTTTTTTTTTTTAATCTAGTATTTCTTGAGTCCAAAGTTATTTTTCTTGTCCAGGTTGCCTTCACTGTTTACCTAAATCACATTTATGGTTTTTTTCTCACCCACCCATGTTCCTCCCAGTCCCTCCCCACACACCAACTCTAGTGCTCAAATCTGAAGACATTCTTCTGCTGAAGCCTGGAATGGCTTCCCATTATCCCTAAGACAGAGACCCAAGTCTTGAGGCCTCAAGGCCTTGATTATCTGCCTCTCTTTCTCTTCTTGCCTCCTACTCCTTCTCTCTTGTCCATTCCTCCACAGCCACATTAGCCTTGGTGTAATCTTTAGAACACGCAAACTGCTTCCTTCTTAGAGCCTCCCCACAGGCTCCTCTCCTGACCCCCACAACCTGCTAATTGCTTCTTCATCCTTTTTAGACAATTGTGTAAATGTCACTTCCTCGGGGAGACCTACCTCGTCCATTCTTCAACCCATTACTCTGGTTACATACTTTCACTGCATCTTGTACTTTTCTTCGATAACATTATATAAATATTTGGATAATTATTTTTAATGTCTCTTTCTCTCAAGACGATTAGTCCCATGAGGGCTAGGGCTGTGTTAACCTTATTCTTTGTCTAGCACAGAATGTGATTACTGGAGTTCAATACATATTTACTGGCTGATATAATGAATTAAATACAACAACTTAAACAAAACACAATTAGACTTTCCTTTTAGTTAACTCATTATCCATTCATTTATAGACCTTTCATAATCACAAACATTCAATTCCATTCTTTCTTCCCATTTCTTTTAACATCTTTATTTTTAATTTTAACGTACAGTTGACCCTTGTACAACTTGGGGACTTAGGGGTGACAACCTGGCACAATTGAAAACCTATGTATAACTTTTGACCCTATAGTCAGCCTTTTGCATCTGCAGGTTCAACTAATGGCAGATCTAAAACAATATTTTCATCCACCACTGAAAATCTGCAGTTGGGAATACAAAAAGACTGTTTTCAATCTGTGAATTTCCCAATGCAAAACCTACAACAGGACAGACAGCTGTATTTATTGAAAAAAATCAGTGCAGTTTAAACTCATTTTATTTAATGGCAGTTGTATTTTTTCCCTAGCCTGGTCTAGTAGCTCTTCTTCATTTTCTTTCACAGTGATAACATAATGTTCTATGTTAGGAGTTTTGGGGTCACCTCTGTCCACAAGAAGGAGTGGTGCAATGTCTCTTCTTCCTCCTTACTCTGGGAGCAGGTGGTCACCCTTCCATACCACTTTCTCTTCCTACAATTGATGGCTCTCTTTTAAGAATCCATTGGTGGCTTTACAATGGTAGAGAAAGGAATGTCTTCTGAATTTTTGGTTTTTAATAACTATCTCCCTACTTCCACAATCAAGTAAGACACTTTATGGTAGGAAGATGTGACTCTAACGCCACTCCTAGGGTGGTTCAAGCAGAGACAGTGTCTGTGAGAGGATGTAAGACTCTCTTCAATGAAAAAAAACAGAGAAAATGGTGAGCATGGTGTAGCATGAGAAGGCCAGGGTTACTATTTCTCAAGGAGAAAAGTTGAAGTCATTTTATCAGGAGAAACAAGTATTCTTCAGTGGAACTAGATGGGAAATGACTTTAGCTTTAGCAGCCTCAGTGAACAGGCATAGAAGCATCCACCAGCCGCCTTCCCCTACAAGCTCCCCTCATAAGGAGTCAGGATAAGTCCTCTGGCACCCAGCTGAGGTGAAAGAATTTACCTAAGCAAAACTGGGTCAGGACTGCAGAGAGAAGGGATATGCCCTTCAGCAGAGGCTGGGGGGCAACAGCGTGGATTGTAGGGGGACATAGGTTGGAAAAGGAGTTCACCTTGTGTGGCTTAGTCAAGTTAGTTACATGAGACTCAGCCATCAGCTGGGAGACTTGGCTTCACAACTACCCCACCCAGCATGGGTTAGAGCTCACAATACAGTTTCACGTGATTCTCCCTTCACCCACAAAGCACGATTAAACATGAAACCTGTGTAGCGAAAAGGGCTGGCCTGGTTTTAAGTGAAGAGCTTTTTAACAAAGCCATAAACGAGGTGAATCATAACCTTTCTGAGCTACTCTTTTCTCCTGCCTAATTTTAATCCTCTTGTTTGTTTCTGAGCTAATCTCATCATTTTTAGCTATTTGTCCAAATTAACATAAACCCCTTGATATTTCAAGTTAGTTTTTGGTAATATTTAGTATTTCATGTCAGGTTTCCTTATTGGTTGCAGGTATGTCACAAACAATAGCAACAACATGGCTGGCTGTGTGAGCCATCAGAAATCTCTTTCTCCAGAAGGAAGGGTTGGCTTTCCTGAAGGTCAGTAGGTAATTCTCATGTCTTAGGGGCTTCTTCATTGTAACGTTTGAAGATCTGAATAAAACCTAAGTGGGAAGGTACTTATAGAAAGAAACACTTAAACGACTAAATGTTTCAACTAGAGCGTTCTTACTGCTGGATTTGAAAAACTGAAGAAAAGACAGCTTATTGGAGTGTGTTGTTCAGGAGAAAAAGATAGGATAGAACTGTTACTAGTAAAAGGCTCTAATCCACTTACTTAAGTTATTTATTTTTTATTTATTATAGCTACGTGAGGAGTGGATGATTGTAAAATATCTTTAATACAAGTGACTTTTATTTAACCAAAAGTATTGCATACCTTATTTCTATATTTGAGTGTTTAAAATTTGGTTTATGGTAAAATGTGGCATTTTCCTCTAGTATAATTTGACATGGTAGAGGTGAAATTTTGTCATTTCTTACAATAGAGGAGTAAGATGACTAACTCTCCTTATTTGGAAAACAGGAAGTGGTCTATGATTGAGATCCAAAAAAATCAAATTTCTTTGATATTTCCAGTGGTGACCTGCCTTGATGTGGCTTCTTCAGATGCAACTCGAACTAAAAATTGTGACATCCAAAAGTGGTGGGAGAGTCTGAGGAACATTAGTCAGAACTTGTTACCTGAAATTTTAGCCTCTGAAGTTCTAAGTCGCAGGGCGAATGCATGGTCTTATAGAATCTCTGCAGCTATGATTATCTGCAGTAGTAGATTAAGAAAATGGGTATTTGAGAAGACTAAGATTAATTGAAATGCCATTTTAAGGATTCTTTTTAAGCCATTCAAATTTCTTTGCTTAATCTTCATAGCTACCTTAGCACATGTAGATGGCAGTTTTTGTCTTTCTACTTCCTGACTGAATAAGAGAGAGAAAAAAAAAAAACAATTTGCAGTTTCTTGACACCTTCATCAAGCTTATCTGATATTTGTTAAAGATATATATCCTAGATTTCATACTGACCAACAGATTCCAGTTTTTGGGAACTGTATTTTTAACAAGCACCCTAAATGATCTTTTGGCATCTTAAAATTTAGGAACCTCTGGTCTCTAGTTTAGAAGCCAATAGCCACAAATGATGAATTCTTTAGTTGATATTGATACTATTACGTGAATTTGTTTTAATGAAAATTAAAGTTAATTATATAAGGCATTCTTACTGGCTGTGTTTACTTATTTAAAGAATTCTTTATAAAAATATGATGACTTGGGGTAAAAGAGAAAATATCACATATTTTAGCCTCCTCTGTTTTTGAGCTAGAATATGCTAGACCAGTGGTTCTCAAACCCAGTAGTGCATCAGAATCACCTGGCAGTTTTGTTAAAATACAGATTGCTGGGCCTCAGCCCTGGAGTTTCTGGTTTTATACATTTAGGTTGGGCCCTGACTTTTCTCACAAGTTTCCATATGCATTATGGGGCTGCAATAGCGAAAGACCACAGACAGTGCAGCTTCAATGACGGAATTTTATTTTTTCATAGTTCTGGAGGATGAAAAGCAAAAATCAAGGTGTTGGCAGAGTTGGTTTCTTTGAGGCTTCTCTTTTTGGCCTGCAGATAGCTGCCCTCTTGCTGCCTCTTTACCTGGTTTTTCCTGTGTGTGTATGTATCCTTGGTGACAAATTTCCTCTTCCTGTAAGGATAGCAGTTAAATTGGATCAGGACCCACCCTGATTGCCTGATTTTAACTTAATCGCCTCTTTAAAGGCCCTGTCTCCAAGTATAGTCACACACTGAGATGCTGGGAGTTAGGGCTTCATCAAATGGATTTTGGGGAAGCACAATTTAGCCCATAACACCATATAATGCTGAGGTTAGAGGTCCAGGGACCACATTTTGAGAATCACGGTCTGGACTTGACTGACAAGATAGGGAAATGATTTCTGAGAAGACAATTCCCAATCATGTTAGATAAGCCTTGGCTTTCTTTTTTTCTACTAGCTTTCTCCTGATGATCTTTTCTACTTCCCTGTTTTAATTATTTTCCTTGGCAGATAATTTTCCAGTCTCCAGTTTACCTCACTCTGTTCTCAATGACCTGAAGTCTGTGTCAGATACAACCTCAGTATTTCATCAGCTACGCACACTCATCTATTCAGACCAGAGCTTGTCTTGGTTGTTACAGTCCTGGTCTTCCTCCTGCTTTCCCTCATTCTGTTCCTGGCATGACTACTAACTATACATTTAAGTGGAACCATGAAGTCACATATGACATTTTCTTTCCCCCTGCTCCCCAAGCCTCATAATCAAGTCCAACAGCATCTATCTGTGCATCTCTCTGTCCCCATCTCTTCCTTTTGATTCCCTACATCCAGATTTATTTAGGCCTCATTAATTCTCCTTTGCATATTGCAATAAATTTCTACCCAGAATCCCTTCTTTCACTCTCTCCTTCCCTTAATGAATACTATCTATTGTTTTAGCGTAATCTTCCTAAGGTATAATTTCAATAAAAAATTAAGGTGTTTTCCTCCCACCTTTTTAATAGACAATATGCCCAGATAAATAAAATTCAGGGTTCTGTTACAAAAAGAAGGGTGAGTAGGAAACTATCGGTCTCTGCCTTCCCAAACATGTACATATACCTTTCCTCTCACACATGGGATCCTTCCCTAAGAGAGACGCCCCATAGTACACCTAAGTTACAGCCTCCAGCTCGAGGTTAAGGATTTTTGCCTGTGTGTAGGTGGCTTCTTCCAACTGTCATGGTCTGGCAAAAAGTTACTGCCCATCAATTCCATAATTCAAATGGTAGAATAGGAACATAATGATTGATTGCACTATAACTTTCATGTAGAAAAGGAGAAAACCAGAGACACTAGACCATAGAAGTTTTTAAACCATGTTGAGCCAGGATGGTGAAGACTGCATACAGCTCAGGCAGTGGAGTGATGTCCATGGTCCTCAAAGGCCTGTGGCTTTGCCCTCCGAGATGCTCTTCTTGGTCCATTCTCTTGGTCCGTCCAAGGGGAGCATTAGAAAGCAGATACTTCTTGAGGGTTGCATTAACATTCCACCTCTTTTTTGAGATAAAGTTAAAGATTAACAGATTATTTTAGGAATTGGGTGGTCATGCTGCTGCTGGCGAGGGGCGGGGTTTCACTGCTGGCAGTACAATTCCCTAAAAGCCTGAGGGGGCTTCCAGGCCAGTTGCTGCTATTCCGTTCCACATGTGAGTAACCAAGAATCAGAGATCTTGCCTTGGTTTAGTTTCTAAGCCTGAAGGCTCTAGTTTATGACACACAGGCCTCTGTGCTTTGCCAGCTCCCTCTTCCCCAAATTTACTTGAGACTATTTGGAAAAATAGTCATGGTGATCTTTGCTAATGATGTGCTTCCACCATTTGACAGAAAATTCCCAAAGAAGTAGTTGAAAAAGGCATGGGGCCTTTGGGCTTGTCTCCTATGAAAGCTGCATATGTGCCTACCTCTGGCCATGGCTCGCTACAGCTTTATTTTAAAGTAAGGAAGCACTTTGCTTTTTTGGCCTGGAAAAGCTCCAAATGAGACTCTCTGTTAATTTAGTATGTGGCCTACAGGCTCTTAGCAAAGCTGTATTTCCTCCTACCCTGTTGGCAGCCCTAACCTGGGTCCATCTCTTGTGTAGGATGTTGTTGACAGTGTAAAAATCAGCCAACACAAACTAACATTCTAAAAGCTTCCTATCATTTTTATTAACACCGCAACCCTTTGTCTGTACCTTCCAAAGTTCCGCTAGCTAGTGTTTTACCAGAATTGCCAATTCACCAGCCTGTAATGGTTTTGTCCTTGCTGATGCCACTTGACCCTCTCTTTTAAACTAATCTTACATTTTAGCTAATGCAATAGTTCCTTTTTGCTATCAAAACCTGTGTTCGTTAGAATTAACTTTGGGCGCATGTGGCAGTGGCTTGATGGTGGGTAAGTTTATTTCTTTCTCTTGTAAAGGATTTTGAGGCTGGCAGTCCAGAGCTGGTATGAAGGCTCTGCAGTGTCATTAATATTTTGCAATCTTCTAGCTTTCCTCTCCACCTGCCCAGAATAAAGGTGTTGACCTTGTGCTTCAAAAAGGCTGCTGGAATCCCAACCATCATATCCATTTTCCACACACAAAGATATAGAAAGGGAGAGAAGAAGGGTGTCTTTCTCTTTCACCGAGATTTTTTCTGGGCACTCTATATCTAAATGGTGTATCTAAATGGTCAGGAGTTAGTCTCCTACTTGAAGGGAGGCTGGGAAACAGAGTCTTTTAGTTGAGTAATGTATCCAGCTATTTATCAAAGTTCTGTTACTAAAGCAAATGTGAAGGTAGATATTGGGGTAGGAAAGTTACAGCCTCTGTCACAGGTTAATCTATAAGTAACTATAAAACAAGATAAAGAGTTTTCCGTACCTTAAGGGAGCTTCAGGTAGATTTCAACTGGAATTAGCTGGAGGCCCATCTAGATGGGCCTTGGAAGGCTTTCAAAAGAAGGTAGCAGTTAAACTCATTCTTTGAGTAGGAGCGAATTAGGACATTGACGCTGCAGAGCCTGGGGCACTAAATCTCGGGTCTTGCAAGGATCAGTTGAGTGCAGAAATCTTGTGCTCTAGTTGCCTCATTGTCTAACCCTAGTCTCAGCTCTGGACTTCAAAGATCCACGAAGGAGACTGCCAGCAAGCAAGGGTGGGATGTTGGCCTTTACCAACTTTAAGTAAAGAAACAGAAGGCTGCTCCCACACATGTCAAGAAGAAAGCCTAGCATCTTAGGTTAGTTCCACATGACAGTCTGGCAATCCTTCAACCAAAGGAAGAACTTTGCTGTTAATTAGCTGACTAATTTCTCATAGACCCTGCACCAAAGACAAATTACATTCACTTTGCCATGGATATTCTGAGATTCTCAGTCGTATTTTAGTCGCATCAGATTCTGACATGAAGAAACATTCAGGACATTTGCTATGATGTTAATATAGCTGACACCTGCTGTGAAGTCACACAGAACGAGGCGGGGGTGGGCAGCTTCTCCCTGCGTGGGCGTGCAGGGCGCATGCTCACATGAGTCAGCGGGAGTGAACGCTTCATGTTTTCTCCTGTGGCCCTGGAGGGGGGTGGGGGTGGGGGATGAGAGAGGGGGTATTGTGTTCTCAGTCTGAGAGTGGCTTGGCTCACATGCATGGGGTATGAAGACAAGTGGTTACAAAGGCCTTTAATAAGAAAAATAGTAAGTTGAGAAATGCAAGAAGTTGGTTCTACTGCTTGGTTATGATATCTTAAAAGTGGTAAATGTCCATCACCTCTTTTCTAACTTCTGTAATTAAGAAATTGGAGTTATAGGCGTAACATTCCTATGATCACTTGTTTTAGATCCTGATTCTCCTTCCACTAATTAAAGGTAGTAAAGGTATCAGAAGATAAAGATATTGGGAACTCCATGCATCAGTTGATCTACCTGCAGCTCTGTGGCAAAGGGGTGGGAGTTTGGTTATAAAAAATGAAAGAAAAGTTATTACAGTTTATTGAGGTACTTTCTAGATTGCAACTTCCTGTCATACAAACCTCATAAAACTCTTTGTTTTTACCTCTAATTATAGATAGAAGAAATAGAGATATTAAGTTTCTTGTTCAGTGGTCATCTTGTTTATACTGGAAAATGTTCTCAGATGGTCACCCACTTCCTTTTGAGAAGAACATATCTAGGCAACTGGAGCATAGGAAAGTTATTTTTTTATGTTGGATCCCAAAGTTAATTCTTTATAACTTCTGCTTACTGGTCCTAATTCTATCCCTACCGCGAAAGGGTTTAAAATATGCAAAAATAGCTGTCATGTTTGCAGATTTTTCTTGTCTCCCGATTAAAAATTCAAGTTCCTCACGTGGTCTGATTTTACACATCATCCTCACTGGGCTTGCCATTCTTCGAATATATTCTAATTTGTCTATAAGCTTTAAACAAGTGAACACAGTAATCCCTCCTGTGAGTTTCTAATTGCATATTCAAAAGGGACTCTCACCTCCCTCATTTTAGATATTATGCTTTTATTAACGCAACTCAGGATTTCATTACATTTTTTAGGGTGTCAGGGAGGGAGCAATAATATTTTATAGTCGATTTCTACTAAATGTACTACTGACAAAACCCAGAAATCTTGTTTTTTTATTTGCTTTTGCTACACTTTGTTCCCTCCATACTCTGTTTCTACAGTTGGATTTTTGGATGCAAACAGAGACCACATATTTGTTTAAGTTAAATAACATTTTATTAAATTAAATTCCGTCCATTGCTCTAGGTGCCTAAGATCTTTTTGAAGACTGATCTTGCCAACCACTGTACTCACTATTACTTCTAGCTTCATTTTATCAACAAATTTGAAAGTGTGCCCTGTTTATTATTGTTCTTCTAACCAAGAACAATAATAAACAGGGCAGAGATTTGACCAGTTATTGGCACTCCTGTTCTGATTGACATTGATCTATCAAAAGGAGATGACTCCTCAGCCCTTGCCAGTAGATTTTTTTTTTTTTTTGCATTCAGGTCCTTGTTTATAATGTTTTCCCTTCTGCGGTGCCTTTAAGTCTTTCATCACTTGGCGTTTCAGGATCTGCACATTTCTCAAGGTCTAATTCAAAGCTCACCCCCTACATGAAATCTATTCTGATTCATTATGATTCTCCCATCTCAGAATACCCTTTGCATAGTTTAACTCTTAATTTCCAACCCCCCAGTGAATGTAAACTCTATATTTACTTCCTGTCTCATGAAGGCAAAAATTGCATTATTTATTAGCCTCTAGCATCTATAGCTGTTATAGTGCCAGGCAGAGAACAGTGTTCAATTGTTACTTGCTTTTGATTGATTAGGCCATTTCATTCTCAATGGCAGATGGTTTTGTCCACCTTCTCCGCCCACCCCAGGGAACATTTAGCAATATCTGGAGACATTTTTGGTTGTTTCAACTGGGAAAGATGCTACTGGCTTCTAGTGGGCAGAAGCCGGGGATTCTTGTAAACATTGTAAAATGCACTGGACACCCCCCCCACACACACACACCCACCACCCTCAAAGAATTATTTAAAATGACAATGGAGTTTGCATTGTTACTCCATATTAAACAATTCAGGTGGGTTTTGGTTTTTAAAGGCTGCTGCATCTGCCTAATAATAGGTACACGTTGGGAGCAGGTAACAAACAGTCTGCTGACTCTCCCTTGAATAAGTGCAGCCTCCAAGTAGTCACCTCTGGAGCTCAGGCCAGGTCACTTTGTCCTGGTTACATTTCTGAGAAGAGATGACTGTGGGTGAGTTAGCAGGTTTCACTTTGGGTATAATGAAACTGATTCCACAAGGTACACCTAAAAATTAGTTTTATTAGTTGCTGGCTGTGCTCTGATTAAATATTTAGGTTTTGCCTCAGTGTATTTGTGTGTTATAGTGAGATAATAATTGCTTTTCTTCAGCTATTTCATAAGAATATTTTGAAGAAAAAGAAGATAATGTATGTAAAGAGTTTTGAATTCTCTGGGTGGGAAAACTACTATTAAAGCATTAGAAGGATAATTACTAGTGGCACCTCAGTCTCAGGTAGGGGGGCACAATTTTTTACATATAGTGTGTTATACTCCAGAAGAAAGAACTGATTAAGGCAACCAGGTCGTTCTGGGTCTAACTCATACCTCTGTGACCAAGGTTGATCCCCTAAATTACAAATATGCCTCCTGATGTTGACCTTGGGAGACCCTACTGGATACTGTCTCCCCTTTATGGAGTGCGACCAGGCCAAAAATAGTGGATGAAGAACAAAAAGAAACCGTTTGCCAATCCCATCATGCATGAGCACTTTTATTATTATTTAAAACTGAAAACTTACTGGATACAGAAAGTCATTTCTTCATGAAGTTCGCTCATTTCCATGTTTTCTCACATAATTCAGAAGGGTTTTTAACACATACATGGGTTGTTAAAGAACTTGGAGTTGTGGCCGTATGGCTGGTCCCCAGCATGTGTTCCTTTGGCATGCAGTCTCTAGTCTCCACGACGCCTGCCTGCCTTACCTACTATTTGTCTGTGACTCTGTGGCTGCTGTGTGGTTGGCATCCACCCCCATGCTGGCGTGCCAAAGGAGTGAATGAACAATAGCATACGCTGGCACCGGCGGGTGTTTTAATAACTGTGGAAATGAGGAATTTACAGTTGCATGATTCAAGCTCCCACTTCAAAGGTCCTCAACCGAAATCCTCCTGAAATTAGAAGCAATACTACCGAACACAATGCAACCTTTTGCATGGCTGCTCAATGTTACTATAAATCTGTGTGTGCGGTGTTTGAGAAAGTTACATTACTGGGAAACAGATGCCCTGCTTTCATCTGGATTTATGTATAGTGTTCAGCAGGTAGATCCTGCCTGGGAAATATGAGGTATGTAATGGGAAGCAATTAGCTTTTCACTTGCAGTCAAGACTCAGGATGGGCCAGGCCTCCTTGACCAGGGGCTAAACCAGCACCCTGCGTGGCTAGATTTGCCTGTGTCTGAACTGCCTTCACTCTGAGTGGAGAACATTCTCTCCTCAGCCTGGTCGGAAATTCCACCAGGAAGGAGGAGAAAGAAGTCCTTTGTGTCCCAACTCCTTTCTTAGTTTGCCCCACTTTCTTGCTACTTCTCAGTGAATACCCTAACCACTTAATATTTTCAGTGGACACCATCTCTCCTGCAATGGCTTCTTCTTCAGCCCTATCTTCCTCGGCGAGGCCTACACACTCAAGACCTACTTCTCCCCTTTGTATATAATTACTACCACTCATCTAATGCTCAGCATGTTCCATGCTCTGCAAGTGCTCATTAAACTTCACCTCGCCTTGTGAGGTGGATTTTTATCCCTGTTGTGTGTACAAAGGAACAGCCTCAAAAAAGCATAAATAACTTGCCCAAGGTCACACAACCAGAATTAGAAGTAGAAAACTTAATTGTGATGTTTCTCATTCTGTCAGATTAGCAGCTATACAACTGTTTAACGTATATTCACAAATAGCCTTTATATCTCTTAGCAGGGTCTTCTTGGACACAATGCCTGAATGCAAGGCCTTTTGTTACTGTTAGATTTTCCCACACTGTGGCAAAGTTGAAGGGAGGGTGGGGCCTTTCAACTCTCTTCCAAAAATATCACCCCAATAGAGAAGCCTGTGGTTTGCTAGCCTGATTCATCCAGTCCATGACAGAGTCATGTAGCTATTACAACCAGACAAGAAATCCTGGACAGGGCTCTTGTGGACACAATTGATGTTTGCCTTGATGGCTCTCGTTTTTTCCTACTGAGTTCAAGGCCGATCAATAGTTTACCCTCTGTCCCTTTCTGATACACTAAAATTTTCAATCCAGGTTGATGGTAAATGTTTTCTAGATATTTCTTTTACAAGGTCTCTGTCTCAGACAGACACTAACTGGGAAACAATAACTACTAGCAGTAGCCAAAACGTCCTGTGCTGTATTATTTTATCATCTCGCTCTTACCAGAAGACATTTGAGAAATGTATTGCAAGTTTGATTTTGAAGAAATTAAATTAATAAAATGAAGTAATTGAAATGATTTTCTGAAAGATATAACCACTTAGTGAATCTGGACTTTAAACTGACAAAGTAATAGAAGCAATGTTAGGAGTTTGGTTATGGCTGATGTGACATAGAACTCATTACAGTTTTACTAGCTCCAAAATTATAAACTGATGGTTATGCGTGGTTGATTGTGGTAGAGATTGATGATAGTTCAGTTAAAGATCAAAGAAAAATCATTTTCCCAGTTTTCTACTTGTTCAGATTCTTTTTTCTTTAATCCTTCCTAGTTTTCCCATTTTTTCTTCTTTCCTAGGGTAACTGCAAGCCAAAAAACCTCTGAAGTGTGACTTCAGGTTGTGTTTCAGTGCCACATGACACTGTATGGCATCAATTGTTATTTCCGAGTCTCTTGGATGACGGAGCTCTCTTACTGGAAGTCTGTTATTACGGGAAAGGAGCCTAGAGCATGGGCAGAGCTAGTTGTATTCAATCAAGTCAGTATAACACTTGTTAAAGCTCCTTCATTTTTTGCCTTTCTTCCTGTATTTTGAAAGTGTATTAAAGTTATGTATTTCTCCCTGAGTTTTTGCTTTGATAACAATACTTTCATTCTTCATTCCAGGTATTTAGGAAAATTCCAACTGCATGCTATAAATTATTTTGGGGGGTGTGTTTCTGAATTTTCAAATGCATGGATTTTTAACATTTATTTTTGTGTGTGTGTTTCATGTCTAATTTGATTATAGCATGGTCTGAGAATATGGCCTTTATACATTGATTCTTGAAGTATATTGAAACTGGTTTTATAACAAAGTTTTTGGTCGATATTTGTAAACTTCTCATGAATGTTTCAGAAAAATATTTGTTTTCCAATGGTTTGGTCCAGAGTTCTATGTCTATTAGTAAAACACATTAATTTTGCTATTGAAGTCTTAAAAAAATTTTTTTTGTCTGCTTGATTTTTTAGTTAATATGTCAGGTATGTTGGAAGCTCTTACTGTGATAATGGATATGTCAATTTTTGCAGTTCATTAATTTTTGTTTTATAGGTTTTCATAAATATTTTATTAGATGCATACAAATATAAAACTATTATACCATACTGGTTAATTTGTGTTTTGAAAAATTATTATGTTTTAGAGACCTTCATTATGTTCAATAATGCTTTCTGCTTTAAAGTCTATTTTGTAGTATGTTAATCTTATGGCCCCAGTTGTTGTCATTTTGGTTAAAATTTGTTCGTTCAGTTTTTCTTTCTTTTTATCTTTGACCTTGCCGTATGTGTATATTTTATAGTGTCTCTTGTAAAGTATATATTTAAAAGAAACAAACAATCAATCTTTGTGTTTTCACTGGATAGTTCAGTTCATTTACATTTACTGTGATTTTAGATATATTTTGACTTGTTTCTATCATCTTACTTTAACTTACAATTTGACTTTTAACATACTTTTTTCTACTCTTTAATGATAATACTTGAAAATTTTCTACCTTTTTAGAAGATGTGACCTTTACGTTTTAATGAGGTATAACGTGCCACTCTGTTTGTGAAGCCAAAGTATAGTTGTGAATTTAACAACCAAAAAAAGCAAACATGTAGAAGCTAAGGTCCTGATTCCCAACATTGACAAAATATGTCAATCATTTGTTGGCAATAATTGTCTGTCAGTTGAAAAAATTCTAAGCTTTTGCTTTATATGGTTTTTGTCTTGAGATATACTTGTTTAGTCATGAAAACATCACAATTGTTTTCACAAACTAACTTAATAATGATTTCCCTCTCTTTTCTTAATTTTTTCTTCTTTTTATACCTTTTCCACCATGTTTAGATTTTTCTCTGGCTGCTTGATTTCTAGAGATTCTGGCTCTAGAGATTATGCATAAAGCCTGCTAACTTCTTTCAGTTCTCTTAATCATTAGCAGTTCTTTTGTCAGCAGCGACACAATAGTCCATAGTCACTGCCAACCAAATAACACAGAGAAACAATTACACTTCTACATTAGAGATATATAATAAACAAACAAAAATAAAGCTTATACAATTGGATAGAGGTAGAGGGTAAGAGAAACAGGGATTTTGAAAGTCCATGAAACTTTTCTTAGGCAATCAAAAAGACCAATACCACTACTATTTTGCTTGTTTTGCCTCATCTACCTATGTTCTTTGATTCTAGATTTTTTTTCACATCCCATCAGTTATCCCTGGTCTAAATAATTCTATGTTGCAGCTTATTTGAGAACTTATTCTGTTCAGTGATAGTATAAAATAGCTAAAATTTTCCATTGCTCAATGAGAAATGTTTCTAAAGTCATTGAGGATTAAACATTGAAATTGCAGATGGACAGGAACCATGTGAAAAGACACTTTTGTTTTTAGATATTCAGAAGTTTAAAAAGATCAGCATTGAACTTAAAGTTACCACCAAATGTCTCTTTTTAAATTACGATCTCACAATTTGATATTGTCTTTTCTTGGTAGATTTTAGTGTCGACACACCATGTGATCTGTCCAGACTTTTTACCTGCTGTTGGCTCTTCCTAGCTGTCAGCTGGTGTGTGCTCAAGAGATGCAAACTGACATTTCGTATGAATCTAAGCAGATTATTTTAAGGCAGGAAAATTTGCTGGGAGAAAATACAGTGCGGATGACTGCTGGTCTTCCTTATGGTGAATAGTGTATGGACTTTGAAACTGTCTCCAATTACACTATTGGTTTTTGCTGGTTTGGGAACTCACGGTCTAGGAGATTAAAAAAAATAAGAGATAAGGATCAAAATTAAATAATCAGAACAGGTGTTTGTCTGCAAATGTATGCATGCATTGACACATAGCTACGTGAATGTGCAGTGTGTGCCAGCTTGGTAATTGTGGGTAGAATTCGAGCATTAGGTTGAGAACACAAGCGGCAATGTTTATCTTTTTTTGTCATTAAAAGAAAGCATTCAGGATTGTGATTTTATATGCGAGCAGTGATAATCCAGAAATAAGCACTGAGAAATGAATTGATAAATGTGATTTTAATCACTGATAAATGTGATTTCCCACTCCCTTCTGCCCTTCAAACCCAAACCTTTACAAAATCTCTCATATACTTTTTAGTCTTCCTTTGTGGAATATACCACATAGAATTTAACCTCATCTAGATGGGCAGAGTCGTTATTAGAAAACTGTTATTTTTCAGTTCAAGAATACAGAATACAAGAATACATGAGGTTACTGAGCAATGTGGAGAAGTGGGCCCTGAATTAAGTGCCCCGCAGGCTTTAGTTATTTTTTTCTTATCTGCCATTCATACTGTTTTCTATTTCTGTCTTATGACACTCCTATATTTGAATTCCTGCTTTATTAACTATTCTTGACATTTATTGTTTGAATCGACAAATCATAGATGGTTATTGAAGCTGGGCAATGTTTACACCATGCTTATTCTAGTCTCCCTGCTCGGGATGTTAGTATTTTCCCAGGATAGATTGGTTAGGACACGGAGCAATTAAACTTCAGGTGAAGGCTTGTGGCAAATGGCACTTCCCAAAGACGGCTGCCCACAGTCAGCCATGCCACATCCGCTCTCCACTGTGACCTCGACTCCCATTGAGAGATGGGGTTTGCATTCTATCCCTTTGTATCTGGGGTGGTTTATGATGAGAATGGCAGAAGGGGCACTACGTGTTTCCTAAGACAGGAAAAGGCAACGAAGCTCTTGCCTCGTCACTCACTTTTGGAGTTCTGTGTGTGTCCTTTCTGAATTCCTGAACCACAGAATCCAGAGTCGTTTTTTATGTAGCGATGATAAATGTAACCAAGCCCCAGGGATTCTTCTGTAAGTGGGGACCAACAGCTTGAAGTGCTCAGTCCTTGCAAAACGCTATATGAGGTGGTGGTTAAGATACTGAACTCTGGAGCTAGACAGGTCTGAATACTAATCCATCAGCCGTTAAACCCTAGGCAAGTTTTTAACCTCTTTGAGCTTCAATTTCATTTTCTATGAAACGGGGACAATATTAGTATCCCATCATGGGGTTTTATGGGGATGAAGTATTTGATATAAAGCATTTAGCAAAGTGAATAGCACAGAAGAAATACTTTGTGTGAAATAAGTTTGAGTTCTCAAAGACTCTTATTAGTGCCTTTCTGATGCACAGCTGTGTTCCAGATAATTGAGTTTTCCAGATGAATTAAGTTCTGTGATATCACTATTAAGATTTGGCAATGTTATTTTCACGACTCAAAACTTAGAAAATAGCAGCTTATACACTCGGAGGCAGAGGTTGCTAGATTTTAAGCTTGAGGAGGCAGGGACCACATCTCTCTTTTTAAATCACTATATCGTCAAAGCAAGCACTATTGAACCCATAGAAAATGCTCAGTAAATACTATTTGTATAAAATAATATAAAATCCTGCTTGTGTGGCCTTTGAATTACACAGGAGATGGAATCACCTCATCATCTGTTCATTTCAGAATTATCAAAGATAAAGAGAAATTTTCTGAAAAGATATTCACCCAGAGGCCTAACATTTTAATGTCTATTACAACTATTTTCAGGTGACTTAATGTATTTAGGGTCACATGAGCACACAAAATATTAAGATAACCTACTTTTCATATTTGTAGATCCAAAATATTTCCTCCATATTGTTGGAATATTATGACAGACATTAAACAATTTGTTCACTAATTAGCTCCATGCATTCTTGCACAAATGGTTACAGTTTTGGTTTTTGTGATTCAGAGGCCAAATTGATAATGTTAAAAAAGAACTGTGATTTCAATTAATTAAAACCTTAAACTTGCTTCATAATTGCAATCACCCTAGGCAATGGCTCAATTTTCTCATCACACCATATAGAACCTTAATTAGAGTGAAAATTATGAACTATGGCAAGAGATTTTGCTATATTTCAGCAACCCAGTTTTAATGGAAACACTAGATTCTGATTTTGATTAGATGAAACAAGATAGACACTTCTCTCTGGGAGTTGGATAATCTTGAAAGCTTTAGCATTTTATTACATAGCGATTACAAAAGAAAATTTTGCTTTCCAAAATTCAAAGTTATTGTATTATCCACATAAGTTAAGTCAGGTTATGTTATGGTGACAAACAATACAAATTTCATTGTCACTCCAAGTTCACTTTAGGGTCAGGTGACTTGCCATGTGGTGGCCCAATCCTCCAGGCTCTTTGAGCTTGAGGCACCTGCATCTCACTGTCTGTGTTTGCAATCAGTGTGGCTGGGAAGCAAGTGCAGAGATTTCACCCTGACTTTGGATGTTTCTGCTCAGAAGTGATACATGTCACTTCTACTTCACACTTCATTGACCCAAACAAGTCAAATGGCCATGTTCAATTGCACCAGGCAGGAAAGAGTCTTACTCCTATATGTCCAGGGATGGAAAGAAAAGGGGAAACATCAGTGAGCCCTAGTAATGTTCCAGAAAGTAACATAGTAGTTGTAAGAATCTGGTTCAACATCTTTTTCTTAGGGAAAATCTTTTTTTTTCTCCAGCTGATGAACATTGCATTGAGTATAAATGGAATCTTGCTTCTCTAATGTAATCAGTACAACTTAAAGTACAATAAAGTACAGTACAATTTGCTGCAGAATGGATTTGGTAGGAGGTGGTTCTGTCTTGGATTCCCTCCAAGGGTATGGGAATACTTAGTGCTGAAACTTCCAGAGGGACTTGGTTACAGCAGAGCTCTGCTGAGAATGCAGTTCTGAGGCATGGATCTAGAAGATGATTCCATAGGGAGGCTCTCATTTAATTATCTCCCTCTGGTGTAGGGCCCTGAGATAAGACACACAGTTTGAAAAGTAATCATTGGCAACTACTGTGGAATATTATTACATTTCAGATAGTTACGTGGGCTTAAATACCCACCTTTCTTTTCCTAAGAACCAGTGTGTAATCATTTCTATCCTCATTGCCCTTTTCTCAATTAAATTTTATATATATATAGTGAAGGTCTGATAAGATCCAGTTGGCAAAATGTGTTATCTTTTTTCCTCTAAACCAACGAAGATATATATGTATTAGGCACTTTTTAAAGAATGGATATGATTTCTTGTCATGATTCTCTGCTACCTCATATGAGTTTTTGGTCTGTGCAAGGAAAGTACCAATAATTTGAAGCTTTTGACACTTTCTATAGTGGCCTTCTGCCAATCAGTGCTAAGCAAGCCTTTGAGAAGAAGACTTTGGCTCAATGTGTCGGTGGTACACTCTTGGACCAACCTTTACATTGAGACGAATTATGGTGAAATCTGGGTAAAGAGGTATCAAACATTGATTGCTCTTTGTGTTTCTTCCATAACGCAAAATAATCCCTAATGTAACTGACACATGAACTTTCCTGGTACACTGTTTTTGTCATATTAACCCAAGATTTGACTGGTGAACATATAGGGGGCTGGGGTGGGGTTGGCATTGTGCTGAAAGTCTATGAAAGTGCTTATGTAATGTGCCTTTACAGTAAGTGCCAAGTAGTTTCAGAAACAATCTAAGTCAGGGAAAATACTTGAGTTTTGGTGTTTGTCCTCATTTCTATTGTTTTATTATCACATATGCAATTTTTATTCTTAACTGTATTTTGATAGTTTGTCGCCTTTTCAGTAAAGAGTGGATAGTGCATTAAAGGGGATTGTCCTGCAATAGAACTAAGAACAATATCCTTTATCAGGTGACCTTACAGAGTATCGGTGTCAATATTTGAAAAAGGTGCATCAGGACTGTGGCACGAGAGCATTAGGACACGCACTGTTTACCAGAGTGATGGCTCCTTCTAGAAAAGGGAAATAAAAAGAAGTCATGTTCTGAGAAAAGAGGCTAATCTTTGCAATTATCGAGAAAGGTTTAATCAGATTTTTCCTTCTATGTTATTGTCTCTCTTGATTTTTTCCCAATATATTTTTCTCAATGTATTGTCACATACAATGTCATACATGTTGTTACATTTATTCCTTCATTCATTTAACAATCATGTATTGATTATATATTATGTGACAGGAAAAAGCTAAGTATTAAGAATAATGAAATATAATCTTAAACAATTCACTGTCACCTAGGGGGAGATAAATAAATTAAAAATTAGAGAAAAGAAACAAAGTATAATGGGACCACAATGAAGGACACAGATAAGTATCTAGGAGGATGGGGAGATAGGGGAAAGATCATCACAGCATTCTGAGTATTGAAAGATAGGGATAAATAGATCAAAGGAGAAAGACTGTCCCAGGCAGAGGGAAGCGTCCAGAGACTTTAATCAGCGTAAGGTTTCAGGGAGTGACAAGTGACCTGTGAAGATGAAGTGTCAGGTGCAGGAGGGATTGTGGCAGAAAGGAAGGCTGATCAAAATCTGGAAGCCAACTTCCTAACTCAGGACATCAGTGCCATATCAAGGAGTCTGGACTTCATCTTGTATGTAATGGGGAATACTGAAAAGCTGAAAAAAGAGAAGGCTGTGATCTGATTTCCATGTTAGAAAGATGATTCTAAATCAAGCACAGTTTTCACTGGAGGCTGTCTTTTTTCAGGCCCAGGAGATGACTGGAGTGGCAGGGAATGGCAAGAAGAGGAAAGGTAAGGGATATTTACACTGTAAAATTAAGAGAACTTAAGTGATTGGATGCAGAGGGTTAAGGAGAAGAAAGAATCAGTAATGATTTCCATATTTCTGGCTTACATTACTGCATTCAACAAGATAACGATTATAAGGGAAAAAACACATTTGAGGGAAATGTGTATCTGAGATGCCTAAAAATTGAAAAGGGTATATCCATTAATTCATTGGTTAGCATTAATTAAAAATTTCAAATGTGCCAAATATTGTTGTAAATTGTTTGTTTTAGCTGATTTAATCTTCACGACCACCCTAACAGCTATTGCTAGTTAATTCAATCAAATCTAGTCAATTCCATCAAACAGATGCTATCAGTTGTAAGACACAACCTGATATCAAAGATTTTAAGACTGTCCTTCCTAGAATTGATAAAACACGGTATTATCCCAATTTTTACCAATAAATTGAGGCGGAAAGATTAAGTCATTTATGCAAAGTCACGCTGTTAGTTAATAGAGGAGCTGGGATTCAAATCTAAGCAGTCTGGCTCCAGAAATAGTTCATTTAATCACTGCTGCTATGTCACCTCTTGGTACCTATGGATCTCAGGAAAAAGCAATTTGGGGGAGATCTCAATAAGAGTCATCAATAAGAAACTTATAAGGCAAAGGTAGAGATGGGGTGCTACATGATTAATAAATTTGTAATAAAGTCATTGAAATTGAAATTGAAATAACATTGATATTTAAAACAGATGCTTCTTTTGGTACATTAACACTTCTCAAACCATCAGAGTACACTTATTTTAGGCAAATTTTCTACAAGAGAAACTGAAGATGCAATATCAATTGTGATAGATCGGAATTGCCCAAATTAAAATAGAAACTTTTCAGAGAAGAGGCAGTGGCTCAGTAGATCCATTAGCTTCTAACTTCTCTGAGCATGTTGCCATTTCCTCGCTCATTTTGTGAAACAATAGCCAAGAGGTGGAGCAGGATGGAAATCTCCTTGAGCACACTGCTATGCAAGTATGCAAAATCAAAGCTGTAGGTCTGCACATTAAGTTAATGATATCTGTAATCCTGGGGATTAATGCCTTACCTGTGGGCAGGTGTGTATTGGCCACCTGCCTTTATTTATTAGTGAGATAATGTCATTCAGCACAACGAGTCACAACTTTTTGGATATAATTCTTCTAACTTAATAGTAACAAATTTGTTTTTCAGGCACAGTTTTTTCCTTCCTTTCTCCCACCCACCTTCTCTCCTCCATTTCCTTCCTGGATTATCATTTCCCAGTGGGGGAGGCAGAAGGGTGAATGGATAGGTTGTTAAGACAGGAACCCAGTTGCAGAGTTGTGAGGGAAATCCAAAGGAATACTTGGAGCTCAGTCTTCAGTTTGGTTTAAACTTTAATCAGGCCAAGGGGATAAGGAGAGAACAGGTCCGAGGAGGAGGGGGATATGAAGGCAGGGGCTCCGTGGCCTTAGCAGGGTCAGGCGCAGAACATAGGTATAAGCTGCCTTTGAAAAGAAGACGGAGGAACAGTTTGGGGAAGCGGCTGCTTCGGTAGCCAGCCTTCCAGATGGGGTCAGTATGAACAGCTTATGAGCAGCTGCGGCTTAGCCCACACAATTGCACATGTGTGTCAGTGCCTTTTGTCCAACTTGTTGATAGTGTAATGACAATAAACAGAGCAAATGAGAAACCACTTGAACAAGGCATGGGTTTTCAAAAAAAGAAAGCCATGTTTTGGGGAACGATTCTAAACTTCTTTCAATTTGCTTCGTTTTGGCTCTTGAACAAACCAACAATTTCTTTAATTTGCTCTGCTTATTTAATCCTGCTCTAGTTAAATCATCCTCAACAATTTTTTTTAACTAAAAATTTTCTTATTTGTTTTACTTAGGATATTTGGATAGGAAAGAGTTCTATCTCTTGAGCTACCATTGACATAAAACAACTGTCTCTATATTTTTACTTTTTATTTCTTTTCTACCATGACCTTTTCTATCAGTCCAACAACCCACATTAAGTAATAGAATTAAGTAGGTGATAAACTGCCTAATGTAAATCTTTTGAAAAGGAGGTGGCTTATAAATACATTCCAAGATAAATACAAAATGGTACAAGCACCAAAGTTATCTTTTGAGGATGAAAACAATTTTTTTTTTCATTAGAGAAGAGTTTGGCAGAGACAAGACCAGAGACACAGAGGGAAAACATAATTTTCTGAAATGTAAAAGTGGGTGATATAGACTTTTCGGTGGGTGCCTCAATGGGTGGAATCCAGGCAGAGCTTAGGGCGTCAACTTCTCAGAGAGTATATAAAACTACATTCTGCAGTTGCAAAAGAGGACTGGGAAAGATGAGGACATCTACCTTTATCTCGTTTAATGACAAGTCCAGAGGCAAACTAGTCTGTTACATGGCAGCTAACGTCATCTGGGACCAGGCTCTCTGCTCTCATCCTCAGACTTACGAAATAGTTAATGGAGCTCCAGCAATCATATCCATGACTCAGGTAGAAAAACAGAGGAGAAAGGGAATGAACAGAGGGGATCAGCTTGTTGAGACAGTCTAAAGAATCTTTCCTGAAGTTATCCTTAATAATATGCCTATCGGCAAAGGGCCTAAGAAGAAAAATAATTTTCTGAACTGGGTACCTACCTCCCACTCCCCATAGTCCTGCTAATAAGGAAATAAGGGAAGATGATTATTGGGTAGGCGCTAGTAGTTTTTGACATAGTGGAGTTTGAGGGAAAGCAATAGATTAATAGTACTGAAGGCAAACTGTGCTTATTTTGTTATTTTAGCTAGGGTCAAGTGTTGCAGAAGCTGAATGCAAATCTTGCCTTTTTGTTAATACAGTTTAGCTTGGGACACTACATAATCAACACTGTAAAATTTTACTATGTCCCGGTATGACTGAGTTATTGGGGCCAACAATTCCAGAGAATTCAGAAATCACTGATTACATAATTCTATAGGGCTATCCTTCCTTCAAGAAGGTTATGATAATAATAATAATAATTGTTATTATTATTATTTTGAATGAAGTCTGAGACCAAGGAGTCAAATGTGGAACTGGCTCATTTTGTTTAAACTTATCTTTCAGAGGGCTCATTAAGTAGCTATATCTGCCTCCCTGGATGCCACATGATAAAAACAAAATGGCCCCAGGGGTTCCAGGATAGAATTCTGTGGTCACTGGAACTTTTATAATTGATGTCAGTGGAGTAATAAACAACTTTGTGCAGTTGCCTGTGGTATTTAACTCTAAGGACATGCAAACCTCTGATATCTTGCGATCCTCTGTCAACCAGTAACCACCTATCTCTTCTCACAAAACTCTCAAGTATACACTAATGGAATCTAAGTAGCAAGTTCATGCCTTAAAAAAAAAAAAACTTAAAAACTTTCCTTAACTTTAACAAAATTTAATAACTACATGAAATGAAGGTAAGTAGAAGTTGTTTGGTGGTAATGTACTTCTATCATATTTGAAATGTCTATTTTGTCTTATAACTGGAGTAACCTGATAGGAACAAAAAATAGGGTTTCATGATGGCAATTACTTTACATGGCATTAGTAATCTAGACTATATCTCAAAGGATTTGGCTGCATTGTGGGTCACCAGCTGACTCCAGAGAGCCTCTCTGCTTGGATTCCCTCCACAGGGCATGAAACAAGGCACAAAATTGACTGTTCTTTTCTTTTTCTAGAGAACTTTATACATAGCTACACTCCCTGTGTGAAAAAATATAAAAGATTCTGTTTTTAAATCTGAACCAACTGAATCAATCCAGAAAAAAAATGTGGAAGGAATAAATTCAAGTGTGTGAAAGCATGAGGAGGCAAAAGGAAATAATTCTATTATATTTATTTTTCAACAAGGGCTTACATCTGTTTCTAATTTACACAGATTATTGACACATCTGGTTGTTTGGCTTTAGAAATTGTAAGTTGCTGTGGTGGCATTTATTTTTTGAATCAACTCTTCAGACCACCCTGGAATTCAAGCAACTAGTTTGGAGAGGTTGTGATACTTAAATAAAGTTACCTTCTGGCATTTCAAAACCAGTGCAAATGGAATCCTGTCATCTTGTGTTTTGTAAACTGTGGTTTTGCATTTTTGACACCTGCTAGAAAAATAAGACCAAAGCCAAAGGCCTAATGGCCTGACAGTGACAAATTATTATAGCCAGATAAAGCTATCAAGGGGACACTGGAGATGGGTGTAGGGTTAGCCATTCACATTATCCAGAGGGTACGTTAGATTTCAGCAGAAACTAAATAGGAAAGGAATGGATGACAGAGGAAAATGCTGTTTTAACATGGCCTGATGGGAATACGCATTCTAACAAAGAAAATGGGATTGTTAAGAAGTCACACTGATTAATACTTTACCTCTTGGACTGATTCCCTTTGTAATCAGGAGTTAACTTTTCTCCCTATGTGGTCTGATTGTAATAATTTATTCCAAGGGTATGAATAATGGAAATCATGGAGTAGACTTTTAAGACTTTAAAAAACAAAAGCATGATGAAACACTTATTTCATGGCAACTACTTCTTAAATATTTTAAATTTTATTAAAGAAACAGAAGACCATACATCAAAATTCTAATACAAATTGGCAAAAACAAAATAAAACCTTCTTATAATTCTTTAGTCTAAAGGCACGATAGAAAGAATTAAGCACACAACACGGTTTGATTAGTTTTGTTAAACAGACTCTTTGGAGTTCTCAGAGTAGTTTTAGTTCTTTGTTTTGCTATCATAGCAAATGTTAAAATTTTCTCGTATTGGAGGTAAAGTTTTACTAGATGGGGTGAGGTTGCATAGCAGATTGACATTTTAAAAAATGACATCTGGCTTTAGAATTCTTTAGTGACGATTATTGCATTCCATTTTGAAAGGAAATGATCATATTTATAGAACATCTGACATATCCTAAAAACAAACTTATATGTTGTGCTGACATTCCTGTGTCTTTAGATATTATTTTATTAAATTTTCACAAAGCAAAACACCACATGTATATGAATGCCTGAGATAAATGATAAAATGTTCCCAAGTAGCAACCTAAATCAGAATTAGAGGCCAAATTCAGAAGACCTCACTTTGCCTAAAATAACTATGTAATTAGCAATGTTCTTACCTCCATTTCAGTACAGTCTTCTATTTTAGGAGGCTAATAGGTGTCCATTGGGACCAATTAATGGACTCTTGGGAATGATTTCATTGCAACTCAATAGGGTGGTATCACAGCATTTTAGAGCACTGACTCAAATAATTTTACAAATGATAGAACTTATAGCATCACCTACATTTTCAAGCCTTAGATCTCATGAATGTGTGAGTCACAGAGCTAATTTGGAATATTTCTGGTTAATCCTTAGTGTCTAACTCTTAAATAATGGTCTTTTAATAGAAGCTTTGATGATGGGACATGGGAGTGACTATGAAAACTGAGTTTCACAAATAACACAAGCATTTCAGTGAATGAAGCTGTATCTTTCTTCTCACCAGAGTTGAAGTCACAGCCTGCTGCTGGAAATAAGATTATGGTGACTTGAGTTTTGATCCATTCTTCCTTTTCCCTTGTTCACAGCAAGTGGCACAGGCTATTTGTTCAAAGTAAGGGGTGAGGGGTACGATTTTTGCTAAGTTTCCAGTGTCTTTAGTGACCGAACTTTGGAAATACTCATGGACACTGACAACTAATTAGTGAACTAGTAGAACTGCCTCTTCAAGGACTTTGGAAGGGATTCTCATCAAGTGTAGAGGTGTTTCTCTTCCAGGTGGATCATTTGCTGGACCTGAAGTGCCCAGAAGACAACCATTTTTTATTGTACACCCAAGAGAATCCATTTCTCTTTTGCTAAACCTTTTCTTGGTCTATTCCAGACCTCTACTGGAGCATTACATCAATGGATAGGAAGGAGCAGGACTGGGAGAGAATTGGATGTGAAAAATCCCAGTTCAGAGAAAAGAGCAAAGCAAGAGGGAAGAAGCAGGGAAGTAAAGACACAGAACTAAGTTTGATTCTCATTCTGTGAGGTTTAATTTCTCCAGTGTGCTGCATAT
The DNA here is from genome assembly GCA_030015415.1 of Cynopterus sphinx. Classification (NCBI taxonomy): domain Eukaryota; kingdom Metazoa; phylum Chordata; class Mammalia; order Chiroptera; family Pteropodidae; genus Cynopterus; species Cynopterus sphinx. The sequence continues at coordinate 18,646,859 of CM057381.1, forward strand.
CTGGACCTCTCTCTTCCTCCTCTTTTGCTTCTGACTGGAAATAGAGAGTTGAAGAAATATGTCTCCAGGCAAATACCATTGCATGCTAAAGACCAGGTAGTCCCAGAATGCTGGAGGTGGAAGGTAACATTAGAACTCACTGGCCAAACTTCCTTATTATATAGATAAGAAATCAAGGCCCAGAAAGTGAAGGAATAAGTGGAAACCTCTAAGCATGACCCAGAGAGAGAAAAAATTATTAAAAAAAAAAAAAAGACTTTTTTCCCCTTACTTACGCTTATTATCTTATTGTCTGTCTCCCCTCACTGGAATGTAAGCTACGTGAGGGAAGAATTTTTTCTTTTGCTTTTGATTTTTTTTTGTAATTGAGATATAATTGGCAAATGTCTTTGATTTTCCAGTCTTAAGTAGGAAGAAGCAATTATTAAAAATATTCAGAACATTTAAAAAGCTGTTTCTTAGTATTTATTAGGTGTGCAGGGTATAGCTATGTTCCATACTGAATTTGATGCAGGGGGGAAGAGAAAAGCATGGGCCCAACACAGGCCCATTTGACCGTATAAAGCAGGCATTGGGTGGAGTGATGAGCAAGGGAGGACGCGGATGGCCACGTTATGTAGGTGAGAGTTCGCCAGTCACAGAAAGGAAAGAAGCTTTCCTCCCTGGCCTTCTAGGTCTAACAGGTTCAATGGAATTCGTACAGGAATCATGTCAAGCCTTTTTCCATGATGAGAGTTTGACCTATCACATACCACATACCGAAGGGAAGAGAGACCCTCTGGGTTTTTTGGTTTGTGGAGGTGGAAGAATTTCCTCCCTGGAGCCATTCTAAGGCAGCTTATTGCTCAGCAGGGTTTGGAATCTTGAGGTGTTTGCTAATCATTACTTGAGTCATCAGAAAAAGCTCTTCTTATTGTTCTCTTTCCCTTCTTCCTTTTCTGTTTTCTCTTATCGCATGGTGGCTCAAGGCTTTCTAGAACTGCTGCTCTGTTTTCAGAAGCTGTTGTCCAGGGTCTTTCTCAATGTTTTCTTTCTTTTCCATTTTTACTGATTGGATCACATTCAGCCTTGCTCTCTCACCAACCAAAATTCCTATTCTTTTGACTCATTCGTTTCCTTTACCAGGAAATCTCAAAATGAACCACTATATTATAAAGTCTGATCTTTATATGCTTTTCTGTTTTCTTTTCATCCAACCTTCAGGTTGCTTTCAACTATGTTTTAGATTTACAATGCTTGTTTAAATCTATTTCCAATAAATGATGCTATTTTATTTGTTAATTGTTAATTAGTAAGATCTTTTATTCCATATTGTAACTTTAACCTTTTAAGCATTATCCTTTTACTTTTCTAATTGAGGACTCAGTATTTTAGAGTTTTCTAGAAACCTGTAATTCTTTTTGTTATAAACTTGTTATATAAACGCATACAAACATTTCTTAGAATTTTTTTCCCATTTAAAGTGTTTTTGGAGCATCGTATTTTACTTGGTAATGGTAACTTTGATATTGTTATAGGAAATCGTTAATGTCCAAATTTTGGCCTTCAGTTTTTCTGTTGAGAGAGTATAGATTCTATATCTAAGAGTCACTCCAGGTCAACCTATCCTTTGAGATTTGGCTCAAATCTTTTGTTCCATGTTCAATTATAGACTCAGTCCTTGTGAATGTCTTAGGGAAGAGAGGGGACAGGGAAGCTCCATTTCTCCTGGCCTCTTCTGGTCCGGGTGACTGCTTTTGCTCATTAACTCAGTTCATGGCTCTGTATGCACCCCAAACAGGGTGCTGCCTGGATTCTTCTTCTCCACATTCCAAGGCTGAGTGTATAGCAGATGTTCACTGAAATGTAGGGCATAGAGGTGTTTAATTAGAAGAAATTTGAATTATAGCATCATGAGAATTAAATATGTATTATTGTAGTTCTCAAACATCTGTGGTCCTTGGGAACTTCATACTCTGCCTTTTTCAGCAAGCTGACTGGTTTGTAATCTTCCTCTCTTTACTCTCCATCTTCCCTCTGGTCTCAACTCCATCCCTTTAAGTCTTGTTATTTCTTATATTGAGAATTTGGTTATCATGTTAGCTCCTACTTTTAACCAGGGCATCTCTTCAGAATATCAGTTTATATCTAACTTTTCATCTCTGTATATTCTCAGGCAAGACATGTTTTTTCCTTTGAAGAACTGTGGCACCTATTGTCAGCCCTCCATGGCATCACATTCTTCACCCCTCCTTCCAAACACATGAATTTAAACCAGAGGAAGCTATAAACTTTTTGGTGTTCTCATTATTAAATTAAATTAAATTAAATTAAAATTTTTTTAAAATCTTAACAATTAATTACAGTTGACATACAACATTATATTGGTTACAGGCATACAACACAGCAGTTAAACATTTATATAATTTATAGTGATCACCCCAATAAATGCAGATCTCATCTGACACCATGCATAGTTATAATAATACTGACTATATTCTCCATGCTATACTCTATCTACATCCCCATGACTCTTTTGTAATTACCAATTTGTATCTCTTAATTCCCTCCCTCCTTCTCCACCTTCCCTCACTCAGCAATCATCAAAATGCTGTCTGTGTCTATAAGTTTGTTTCTGTTCTGTTCATTTATTTTGTTCTTCAGATTTTACATGTAAGTGAAATCATATGGCATTTGTCGTTCTTTGTCTGACTTATTCCACTCAGTACAATACCTTCTAGATTCATCCATGTTGTTACAGATAGTAAGATTTCATTCTTTCTTATGGCTGAGTAATATTCTATTGTCTATATGTACCACCTCTTCTTTATCCATTTATCTATTGCTGGACACCCAGGTTGCCTCCATATCTTGGCTATTGTAAATAATGCTGCAATAAATATATGGATGCGCATGTCCCTTTGAAGAAGTGTTTTGGATTTCTTCAGATAAATAATACCCAGAAGTAGGATTACTGGGTCCATCTTTGTCTCTTGTTATATAGCCTTTGTTATAAAGTCTATTTTGTCTAGCACAAGTATTGCTACTTCAGTTTTTGTTTGTTTCCATTTTCATGAAATACTTTTTCCACCCCTCTACATTCAAGCTGTGCCTATCTTTTGAGCTGAAGTGAGTTTCTTATAGGAAGCATATGTAAGGGTCTTCTTGTTTTCTTATCTATTCAACCACCCTATTTCTTTTGATTGGAGCATTTAATCCATTTGCATTTAAAGTAATTGCTGATAGATATGTAGATAGATTTTATTATCTACAATTTTTATCTTTTTTTCCCTTATCCTTAAAGAAGTTCCTTAAACATTTTTTATAATACTGGTGTGGTGGTGATAAACTCTTTTAGTTTTTTCTTGTCTGGGAAGCTCTTCATCTGTCCTTCAATTCTAAATTCTAGCTTTCCTGGGTAGAATAATTTTGATTGTAGTCCTTACTTTTCATTACCAAATATTTTATGCCAAACCCTTCAGGCCTGCAAAATTTCTATTGAGAAATCAGCTGACAGTCTTATGGGAGCTCCCTTATAGGAAACTAACTGCTTTTCTCTTGCTACTTTAAAAATTCTCTTTTTCTTTAACCTTTGGCATTTTAATTATGACATGTCTTGGTGTGGGCCTTTTTGGGTTAATCTGTTTGGGACTCGCTGCACTTCCTGGGTTTATAAGCTTCACCAGGGAAGGTGAAGGGAAGGTTGGGGAAATTTTGCATCATTATTTCTTCAAATAGATTCTCAATTCCTTCCTTTCTCTCTTCTCCTTCTGGTAAGCCCTATGCCGCAAATATTGGTACACTTGATGTTGGCCCAGGGACCCCTAAACTATCCTCAATTTTTTTCTGGTTGTTGTTTTGATTGGTGTTTTCTGCTGCTTTATCTTCCAAATTGCTGATCTGATGCTCTGCTTCATCTAATCTTGTGTTGATCCTCCTCATATATTATTTTAGTTATTGTATTTGTCATTTTTGACTATTTTTTTTCCTGTTTTATATCTCTACTTTTATGTTTTTTATCTCTTTATTGAAATTCTCCGTGAGTCAATGAGCATCCTTATTACCAGTGTTTTGAACTCTGCATTTGGTAGACTGCTTGTTTCCATTTTGTTTATTCTTTTTCTGGAGCTTTGTCCTATTCTTTCATTTGTGACATGTTTCACTATATCCCCATTTTGGCTGCCTCCCTGTGTTTGTTTCCATGTGTTAAGTAGAGCTGCTATGTCTTCCGATCTTAGCAAAGTAGCCTTAAGTAGTAGATGTCCTGTGGGGCCCAGTGACTCAGTCTCCCTGGTCACCTGAGCCAGGTTCTCCATGTGTGTCTCTTGTGGGGGTCGTGCATGCCCTCCTGTTGTAGTTGAGTCTTGGTTGCTGTTGGCACGTCAATGAGAGAGATTGACCCTCAGGTTGATTGATTGTGAGAACTGGTCATGACTATGGCAGCTGTTACATAGGGGCTGACCCTAAAAAGTAAAATTTTCTTTAGCAGGGCTCTGATGCCTGTCTAGTTGCCCTTTAGGTTATTGTGGAAATGGTAGGGTGGTGTAAAAAGCTGACCACCAGGTGTGTTGGTTCTGGGGCCTCCTGTAAAGGCCTGTGTTATAGGTCAATGTCAGCCACTGCCTGGGGCCATTTGTTGTGCTGGGCTTGGAGGTGCCTGGGAGATTCTAAGCTGTGAACTGAGGCTTGTTGCTGCTGGAGCTGGGTTTGGGACTGCTTAGCAAGAGGTATGGGGCAGCTTCCCCTACTTTGGCCAGCCCTGCCCTCAAAGATTAGAAACCATGAATGATACCAAATATTACCCACTTCTCATGAACTTTGACACTGGGTCTGAAGCTTAAACAGGTCTTGAGTTTGTTTTGTTGATTTTTATGGCTCATCCTTGTGTACCGCCTGTTTCGATTTGGAGAGTTAGGGTCTGGGTGGATGTTGGACCAGGTGGGCTTCTCCTCTGCTGGTTTTTTTTGTGTTTGTGTGCTAACACTTCTATCGCATGCACTGTTTTTTACTGAAACAGCAAAACTCTCCAGGTCTATTGTATTATTTTAGGAGATGTATAAAGTAACATCTGTTTATGACATCTCATAGTTCTGGGTTTGTACCTTGAGCAGGTATTTGTATTCACTTTTCTGTTTTTTTTCTCCACCACCCTCCATATCTATTTGATTTTGTTTTCCACGTAAAGTGCACAAGCATGTTCATGTTCACACACACTCTCACACTCAACCAAAGGGGAAAGGACGTGTCAGGGTAAATAAAATAATAGAAAGACAAGTCTCCAGGAATCTATAACAGAACAGTCAAAACAATCACCAAATAAGAGCTACATTTTTTTTTTCCCTGCACTGAATCACTCGTGGTTTCTACTCTCCAGAAGCACACAGTGTCATGGGAAGATCCGATGAATGCACAGGAAACATCACACTGTGGAAAGAAGAGGAGATGTGGAAAAGCTGAATTCAAATCCCTGTTCTATCACTAGTAGTTGTGTAAACTTGAATAAGTCTCTTAAATTTTCAAAGTCTCATTTCTGATTTCTTCTGACTGAAACATTTTTTTCATTAAAAGCCTCATAGTCCAGCAGTAAGAAAAACAGAGAAGGATGAGACACAATTACATCTCTCTGTTTTCAAAGGCTATCTATCAGACACTAGGGAGGCAAGGCAAGCACACCAGCTTGTGTAAGAACATTGGTGTCCTGTGTGACAGATGACCTTTCCTGGTGCTCCTATGGGATCAAATAAAGAAATGAGATAGTGGTAGAGGAGAGGATATTATTTAACATCAACTGAGCTCAAAAATACACTGTTTATTATTTGTTTTCATCTCTGATCTCAGTTTTAATACTGCAAGTGGGACACAAAATCAGCAAGAGAAAGTTCTGGGACAGGTGGCGTGGCTGCTTGGGCAGCGAGCCAGTGTCTAGTAGCCACACTCATCCCCAAACAAAACATCCTACTATCAGATAGGATATGTTCCCACCTCAGACGGTGTCTTCCATATGTCTCAAAATATTGACAGCCTTAAGAGATGATATAAAAGAGTAAATAAAAAGTGAGGAAGAGAGAGATTACCCAAGACAAACAAGAAGGATGGAGGCCAGCTGTTCTCCATTCTCCCCAGGGACAAAGAGTTCTGTCCTCTGATCTGTCCCAGCACATTATCTTATTGCACTTAGCACTTTCTACCTTAGATGTGATTATTTATGTACGAGCCCCATCTTCTTTACTGAACTGTTAGTGTGTAGAGCCTAGAGCTTGCCTCCTTCTTCTTCAGATCCCCTCAGTGCAGGCCTCACACTTAATACCAACACAGTGGCTGTGTGTTAAAAGCATAAATAGGCTGTCAATGATAGTGATCAGAGTTTTTGACCAAAAGGTGGGAGAAGAGAGAGTCAAATCACATTAAGTTAAGGAAAATTTTCTGGAGGGTGATTGAATTGAAAGGATTTACTGAGGGAATGTTATCTCTTTCTCTGGAGGTCTTTACAAATAAATAAATAAATAAATAAATAAATAACATTCTAATCAATTTGAAATTATTTAAATACGGTGTTGCATGTGGCCAGCTGAGAAACCTGTCGAGGGCTCCAGATTCATTCCAAAACTCAAAGCTCTTGATCTGTGATGGAAAACATTGGCTTCCATGACTGACTTCTTCATACTCTCTTCTCCCACCTCCTGGTGAACCATGTTAAAATTTGCCTGCGAGTGATAAATTAAGGATAGGATTTATGCATCTGATCTTTTCATGAAAGAATGCTCTGACCTGAAAGATCTGGGCTTGGGATAATTCACCTGAACAAGGTCCAGTTCTTATCTCAGGCTGTGGCAGGCCTGCTATGATGACTATACACTTACGAGGAAATCAAATGGCGGAGGGGCTGGCTCTGTCATCTGGACTGAAAAAAATCGAGGCTAGTAATGATGTAAATGCATTTTTGAAAATGGTTTCTGAAAATCTTCCAAATGGGACCTTGGCATGAAGATTTTCTTAAGGTGTCTAGGATTTCTCTGATTGTCCTTGGATGCTGCCCCACATGCCAGCAACCAAATATGGAGGCCGGGAAATCTTTTCCCATTTCTTGCTCCAAACTTGTGGAACTAAGTAAAAATAAAACCATTTCTGACAAGAGATATGCTTTCTTCCATTTGACAGTAAAGTCATGTTTCTCTACTAGAAAGAAACTTTGCCTCTGAAACTTAATCTTCAAACAGTTTTGAAATGAGATATGCAAGAATAGCTGAAGATAAAATTTTCTATTTTTTTTTTTTTTAAAAATGCCTACAGTACCTGGTATTCCTAGGTAAAATCTTCTATTTTTGATTTCCCATTTCATCTCTGGTCTCCAGAAATTTCTCATTCACTTATACTTCTTAGAATTGCCTTTTGAAAAATGATAGTAAGGATTAAAACAATTGGTGCTTTGCTGAGACCATGTTCTTTGAAAAAGAAAAGAGAATAGGGGTTCAACATTGACTAAAGTGTCCTGAGCACTCATGCTGGGTCACTAGAAGCTGGAGATAGTATTTGTGTCTCACTGCTTACTCTTTAATTTCAGGTCTCCACCAAGGAAAAGCCATTGCTGCCTTTGGAGGTGGGCCTCCAGTTTTCAGTATTGCTCAGGGGCAGCCACATTGGGTCAGGAAGGGATAGGTTACTCAACTAGGTGCATTCTAGGAGTTTTAGTTGTGTAAACCTCTGTACTCTAGTATGGTGTCACTAGCCCCAGGTGGCTATTGAGCACTCAAAATGGGGCTAGTTTGAAATGAGATGCTCTGTGAGTGTAAAATATATACCATGATTTTAAAGCCTTAGTACAAATAAAGAATGTAAAATAGCTCAATGATATGTTTCAAGTTATTTTGAAATGATAATATTTTGGATATGTTGGGTTAAATAAAATGCACTACTAAATTTCACTGTTTCTTTTTACTTTTTAAAATATGGCTACTAGAACATTTAAAAATACATATGTGGCTCAGATTATACGTCTATTGGATGACACTGCTCTAGATACAGCACCAGAAAGGAAGTTGGGTAATTCTCCTCACTAGACTGTCTTCTTCTCTCTATTCTTATAATTACTAAAATTGTCAGTTTTGGCAAGGATGCTGTGTTGCTTTGCACATGCCCTTTCCCCATGTGATTCTTGGTTTTACAATTAGATTATACATATCTTGAATGGCTTCAAGTCACAGAGTCAACAAAACCATGAGCGATAACTTGTGTGAGGTATGGTACTGGGTTGTGGGATCGCAACATTAAATAAAATCTGGCCAGTGCCCTAGGAACCTGCTGTCTAGAGAAAAGACTGGCAAGTACATAGCTGCTAGAACCAAATTTGAGAAGCGTTGTGGTAGAATCTATCCCAGGGGTTGGCCGCATTTCCATCACGAGGAAAGGAATTCAGAGGATGGGGCATTCCTCTGAATCACCTGATTCTGTAATCTCTCCAGCTCCACTCAATCATATGTGTGTGTGTGTGTGTGTGTGTGTGTGTGTGTGTGTGTGTGTGTGTGTGTGTGTATTATTTATATAAGAGTTGTTTTTATCGCACAGGTAAAAGGTAGTCATAAAAAAAAAAGAAAAAAGATTAAAAAAGAAAATACAGGTAAAACAGGAAACACAAACTTCATGGTTGCCACTGTTACCACTTGGATATAATCCTCTCCAGTCATAAGTCTCTCAAGTGTTAGAACTCAAATTCGGATTAGGCATAGCAGAAAAGGGAATTTCTGGCTTCTCAAAGGCTAGATCCGGAGATCCAAGCAATTATCAACTGTCTATCCCACTCTCATCATCTTTCATTTGTGCTTTTATCTGTACTGGCTTTATTCCCAGGCAAACTTTTGCTTATTCTGGAAAGATGGACCCTGGCAATTCAGGCTTATGTGATCCATTGGGCTGGAATTTTAGTAGGGAGTGTGGGAGAGGGGGAGAGAGGAGAGAGGAGAGAGGAGAGAGAGAATAAATCACTAGATCAATCACTGTGTTTGAGAAAGATTAATCTAATTGGCTCACCCAACAAAACCCTGTATTGAGAATAATGAATATTACCTCATAGCCAGAGAGGCAGAAAAAAGGATATGCCTGTCTGTCTACTACCTGCCCACTTACTTACCAACCTACTTATTTATCTGATGTAATAAACTATTTGGGAGGATGATAGAAATAGGAAAGTGCTTTATACTTCTTTACTTAATAATGCAGTTTCATTTTACTGAAAGTGGCAAGACTAAAAGCCAGGTTAATAGGAAAGATATCAATGTGACATTTGACTGTGCTTTTTCCAAGAAATATATTATTATTCCCCTGGGTGAGAGGTGCTTAGTTGACATTTCTGGTAAGGAAATTAGTTACAGCTCTCTCTGGTGGCAAGACTCAACTGGACTTAGAGTCTCCATGTTCACTCTTGCTCATGATATGAGGGTTCATTTGCCCCCACCACTCCCATCTGCAAAAGAAACCTACCTGATGTTTTAGCCAGGGCTGGAGGCGCTGCTTAATTTGGCTGGTTTCAGGGAAGACTTAGGAGCAGAACTTCCTCTTGCTGCTGGAAAAGGAAAGTGTTTCATTTTTCAAGGCAGAGATTGGGGTGCAGGGTGGAGCACAGGACTGATAGATTTAAGGAAATATCCACAATTGAGTGGGGGGATCTTAGAGCCTTTCCGGGTGGAAGAGAGCATTTTCAGGAAACGCTTTTATTGCAAACACCTGTGTCGAGCAGGGCTTTCTATTGTGGTACAAGGAAACAATGACATTAGATATCATTTTGGCTTTGTGCCTCATGCACTTTACTAGAGTTTCACGTCAGACCTGACCTTGCAGTAGCTGCGTACTTACCTGGCAAGGCAGGGTCTCCCTTTATTCTCTTTGGAGAAGTGGGGAGAGCTGATGAGGATGGAAATCAATCCAAGAGGAAGAAAGCTGAGAGATTCATGTGACAGCAAAGGCTAAGAAGGCTCCCTAGGTATAAGAGACCAATAAGAGTGAATTTGTTGATCTGTACCTCTTTTTTGCTGAAGGGATTGGTGAGATACACCTTTGGACCAAAATAGGAGAGGTTCTGACATTTCCATATATAAATATATGCAACCTGGAAATGTCAGACTCTTCCCTTCAGGAACTTGTTCAGCACAGAGCACATCTACAGTTACTTGGGTTTATTTCATGATTTTGTAATAACTGGCCAATTTCTAGTAGAGAGGAGCTGGGGTGGCAAATACTGAAAGTGGAGTTTACTGAACGACAATAGTTTCAAGACTCTACTCTGGTGTGCCACAAACTGTCTGTGTGACACCCAAGACACCTCTCTTGGTCTACTCCAAGGTTCTTCTGGCTCCTGATAAAATAAAGACAACATGTTTAGGCTGCACAAAGGTCAAAAGGACACAAATAAATAACGAATACGCATATTGAGTAAAGAGCAACCTTTGCCTCGAAAATTGATATACCACCTGTTAATCTGATCATGTGGAACATGTTCTTAGACTAACATAGGACATGATAAAACTTGATTTACAGAACCGTGTACTCGGTAAAATAAATAATTGCGAAACACTTTGAATGTATAAAGTATTATATAGATGCTTAATGATCACAGCAATTATTTTACAACTTAATTGTGAGAAAATGAAAGGCATAGAGTGACTTAACGAATTCAAAACTTTATCGGACTGCATGTTATGAGGGAGATAAAAAGGAGAGTTTGTAGCTTACTGTCGCATTCTGTGAAACCTCCAATCGGGCTTCTCAGCATTTCTAAAACAGGAGAGAGAGGTTCCTGAGAGTTACAAAATGATTTTGATTATGCAGATAATTAACTTATTGTGAATGACATTTTACATTCTTTAAGAATAATCTTTTAAAGAAACAACAAATGTTATGGGGCCAGCATGGCACTAGAGATGGCAGAGCTGATGAAGCATCCACATAGAGAAGCCTTGTGTATTTGAGATGTGACTCTTTTCACATGGGTGGCATCTCGAAGCCTGTCTTCAAACTCAGCCCTGAACACAGCTGAAATTGAGTGGGTTTCTCTCTCGCTCTCTCTCTCCTTTTTTTTTTTTCAACAAAAACTGTATATTGCAATAATAAGATGATATAAATTTGGGCTTCAAAGTGGACTTACTAAAGACAATAATGCATGCTGTGTATTTTGTCAGGATAGAACACTGTTCATTTGTTCCATCCATAGAATTTTGTTGCTGATCCTGAGAGCTGCATGGAATAAGTCGAATACAAACAGATATTCAAGTTTTATTGTATTTGGCTACCGAGTCTATTAAAGAAATAGCTTACCATGTCTGTTCACTAAATGTGCTTTTGGCCTTGGGATTTTTATACCTTTGGTCCTTGGCTACAATAGTTCATACATAATAAATAGAGATTAAAGTTGTATCCTATCATAAGATGAATAATATTTAACATAGCCAGTCAACGTATCTAACTAGTAACCTTTGAACAAATCACTGGAATAATTTAATTTTTTAAATCAGATTTTGCCATGCTTTGACGTGAATTCATTCACAACCTCCAGCTAAAGGTTTGAAAGGGGGCATTTAGGCATACGTGGCTTTCCTAACCTGTAAGGAAGGTCGGTGCCCAAATAATCGTTCATATTTGCAGTTCAGATTTACTCTCACAATCATTTTGCAAACCATCTGCATAGGGTTTCCACTTTTGAGGTATAATCCCAAGTAATTTATCACTTTTTCTGTACACTAAAATTAAATGGCTTAATTCTCAGGGGATTAGTTGAGAAAACATTTGCTGTTTCGGCCAAGCCTCTATAATCTATATTTCTCCAGGTTGTTAAAACGTCAAATTGAAAGAGGGTCAAGCTAAGTAACAATAAAATTCAAAGAGAGTAGACTATATTCTCTCCAGTTATTGCAATTTTTTATCAGTCTCATTGATCCTAGATAATAAATGCACATTGCTATAAGTTTCCGAAACTCAAGAAGATGTTAAGAGAATCAATTTTAGGAATAAATGTATCACTAAAAAGAGGGTTTTGCCGGCAAGGTCAAGAGCTAGCTTTTTCTGATAAAAAAAAAGCTGGGCTTGGGATTTCACACAGATCTTTGTTTGATGATTTCCAACCATTTAAAATAATATATCTGTTAGGATTATGTTTAAAAAGCTAATGTGAGTAGTTGAGCAGCACAATTAACAAATTAATGAACTCACTTTCATTTACCCTAGATTATAATTGCTAATTGGTTAATCTAAGTGATGCCTCGAGCCTTTATTGGAAGTGTTAGCATTTGAAAGCAGCAGCTTGGCGAATTTCCTCAGCTAACACTCAAGACTTGTGAAATTGAAACATACTTGTAAAATCTATATGTCTATTAATGTCCATCAATAACCTGCAGTCAAGGTTTGAATCTATTAGGGAAACAAGTAAGTAGCCTTTGGAATTAAAAGGTAAATATAAGAATTCATGAATGTACTAATTGCTCTTTCATGTTAGAGCTGTGAGCTCAAATTTGGGCCCCAGCAAAGTTTCTCTTCCTAGTCAGAGACTGTGTGTGTGTGTGTGTGTGTGTGTGTGTGTGTGCACGCACGCCTGCACATGCTCACATGTAGTTAATATTTCTATAGGGAATTCTGACTTTTAAGTAGTTCTGAAAAGGAAGTGTTAACAGTTTTACTTTGACCTGTTTTATTTACATAGACACAGTTCCTTTCTCACCCTTGTTTGAAAAGCCTTCTTCCTTATTCCTTTTTCATCGTTTCCTCCTCTTCTCTCTTACTGGGCCTTGAACACGTGTCCGCTCTGGGAGCTGGTGTCCTCCTAGTGCGTGCCTACACATTCTGACGAGGGCCCAGTCTGGGTGACAGCCAGCAGCCAGACAGCTGTGGTCCAGTGAGCAGTTGTGGGGTCGTCACTAGTGTGGAGGACTGAACTGCTTCAGGGACATCCTGTTGGTGACCTAGAAACAATTGGTCCTGTCGGCCAGCCAGTAGGAGGCCCTGTGTTTCCTTTCTCTTTGACAAGATACCAGCTGTACCTGTAAAAGGATAAATTGCAAAATAAGCAACCTCTTTAAAGAGTAGCTATGAAGTTATAGGATGCTGTGGATAGCAAGGTTCCATTGTTGAAAAGTATACATGCATTTATGATTTTCCACGTTTGCAGAAAAAGTGAAATAGATAAACTAAACTGTTGCCAGGGGTCTGGAACAGGCACTGTGGCAGGTACTTAAGACAAAAGTCAATCTCGTAACATTCCGGAATTTGACAGACTAAAGGGAGGACAAGTGTGAGGCCTTGCTCTAAGGCCAAAATAGAGGCTGTTTAGGCTGCTAAGGAAACATCCCCATCTCCTAGTCAATATCCCTTTGTTCATGGGTGTGGAGTGTGTTCGCAGTAGCCCTTTCTGAAGCGTCAGTGGGCTGAGATTGCAGGATGGACTAGGTGTTTGAGAGTGAAGTTTGGGGTCAGGAAGGCCAGCCAGAGGCTACTATGAGAGTCTGAGAGTTGACAAGGACCTAGCCTGGGTGAGTTTGATGCAAAGGAAAGGTTAGATACACATATTTTACACACACACACACACACACACACACACAGGGTTTTCTCAGAAATGAAATTTTTTTAATGTAATTTTTTAAAATTAAAATTATTAGGGTAACATTGGTTAATAAAATCAAATAGGTTTCAAGTGTACAATTCAATAATATATCATATATATATTGCACTGTGTTTACCACCCAAAGTTAAATTTCCTTCTGTCACTGAACATTTGACCCCCTTTACCCTTACTAACGTTCCCTCTCCCCCACTTCCCTCTGGTGATCACTAATCTACTCCCCATGTCCATGAGTCTCTGTTGACAGACATGAATTTTCTGAAACACAAACTATACAGCCTCTAGCAATTTTGCTGGGTCTAAAGCTTATGCAACTTTGGGTCCTTTTTTAAGAAAAGAAAAAATTTTAATATAAAATTAGTTATAAAGGTGAATATTTATTGCAAATGAGAATTTTTTTTTAATTTAACAAATATCATAAACAACACAAAATTTAGAAATGTTACATTTTTATTGACTAACTGCCTGACATACTTCTTTAATACTTTTTTCTATGTTTTTTTGCTTCAAATTTTTGATCACCTCTACATACAACAATATTTTTATAATACTATTTTTTATAGAGAAGGTGGAAAGATAATTCTATCATGATTTTAATCAAAATGTGTTTGTTGTTTTTATTGATGGGATGCATAAAAGCTGTAGCCTTACTTCTGTAGAGATATATACTTTATAAATACAGGAATTCTGATGAGTTCTTTTGTGCGAGTCCCATAAAAAAAAAAATTGTATGGCAAGTGCATAACTGTACTTGCTCCTTCTTTGAGCATATTCTGGCAAGAGATGTCTCTATTGGAGTCAGCATGGGTGAGAATCAAATCCTCCATTTACAATTTTTTGTGTCGGGTGACTAGACGAATTTCACAGGCTAGCTTTGGCTTCTATGACTTGCTCCTTCTCCAGTATGCACAAACTTATAACATCTTAGGACACATTTCCACTTTAGTAGAGCAAAACAACCTTTTTCATTGTTTGCCCCTTTGTGTCATTTTACAAGGTGAGAAGAGGCAGTAGATTTTAAGGGTATTATTTTTCCACAAGAAGGGAAGTGACTACAAACCAAATACATAAACACACCAAGTCCAAACTAAAATGAACATATTGTCTATTCAATCACTCTTTAGCTCAGAGTTTTGAACTGTGGCACTATCGAAATTTTGGAATGTGTGATTTCTTTGTTGTGAGGGCCTTTCCTGTGCATTGTAGTATGTTTAGCATCCCTAACATTTATTCCCAAATGTCAATAATATGTACCCAGTGGTGACAACCAAAAAGGTCTCTGGATATTTCCAAATGTCCCCTGGAGAGCAAAATCACTCCTGCCTGCTCCGCCATTGAGAACCATTGACTTGGACAGATTCCCCTAGATGCCTTTGGTCATTCCCACACTAACAAGAGAGGATGGTGTCAAAGGAGAAGTCCCAGTGGAAAGATGACAACAGTCTTTCCCAACTGTAGTTAAAATACTTGCAGATTTCACAGAAGCATATGTTCCCCAGGGCCTTGGGAGAGGCCTATAAAAGTGAAGTGCAAATATGCCTCTGGCGAAAAAACAGTGTCAACACAAGACAATGGTGTGACATTTGTAGTTAGTGCCATGGTCCTAGGCTGGGTGCTTCTTGCTTTCAAAGAGACTAATTTTCATACTAATCAATTATTTTGTTGATGAAGTCATTAACAGGACCTAATCTCTCATGGATCAATCTACTGCAGAAAACACTGACATAACCTTCTTGGCTCAACGAGTAAGCATAAAATCCTCAAACATCTTGGGATTGGCTGGCCGTGCAAACTACTTCTTAGGATTAAAAGTAGTAAGTCATTAAATACCTCAGCTTTTACCCATCAACATGGGTTCTTATCTTAATGAGACCTCGTTTATTAAATGCTGCCTTCAAAGCAATAAAAAAGGCTATCAATTTTAATTTTTCCATTTTATTCCTTATAAATCTTTTCTTTGAAATACCATTTTTCTACCATGATAAAAAAGCCTCGTGATTCTGTGCAATGAAACCTCCCATTTAGATGGAAGTGGATGTTCAGATGTGTTGTGAATAAACATCTACTGGAGCATATTTTAAGTCTCTACTCCATCTTCTCTCCTAGTTTCTAGGGTCATAGTGCTCATGTTTTCTTTTCTGATGCTCAAATAGTACATCCTTTTTTTTTTTTTTTAGTTTAGCTGTGATAAGTTTGGGAGTTTCCAAATGAATGTTTAATAATAAACTGGAAGAAAATAAATAAATCAAATGCACACAAAGTATAATAAAGTTGAATTTAATCAAGCACCTATATAAAGGTTTATGATAGTAACAATTAAGATATAGCTATGGATTAAATTGGCTGGCTGACTTTATGGGGCTCTACTGCATCCAGTTCTTTTCTTTGCCTCAATCCTATTCATCCAGTTATTCCCTTTTAGTCTTTAGATATTTCCAACTCTTCCTTATTCCTTTGGTCATCTTCTTAAGATCAAGTGTCAAACTCTTATTGAATTCTAAGTTTAATTAGTAATAAATAATTAATAATAATAATAATAATAATAGGAAAGAAAAAGTACAAATTGACTTACAGACATAAACTTCCTTCTTGCTACCCTTGTGATGACAAAAATGCTTATTCTGATAACTGCTCATAGCATTAAAGTAGGACAATGCTAACTCAATTAAAAACTTCTTCCTCTTACAAAAGGAAAATATCATATTTGCATTTCATGCCATTTCTTATTCCTGAAAAATACCCTTATCTACATCTTCATTTCCATGACCCTCATCTTCAAAATGTGGGCTCAAAAATCAGACTTGCTATGATGTCTCTCATAATTAAACTTACCAGGTTTTGAATATTTCTCTAAGCCCATACATAATTGGTTTATTCAGCAAAAATTTATTGAATGTCTACTATGAACTAGCCATGGGAATATATCTGAGAATGAAACCAACATATTTCCCTGCCCTCATGAATTTAATATTATTGTTTATTGATATCATATTTATTAAGGTGAACTTATAGGCATGTTTTATTGTCCTTTTAAGTGTTTTATATTTTGAGTCACAGAATTTTTTTACGGGGGAGGCACACACTTTTACTTATATAAACTGTGAATTCAGGAGTCACTGAATCAGTCCCAAGTAAGTCTTAGTATGTACTTTCTTCCCTATGTTTAGCCAGCCTTTATCTGAGACAATTTTCCTTTTCTTCTTGAGATGGAGACTGTCTTTGCTCAAGAGGTCTTCATCCTCAAAGGTCATCCCATCACAAAGGAATTTTAAGTGTTCTGCTGGATACTACTTGAAGAGACATATGTTCATTTCCACAATGCACCTGTTTCTATGGTGGCCTTCCTCTCTACTCATCTCAGTCAAAACACTATCTAACACTAGCCCTCTTTCTTGTTTCTTCAGAATAGCAAAAACGGCTTGTGTGTACTAAGGACTTACCAAGAACTCAAACTGTCTCAAGCATTTTTATGTACGTTATCTTATTTCATCCAAATAGCAGCCCTGTGAGGTAGGCAGAAGACAAAATTGAGGCTTAGAGAGATGAAAGCACTTGCTTAAGGCTACTCAGTTAGGATATAGTAGAGTTGAGATTCAAGCCCAGGCAATCTAACTCCAGGATCTGAATGCTTAATTTTCACGATGAACACTGTGACGTGTAATGATTTCTCTGTGAGTTAGGTCCATACGGAAGGAAAATAGGTTATAGTGATTGGACTAGAAAGGGCTTGGTAAATTCTTTACTACCATGTGATAGGCATCAGCACCTCACTGGGATCAGCACCTCACTGCAGCATCTTCAATAAAAATTACCCAATGGCAATTTTATGATGAATGCTGATAAACAATAAGGTACTAGAGAATTTCAAATTTGGGAGAAATTGGTTTGGTCATCTATATGACATACATGTATTTCTATGTGGCATATAGACAGGTATACATGTATGTACTCAGGAATATCAAAGATTCTTGACTGAAGAACTTGACTAGATGTAAATAGCATTCTTTGAAGGTGACATCTTTCTGATAAGACGATTAAAGGATAACCTCGAATTTTACATACTAGGAATCTTTTGGAGATTGTATGTGTATGTGTGAGTGCATGCACACTTCCATAAGGCTAATTCTTTTTCTTGCTACTGTGGTACCATCCTCACAAACCTATGATTCACAACAGGAATGTAGCTTGGAACTTCTGCTATGTAAGCAGCTGCAGATACTTCAAATACCATTGTACATGTGATCCAGGACTTGCTATAAATTTGCCCCTAAAAATAAAGTAACAAGTGACTGAGCAGCAATAGGAATTAATCACTGCAGTGCGTGAATGGAATGTGCTAGGCTGTACCTCAAAATCCTTTTATAAAAAGATTGGTATAATTAAAACAAAAACAAACAAACAAAAAAAACCCACCCAAAGATATTGTATTTGAGCACATATGCTGCAAAATTTTGGAAAGAGAATTTTTCTTTAAAGGAAGGACATGATAAAAAAATTTCTTTATACCTTCTATATCATTGGAAATAGGATGATATTATTACATCACTGAAGAATTCATAATACTGAGGAATTTAAATTGGATTCAATCTTAGTACACTGGGATTTTGTTAAAGGCTGAAGGGATATTCGAGCCTCTCAATTAAGCTGTTTGCCATTATAGGAAATAACTTCACAATTAAAATTTCTACCACGATTTGTAGCAAAAATTACCTTGGTGATTCAGAAATATGAAAAACCATTTGAAAAGCCCAGACAACTCAAGTTTTTAAAATTAGATGGGAACAGTTGCAGTAAACCAACCAAAGACATAAACAAAGAATATGACTTATTGGAATCTGCCTATTTCTTATTATAACAGATTTAGTATCCAACTCCAACATCTCTTGTTCCTCTTACCCCTAACACTTTCTTAGAAAAAGAAGGAGGAGAAGGGAGGAGGCGGCAGAGGAGGAGGAGGTGGAGGAGGGAAAGAAAAAGAAGAAAAGGAAGGAAGGAAGGAAGGAAGGAAGGAAGGAAGGAAGGAAGGAAGGAAGGAAGGAAAGAAGGAAAGAAGGAAGGAGAGAAGGAAAACACTAACCAGAAGAAGAAAGAAAAAAAATTTCACTAAGCAATACTTTTAACAAGGTCACTAAACAGATAGTTCAGAAAGGCCTCTCTCTTCTGAGTATATCATCCATAACAAAGTGTTTGGGCCATTTGCAAGAGAATTTGATTGAAGATCAATTTTTGGACATGGGGAAAGTGAAAAAGATTTCTTAAACCCACTTGAATTACCAAAGATGAAAGGTTAAAAGCTTTAAAGACCAAAAACTACATTAGCAGCTGAACAGCAAATACCATCAACAGAGACATAGAAGAATTAGCAAAACAAATATTAAATGAAGAGGGAAAAATAATTCATTTCGGAAGCCAAAAAAATTTTCTTTTCTTTGTTTACTAAAATTGATTTTGCAGTTTAGACAGAAGTACTAATGGGTAATTTCTATTTAATGCTTTCTAAACAAGTGCATACAATCAGTCTCAACTCCAAAGGGACAGGGATTGAAACAGGTAGATTTCCTTGAACAGCTTTGCATCTGCTCTACACTGTCTTAGGAATTGTGTGTTTCAAAATGAAAGACGATGGGTTATAGTTTGTAGCTCTTTTAATCTTACTTGAATTAGGCTTAGAACCACACACTATAAAATTGGTTTCTGTGGCACTCTTTGGTTTCCAGACTAGCTGTGTTGCAGGGGAAAACTACTATGATGTTGAGAAACACAGATGGTTATATCTTATTAATTTAACATTAAGAAGACCTTTCCAGATTGCTGACAAATATTATTTTTACATCAATATCATTTTGTAGTTTCTTTTCTTGTAGTATCTTTGTCTGGGGAAGTCAAATAATTTTTAACATACAGGAAAATATACTTTAGTTCATGTCAGTATCATTTCTATTCTCTTGCCCCCATCTTCCTCATCAGAGCCAACCACTGCACTGACAATCTTAAACAAGCTTCTAAAGATACATTACTTAAAAAAAAAAATGCAAGTGAAAGAATACAATAAAACTGTTTTGCACTTTGCTCTCTTTACTAAAGAATAGGTGTTGGAGACATATATATTATTTCATATTT
Source organism: Cynopterus sphinx (assembly GCA_030015415.1). Lineage (NCBI taxonomy): Eukaryota > Metazoa > Chordata > Mammalia > Chiroptera > Pteropodidae > Cynopterus > Cynopterus sphinx. The sequence continues at coordinate 18,666,555 of CM057381.1, forward strand.
GGATTGATCTTATTTTTAATGTCACATTTAGTCGATAAATTAAATTAATTTAATTAGTTCTCTATTGATGGATATTAAGATTCATAGTTTTGCTATCACTAACTCTAAGAATTCTCTAAGAATGCTGTTTAAAGTGAAACCCCATGTGCAACTCCAATTCATAAAGCAAGTAATAGAAGTAGTGTGTGAGCCTATCATAAACCCAAGGCAGATAAATTAAAACCATTTAAACTTATGAGGGGAGCTAAATCCCTTTACATTAAGATCCTTATCTGACAATACACCACTGAATAGGATGCTGAGATGAGCACAGAGACTGATGGGTGATGCCCATGACACCTGTCTAGTATGGTTGATCCAGAACACAACAGCTATGGTACCATGTTTGTACATAAATGGGCCTCTGAAAGTATGAATTATAAAAATGAACAGTAAAATTAGTGATAAGTGTACAGGTTTAAATGCACAAAAACTTCAGAGAAATTTTTATTTTAAAGTTTGTGCAAGGTAAATTAACATGTTAGAGATATCTAAGGTGTTGAAATTTGGCATTTGGCATTTTTTACTGTGCATTGATTTTGAGTATAGCTTAAAAATGTTTAAAGAATGTAATTTAAAAAATGAAATTGCAGTTCTTAATTTTCAGATTGGCAAAGATGATAAAAGTTGATCACTCAAGTTTTGGCAAGGCTGAGGGAAATTGGCACTGACATACATTGTTTATGAGAATGCATACTTGTAGAAATTTTGAAGTAAAATTTGGCAGTTTTAGTGAAACATATATATAATTTCTAATCCTTTAACTAAATGTTTAAGAACTTTCCCGAAGTATGTACAAATATATATGTAAGATGGTTTTAATTACAGCATTGTATGTACTCACAAAATTATAAACTCTCCAGGAGTCCAAAACTATGGGATTTAAATAATTCACAGTATACATGTACTTTAGACTAATATATTCACTGATTAAAAGAAAGAATATATCTCTATGTATTAACTGGAAAAGGTTTCCAAGGTATTCCATTAAGTGAACAGAGCAAGTTAGAAAACAATTCTCTATAAAACCCTTTTTCTTGTGTGTGTGAGAGATATAAACAATATATATCTGTGTGCACTTATTTGTATGAAAAATTTCAAAGCAAACTATTGATATAATTTAGTTCAGTGAGATACGTTGGGGGATCTGAAGTGGAAAAGAGACTTACCCTTCAAATTTTTCTTGTACTATTTCATGTTTTCTTCATAATCATAAATATATATTTCAAAATACAAATTGAAATGAAATATTTATGGAAACACTACCATGTTTTTCTAAAACTAAATTTGAAAAATGCTTTTCAAAGAATCCATTTTTAAATAGAAGACAGTGGTGAAAATTCAGCGAGTAGTAATATCACTTCTGATTTATTGAATTATGGGACATTGAAAGACTTCAGTTTTCTTGATTTTCAAATCAGAAAGTTTTGAAATAGAACTGTTTTCAAGATTTCTTCTAATAAGACATTATCAAGAAAGACGAAGGTAAACAGATTGAACTCTAGAAGAACCCAAGGTGGCTGGAAGTAGGTGGATAAAACATCAGCAGAGCAGTTGCCAGAGATGGCTTTGGTGGATGGAGGCGGAATTTTGTAGGAGCTTTTGTGACCTGCTCCCACAGAATCATTTGGAACCCTGTTCATTAGGCAGTAAATTATTACCATGTGGTAAAATGGTCTCTCCCAGACTTGTAGCATCAATGTATACATTTTATATATATGTTTTGTATATTTTTGTAAATGACAAATTGTAGTTGAGGAAAATTCTTACTATTTTAATTATTCATTACTATTATTATTTTCTTGGTTTAGAAAGATTACTTATTTTTGTACATTGCGCAAAAGCATGAATAATAGAGACAGCTTGAGGAAAACAAAACAGTAGAAAAATTTCCACTTCCCAAAGAGAACTTTCCTTCATATTCTGGCAGATTTCTCTTCCATGGATTTTTGTTTGTTCACTCGTTTAATTTGAGCTTTTATATGGATGTGATCATGCTGTCTATACAATTTTGTGTCCTGTTCAGACAGGCCAAGGAAGCGCTCCTCGGGACCCTGCACTATAATAAAAATGTAAGGGGACCTGGATTATTATTATCATGAAGAGGCTACGACCAACCAAAACAGTCATAAAACTCCTTGGGAAAATGTGATATAGGTCATTGAAGGTAGATTCAAAGAGTCGAACTGACAAGGGATATGTATATAAAAATTAAATTTAGGGACAAGAAAGCTTCTTGGTTTGCAACATGTGACAGCTTTTCAACTTTCAAGAAAAAAGACTGATAATTGGTTTTCTTGCCTTTGTATGTTCTTGGCCGCAGAGCTTCCTGACTCGGAAGGGTCACATTGGCAGGGAAAAGAGCATCTGCTAAACCGGCCTTGGTAGAATCAAACCAAGACTACTTCAACTTCAAGTAACAGAGAGCCCAACCAACAGTGGATAAGCAAATAGGCGTTTAGTTTTCTCATGTGATAAGGCTTCTGGAGGTAAGCTGCTACTGGCTTCCGTTCAATGGATGAATGATATATCAGGGCTGGCACTTTGTGATCCTTCATGATTGCACTTTACAGTCAGAAGGTGGCTGCTACACTTCCGACACCATGACCACATTTGAGGTAGGAAAACTGGAAAGGCAGCAGCAGCCACACGTGCTTCCTTTTACCAGGAAATCAAAAGCTATCTCAGAATCTCCATGTCTCTTAATTTCTCACTGACCAAAATTGTGTCATATGGCCACTGGAGCTGCCAGAGAGGCTGGAAAGAAGCGTATATAGCTGGCCATACTGTTACATCACATGAAATTGGGGTTCTGTTATCATGGAAGAAGTGGGAAATTGGTATCATGTAGAAAATTCACTTTGTTTGTCACAAGGGACAAAGGTTATCCACTTCAAGTTTCTTATTTGTAAGATGTATATAGAATAAATCTTTCTTTGCTTGCTGGCTTAGAGTTGGGCGCTGTAGATTGATAAGGATGGGACTCTAGGTTTGCTGAGGATCATGACAGCAATGAGCAAGGAGACAGGCCTATAGGAACATGTGAGTTTTCCTGGCAGCCAATGGTCACCCATGTAACATGATTCAAGAGGCCATCACTGCCTAGTGGAATGGCCACCTCATGTCCACCATGAACCCATGTGAGGCTCTTGTGAAAGAGTCTGTTCATAGGCTTGACCATTCAAGACCACCTTTTTTCATCATGCGCAGACATATGAGGGAGCAGTGAACATTTTTATCTCTCTCCATTTTAACCCGATACCAGAGAGGTAAGCTCTGGGCAGAGGAGAGGATGTGAGAGAAAGCGGAGTGTACACTTCACGTTTAGACTGAGGAAGTCAGACGGGATGAAGGAAAAAGCTTTGGAATACATGAGATTCATGAAGTGAACTGAATCTTACAAACCTAAATAAAACTGCACTGAATAATATGAGTACCTGAAAACTGTGGAATCGGACTGAGATATTATAAGGAAACTACTTCTCGGCAGGAGAGGAAGATCTCACAAACCAGAATAATAGTAGCAGTTATGAGCTGAATCATGTTCCCCCAAACACATGTCAAACTCTTACCCCCTAGTGCCTGTGACTCTGACCTTATTTGGATATAGGGACTTTGCAGATGTAATCAAGTTAAAATAAAGTCATATTGAATTAAGGTGTGCTTTAGTTTAATATGATTGGGATTTTTTATAAGAAAGGGGAAAATAGTACCAAAAACACATAGGGAGAATGCCATGTGAGGACAGAGGCAGAAGCGGGAGTGATTCTGCTGGAAACAAAAGAAGCCAGAGATTGACAACCATCATCACAATCTAGTAAGAGGCAAGGAAGGTTTATAGTCTCAGAGGGAACATCGTGGAACTGACACCTTGATTTTGAACTTCTAGCCTCCAGAATTGTGAGACAACACATTTCTGTTGTTGGAATCCACTCACTCTGTGGTACTTTGTGGTAGCAGCCATGAGAAACTAACACAGCAGCCAGCAGAGTAGGAGAGAAATTGTTTTCCGTGTGTACCCCCAATGATGTGAGACTTTCTGAAACTAATAAGATACATACCACCTTTGGTATAGATTGATACCTTTGAACTATACTATTTTCAGTGCCTTTAGCTTATGGTCGTCTTCCTTACCTGGGCTAAATAGAAACTATTTTTTAAGTGCCTTGGATTTTTTCCTACAGCAGAAACTTGTCAGGCTCTTCTTGCGTAGAGAATGCTTGGTGGTTTTGCTCTGGTCGTTAAGCATTTTTAATTAGGAGCAAGAGCTTATTAGAGAGAAAGCTTTGATGGCTACTCTAATTCTTAATGTTATCTAATATTAACTCTGTCTCTTCTGTGTCTCTTTCTCCTTTTCTTTTTTCTGTATTCTTTTTTTCAAGAAGGAACGTTTTATTTGCACAGGCTTGAAAGCTTTGTGTTTTTTACTCTTGTTGTAAAACTGTACATGAAGAAAAATTAAGGAGCAATCATTTTATTTGTCCACGGTGGTCTTGTGCTGACTCTTGGTTACAATGACAACAGACTTGGACTTGAGCCATTCTCTTATCACACCTAACTTGCAATACATCTGCATATCTGAAAAGGATGAAAGAGGTAGGTGAGCAGTCAACGTTTATGGAAGATTTAGGGTATTCAGAGTATCTGTGCCACACACTTTATTTTATTTAGTGTTTCCTGTCTAAGTTCTTGAAGCAGTTTGCAACTTGTCTTCTGTTTCTCACTGAACTTAATTTTTTTTCTATATATTTAAAATCATTTTAACACAATAGAACTTGACAATATTACCGACTTCCTCACATTTTTTTTTACTTTAGAGAATACTAAATCAAATTTTAGTAAATCACATTTTAAGTTCCCCAGTAAATGCTAATTTTTAAAGTGAAAATGAGGAGCACTTTTCTACTCACTAAAAATGTATTCATGAATTGTTCAATAAAGCCAATTAGATCTTAAAATTAAAAGATAAATAAATAAAATCAAAATGATACTCTAAATTTTTGGTTTAAGATTAAAATTTTTTTTGACATTTAATTTTAGAAGTAGAATATTCATATAATTATGGCACAACAATTATATTTGGATATTTCTTCATGTTCTAAAGTCTATGCCATAGAATATATGTCATTTTGAGGATGTTTAAAATATTTGTTACTGTAGACATGTTTTTAACTGGCAAGTATAAATACTACTTGTTAAAACTTCTAATTCTTACAAAATTCAAGTTAATACTTAACACATGAAACAGAATGAGAACTAAAGAAACCCTCAATGCTAAAGTTTCACCATTAAAAAGTGCTTTAAACTTTTCTGAACTTAATTTGAACCTTTATTTTCATTTAGGGGCCATTAAGGAATCTGAAAGGGAGTGACAGAAACATTGTTTGAAGTTTGCCTTTAAAATAACTTTAACCCTATGTATGCATATTCCAGAGAAGCATTAGCAGGCAGCAAACCCAAGAAAAAATTAGATTGAAGGAATTATTTCTGGAGCCCCTATTCCTGGCTGATGTTTCTTCTCTCCCGGCCGCATAAGAGTAATTTGAAGTGCACAGGCACCTGGGGAACAGGATGAGTGGAGAGGCCAGTCACCAAGAGAAGGACCACAGGAGATGACAAATGGGAACTTTCTGGCCTCTGACTTTTTCTTTTTCTTGGTTACTGGCTCTGCCACCTAAGTCACAAATCTGGGAGTGACTTTCATGGTGCAGCCACGTGCTGAGTAACAGTGTTTCAGTCGATGACAGGCGGCTTATACGAGGCGAGTCCCATAGGATTGTAATGGAGCTGAAACATCCCTGTCACCTGGTGACATTGCAGCACAGCATGTTACTCATGCGTTTGTGGTGATGCTGGTGTAAACAGACCTACTGTGCAGCTAGTCGTGTAACAGTATAGCACATGCAATTATGCATAGTGCATAATACTTGGTAATGACCATGAAGGCTAGGTTACTGGATTATGTATTTACTAAACTATACATTTCAGCGTTATTTTAGAGTTTACTCTTTCTACTTATTAAAAGAAAAGTGTGTTGGAAAACCGTATGCTTTGCGATGCCAGCAGCAGCTTTCTACATCTGTTATTTACCACGTCTCCTGATGGAATCATTTCTCTGGCGTTTGATTTAACCGCCCAGTTTTTGCATGGTAACTTGTTACACAGGCTTACAGCCTGGGTGTGTGGCCGGCTCCCATCTAGGTTCGTGTGAGAGCACTTGGTGATGTTCACACAGCAAAACTGCCCGATGACACATTTCTTAGAACATATCCCTGTTGCTCATCAGCGTGTGACTGTACTTCCTTCCCCCCATTTCTACTCTTCTTAGTGTCCCAGTCTGATGTTATCTTCTTTGCATGGATCTTTGTCCCTTCTTGTCTGTTATTTGGAATCGTCAACAAGGACAATTACAACGGGCTCCTAAATGGCCCTGCAGTGGGGTCTTCTCTCCAATCCAAATTTATCCTGATATTAGAGAAACCTCCCCAAACCACAAATACGACTGTTTTCTTACCTTCTTAAAAACTTTAGTGGGTTCTCAATGCCTTTAAGATAAATCTTAATTCCTAGGGCTGGTCTTTATCTTCTGACCAAGCCATGCCTTTCCCTGTGGGCTCTTTAAACCTTTATTCATACCCAGGGTCACTCCCTCTGCAGTCACTGGGACAGTGACGTCCTTCATAGGGAGTAGATGTGACTGAAATGCTTTTTCCTGCCCTGTGCTTCTTCTCAGGAATAATCTTTCTTGAGTTTCTCTGAGTACTTCCTTTCTCTGAAAGCAGCACTTCTTTTTCCCTCTGTATCTACTCTGTATCTACTTCTTTCTCATATGTCCTCTATAATCCTTCAACCTTAAGTATTTATTTACATATTTCTCCCCTCTGCTCCACAGTAAAGAGTAAGCCCCTTGAAAACAGGCTGTCTTATTTGTTTCTATAACCCAGCACTTAGTATTTTGCCTGGAACATAGAGATGATTAATATTTTGAATTAGAGTATGAATGAAGGAATACAAACAATACAGTTAGCGTTGGGTTGGTGAGGGTGAGTCTGGGTTATCTCTTTAAGTTTTTCTATGTGCATTTGGAGTGGGCTTCTTTCTATACCAGCTTTGGTCTTATCCTAACACTACCTGTCCCTTCCTATTGTTTTCTATTTGCTTTACCTATAGCTTCTGCCTCTAGCCTGATCTGGCTTTCTTCTAGAGCAAGTACTATCTGTCATCATACACTATCTATTCTATCTATATCATATTTCCCTTCTTTTGTGGGGATGACCAAGGGTTTACTGTGGCTGCAGTACAATTGGCAGCTGTCAGAATCAAAACTCATTAATAAAAAAATGATAATGCTTCAAAGTACATTACATTACTCCTTCAAAGTCCTTTGTGAACATTATCTTATTAATCATCACAATAGCTCAGGGGAAGATAAACATTGTTGGTTATCTTACCTAGATCATATTTTGAAAGAACCTTTTTTTTTTCCTTGTTATTGTTTGATTATGCTATGAAATCTGGATAGCAATTTTCATATTGGCTATTTGGATATAATTTGATATGCTGATGTAAAAATTTCCCTGGATCAGTAAGGTGGTTTTTATTTTTATTTTAGATGTCTCACCCAGACTCTTGTCGAATTCTTCCCAGAGAGCTGAGCAAAGAATAACAAGCAAAAGACTCAGATTTTTCTGCTCCAGGATTGATATTTTCTGAATAGCTTGTAGCTCATTAGACCATTGATTCATGACCTAGAAATCAAAAGGGCATCTATTGGTACACTTTATGGGTGCTCAAGTAATTGTTGAAGGACTGAATAACGCACTAATTTATAATCTGCAAGTTTAAATGAGGGGCTTGTATAAGGAATTCATATTCTAGTCAGGAATTCCATTGGTACCTAGTATCAAATAGCTAAGCAACTTTTTTTAGGAAAGGAATTTTATAGAAAACTGGCTTAAAAAATTTACTTGGTTCCGTCCCCACCTCACCTCTAGTATTCTGTCTTTGCTTTTCTCATAACACTTTTCACATATTTCAATGCATCTTTGTTTATAAGTTTAATTTCCTTTCTGTAGCAGGAACCATATTTCCCTTTGGGCTTGACACATCCTGGGAGCTCAATAAATTACTTGAATTGAAAAAAAAAATTAACCAGATAAATCTTTCCAATAAGAAAATTGAAAGGTGGATAGGTTCAATTTCAAAATTATAGAAAGGAATTGTTTAATAGTTAGACACTATATTCAAATTGGGCATCAGGTATGCTCAGAGCACCCTGTGTAAAGAATTTAAAATCTTCTAATAACTCGGCAACCAACTGCACAGGCTCTGGAAGAGCTTTCTAGAGATGGGCACAGTCACAGATGGTATTGGCACTTTCTATATTGTGAAGTGGAGTCTTGTTTTGTGGGAGAGTCCAAGGAAGAGTGGCCCTTGATGCAACTAAACCTCTGTTATCTTTAGTGCTGGGAAAATGTGTTGGGTGGCACTTCATGAGGTTTACATCAAAATTTTTTTTTCATTTCAGGCACATATTTCTGACCTCACAGATTCTGTCAACTCTACATCCGTCCTATAAGCATTGACTTAAAAGGCCAGGCTAAAGTGAAGCCGTGGAGCTAATTGAGCATCTGCCTTTTTCCAGCACCATGGTCTGTGGCAGTGGGGTGTGGAGGTGAGGCGAAGGGTGAAACCTTTCTCTTGTCTTGTAGTTCCCCTTCCTGCTTGAGCACATGCACAACTCTCCACTGGCACCTCTTCTTCCCATTCGTCTTACTGCTACTCCAGGTGGGTGCCCAAGACAAGGACACAAGCTTTCAGAAAACTTTCATAATTTGGACACACTCTTGAAAGCTTTCTCAAACCCCAGGGAATTGTGACCCATTATTGAGGAATTCATGAGTAGAAGAGGCAGGCTTCCATCTGCCACTTTTTAAGATTGAGAGATAAAACACCTTTATATTTTTCTAAAATCTTGTTCATTCTTGCCTTTTCTCTTTCAGTAAGAAAGTTAGTGCTGACATCCCATAGAAGAAGCACAGCATAGAGGATTAAAAGTGGTTCTAGATTCTATTTAGTCATGTGTGCCTTCTCCTGCTCTGTGCTGTAGAGGGAAGAGTCTTAGCCAATGGCATCCCAGGGAAATGATTGCTTTTTAAACATTTGAATTCTTAATAAATCTAGTTTTCTCAGCTTCAGCTCTTAGGCTTTGCACTTAGTGCAAAGTAGTGCTCATATCAGCATCTGTTTCATTCTTTTAACAAAATAACATTGTTTCGATGAAATGTCTGTGCCTCAATTGTCCATGTTTTCGCACAGCAGTTTTAGATTGGGTATTCATAGCAATCATGGCTGTGATTGCTATCCTGAGCAGTCTGCAGAACATGAATATCTCCAAAGCTAAAACTTCTCTCAGGGAGCTTTCTGTAGCTTTTGGGCGCTGCAGAACTCTCTGTGTACCTTGACATTCAACGAACTTTTTTCTGAAACAGTGGAACCCTATAACCTTATAGTCAGGTTATGGTTTGGGTGCAGGAGCCCAAGAAGTTGACAACAAGCAGGTTGGGCAACCATCTCCAGCTCCTTTTCATTCATGTTGGCTCTCCTTCTGTCTCTCTCTGTCCTGAGGTGTGTAATCTGGTAATTAGCAAATAAGTGTTTTCTAGAACTCTTAAAGCTCTTCCCTAGAAACCAAGCAATTGCAGCTTGAAAGCAATCATGGCAAAACTCTAGTTTGCAAAAGCTAAAACTATAATTAGGATACTGAGTGGAATTTCCAAAACTGTTCACTTTCCTTCTAAAAATTACAATACTTCCTAAGCTAGGGAGTATTGAATTAATTGGACCCATGATTCTTGGAAGATTGGTTTTAGAAATGGTTAAGTTTGGGGTTGAAAAAGAAATGACCCTTTTCTGAGAAGGAACACTTGTACCTGGATTGTGATTCTGTTTCACATCTTTGAGATAAACTTAGCTTGATTTTTGAGATCAATGCTTAACCTTTTGAATTCCCAGTTAGGTGTAAAGTGGGGGCAGAGTGTGCGTGTTAATTTTTTCAAGCCTCAGCTGCAAGACCCAATTGGAAATCTAGCAAACTTGTCTCTTTTTGCCTCTCCCCGACCTGAGAATGTTAATTATAATACTAGCTCTGATATTAGTAGAGTAGTTAACCTAATCTCTTAGGGTGCATTTTTCTCTTCTGAAAATAAGCACATATTGCACTGAAATGATCAATAAGGCCTCTTTAATTGCTAACAATGGGTAATTACTTAGGGTCTGGTCCCCCACAGCCACACAACCATGTCCACAGTGCCCTATGCCACCCCACAGAACACCATTCACTTGGATTCGCATGTACTTGACCCTGGAGTTTTGCAACACGGTGGCCCCGTGTGGGGTGGTTTGAAAGGTGTGACCAAATTTCACCTCAGCTTTAAAAATCCTTCCTTTCCAGATGCTTTGAAATGTTGCCACTGGAGACCTAAGTTTAAATATTATTCTGTTCAGTATGATTCTTGGAAAGATAACACATTAAATCATTAACAAGTTATGAGAATTGTTTTTATTTCCTCTGTGACAGGAAGACCCTGGAGAAGTATGAGAACTCTAGGTAGATGCTACAGGGAGGAAAAACTTTCTCCTGCCCTCTCACAAATTCTGTGACTGGGCCTGAGGATTAGGCTCACATAAGACCGACTAACAGGAGAAAAAATACAAATTTTAATTGATATTTTGACATGCACACAGGAGTCTTCAAAAAAAAAAAAATAATAGTAATGAAGACCCAAAGAAACTGTGAGGCCCCAAAGCTCATACAGCTATTTAAACAAAGAATAACAAATTGTGCGAATGTAACAAGACAAAGGGATATGGGCTAAGGGCTGTAAATTGTGGGACAGTGACTAAGAAATATATAAGGGAAATTAATGGAAAATCTGGGTTATTTTAGTAAGTTTGTTTGTACAAGGCCATTTTGGCATTGACTCCCAGTCTCCAGTGATAAGAATGTTCTTCTTTTCCTGGCATAATAAGGGCACCTTTCTCATGGGAAATCTTATCACCTGCTTTAGGTAGAAAGGGGAAGGTCAGAGGTCTACTGTTTCTCAAGTGCCTTCAGCTCAAAATAATCAATACTCCGAAGTGTAATATTTTGGGGTGGCTTGGCTGACCCTCTTCTCTGGAGAGGTGGTGGTGATGAGCAAGAGAAAACTGAATAAAGGCTTTGAGCCAGACATAACTGAATTCAAATCTTGGATCCATTTATAAGTTGCATGACCATGGGTTAATTATTTAAGGGTTTGGGCTTCAGTTTCTTTATCTGTAAGGTTGTACTTTTATCCTTAGAGGACTGTTGCGAAGACTGAATTGTATACTGTGTTGAGTACCTGGTATACAGCAGGAGCTAAATAGGATTATTACCTATTTCTTCACAGTTTTACCCACAGCTAGATCTGCAGGTAGATGTTCCAACATCTAGCTGAAAACAAAACTCAGAAGTCTTGGTATTCAAGGGACAGACACACCTTCCCACTTGAGGAACAACTTTTTATTTCGTAATCATCGATGCCTGTGGCGGTTAGGCTGGGATGCCAAGAAGTACTTGCTCTCTGATCTTCCTCACGCATTCTCCAATACCTCGGAGTTGTTTGGCACATGTTTCGAAATGTGAAAATGGGGATGGTACTCTCGAAACAGTAAAATCATTATGTTAAAAGCTCATTTTATTTTCTTCCATTTGCATATGAAGTACAGTGCTGGAGATATTCTTTGTTTTTGTTAGGGAGTGAGTTTTCTCTCTCTCTCTTTTATCTGTCTTCCATTAGGAAAGCATTTTTTGATTGCTTACACCATTTATTTTGTGGAAATAAGAGGCTATTGTTCTATCAGGGAAAAAAAAAACCCTGTTTCAATAACCATTTAGAGTGGGGAGAGGGAAGGAAAGTATTTTGGAGAAAAATAATTCCTTTCCCATATTTCTCTTAAGTTGTATATCTTGGAACTAGTTTTCCATTATAAGGACCTTCTCTTTTGTTTATAAGGAAAAAAAATCTCTAAGAAGACAAAACCCATAGGATTTGTCCATTTTCCTAACTAATTTTCAGGCATGATGCAAAACTGCCATTAAGAATCTCTGTTCTTTGTCCAGTCCAATTTTAAAATATTTCTTTAGAGGTTACAAAAGATTTCAAAACATATTAAAGGACTCTTCTTAAAAAGTTGACTTCCCTTGGGAACTTGGAAATCAGATTTTTAAAATGTTCTTTTAAACTGCCTCTGAAATTTAATCTCAACTAGCATTATACCGTCTTCCTAGCAAAGGGCAGCTTGATCTAACTTTGAAGCAGGGTGATCTGGAGGCAAGAGCTGATCCGACAGTGTGCCCAACTTGGAGGTTTTATTCAGATCTTTTTTCTCAGTTTCACCATGTAGATTGCAGGGGCTGATTCTTTTTATGAAGATAATTTCCTGTTCTCTATAGAAAAGTGTTTACCCTGAGGCATATTTGTTAACATTTTTTTCTTTATATATCTCAGGTGTGTTAGTATTGTCCCTCAGCAAATAGATTATAAATTCCATGAAGCTGGAGGACCCTGTTTAATATTCTTTGGGATTCCCTATGGTACTTAGTTCAGTTCTGGTCCCTTTGTAGCTGGTCCATAAATACTGTACTTATCCATTTATTGGTTGATTATCTATTAGCTCAATCTGTAATCCAGTGGAAAATTAGAAAGAGGCTTGAGGCTCTTCATGCTCACTTTGGCTAGCAGAAGAGAATTTCTAAAACAAAATATCTACTTATTGCACTGCCCTGGATTCACACCCCTTCCCTCCTGATCAGGTGTGAGCTGTAAAATGCAAACCAAGATGACAATGCTTAGCTCAGCCTAATGTTTTAAATGATAGAAAGATGGAGCAGGTTTTCAGATCTTTTTGTATTGAATCTGCTGGTTGTAGTTTATTACGTCCTCGTTAAACTATAAGACAGATAGATAAACATAGCTTTTGGATGAGTTGCAGAAATACTTCCCTCTGAGCAGAGATAAGAATTGGCTGCATTGATATTTCGCTGTGTTTTGTTGAACTCTTCCTTAAGGAACGATGCAATCACAGACTTATCAAGTTTAGTTTTTGCGACAGCATTGGCATTCATCTGATCCAACCTTGCAGTTTTATACAAGAGGGAGGCTCAGAGACGGCAAGTGGTTTATAAGGTCAGCCAGCCAGCCAGCAGCACAAGAAGAACTAAACTCTTTGTCTTCTTCCCCTTTCACCTACTTCATCACTTTTTTTTTTTTTTTTTGGCAAATAAGAGAATTGCCTTTAGATTCAGAAATAAGCTTAATCTATGTCTTTTCTGATTGACCTTGCTTACTTATAAAATGGAGATGTTGTGGTCATGAAAATATTTTCAGTTTCCACCCATAACTCTTATGGAATTTAACGCTGACAGATGAAAATGTGAGGCACTTTAAACTACTTTGAAATTTGTCCTACGAGGCATATTTTTTGAGGTTAAACAAAAAAGAATAATCATGGAGAAAGGCTAAAGAGTAAATATCTACTATTGCCTTTTCTAGTTATATCATGCTAATGAATTTAAAGTTGTTTAACAATGAATGTGATTTTTAGGAGATATATGAAAAATAGCTCTGATGAAACCAAAAAACACAGACCTGTTATTGTTCCCATCATCACAGTTTGAAAGGTGTGGCTAAAGAAGTGAAAAGACACTCTCAGATGAAACACAATATTGATATTTGGCATGCTCAGATGATTTTCCACCCAAAGATATGAAATCCCTTTACCCATACTAGTTATGCCTCCCCACCAGGGCCAGCCCTTGGCACAGCTGGGAAGTCGGTGTGGTTGACTTTGGCTCCCTGACCCTCTCTTGCTGTACCCTAGTCCCTTTTTGATGCCCTCACGGTTCCTCAAAGGTGGTGTAACTACCGCAGGCAGTAGTGCACTCGCCACCATTTGCTAAGGAGACAGATATACATGAGCTCCAAGCTGAGCTACTGAATCAGAATATCTGTGAGTGAAGACCAGGAATCTACATTTTTAACTGTATCTCCCACTTCCATCCCCAAGATCTTCTGCACCCTGAGCTTTAAAAACCAGTAACCTAATAAGCATTCCAGCCTCCCAGAGGTTTATGTTCTTCTTCTGCCTGACAAACCTAAAATAGATTTGACAGATGTGATTTAATATGAGTATTTGCCAATGATATCGAAAAACTTCCCTTATTTTTAAGACAGAGTTCTTTCTCTGCCTTTTTGTGTAATATTGGGCATTTGGAGTTGAGTGAGGAAGGCAATTTTTAAAATATTAAATCTTTAAAATATTAATTTAATTTTTAACATTTAATTTTCATTTCTCCCAGAGGTTTTTATTGCTAAGGAGGCTGGGTCAATTGAACAGGCATGGTGTTTAAAATCAGAGAGTCTTCAGTTTAAATCCTGACACCATCACTTATTAACCTGGTGACTTACCAGTTTATTTAATTGTTCTAAGCTTTACTTTTCTCATTAATAAAACAGAGACAATAATATATAAATTGAGGTATTATTCCAAGAAGTAAATGAGATAACTGTGCTTAGAGAGTTCCCTGTGACAATGCCTGGCACACATTAGATGTCCCAAATATATTCAATGTGTATGTGCTGAGGGCCTCATGTTAATTGGTTGTGGCAGGGGGTAAAGTGGTGAAAATGGACAGGGTTTCCATCTAACAAACAGTTTAAGTCAAATCAAAGACAAAGACCTGTAAATCATTTTTAAAGGAGATAAGTGTTGAAAAAACATTTATTTACTTGACAAGTATTTACTGAGTTTCTATGACATGCAGATATAATTCTGAGTTAGGCATGAATAGCCAGTGGTTAATATGATGAATAAGCTTCCTCATGGAGACTACATGTGGGCAGTTGGGGACAGAAAATAAAGTAGTATAAAAATAATTAAATGGATGACATCAAATTTTGAGAAGTGCTGTGAACAGAGAAAGGAGACTTAACTTAGATGTATTAGTTTTCTACAGCTGCTATAACAGCTACCATAAACTGAAACCTTAAAAATGATAAAAACTTATTTTCTAACAGTTTTAGAGGCTAGAAATCTAAAGTCAAGATGCTGACAGAGTTGGTTCCTTGTGGAGGCTCTGAGGGAAAATTTGTTTCTTGCTTCCTTTCTAGCTTCTGGTGGTTGTTGGAAGCCCTTGGCATTCCTCACCTTGTTGTGGGCATTGGTACAGTTTTGCCTCCAGCTTCCCATTCATTTTTTCTCTCTGTGTCTCTGCATCTTCTCTTTGTCAAAATACACCTGCCATGGACTATAAGGCCCACCCTAAGTCCAGGATGATCTCATCTAGAGATCCTTAACATAATTGTATCAGTACAGTACTTTTTTCTACATAAGGTCAACTTCACAGGTTGCAGGGGTTAGGGCTTGGACGTAATTTAGGGGGGTTCATGACTCAACTTACTACAAGAGGGACTGTGGCTGGGTGGGTAGACAGACTATTTTGGATAGAATGATTGGAGAAGGTCTTTTTGAGGAAGAGGCACTGAGCTGAGACTGGGATCATAAGGAGGAACCAGCCATTTAAAGAGTTTGAATAACATGTGTGAGAAATGGACTTGGCAGGCTCAAGGATAAGAGGAAAGGCCAGTGTGGATAGAGCAATCAGAGTGCAAGGGAGAAAGGTAAAGATATGAGATGAGGTCAGAGCGGTTGGAGGGGGGCCAGATTATACAGGGTCTTATAGTCATTAATTTCACACGTGTGTTTTATTATTTCTGCACGAAGAAGGTGCAGGAGAGGCTTTATTGGAGAGGTACAGTAGGCAGTTAGATATGCAATTCTAGAGCTCAGAGGAAAGATCTGAACCAGATAGGTTTGCTAGTCATCAATACATAGTGTTTTAAGCTATGAGACATGATGTGGTCAGCTAGGGAAAGAATGGCAATAGAGAAGGATGAAGTTTTGGGTCATTCTAATATTTAGAGTCCAGGAAGAGGATTGAACAAAGGAGAGTGGGAAGGAGTGGGCAATGGATGAGAGGAAAACCAGAATCCTGTGATGCCATGGAAGCCAACAAAAGACAAAGTTTGGGAGAGAAATCGGTCAACTGTGCTGAGTGCTAGAGACAGGTTGAGTCAAATCACAATAGAACACTAACTTGGCAAAGTGCACATTAGTGCTGTCTTGGAAAAAAGTGGCTTCAGTGGAGTGATGAAGTTGAAAGTCCAAATGAAGAGGATCGAAGAGTGAATGGAACATGGGGAGGTGAAGACAGTAAGTTTAGGTAACTCTTTTAAGGTTTGTGTTATGAGCAGGTGAACATATAATTTACTCTCTGAGACAGGACACTTTTGAGAGTGAAGGGGGAAGTGGAATACTAAGAATAAAATTAAGTCATTAAAAAATTAGGTTATTGAGCATATTTATATACTGTAAAATTCATTCTTTCAGTTATACAGTTTTATGAATAAGATTATATAATTTTGAAATAATTATTAACAACTTGACTTAACAGATCTGGTGGCTCTATAAATTTTTTTTTTTTCAAAAAGCCATTCAAAAAGAAAATTTTCTCTAAAAGTAAATATATTATTTATGTGTAGTAAAAAATTAATCCTTACTATATTGATTTGCTGAACAATAAAAACAACATAAGCAAAATAATTATTCTTGACATATGTTAACACATTTGAAAGGAGTTCTTTGTTGTATCTATCTCCATTATTTTTCTAAGTAATGTATTTTTTTCTAATGTGGTCTTATTATTTAAATTTTTTTCATAGAATTGGCTGCAATCTTCAGTGTTGCATTTATGAATTAAAATTGGAAATTGTGACACTTTAATTTTTCTTCTTTGTAAAACATAATCTTTTAAGTGACAAATATCCTCTGTGGATGCTGGTATATGTGGTTAGCTTAGAGCAAATTCTGTTAATTGACAATATCCTCAATTCTCTCTTTTTTTTTTTTTTTTTTTGAGGAGGGACAAAATACTTTAAATATCTGAGCTCAATTCCTTTTTAGTTTGGCTTTTCTCCTTTATTTAATACATTGTTCTTTTAAAATATTTTTTTGTAAGACAAAACTCTCTAATATACTTACCTTCACTTACAATTTTTTTGATTATTATATAAATTTTAATGCTATAAAATCATACGCTTTCTCAATTTCTTTTCACTTCCATATAAAATATGAATTTTTTCAATAACAAAAGATCTATCAAAGTATGCTCCCCACAAATTAAGAAGTTCCAAAACACGATTATAGAATTTCACAATCAGATCTTGTATAAAGAGTGAGCTCTCATCACTTGATAAGTTCAGTTCCTTTTTGCCTTTGCAGGGGCTGATTTCAGTGCCTTCATATTTGTAAGTTTTATTTCCAACCACTGCTACTTGTAGAAAGTCTCAGAATCTGAAGGGTTTTTTCATGCTTGATGCATTGACTGCTTTGATTAAAGCCGTCCAGCTGATTCTAAACAAAATTCAATCAAAATTTTGAGGACTTGTTTACAGGAAAGCACATTACCATTGTAGGATACCTTAGTTGATTTGAGAAGTAGTATTTCAAAAAGGCACTTCTAAACTCCAACTGATAACAAGCAGCAAAGAGAGAATTTACTGCTATGCTGAAATAACATTTTATATTCAGTATTTAGTAGTCAGCTACTTTGTGTAAATAGAAAATGTTTCTATTATGGTCAGTATATTATCACAGTTTTTTATATGTCATTATAAACTATGGGAGCACAAGAACAAATCCCTAGAACATATCTGCCCTGAAGTTTCTTCATTTAGAAGGAATTCTGTGCTTAATAACACTGTGCTCTACCACATTTGCACCACGTACACAAAAATTTTATCTTCAGTGTTGAATTTAAGTGGATTTGTAATAGTATTCATAATGTTGTTAAATATTTCAACATTTACAGAAAAAACCTCTAAAAACTTTACAGTAGTCTATGAAACAAGGGAAATGAACCTAGTTGATTTTTTTATTTAAAGCATCTGATATTATTGACATAAAATAGGCATCATTTTAATATTTGCACAGTTCTGCTAGCGAAATCAACACGTTGGTGGCCATCGCTTCACTTTTTGCACATGCAGAAGACGGCTTGGAATAAAAATGGGAGAATAAATTTACAAGAAGAGTTATTTGATCTAAATTAAAAGTTATGCCTCATACAATGATATGTACATGTACTTTCTGTAGCTGCATGTGAAATTATTGTCTTTGGGCATAGCTCTTTTAAACTCATTATTAAGTTTTGCAATAGATGTTGATCTTTTTTCAACACATGAGTATTGTTGGCCCCCATGGTGGGTATTACCATCAACAACATTTTGTGTAATTAACAGTCTGTGTTAATGTCAACAAACATTCTTCTCTTCCTCCTTCTCCCTCCTCTTTCAGCAACTCTTGTTCTTTGTGTTGTCTTCATCTCCATCTTCTTTACACACTCCACAAAAGACTAGAGGAACAGGGAGAGAGGATATTACCTTGGTTGCAAAGGTTAACCTGATCACATGGAAAAGATTAAACTGCTCTGATGTTCCTGTGCTTTGCTTTATTAGCATTTGTATTTACAAGGTATTTTTCTTATAAAGATCCCAAAGGCTCTGAAACCCACACCATTATCACAGGGATGTGACTCAAATATGAGCAAGTTTAAATTTAAAGAGAGACTAATTAACGTAAGAAAGGCCTTGCTTACTTGGTGCTGACTTCCTTCTTTTTTCTGAGATAAACGTGAGTTTTCTGAGTCAGGTAGTGTGTCTCTCGGTAGTAGAATGGTGACCCAGAACCTCCTTTTGCTGATTCAGTGGGTGCTGTGTGCTCACGTTTCCTTTGGGCTGAGTGACGACAGGAAGCTTTGTCATGCATACTTTTTATTCATGCGACACATCAGGTAACAAGCAGCAGCAAAGGTTAATTCCCAGGGAACGGCAGCAGGACTACTCAGACAAAGGAAATGGTTTGTGATAAAGAATCACCTGCAGCTAAAGGCTTTTATTCGCCTTTCCAAGCTTGCTTTAGTTTAAATATTGCTTATATGGAAAAAAGCCAGCGATATTTTAAGTGTGTGTGTGTTATTTTTTAAGTCGAGGTGATTCTAATATGATCAGCAGAAATCATGAATGACTAATTTCGGCTCTGCTTCTTATGAAAACATCTGTGTGATTTCTTTTTCTGATAAATACATTTGATTGTGAGTATTCCAGAAGATTCTGCTTTTTACATTTTAATACTCTTGGTAGATAGTTATTTAGTGCTGATCATGTGCAAAGCTCTGTACCAGACACTGGGGAGAGAGGTTATTGGAAGAAAAGAGGAAAGAGACACCAAGGTGACTATCTTGTCTCATTGCTTAAAACACTATATATTGATGACTAGCTCAGCTCTCGAAAGGGCTTATTATCTGGAAGAGGAGACCTCACATACGTTATACTCACACACATTAGTAGAGTGAGAAAATGGTTAGTCTCCTGTGTGGGCTACATATGACAAAAAGTCTTGTTTTCAAACTGGGACCCTACTGGGACCCTACAGCTGGAATTGTGGCTGCTAGTACATCTCAACTTAGCTGTACCCTTTTAGGTCTTTTGATTCCAGACATTCATGCAAACATTACACTTCATTAGTCAGCCCCAGCCAGCTTGTGATGAACATGAGAGAGGTAGGAGTAGAAGAAAACCTTTCGATTTTAAGGAAATGTCAAGGATGTTTGTTACTGCAGCACAACCTCCCTATCCTGTCCGAGGCAGTGAGTCATTCTGTCCAATTCCGTGGAGGTAATTCTTACTATTCTGCTGTTGGATATCCAGCAGAATAGTAAAAGGCAGTTTTAAAAGTACTGCTTTATGGCCTCTAGCTTAGTACCTAAATACATTAGATGCTCAGTTAATGTTTCTAGAAGAGAAATCATCCTATCCTGAATGATTTAAATGTGATCTTTTCTGAAGTTAGGATTATATATTTTTGGCTTTCCTATGTAATGATCTGGAGAATTAATTATTAAAATGATCTAGGACACATCTTATTTCTATTTTTTTCCTTCACAAATGGCACAAATTATTTTTGGAAAACGTGTATTCATAATTACAACATACATCCTAGTACTATTTAGAAGTCACATACCACAACCTTTCGCCAAGTTTATTTTATAAATACCTGAGGAATTTTTAGCACATTTAAGTATGTTTCCTTTCCCATGATAGAAACGTGATGCTTCCAACTCTGTGAGAAACACAAAAATGCTACCAGCCGAGGTGTGTATTACACACAGTTTACAATGTCTGCGTTCGACGTTGTAATCCTTTCCCGAACAGGTTTAAGAGAGGTCTAAGTGAATGCTTGTAAATTTGAGTCAGTGTTGGAGAGCAGTAAAAAACAAGCAAAGAATGAGCAGATTTCAACAAGACAGTCCTTTATTGCTATAAAGCTACTCTGTGCCCACCCCACCCTAAAAATCATTGCAATAGGCAACTATGAAACTCATAAAGAACTAAAAACACTTACATTAAACTACAGCAAACCCTGCAATTAACAATGCTGAGACAGGCCATAAGATTTCCCAGGGAGGCCAACTTCTCCTGCTCTCTGAGTGAAGCTTCTCTCTTTGTTTAAATCTGCATATGTTTGGCCCCTGAAAGTTGAATATCCTCCACTGATTTTGTTTGCCTGTTGTTGCTTCAGTCATTCATGGAGCATGAATTCAAGTTTTTAAAGGCAACTCTTTCCACATCTTTAGGTATGACAAGAATTTCTAACCTGGGATAAAGTGTAAACTCTGCTAAGATAGTGTGTGTATTGGAAAATACATACTATTTTTTATAAATGCTTTTTCAAAGAGTAGTAGTATAAAGATAAATGTGTTCATTTTAATTTATTTGCAATATTGATTCAATAGATTTAACTGCTACTTTCTCTAAGAAATTTCCTCTATTTCATTATATCCATATACCGACTAATAAGATCAATTTTTATGCACATGCTCTGTATCTTTTTTTGTTCTTTTGTTCTACATGTATACACATCTAGTTTAAGTAACAGAAATGGAAATTATTTAAACTTAATTGCATTAGTGATAAATAATAATCATTGGTGTCTTTTCAGGAAACTTTCAGATTGTCTCAAATGTCTAAATCCTCTCTTTTTGTGATACAGTAAATCTCTTATAATGTGCCTTCTCTCTCATTAAAACAGCATTATAAAGTCTCTGAAATGTCAGGACAACATGTTTTTCAACTCTTCCATTTCATAGACTTCAATATAGAAATATTTTGATAAATACATATTTTCATTTAAAGGGCTAGAATATTTTACCTTTTTCTCAAAAGCTCATTTAGGTGACACAGTTCACTGATTTTAAAATTAAAGTATGTCTATTATATCTCAATAAAGCTGGAAACAAAATAAAATTAAGCTTTTATTATTATAAGTTCCATAAGATCTGCATTTTCATTGGCTTTTGTAGTCATTATTATTGAGAACACAAAGTGCTGCTAATAGTGTCTGGATTTTAATCAAGGTGCAGCATCTCTTTGCAGTTGGATTTGTGGGGGTAGGTGGGTAGGTGGAAGTGATTCGCAGGCAATAAGGGGTTGCAATAACTGTGGAAAACATAAAAACAATTTAAAGCCAACTAAATGTCAGTCTGCTTTCATTATGACTACACACCAGATTTCTAAACAATGGCCGTGATCAGTGACTTCTCCCTATCAATGTGCACTGCTTCAAAACCTTTCTCTCACCCAGTCTTGGTATGCGAATACTTTGGACCCCAATTTTTTTAAGCAAAATTGCTCATTGTTTCACAGAGGTTAAGTGTTTCAAAGTACGAATATTTTATAAAAAACATTTTGCAGGCTCTTGAATGATCTTTAGTTTCAAAGAGTTAAGTCAACTCAAGGAAGGAGCAATTTTGTCTTCATTTGGTGATCATAAAGAATAGCCATTTACAATGATTCTGAGCTCAAAAAGCTAAAGAGTTTTGGGGAGTGGCCTTTCTGGTGGTAACTCAGCCCTCAAAATTTCAAAAGATTTTTCAGTGTCTTCCCTGATTCCAGCCCTCATCTTGTCTTCTCCATCTGCCTTACTGTAAATATAGGCAATTGTACTTGGCGATTAAAAATAAGCAAAGGTAGTTGGCTAGAATTGGGAATCTGTTCACAAAGAACACATGCCTGAGTAATTAGGATATCAACACATCATTTTTATAGTTCTCTTGATGTGACTGTCTAGGACATCACCACAAATTATTCACAGCATGTGATTTCTCTTCTTTGAAAACGTTAAGCGAGCAATCATAATAATGCTCCTTTTTCCTCTCAATTGTTTAGTCATTTATTATGCCTTTTAATATTCTAACAACTATGTATGAAAACTTAAAGCAACCAAGAACATTTACTCTACATCTGTTTAGAAGAGCAGTGTTTTATGGTAAAAAAAAAAAAATCATGACTCTAGGTCTACCATTTACTAATTGTGTGGTGACTTTTAGCAAACCTATATTTCCTGGTCTGAAAAGGAAGAATGATAGTAGCCAATATAACCCTCCTATGGAATTGTTGTGAAGAACAAAGGAGACAATGTGTTAGAAATGACTGAAAACTTAAGCAGAGTTAGCAAACTCAAAACTCCAGGGGCCAGCAGACAGCACAAAGTGCGAGCATCAGGCTCAGTGTGACACTGAGAGCAGTGTGGTGTGAGTTGGACTAGAGAGTGTGGTCCCTGATAAAATCCATTTACTTGTGCTTGTTCATTTTGTAAAATGGACCAAACAAAGCATCTGCATATTATTGGCCGTGACACTAATTCAAATGTTAATACAGGGATATAAGCGTCATACTTTCAGAAATGTGTATTATGACCACTTCCTAAATAAAAGAAAAAGAAATTAGCCATCAAATATGTTTATCTAGCAGAGAAGGAAATTAGACTAAATATTATGGAAAACTTTCTCAAAACTTCAAAATTATGTTATCCATATATCAGCCTGGAGTATAACTATAGTCATAGAGTCTCTACATGTCTAAGTTAGCAGAAGCTCTGTATTTTCCTCTTGCATCTTCTCCTGTTCTCCTCTTCGACTGTGTGTTTCCTGAGAGGTACCCTAGGTGTATCCGTGGGCAGGAGAGAGAGTGAGCAGGAACTGCTGTTCTGGCTCTTCACTACGTTTTGGCTGCTGTCCCATTTTACTGTTGAACACAAGTCCCGCTCAATCAGCTCAACATCTGTCTATTGGCTCTTCTGCCATGTGCTGAACATTGGTTGGCTCCAAGCCTTTAAAGGTCATAGCAATGTCCCATTCTTGCTGGGCAGGTTATAGCTGTCATGTTTTTCACCAATAAACTCAGTTATTTTTCTTCCCATATACAATTTTGTGTTGGGTACAAAAATTTCAAAAAAGAACTGACTAAAACAACAAAAAACAATAGAAAAGAATGAAAAGGTCATATGTAAGATGAAGTAGAACAAACTCAGGGAGGAAAAGGATAGGAATGAAGTGATGACGAGAAGGTGATTCATATTTAACTTATATTCCGCTTACTTTGGGGGGACTTAGAATAATTTGAAGAGAAACTAATACTAAAAGATATGATGGAAGAAACGTTTTCTCAGATAAAAATAAATATAGATGTAAAAATAAAAAACTTTTACAGTGTTTTATATGAAGTCATTGAAAGATCACCACACCTAGAAAGTCTTGCAACATTTAAAATAATCATTTATTTCTTAAATAAATAAGATACAGAATCAATATTTAAAATGTACAAAAGTGTTTATGGAGCAAAGTCTCTATCCCATCTCTGTCTCCTCACCTTTTATACAAGTGGTGGCATTCTACAGACAATTTTTTTTCCTGTGCCCTTACTATTTATTTTTTACTTAACAGTATAACTAAAATATATTCTGTATCTTCTAATAATAAGCTTCTTTCCTTTTTTTTTCTTCCTTTTCCCCAATCACTGTACAATGGGCTTCTATCTTTTTTGAAGAGTAACCTAGCCAGTTCAAAGTCAGTAAATCCTATTCATATGCTCAGAACTTTGAAAAAGCCTTTCCGTACTTATTAATCAAGGATTACCACATGTTGAAGAAATCCTTCTGACATTAAAAAAAGAGAAGACCAGACAAATAGAAAAAAATAGAGATTATTTATGAGGAAGAAAACTTTACATACATACATACATACATACATACATACATACATACATACATTCATACATAGCATTTATAGCCTTAGAAAGATAAAGGAGGTAAATGCATCCATGAAACAATAATCAGAAAATAGAAATGGAACATTTAGAGAACAAAATGTTAATGTTATGTTAGTAGAAATGAAAATCTCAACGTAAGTATTAGAAAATAAACTTGAGTTAATAGTTTGGAAATTAGAGCATAAAGACAAAGATTTGGAAAACAGAAAAGCAAGGATAAGAGAAATCACAGGACCATCCCATAAGACCCAATATTTGAATAGTACAAATTACAGACATAGAAAACATAAAAATCAGAGAAGATACAATCATCAATGGTATTATTCAAGAAAATTTCCTACAATGCTGACTTTCCCAATCAAGAGTTTCTATACCAACATACAACATTGCAATATTTTAGGACACTGGGGTAAAAAAAAGAGAAAGGCCTATAAGCTTCAAGGGAGAAAAAGTATCATATGAAAGATCAGAAGTTAGTGATTTCAGATTTCTTAATAGCAATACTGGAAGATTAAAGATAATGGAACATTGTCTTCAGAATTATGAAGAAAAATAATTTCCATGCTAGAATTTTTTTTTTGTAGCCAAACTGTCAATTAAGATTAAAGATTGAATAACAATTTTAAATGTTCTGTTTTATACATGTGTTCTCAGTAAGCTACTGGAGGATATATTCTTCCAAAAGGAGAAAGTAAATAAAGAAGAAGGAAAAGACTCAGGTAACAGGAGATGCAGCATAGGAGAGAGATTGGAAAATAGTGAGAGATTTCCAGTATGACAGCTGTACAGAGGCCTGAATAGTAACCAGACTAGTTAGAAGAACAGAAGTCTCCAAGATGTTTACAAGGTGATTGACTTTCTGAAAAACTGTACTGGAAGTCCACTGGAATGTCCTTGACACATTAAATTAAGTTAGCCAAAGTAAGAAGGAAACTAAAAAAAAGTGAAAAAATGAAAACAAACCAGTTACTAACTCTAGAGGGGGGGAAAGAAAAGCAGTATATTAAGATGTTCAGCTGTGAATAATAATGTTTCATGGTTTTAATTATATAGTATACAACAATAAAAATACTAAATATGGATTTGTCCCCTCTCCAAATTATATTAATTTGGGGATGCAGACAGCATTGCAGAGGCTTAAAGATATTTTAAAAATACAATGCTAACAATGTGAAGATGATATATATTTGAACGATTGATTATCCTCTCTTATGATCAAATTCCTATAGAAAAATCAAAAGTTCGAAGATTGTACCCTTTGCTAGTTAAAATTCACACATAAAATAAAAAACTCTAAAAAAATTAAATTGATCTTTCTTAATCTGTGAATTTAAATCCAAAGAAATCAAAGTCCTTATTGATTTCATATTCTGCTCAATCCTAGCCAGAGTTTCCTCTTTGCCTGGATAGGGTTCTGGATCCATCCACAGTCACAAAGGAGGCTCTTTTCATAGGTGTTTAATGGGATTTCTTTAGGACCTCAAAATTAATTCCATTCAAAACCAAGACTCTGATGTATGCCTCCCTTTTAAGAATTTTGAAAGTTAACAATCCATGAGACCATTAAAGCTCTGACCTCACATAAATACATAAAAATTAACAGTCCACAGACCCCAAATCAGTATTCTAATTAAAACAACATTCCTAGTATCTCTGTCCTCAGTCCAGAGGTTCAAAATATCAAATCAAGAAGAAAATCTTGGTTTTATCTTGCCTTTCCAGAGGTGGTTAATTAATTATATTAATTTAGGGGAATTATAGCTTAAAACTTAAAATTAGTTGAGTGAAGTATTCCAGAAAGAGGTTAAATTTGGCCTATATGTTTACTGACTCTGAGCCTGCATACTGGCTCTTCTGGGACTTTTGAAACACTCTTCTTGCAAAATGTGGATTTGCCTCCTCAGTTCCTGTGTTTGTTTCAGCCTGATAGTCCCCTCAGCTGATTCCTGAAGTTATGTTTCTAAAGCTTACATCTCTGGAACCTGATGAGGAAAAGTACTTCTGTCTCAAGATGTGCTTTTTGAATACTGCAGGTCACATGTCATATTCCTTCCTGCTATATCATTCTCTATGATGGTAGGATAAGCCTTTAGTGTTTTCTTTCCCTGTGCTCCCGTTGGCGCTATCAAGGAAGATTCAGTTGAGTATGGGGACTGGCCTGATAAACATCTTTCCTCGTTTTGTTCTGTTTTCAAAATTTCCAGGGGACCTGCCTAAATTCTGAACCAACCGATAAACAGAGAATAGGAGGAGTGCCAAAGTTACCTTTATTCCTGAAAAAAAAAAAAAAAATCTAAACTGGAAAGCATTAGAGTATTAGTTTTCTAAAAATGCTATCATACAGTATCATAAACTAAGTGGCTTAAAGTAACAGGAATTTATTAAGTCATAGTTCTAGAGGCTAAAATTCTAAAGTCATGCTGTCAGTCTACAGGCCCAGGCTCCCTCTGAAGCCTATACGGTAGAATACTCCCTGCCTCTTTCAGCCTCTGCTTCTTGCTGGCACCCTTTGGAGTTCCTTGGCTGCTGCTTGCTGGTCCCCTTTGGAGTTCCTTGGCTTATGGACGCATCACTCCATTCTCCACTTCCATTGTCAAATGGCTGTCTTCTCCCTGTGTGTCTCTTCTCCTACAAATACCAAGTATACTGGATTCCGGATGACCCCAATGACCTCATCTTGATTTTATCTGCAAAGAGCCTATTTCCAAATACGGTTATATTTACAGATCCTGAGGGTTAGAACTTAAAAATATCTTTTGGGGCTACACAATTCAACCCATGACAATGAGAGTCAAATGGACCAGCTACTAAAACTCAAAACTGGACAGACTAACTTGTCCCATCATGAAGCTCTACTTTGGGGCAGGACTCTCCATGTCAACTGAAACTTATGGTATGAAGAGCCAAGGGGAGCTTTTAATCCCTGGGGAAGTTAACTCTAAGAAGGAAAAGCATGGAGCAGAGCCTGAGCATGCCCATTTTTAAAAATTTTATTTTGTAATAGACTTGCTTAAGACACTCTCCTTAGGGGAGGTGTGAGTAAAGAGTGGAGAAAGACCAGGAGAGTCTATATGAAAAAGAAATGTCAAGAATGGAGAAGAAGACTTCCCTCAACATAAATGTCAAAAATAAATTTAGATAGAAAACTCATAAAATGTAAAAAAATTTGTTACACTAACTTCACTCTGAAACTCCAAATTATAACAAATCTGGAAGTCAGGAATAAATTTTTTCCTCATATATATGTAGACTCAAACTTAACATCATTCTTGACTTTGGTAGTCGAAGAAGTACACATTTTTAAATTTATGTATTTTTTACAGTGAAATTTAATCACAAGAAGAATTAAAACATTGAATATGTGCCTTCCACAAAAACCCTAGAGAAGGTAAAAATAAGCATAATTCATATAGAATAAAAACAAAACATCCAAGATACAAGAACACATAAAGAGAACGTACTAACAAGATTTAAAATGATTAAACAATTTTGTTATATCAGTAAATCTAAATGATTTAAAGACTTCATTAGGTGTCCAAGATATTCAGTTGAAGTACAAAATAACAATGGTCAAAAATTTATTGATAAATATAACAAAAAAGAAAACAGGGATAACAATATTTTGCATGGCAAAATAACTAATAAGGTTAAATTTAAATTTGTATTGCTGAATAACAATGGACAAAAATAAATGTAAAGAAACTTTACAAATAAGAGGTGAAATTGATAGAAACAATAACTTAATTTCTCAATCTCCCCAATACCTTCTTCCTATTCCCTACTCTCAAATAAAGGTATGAACATTGTAGTTAATGAGGAAGCTGAACATTGTAATTAATGAGGAAGAATTGATAATTATATAATAAATAAAATAAACTATTGTTGTTTTTGGGAATTCATAAAATATTTCCAAAAGTCGATCATATATGCATTTGTATGTATATTCAAAAAGCCATAAAAAATGAATCATATTCTCTGAGTACAAGATAATAAATCAGAAGTAAATAGTAAAATTTAAAACAAAATCAAATCCTTTCCAAATATTTAAAAATTAAAAACTATTTCCAAATCACCACTCACTCAAATTGTTATCTTCTGAGTTAAAAATAATGAATATAAACATATTTGGAAAAAAACTTGATGATGCCAAAATTTTACTCAGAAACAAATATATAATCTTATATGACAAGAATGAAAGGAAATAAATTAATTAAACATTCAACTCAAGGTGAGAGAAATAAAAGTATGAACCCAAACTGAAAGAATGAATACAACAAAAATATTCTAGAGAAGATTATATTTGTAACACTGAAAATAAAAGTCATGAAAATAATTCTAAACATGTCTAGTTACTAAAAATAATTATGAGTCTGAAACTGAGAGTGTGAGATTGACAAACAGTTTTATTTACTATTCCTCTTTATTCTACTAGTATTTTTGTAAGATTCTGTTGTGTGAACTCTGAGGGTATATTCAGCCAGTCAGAAAATAGGTTCTGGAGCATCTGAGGAAGGACTAATTTAAGAATGGACAAATGAAGAAATATGTAAAGTAGTAAATGTAGAAGGACCAATGCAAATTTAGAATAGTTTACATCTTACTAATATTAAAAAATAAGTGTCTGCAAATGATAAAACTTGCACATAAAAAAAAAAGATAGCTACATTTCTGGGGTAGAAATAGTGTTTTGTAGGAAAGATGCCAACATTTCTGGTGGTTAAACTAGTTAGTATCTATGGAATCTGTTGTATTGCTGAAAGATGTACTTCCTCTCTCCCCAGCTTTATTGAGGTATAATTAACAAATAAAATTGTATATATTCAAAGTTGTACTCAGCGAAGATTTAATATACATATACATTGTTAAATATTTACCACAATCAAGCTAATTAACATATTTATCACATCACATTGTTAGTTATCTTTTTTTTTTTTGGTGGTGAGAGCACTTAAGATCTAACTTGCTTAGCAAATTTCAAGTATGCAATAAAATCTTATCAACTAGTCACCATGCTGTACATTAGGTCCTTGAAATTTATTCATCTTACAACTGAAAGTTTGTACCCTTTAACCACACCTCCCCATCTCCCCTAGCCCCTGGCAACCACCATTCTACACTCTATGATACCATATAATATTTGTCTTTGTTGTCACACATTGTAGGATTTCCTTTTTTTTTTTTTATAGCTGAATAATATTCCATCGAATGTATATACCACAATTTCTTTATCTATTCGCCTGTTGGTGGACACCTAGTTTGTTCCCATATCTCGGCTATTATAAATAATGCTGCAATCAACATGGGAGTGCAGATGGCTCTTCAAGATACTGATTTCATTTTCTTTGGATATATACCCAGAAGAACTTTCATTCAGTTTTCTAAAGTGGCTGTACCAATTTACATTCTCACCAACAGTGCATGAGGGTTCTGTTTTCTCCACATCCTCACTGACATTTATTATCTCTTGTCTTTTTGGTAATATCCATTCTAAACAGTGTGAGCCGGTATTGCATTGTAGTTTTGATTTGCATTTCCCTGATTAGTAATGGTGAGCACCTTGAAAAGGTATGCTTTAAATATTAAAAATATACTTTATTGGAATTCTAAAATAGAAAAGATGGAGACAATTTGAAAGCAAGGGCAATTACCATTTTTATGTTTGTACTCCTAGCGATGAGCACTCTGGATTGTGCTATAATTAATTATCGAATGAAGGCCTCTTCAGTAAATATATATATATATTTCTCAAAGGAACAAATGAAAAGTATGATGAAAAACCAGGTTGCATTATAGAACTGCAAACAGCTTTGCTTGGGAAGAAGCATGTGATTTTTCTGAGGTGGTGAAAATAGTCCCTATTTTGATCTGGCTGGAGGTTACTAGGGTATATATAGTTAAAGAATTGCTTGAGCTGCACACTGAAGTTTTGTATATTTAACTGTGTAAAATTACACCTCAAAAACCAGAACAAAAACTGAACAAACAAGAAAAGCTGAGTGTCCAAACAAGAAGTTTATTCTTTGGAATGTTTGACCAAATTTTGCTTTCTGTTTTTTTTTATTTCTATTTACCATTCAACTATTTACCAAGTGAGTTAATTTGATTCAGTTTTGGTGTGAAATAGATACGTACACATTGCCAAATTTGTTAGTATGATTTTACATAATCATTACCATTGGCAGTTTGATACAAAGTGAAGGGTAAATGTACAAAGCCATGTTCACTTCTTCAACTTTATAAATTACTACCTGCTCAAGGAACATTCAAACTATGTGTTGAAAATAGAAAATTCTTCTAGTCAATTTTGTAGATACTTGTTTTAGTCATACATCTATAATTCCCTTAATACTATCTTCTTGAATCATAATTGCGAGCAATGTAGAAGGAGAACAAATTAAGGCCATTCAAGTGATTTGAATGAGGCGATATTTTATTTTCTAGAAGTGGTTACTTTAGTCTTTTTTTCTCAAGTGTGGTACTCCTAAACTGTAATTCATTTCATGGAAAAGATGTAACAGATCCATAGTTTATTTACAGGTGACTCAGCTTTTTTACCTATATCTAGCATGTGAGGTCAGTTACCATTTGGTGGCATTAAAGTAATATCAGAAGGATTTTTCCCATGGTCAAGTTGATTTTCAAAGATCACATTGATCAAGTCTTGGAAATTGACAACTGTTTTGGCTGCAGGATGTGTATAACTGTCTGCTCTTTTGACTCAGCCATTTGGTATGGTGTTTTCATTTGAACACAGTTGTATCAGCACAGAATGTCTGCTGAGGCTGTTTTTTTAACTATGGACCTGATCCTGCTAAAAGATAAATTTGCTAATTTTTGAATAATATGTTGAGTACAATAGGAGGACAGGAATGATATAAAATAATTTCTTAAAAATTGAATAAAGATAATCTTTGATATGTAGTCAAGTCTTTTCATATTTAGAACTCATTAGTAAGAAAAAAAATCTGCAAACTTATTGACTCAAACCATGAACAAAAAATGTGCTAGGATAGTTAAACATGTATGAACTTAATTGAGGCATTAATGTGCTACTTTGTGAGTGTAAAAATGTTTTTTTTTCCAAATAATTTATTGCACTTCATGCCCTTAACACTTCATTAGCTTATTTATTCTATCTTGCTCAAAACTCATCTATATTTTATTTCTTGCCATATGAATCCATTTAAATAACCTCACTTGATAGTTTTCTAATACTCCAAATAGAGGAATATTAATTAATAAATCATTTTTCTTTATAGATCTAATAGTGGGCCTGGATTTCTATTGTAGCAGAAAGTATTCGAACTGCATCAAAGACAGTAGAAAATATATTTTTAGATTGGGAAAGCTGTTGAGTCAGACCTCCGAGGCCCTTTCAAACTCTAAGATGACTCTAGGTCATCTTTAGGGCTAAAATAACTAGGCAATAATAGCAGGGCTCTTTCCTGAGTATCTTGTAGGCATTTCACTTCTATTATGTCTTATCCTCGTAACAATGTGGTAAGATTGGTATTATCATCCTTGTTTTACGATTGAGGTCATGGAGACTCAAAGAAGTTCATTTAACTAGTGAATTGTTTATCTAAAATGTGAAAGCAGGTCAGTCTGATTCCAGGGTTTACGTTCTTTTCACTGTATGAGCACTGGCCACGGGAAGGATTCTGGGAAACCACAGTGGTGTAGAAGAACATATCGTTCTGGTATTTTGTTATTCTCATTTATGACATGGTTTGTCACATGGTTAAAGCAAAAAGCAAGAACAGCTTGTGTCTCAGGACTTCCCCTCTTCTAATCCAGAGGCTGTTCCCATGTGTCTTCTTATGGCCTATGATCCCATGAGGCTCCCATATGTTAGGATGGTGATATCCTAGGTTCTAGTGTCATCAGCTCTCTGAGAAGTAGCAAGGGTGGGGAAATATCCAACATGCAACGAAATGTCTGCACGTGAGTAGGTTCCTGAGGAGAACAAAGGGACTGAGGAATCCAGGCAGCACCATTCCTCAACATCTCTCAGGGACTCAACCCATGCCCTCTGTCAATATATGTCCAAATATCTCAACAGCCCTGCATGTGTCTTCGTTGGGATTGCCTTGTCTTCTGCCTTACAAATGGGAGCAACTGGGCTCAATAGATAACTGATTATCGTAACCCAACCTTTAGGTAGAGATGATATTAGGCATTAAGGCACTAAGTTCCAAGGTTCTAATTCTCTGTCTCTCTCAGGATGACAAATCAGACAACACAGGTTTTAAACACAAAAACCAAACCAATCAACAAACAAGCAAACAAAAACCTCATAGATGATGGAAAACCTATGATATCTCAGCAAAGAAAAACTATTCATCTTTGAATAGTGTGGAAAGAACACACAGCCTTTGACTCAGTTAAGCCAGCCCACATTGAAATCCATTCTTTCTATTTATTGTTTTACAATCTCAAGTAAGTCATTTAACCTCTTTGAAACTGTGTTCTTTATCTGTTAAGCGGGGATAATAATTTTGACCTTATAAAATTGTTCTGAGGAAAAATGAGATCTGTACGTAAAGCACCTAACACAAGGTGTGGCAGTAAACTCGCTATAAATGCTGTCTTCTTCTTTCTCTCCCTCATGGGTCTATAACTTTCCTCGGAAAAGGTTGTTTTAGAGGTCATAGGACCTTTGGCTTTTTAGAATCTTGAATCATTTATTTAGCATGAACTTTTAAAAATAGCTTAGGTAGCAATTTAGAAAACACAACTACAAAAGGACAATCTCTACAGTGCTGTAGTGGGAAAAAGTAATGAAAAAACTAAAGATAAAGATCAGGAGAATGCTGTATACATTATTTACAAACAGGAACACTTTATGTCCAAACTCAAGGCACCACATTACTTTGTAAATTGTATATTCTTCTCAAGTACTGGGTAGTTTAAGTTTATGATGTGATCCATTCATTCTGCTATGTTTTATTTATGCTTTCCTCAACAGTGAAATAAATAGTCAAAAACAATGCCCTGCTTATTCTGTGAACTAGAAGAGGAAAGGGATGTGTGTGTGTGAGTGTGTGTGTGAGTGTGAGTGTGAGTGTGTGCACGTGCGTGCATGTGTGTGTGAATCTCCCCATGATTTAGGAGTCAGGGTGACTTTAACTAATCCAGCTACAGGTTTATTTTAAAAACCTCTTAGTAATGTTTAGAAACAAAGCCTAATACGAAGGATAACAAATGGTGAAAACACTGAACCTCTCTGTTGAAGACCAACACTGTTCCTCTCCTGCTTCAGTCTGATTACCTCTGGGGAATGTGCTGTTCCTTGGAACGAATCAGCCCTGCACAAAATAAGAGAGGTTGAAAAGTTTAGGACGTGGAAAATATGTGGAATTTGCTCTTGAATAATGATTCGTATTTTTCTTTTGCAATAAATATGACCAATGACCCAGATAGGAGGATGGCAATTACTTAATGAATCAAGCTTCAAAAATGTAAAAACTCTTCATAATAAAAATGAATGCAATAATAGTAGGAAGCCAAGTTAAGTAAACAAGTATAATGCTTCTTGTGTCTGTAGATGTACATTTACAAATTCCAAAGCTATGACTGTAAAAGGGATTATTCTAATGATACCAGCCTTCTTAGTTTTTATTATCTATTGAATTGGATCTTTTGAGTTTGTGAACAGATAATTGTCCATGCTGACTTGCCTTACCCATCTGGGAGTCAGTTAGCTGGGATGATGTGTCACTCATGTGGGACTGTGATTTAGCAGTCCCATGGCTCTGACAATCATTTACCTGTATGCAAGGAGCTTTCACCCTAACAGTCACAGGTAAATCATTTCCAAATCAGTTACAGCCTGTGTAGAAATCTCTCTCTCTCCCTCTCTCCCTCTGTCTTTTTCCCTCTCTGTCTCTCTCTACCTCTCTTTCTCTCTTTTTGCTCAGTTATATACTTAAAATCTGCTGTCCATGTGAAGCTTTCTTTGACTACTGACCATTCCCTTCATTTGTGAAATGGAATATGTTTCCAAACATTAGGGAAGAGGAGAATTACCTCTATAAAATGGTGGGTGAATGAGAGGCAAAGCTGTGGACAAACCAATAATGGCCAGTGTAGAGTGGTATCTTCATGGGGTCACTGACGTACACATTTTGGCCTTTCAAAAGAAGAGTTAACAGCTATTTACTTTAAAGTACGTGGTGACACCAGATTGGTGACTTTGGGAAAGTTTCAGCCTTTCTTATAAAACAAGAGATTGAATTAAATGATGTTTAAGAGCTCTTCTAGCCCCAAGACACAGTGAGAGCAAAAACAAACCAAATCAAACCAAAACAAAATAAAAAAAGCATTCTCACGGTCAAGAAAAATCTTCTAGAAAAGAGAAGTCTATTTAGATGTTAAAAACAAAATTTGAGCCGCATCACTTCCCTCCCCAATCTCTGAGTAAATTGTAGTAGGTAGTCGATTAACTGGAGCTATTCAAAGGCTGTATCTACAGTTATTGATTTTATCCATGCCAACATTTCTTAAATATGAGCATGCATAAGAATCACAAGAGAAGCCATTTAAAAGGCAGTTGCAAGGGTCACAACTCCAGAGATTGGTTTAGTAGGTGAGGATAGTGCCCAGGAATCTGCATTTAAAAGCCATTCTAGGAGATTCTGATGCAGGACTCAGCTAAAAGTTACAGTATTCTCAAAGGGGAGAGGAAATATTTCTGGGAGTTATCAAGCGATGATCCACCTAGAGGGAAGGGATATCTTTTAACAGCCTATATCTGCTTAGGGAAGCTCTGGTACTGATGTTGCAGGTGGGAAATTTACCACACCCCTCCTATGGTTGAGGTTGACTCACTGCCAAGAGCTACTGGCCTGTTTCAACTAAAAGCAACAAATAAACAAACATACTGAAAAAACATTATCTGATAAAAAAGCAGTTCTAGTGTCTAGCAACTAGTAGAGCATAAGTTAATTGAAGGAATAAACTCATCAAATTTCTAAAATGTGCCAGTTGCTTTACATACATTGTCTCCTTTATTCCTTACAACAATTAATGAGCAAAGAATTAGCTCTATTGACCCTTAAACAATGCAAGGGTTAGGGATGTGGACCTCCATGTGGCTGAAAATCTACATAAACATTTTACTCCCCAGAAACTTAGCTATGAATAGCTTACTGTTGACTGGAAGCCTTACTGATAACATTAACACATATTTTATAAGTTGTATGTATTGTATACATAAAATACAGTAAGATAGAGAAAATAAGATGTTCTTAAGAAAACTGTAAGGAAGAGAAAACACATTTACAGTATTTATTGAAAAAAAATCCATGCATAAATGGACTCATGCAGTTCAAATCCATGTTGTTCAAGGGTCAACAGTATTTTGCAAATAATGAACCTGAGGGTGACGGACCCAGTAATTTTCAATCTGACTGCACATTAGAATCACCTGAGATGGAGAGGTGAGAACCTTTAAAAAATTGTCTATACCTAGCCCATACACTATGGATTCTGATGTCATTGGTTGGGTGTTTATAGCTTTATAAGTGCCCTGGAAATGCTGTTGTGCAGCCCGCCTTCAGCATCACTGATATTAGCCAAAGTTCAGAGAACTAAAAGGATTCCCAAATGAGCACTCGTAATGAACATCCTTCAACCTGTTCTGAGGAAAATTCTCTCTTTTAGCCCAAACCTCCAAGGTATTGCATGAAGGTCTGGCTTTGTTTAAAGTGTGCTCAGTTCTTAGAAACAAAATCTTAGAAGGAAATTTTACATGATACAACTTAAATTATTTTGTTATTACGATGATCCTGAGAGGTCATTATGATCTTCTATATAGATGAGGAAACTGGGGCTGAGTTATTCATAATTTTCTTTCACTATCAAGGTCAAAAATTAGAATTAAATTTAGGATATTAGAGTCTTTGAAGTGTTGACCTCAGAAAGAAAGATACCTGTCAAAAAGCACTCCTTGTGGTTAACTGGGCCCAAATTTATAATCAGAGTCTAGCACATGTTGTTTATAGAGGGTTTCTCTCTCTCTCTGTCTCTCTCTCACACACACATGCACGTGCACACACACACACACACAGTATTTCAGAGGATAGTCACAGACGGGGCTGGGCAGCCAAGCCTCCTGCATAGTGTTCTTGCAGCCTGAGACCAGGAGTTCCTAGATCGTATTTTGACAAATTGGGCTGAGACCTGCCCCATCCAATCAAAGCTGCACAGCTATGTCCTCATTTGCATCTTTATCTACTGGTTAGAGCTGCTCCATAATGATCAATCAAGACTCAAGATTCTGACCATTTAGAAAAGTGCTATATGGACCAACCAAACTGTCCTCATTAGCATAAAAATGAACTAATCAGGGACCAGGGCAGCCGCTTTCTCTGTATAAGCAGGCCATTCCCTCAGGTTCCCACCTGAGGCTATATCTCCTGGTTTGCAAACTGTCCACCTGAATAAAGTCTTTTCTTTTATGTCAACCCAGATTGGGGACTCTTGTTAGCATTGGATTGGTGGCTCTGAATTTTATTGACAGGAATATTCCAAATTCTGGAATATACCATTCTTCTTATTTCAGAAGTCATCTTGACTGGTCTTCATCTTGGAAGAAACTACAGTTTTACTATACCAGGTAGTTGAGAATTATCTATTTTCCAAGACTTTGTTTCAGTATATTTATTGAGCCCATTGCAAGGTCATTTAACCTCCTGAAAGTCTTAGCTTTCATGATTATTAAATAGAACCAGTGATATCAAACATATTTAGAAATGCCATAGTGGTGAGTAAATACAATTTTTTTTTTTTAGTAAAAACATTTTGAATGCTTTCAGAAAAAAATATTATTTTGCCAAAGAAAACAAATCTTTCCCAACATGTAGAACTCTAATACTAATGTTATGATGATACCTTAATATTAATATAAAATAAGTAATTAACTTACCAATTTCTAGTACTTTATTTTAAAACTAAGGCTATGAAATATTATCAACATTTACTTATGTAGCATTATAGATTTTTTTTCATAAGTTTCTAGTGTCTTCTTGATGCACTTAATTCTATTATAATAATATCAGTTTAGGGAAAGGATGAATAAAGTTTTCAGGTAGGAGATGAATGGGATAACAGCATTCCAAATAAAAGAAACAACATATTAAAGGACTAAAACTCATTCAGTGTGACTAGAATGTCAAGTGTATATGATTGAGAGGTAAGACATGAGGCTAGAACGATGAGCAGGAGAAGATCATAAAGAGCATCATAAGCCAAAGAAAGAATTTTGAAAATAATTCTTCTTTTAGATTTGCCCTGACCAATATGGCAGCCACATGTGGCTATTGAGCACTGAAAATATGATTAGTCCACAATAAAATATGTTGTAAGTATAAAGTACACATTGAATTTTAAAGATTTAGTCTGAAAAAAAATGTGAAATATCTTATTAATAATCTTTATGTTGATTGTATATTGAAAATAATATTTGTTATTTTGGATTAAATAAAATATATTATTAAAACTAATTTCACCTGTTTTTTATTTTTTAAAAAACACGGCTATTACTATGCTGTATGCTTAAAGCTAATATGGTATTGAATGTAAACTGTAATTGAAAAATTAAAAACTCTGTATGGCTACCTGGAAATTTAAAATTACATTTGTGTCTTACGTTTTATTTCTCTTGGCCAGGACAGCTCTAGACCAGTTCCGGCAACTACAACCTATAGGCTAGTGCCCTGTTTTGTAATGTCAATGAGCTAAGAAAGGCTTTTACATTTTCAAATTTTTTAGAAAGAGATAGAGGAGGAGGAGGGAGAAAAAGGGGAGGCAAAGAAGAAGAGAAAATACTGCATGTGGCTTAAAAACCTCAAATATTTACTATTTGGCTCTTTCCAAAAAATGTTGCTGCCTCTGTTCATGGAACAGGAGCATTGGAATCACCCAGGAGCTTGTAAGAAATGTAGAACCTTAAACTCTACCCTAGCTTTACTGAATCAGAATTTCAATTTCAACAAGATCCCCAGGTGATTCACATGCATGTTAAAATGTAAGAGGCACAAAGACAGATGACAGAATCATTGAAGGATATTAAAAGAGGAGAGTGATGGGTTTGTTCTCCTACATAAAAATCCTTTCTTTTACACTTAGAAATAAGTCAAATTTTCTAAGTATTTCATAATATTTTTGTCTATAGGATGAATAAATATTTGATTTAAAAATATTAATCTTGAAAAATCATCTTCTGAATCGACACTGTCTGAGATAATTTCAACTCTATATTAAAGAAATCAAGGTCAAAGGTTCTGACCCGATATGACTTACAAAAAAAATTTTCACTATGAACCACAGTAATACTTTTTACTTTGATATCCAATATGCATATGATATATTTAACTGAAATCAAAATTTCACAAAGCAGTATTTACCTTTACTAGAGACATGCTGCTATGTTTTATATTCCATTCTATTTCATTCCATTTCATCCTGTCCCATCCTCCCCATGCCATCCCACCCCATCTCATTCCATTTCATTCCAATCTATTCTGTTTCATGCTATTTCTACCTATGATTGATTACCTGGTATTGAACTAATCTTCCCACTATAAATAACTATAAAATTGGGTGAAACATATGAGATGACTGGTTTTAGGCAGTCAACTCTTAGGGAAGAAAACTTTTGGGATGTACCTCCCAAGTTCCCATTCTGCGTGGAGAGAATCTTAATACTGTGTTGTAGAGAGTTGGAGTCTGAGCTGAAGTGATTCCTTTGAGCTGAGGAGATGAAGATGAGAGTTTGGAATAGCTGACATGGCTGGAATCTATGAGTTAGGAAAACAGAAATGAGAGTGGGGGGGTGCCAGGAGTCCATATTGGAGTCACCCATGAGTCTATTGGTCAGAGTTGGGCTATTTATCACGTGCTAGGTGAGATTACCTGAAACTTATGAGAGAGCAGCTACTATACAATTGAAAGCAGACTGGACTAAAGTTAAGCATGCTGAGGGAAGGATGTATAGAAGTTCCAGCTTATATATTGGTGTCCCATATATATCCAGCCACAATGGAGTTCCAGCCCTGCCAGAAAGGAGAGATTACAACACAACCCATGGAAACCAGAAAAGAAAGCACCTAGAATAGGACTATCTCAAGACCTGCCCTAATAAAGCCAACCCCAAAGCCTCAGGACAAAGAGAATTTGTAGGATGATGGTCTAGTTAGCTATGGTTACAAATTGCATCCCAGTCCTATTAGGTCAATTTGACAAGCATGACCTTGATAGAAGAGTATAGCTGGAACTGACTAAATTAGTTATTATACCTCAGGTTGAAAGAGAATGTCAAAGTGTATATTCTATTGCCACTGCAAAAACTTTTTATAAATAAATGATATTATTTTAGTTGACCTTCAAATCATTTATTTATTACTTTGTTTATTAAATAACTTCTGAAGAACTTGTGTGTGTCTGATATTGAGCTGGCACTGGAAATAGAAAGATTTTAAAAGATACAAAGATTTAATTCCAGCTTTTATGATGCATACAGTTGGTTGGAGAGATAATGTTTATCTGTAAAGATATTCCTGGTGATAACAACTTTAACACTTTGTACTTTCCTTGTATTTCCAAAAAAGTATTTTCAGTCATATTCTTTTCTTGGTGTTATACATAGTTCAATGTGATTTTTTCCCCCTCATAATTTTAACAATTTTACTCTAATAACAATTTATCAAATAGCAGCAAATCCGTTCTAATATTCAAATGTATTTATTATTTTGGTACTACCCTAAGATAATTATGCAAGTTAGCTTCTGAAATATTCCTGTTAAATTTTAAATTCTGCATTACTATGTTAATTCACATCTGAGATTCAACTGGAATATAATGCTAACATTTTATTAGACACAAAGTTAAGATGGTTTATATTATTGTTGTTTTTTGATATTAGAGAATTTTTATTAAGATTTTTTATATTGGGTCAGTGTAAGAAAGATTCATCTTGTATTCTATGCAATAGTGATAATTTCCTTAAGTATGAAAATAACTCAAACTAAGAGTGCTCACTGAGATGCTGCACCTCTGACATATATTTGCAGATTGCATGGTAGAAAAGTCTCAGTTTATTATTATGAATAATTAAAGCTCTGCTATATACAAAGCATATTGAGAGTTTTGGTCCATGTACAAATAACAAACACAAGCTTTGCTTTCTCTCATCTCTCAGAGTAGGGCATATACAAAATAAACATTTAAGCCATAAGTATAGGGAAACAACTCTCGCAATAGCATCACTTCTATTCATTTTATATCATTCAGACATACTCAGTTTACTCATATAATTATTTGTCTTAATGTCTTTTTATGAGCTACCTTTTTGTAAGAAGGTAGAGTGTAAAACTAAAAGAAGAAAAAAAATTATGGTCTGTTAAAAATATCATCTGAAATGAAGGCCTCTTCTGTGGCCTCCTTGAATTCTTTCACATTATTAATTTTTTTCTCTCCACTATGTTCTTAATCTTGGTTGGAAGTATAACAGAAATACTAAGAGGAAAGATTATCATGATTTAAAAAATGTAGCGGTGTTGGTTTCTGCCTACTTGTGCCTCAGTCCAGTGGGACTGGTTTGCCACAAACGGTCATGGTTATGGAAATAACATGATGTCCTCAGATCCCACCACTTTGGTGCGAAAAACTCAAAGGGAATATAAATCATCTAAATTATGAATCTCAATCCTTTATACAGCTTTCACACTTGTGAAAAGGCTGTAGATTTGTAACATGTAGAGAAAAGATGATTTTACTTTGTTTGAATAATTCAAACATCTGCTCTTTACTTTGAATAGATTCTGATTTATGTGCCTGTACAAACTTGATGTCTATAAAACCAACTAGCAATGTAATATTTTGAAATTTTATTCTCTCTTTGCTTTAGGGAGCTCCAGAACCTAGGAAGTGACTAATAATATTGCATGAGATAGATTAACTTAATTCTTTC
Source organism: Cynopterus sphinx (assembly GCA_030015415.1). Lineage (NCBI taxonomy): Eukaryota > Metazoa > Chordata > Mammalia > Chiroptera > Pteropodidae > Cynopterus > Cynopterus sphinx. The sequence goes on from CM057381.1 coordinate 18,707,814, forward strand.
ATCATCGATTTTTGTTTGTGACTGCATGGTAACAACCAAAATATAGAGACTTAAGTGCTCTTTGCTTGGAGCGGTTCTACTTTCCTGTTGTACAGCACTAAGATATAGCAATGTTCCATAATTTAAAGAATGCCTATATTCTCCAAGGACATCACAGTGATTCAGCAATTTAACTTTGTGCAACAAAAGCAAAAAGAAGAAAAGCTGAATATTCAGGTTCTGACTTAGTATGATATGGATGGAGGGATTTCCCATCCAATTAGACTAAAACTCAAAAGAGTATCTTAATAAAAAAAAAAAAAACAATACGATTTTGGAAGAATGTGTTTTGACACGATCACTACTGTTTTATTTAAGACAATCAAACTCTTAAAAAAGAGGAATTCATTCTTTCTCTTGCCTGATAACCCATTTTTTCTCCTAGGAAAAGGATATTGTTTAATTTCCCCCTTGTGGATAACTCCAATAACCTGTGTTGAAGCTTTACAGAATTTAATTCCCACTTTAGATCGATTTTTCTATTATTTTCAAAATCTAATGTTTTGTAATATCTAAAAGAAACAGTGTTTGGAAAGTCCTTTTTTCATCAAAGTATCCACTGTTTCTCCCATTGTTTCTCCCATTTATCACTCCCCCGTTCTTTGTGTTCTCATTGTGAGGTGCCTCATGTGAACTTTATTTAGTTAGGGTATAATTGAAGTCTGATTTCATAAGCTGATTACTGCGGAACAAGATGACAGAAGAACCTTCCAAAAGAGCACACTTAATACAGGAAGTGAGGTTAATGATTCAGTAGGCGAAACTCCTACTTCTGAGTCACTGTACCACCTAATAAAATGCTAAGTCACATTGGAGATTTAGTAAATGTTTGTTGACTGATTACTATACCGCTGATAAATCCTGAGTATAAGGAAAATGTCATGTAGAAACCATCTATTGCAATTCTAAAGATTAGGAAATCGAAGCGCCAAATAGCAAAGGACATGTCTGATATGTGAAGGAGTTTGTAGTAGAAATATTTCTATTATTGGCCCCATTCTGTGTCCCTGCATGTTTTCTCTTCACCTCTATCTTTCTCATCTTTTAAAAATTTACATTCTGTCACTTTATATACTTATCTTTGAAAATCTTCTTTTTGGGAGAAGGCAGTAAAAAGACTAAATAGTAAGCAGGCATCAAGACTTTCGATTCAGAAATGCCTTTGCCATCTGCTCAAATTGAGTATGGCATAAATTGTAGGCCAAGTTTCACGCAGTTGATCAAAACTATGTGGTAATCTGTAATAACCAGTTCAGTCTGTCAAAGACACAGAACTGAATCTGCTATCATGCAGTGCTTTTCAGTTATGCTGGCAGCCTCAGAGAAGTGGTCCATTCATCCTTGAAAACATTCTCTGGATTGTTTTGCATGGTTTAGCAGTGGATCTTAAATTTTCATGAAGCCCGGGATGACATAAGAATGTATATATTACATACTCATAGTGTTTTACATACAACTTCAGCAAACCCCTGAATCTGTTTGAGAACTTCCCATGGAACCATGACCTATAGAATAAGAATCTCTGGTTTACAGAACCACTGTGTTTATCTACTCTTGCTTGTTCATTTGCCTTTTTTTTTTTTTTATGGTGGCGGAAAGTGGGAGACCAAGTTATTTAATCTTTAAATCTGTTTTATGAAATCCTAGTGGTAAAGATTATTCCCTTTCAAAGTAGTGAGTAAATTTAAAAACATTTGTGACTGCCATTGCAGATTTAATTTTCATGCTAGAATGTAGAGATTTTTGTCTGATATTAGATGTGATTGCTAGCATTCGACTCCTACTGTCAGAGTCATCGTGGTCAATAGAATTGTTTCCAAATCCAGAAATAAGAATTAGAGGAATCTTTAAGGGAGAAAAGACTTACATCAGGGCTCAGCAAACTAAGGCAGGCCAAATGGATTCTGCCTCCTGTTTTTGTAAATAAAATTCTATTGGCGCAGAACTTTGCCTGTTTGTTGTGGCCTATGGCTGCTTTTGTGCTTACAGGAGCAGAGTGGAATAGCAGAAACCGAGATGTAAAGCAGCAAAGCCTAAATATTTATTATCTAGCCCCTTACAGGAAAGTTTACCTATTCCTGTTCTATATCACTCTAATTTAAAATTTCTCAATGTTGGTGCTATCTACATTTTGGCCTGGATATTCTTTCTTGAGTGGGTGTCTTGTATGTTGCAGAATGTGTAGCAGCATCCCTGACCTCCTCTGCTCACTATATGACAAGGGACAGTGCCTCACTCCCACAGAGGTGACATCAAAAAGGAAGGCCTGCAGATATTCTCAACTGTCCTGATTGAGAACCAGTGTTCTAACTGGATAGGTTCTCTTTTTGGCGAGAGGGGAGAGGAGTCCATACCTACTCAATGACTTCAGCATCTCTTCCTTTAGAAAGCTTTCCACTGGAGCATTTTTGTTTGTTTTCAAAGAAGAGATTTCTCCTGCTGTTATAGTCAGTTCATCTCTCTTTTAGTTTTTAAAAGCAGTAGAACACTATTGACCTCCATCTCTCAAATAAAAGTACCTTAAAAAACCTTGTGCTTGATAAGTTACCCCTGCCTTCACTATTATTAAGTGTGCTATAATTACTTCAAGTCTAAATAAATAGAATTATTTTTATTTTCTACTATAGGAAAAGTAGCAGCTGTATAAGTGCAAGAAATTGTCAGTATTTCTAGTTTTATTATTAGTTACTCCTCCGAGGGAGCTTGAGACCAGTGTGTAGAACTTTTTTCATTAAGAAGTTTAGTAAATGAAAAAGATTTATAGCATGTATCCTAATCAAAGCACCACTCTATGAGCATGTGAATGTGCTTCCCTTTTCAAACTCTTCAATTAGCTGCCTGTATTTCTCTTTAAATATTGCCTTAGCAATATAACTATAGTACAAGTATTTTTCTTTTCACATCTTATCTTCATTTATTTAAAGACAAAGCCTTATAGATATGAAATCTTGAATGTTTCTTCCATCTTCTTTTAAAGCAAAAGAGTAGCTTAAAAGAGAAACTAACTTTCTTCAAGGATTTTTCTCTTAAAAGCTGACGTCTAAAAATAAATCCTTGGTTATTTTAGATAGGTAAACAGGATTATAATTTTAGCCATCTAAATAATATTGTTGAACCTGAAGGTGCATGTTCTTTCTGACCTAAGAAGATATTATCTTTTAATATTTATCTTGAGCAGATACAAATGCATTGGTTTTGTGAAAAAATCTTGTACAAACCAGACAAGACATTTATTTCCTTCACAGAGTCTAATCTAAGGTAGATGACATTTAGACAGAGAAAATAAAGCTATTTCATCACTTCTGAATGAATTTGTGTGACATATTTTTAAAAGCCCACGCAGATTTTTGAGAAAATATAATTTAGTGGCCAGGACTAAATTAATTGCTTAGAGGAGTGAGAGTGAGTTAAAAATAAATTCATTAATTTCTAGACTATAATGATCTTCAGTTATTCTTTCTGATTTTTTTTACCTGGGGAGGTAAATACGACCTAATGTTCTGAAGATTTGTTTCGTATGTGTGACGACTATGAAATTGCCATGGATCCGAGCAAAATATTTTAGTAGATGTGCTGCTGAAGTGAGCACTGAGCAAATATTATTTCTTTGACGCTGCCCATGTTGTCGTCACCATTATGCAACCTTAATTTTCATATACTTTGAATTAGAGAACTGTCAGAGATTAGTCGTTACTGTAAATAATCCAACAGAATGTCTTACTTTTGTATTAAAACTTTTTTGTCAGGGAAGATATGTTCCTTTTTTATTTGGATATAAAAAATAACTTTTAAAGTATCAGGAAAACTAACATTAACACATTTTCTCTAACACTGATGACAAAATGATCAAAATTCCTTTTGACATGCAGGTTGAAAACATGTAATGTTTTCTTCATTTTGTCTTCAGTGATCAAGGTGGTCTCTTTTCTTCTTTTCTCAGCAACCAGACTTCGAGAGTCAAAAACTTTTACCCTTTCATATGTGTGTTGATAGTTACTCTGACCTTTTTACACAAGAGTGGAAAAAAAATCAATCCAAACATTTTTTTTTTTTTTTTTATGAAAGGGAAAAAGAAAGAAAGAAACCACAGCAAACAAATGTTTTTTGATTCACAATAGCATGGTCTTCACACTTGCAGTGGTGATTATCCAATTAGATGTGGTTTCTCCTGTGTCATCTTGTCTGTGTATTTTGCGGGTGTCATTTTGTTTATTTTTGCTTAGATTATTTTAGAATTAGTACAACATACAGTGTTTCTGAGTGCATCAGTTAATTTCAGGCCCAATCTTGTAAATCTCCACACCCATTTTGCATAAGAAGCTTGCACAGATCAGAAGAAATCATGTGTTGATGACTTGCATGAATCTGGTGCTTACAGAAAGTTCTCACATCCCCCTTTTCCCGTCTTCTCCCAGTTGCTTCATTTATATTCACATTATCAGAAAATATTAGGATTCTCATAATATGCTAGAAGTGGTATTCTCACATGGTCTCGTTTTACTCTTTGGCTGATTCTGTGGTGTCAGTGTACATATTCCCATTTTTCAGACTAGGAAACCAAGGTTCGAGGGATGTGGGTTTATCCAAGATTATGCAGCTGGTAAGCATGGCTCTGTGATCTGGTAGTTTTCTGCAGAATATAATTGTTTATTGATTTAAGTGTCTGTATTTTTACATATATGTGATGAAAATAAAATTGTTTAATACATGAATTATAGTGTCGCTTAACTTAATCACTCTGAGGGAATATCATAAGGAATAATAATAGTCTGTTGTGTCTCAGAATAAGAGCACACATTTTTTTAATCCTTAAACTGTATATTTCAGACAACATAACAATTGCCTGGAAAGTGCAATATTTAGTCAATCAAAAAAGTTATTTTCTATTGACATTGTTGTAGCTGTGATTTATCTTCCCAGAAGATGTTTTGACTTTATAGGGTCTGTGATCATGGGCTAGCCTGTGTCTAACACTGATTTTCTTCAGCTTCCTTCTCTTGTCCTTTATCCAGGATGAGATTAGCAATGTATGTTTCATTTCACATAATTTTGAATAAATTGCATTGCATTCCTTTACATTTTAAAAAGCCATCTAATTTTTTTATTGTGGTAAAATATACATAAAATATAATTTACCATTTTAACATTTTTTTAATTAAAAAAATTTTTTTTAATGCCTACAGCACCTGGTCTTCCTAGATGATCTCCCATCCATGTACTAACCAGGCCCAAACCTGTTTAGCTTTCAAAGTCAGACGTGATTGGGCACGTTCATGGTGGCATAGACTCATTTTAATCATTTTTAAGTGTGTAATTCAGTGGCATAAAGTGCATTCACAATTTTGTGCAACTGTCACCATTATCCAGTTCCAGGACTTTTTCATCTCCTAGAACAGACATTCTGCACCCATTAAACAATGACTCCCCATTCTCCTTTTCCCCCAGGATCTGATAACCTCTATTCTATTTTATGTCTTGATGAATTTGACTATCCTAATCCTCATTGAAGTGCATTTTTCTTTTTGTGTCTACCTTGTTTCACTTAGCATAGTGTTTTCAAGATTCGTTCATGTTGTAGCATGTGTCAGAATCCCATTAATTTTTAAGGCTGAATGATTTTTCATTGTGGGTAGACGCCATGTTTTGTTTATTCTTTCATCTCTTGATGGACATTTGGGTTATTTCCACCTTTTGCTTATAGTAAATAATGCTGCTATGAACATCTGTTTGGTTCCTGCTTTCAATTTTTGGGGGTTATTCTCAGCAGTGGAATTGCTGAATCATATGATAATTTTATGTTTAACTTTTTGAGGAACTACCACCAAACTGTTTTTTATAGTTGCTGCACCATTTTATATGCCTACCAACAGTGGACAGGGGTTCTAATTTCTCCACATTCTTGCAAACATTTGATATTTTCTGTTCTTTTTTTTAAATAATAGCCAGCCTAATAGGTGTGTCTCTAAGTTTCTAATAAAACATTTCCCTTAAATTATAATTAAAAGAAGCCCATATATTTCTATATCCATTTATTTTAATTAATGCACTCTCCCAATTTACATCTTTTGTTTCAGAACACAATGTTGGAAGAATTTTCTGGCTAGGGTGGAGTGGTGGTATACATGTTTTGAAGCATCAAACATATCCAATAGAACTATTTTTAGTCAAATAAAACCTTAGCCCCCTGAAATTAATGTATATAGTTTATGACAATCTAATCTTTGGGTATTAGTGTACACTGCTAGAACATATTCTGGCAACAAAAATAGCAGTAAGCTTTTGCAGAGTAAAATTCTAAGGTGAATCAAAACACACAAACTTGATTTTTTCAGGTGAATCAAATCTTTCTATCCTTTTTCTTAAAATACAAAGCAGGTATGGAAGATCATAAAAACAATTAACAACAGCCTTCATAATTTTGCACAGACATAACGTAAAGAATTTCATCCATTCTCACTCAGAGGCAGGCATGAAATCAGTTAAATGCAGAAGGAACTGCTACTCTGCCTCCCCCTCCCATGAATGGGAAAAGAACACAAGGCTTTTGGTAAAATGTCCAAAGAAAACCAAATCTAATAATGATTTCTTTCTCATTACACCTAGAGTTTATGAAATTGTGTTTAAAAAGGAAAAGTTCTAGGGCCTAATTACAATGATGTTGTTTTCATTGAACTGTAGATTTTGAGACAATGGAGTTTTTAGTGAAAAATGTTTATGACCTTTTGCCTCATTCATCTAAATTGCATTGAAATGCTCCTTTAAAAGCATCAGAAAGTTGAAGTGAAAATAAGCTCTTGTTTGACTACCTGCAAAAAAGTAGTAAAGCTAAGAATTAGAGTTTGTTCAAATTATTAAGTGGATGGCTACACGTTGACAGGTGTTGGGCCAAGGTTGTTTTATAGTAGAGAATTTCTAATCTATTTATACCTCATAATAATTTTGAAATTTCTGAAATTCTGTTTTCTCTACTGTAGCAAGAAATCTGCAAGAGAGACAAAACTTTAAATTGCAAGATATGTTATTTTCTTTCTCCAATAATTTAATTTATGTATTGATATGTCTGGGCATTGTATATATATGTCAAATAAGTCCTTACTAAGTTTTTATCACAATCCCAGTTAACACAGAGCCTGGTGTGTGGTAATAATATATGTGGGAGTGAGAAACTTCTCAATTTAGCCCAGAAGTTTAGGGAAGGAAAAACAATATTTTCTAGGCTGTAATGATAGGCAAAAGACAATATTTGGGGAGCTTTTGGGACTGGGAAGTGATTCCTCCAAAACCGGGTAGAAGGAAGGGCACTAACAGCAATTGTTTGTGGAGTCAGGATTGAAGTCCATAGCTTCAGCAAGACTTTTCCCTCATCACTTTTTTTCTGATCCATCCCCACACTCCAAAGTTCCTCTAATCTGATGTATGCTCCCTGTTTTGTGTCTTTGTCTTACCTGTATGGTCACTGTCCTCTAGTGAGGGTCCTGGTGGGGCAAACGTACCCTCTTGGAGTAGTGATGTCTCCCCTCCAGAGGGTTCCATGACACCGCTTTTCAGCCACCACTGCTCAGTGGCTGACACGATTGATTTTGAAGTGGGTGGAAATGTTAAATAACCTAAGAATAGTTAGTGAGCACCTGAGATATCAAAGATTGCAGCTGGCCAAATGCATTTTAGCCCAGATGCTGAACCCAAAGAGCTGACTGATTTCCTTTGGTTGGTGTGAATATTTTTTTAAAAGGCCATCTCTAAAGTGATGGAAAAGGGACAGATGGAAATTAAGGGAATCATGCCTGAGAATACATTGTTTTCAAACCTTAGTTTAAGGACTTATTTTGATAATGGTGTCTGTTGGTAGATGGAAGGTCTGATTCTTGAGAATCTTTGAAAACTGTCAGGCATTTTGAGTTTTTTTTTGTTTTTTTGTTTTGTTTTGTTTTTTTGTTTTTTGGTATATGTGTATATGTTTCATATGGATACTGATATTGATATTTTATCATGCTCCATTCCCCATCCTCCCAATTTTTTTCTTGCAGCAGAGACAGGCCTGGGCTACATTCCTGTGTTTAGTCCTTGGGAAGAGTTCTCTGCCACAGTCCCCAAGCCGCTTATCTCTCACACAAAGTCTTGGGCTAGTCTTTCTGAGAGGTGTGGGTGGTTGTGATAAGGGTAGGGAAGAAGGTGCTTTAGCATTAAAATGTTTTCTCTTGTGTAGAAAGGAAGGAATTCATGAATTATTGTTGCCTCTACTACTTGCTAGCTTTATCATCTTTTCTTTACATAGATTCTGCTGAACTTTTATTCAGGAATTCTTTGCAGTTTTGCACTGTATCTGTCAAGGTTGTCAGACAAGATGGATTTTGTTTCCCATATCCTTGTATTCATGAGAATTTCCTAAATGACCCTGCTCATTGGTGACTCAGGAGGCAGCCTCAGCAGAAAGATGCTAAGTTGGGAACAGCTAACAGGTATCAGATAACAACCTCCCCCTCAAATTATCATCCTCTAAACTAGGTTATAATTTGAAGAATTTCATTCCTTCCTAAAAAGACTTTAGATAAAGAATCTCATAAAAAAATATCGTGCCGTTTGAATACATTTGCTTAAGATATATCTATGTGACCATTGTAATCAAGTATAGTCAATGATACTAGGCATCTAGAATAGGAGAGACACTGCTACTTAGGTATGACCCATTTCTATAGTATTCACCATGTGACCATCCATGAGGTCCAGATTGGTTTACAAGATAATTCTGATGATATTACTAATAATAATGGCAGATAATTACTGAACAAATGTTCACATATGATACACTATGCTCAAAGTTTACATTTATGTCATTTGGTTCTTCCAATATTTTATACCGTGGGTACTATTATTATCCTCTATTATTATAATCTATTTTACAGATGGGGGAGCTGAAGCATAGCATGGTTATAGAGCTTCTAATAAGAAACAGAACTGGACATGGAACCCTGACTTCAGGGCACGTCCTTATAAGATACCGTGTCCTCAGGTGCAGCTATACTGTGGCCTCAGTCCCCCATGTCATGTTCACTTTAATCTATAAACTGAGCTAACTCCTATCTTGTTTATATCAGACACTCCAGAAACTCTCCTGTCCAGGGAGCTCCCATGGCTACAAGTGGCAGACTTTTATCTGAAAGAAAGAAGGATAAATGTTTGCCAAAATGACTGTATATAAACTTGTAAAATAAGTTTATTAAGTGAAAAGCTGTGTCCAACCATTGTCTTTTTTCTTCAGTTTTCAATATTTATTTATAGAGTTTGTATAAAAGATTTAATCATGTATTTAAAAAAATGAATAATGTGTTTTTAACATAATAAAAAGTTAGCCGAGCAACTTTACAATACTTTGTTTGAAAGGAAATACAGTTTAGATAGTGACCTACTTTCCGGCAAAGAGTAGATGTAAACTGAGCTGTAATTTTTATTATTTCTATTAGAATAGAATCATATAAATTATAAATTCATTTTGGTTTAAGAGCACAGTTGTTGCAACAGAAAAAAACAAACAGAAAAAATTGACAGAAGGAACAAAAATAAATCTTATTCATTCTCTATCTCCAACTCCATCATCTCTATCTGTATGTCTGTAAGTAGAATAATGGCCATCATTGTAATGTTGCCGCCTCATCAATCTGATACTCTTAAAAGAAGGACATGTTTTCCTTGGGTTTTCTTTTTGGCAGTTTTGACATTAATAAGATAGAAAAAGGTTTAGTTTGCTCTTGAGAACAAACTTACTATGAGAAGGTGAACAGTGACCATAGCTATAGTCTGTAGGAATTCAAGTCAAATTTATCTGAAGGGACATCTGATGATCTGGTCCTTTGATTATATAAACTGTGAACATAGCTGTGTTATCTTCTCACAGGGCATTCAAAGGGGGCAGTAGTATCTCAAAACCCTGTGCTCCCCAGTTGCATTTGAGATCATTTTAGAATTAAAATGATCATATGCTCTTATAATCTATTGAAAACTACCTGTTTCATCTTTAATAATGTTTCTCCTCCATTTCTCATATCGCAAATTTAGACCTCTCTCTTTTTTTTCAAGTTCAATCTTTGAGATTGTTAATTTTTGTTGTTGCTGTTCAAACAATCAGTTTTGGATTTGTTGATCCTATTAACTTTTAAATTATTTGAAAAATTTTATTTTTTTATTATCATTAACTTTTTATTATTTCCTAAATTTCTTGTGTTGGATACTTGCACTTTAATTTTTAACTCTTCTAACATAAGCATTTAGGTTATAGATTTTCCTCTGGTATTGTTTTAGCTGTATCTAATGAGTTTTCATATGTAGTATTTTTTTAATCATTGAGTTTTAAATGTTTTCTAATTTCTATCATATTTTCTTCTTGGACACATGCCTTATTTTAATTTATTATTATTTTTTCCCCCTCTTTAATTCCTCTCCACCTCCAACCCTGATCCATGGATGTTGTCATTTCCTCTTAAGAATTGGCCCTCTGAAGCCTCAGTGTCTCCTCCCATACACTCCTGGCATGCACCTGGGGTCTGGCTCACGTGGGGCCTGCCCATGCCTTATTTTAAAATCTATTTTAAAATTCTTAAATATATGCTTTGTTTGGTTGTTTTGGTTTAGTAATTCTTTAAAATTCAATTAAATTTGCTTTATATTCAAATTACATTGACAGTTTATGGAAATATTCCATTTGTCTTAGGAGATAATGTATCGTCAAGTGGATGGACACAGTTCTTTACCAGTCCATTATCAAACGTAATTCTGGTTGAATCTATATATATGAGTTACTTTGCATTTTTGATGTGTCAGTTATTGACAAACATGTTAAAACTCCCAAGGTAATGCAGGTTTGTCAATTTTTCCTTGTATATTTTGAAGATGCAATTAAATGTTTACAAATTTAAAAATGTTATTTCTGGTGAATTAAGCCTTTTATCATTTTCATCTCTAGTTATTCTTTTTGCCCAAAATCACCTTTCTCTGATATTATCACTTTCTTTCCACTAATATTTGATATAACTTTATTCTTCTACCTTCACATTTTTATGTTCTTATATTTCCCTTGTAAACAGCACAGTTAAATTTTTAAAGAATTTAATCTGTTAATCTCTTTTTAAATTAGATGACTGACACACTGAAATTCATCTCTACTGTCTAATACTATACTTTCTATATTTTCTTTATAGCTTTCCACTCACTTCTTGACTTCCTTTGGATTGTCTGAAATTTTTTTCTCACTTTCTCCTTTTACTATTTACCAACCTATTTCTATTATTTTGGTGATTAATGAGGCATTTTAACAAAATGTAGAATTAATATCTGTACCATCTTCAAAAAAATACAATGATCTTGAAAAGATTAACATTAATCATTTCTCTTCAAGAATCAACCTTTCTCCTTAACCTCTTCATAATTTAGACACTATTATTATTTTACATAGGCAACATTTATTCAAATTTATTCAAGTATTTGACAATATCTTTGTTTACTGTTTTTTTCTTATATCTTACATCTTTCTCTTGGGATTATTGTCTTTATTCCCGAAGGACACCTTTACAATATCTACTACAGTAGGTTTATTTGGAGGTACATTTTTGTCCCACCTGTGTTTGAAAATGTCTTGAATGCTTCATTGAGAATTCTAGGTTAACAGTCATTTCTGATTTCTGATTTCCATATTGTATTGGTAGGTCAGCAGGTAATTGTTGCTCTTTTTTAAGTAATATGTCTTTTACTCTTTTTTTTTTTTTTTTAAAGATTTTTATTGTTACTCTTTTGATCATTTTAAGATTTGCTCATTGTCCTTGGTATCCTGCAGTTTCACATGAATTCCTTTTAATATAAGTATATTTTCATTTAAGTATTCTAGACTGGAGCCTAGAATATAAAAAGATTGCATGTATAAATAAGATGTTTGGAATTTTAACATACTGATAAATGTGATAATGTATTTAAATGATTAGCATGGTGACTGGGTAAATGATTAGCATGGTGACTGATAAATAAATGACAGGTATCCTGTGCCTTAAAATCCCTGACAACAAATATTTTATTATTTTTATGCTATTCCATTTTGAGTAATCTAGACTTTAAATTCTTTGAGGATAGGGACTGTGCTTTCCTGTTCAACAATATATACTCAGTATCTAGTGAGAGTCTAACACATTCCTCTTTAGTTTGCATTCCATAATAATATTGAAAAATTAATAAGCAAAAGATATTTTTATGTAGTAAAACTATACAATAACCTTTGTTTTCTAAACATTATAAAAAAATGCTTAAGTAGGTTCAGTGCTTGAAAATAAAGAAAGACCACTATATATTATGAGACAAAATGAGGCTGAGGCAATATTTAAAGAGATAGTGGTGGAAATTTTTCTAGAATTGATAAAAGGAACAAACCCTCAAACTCATACCTAATAGCTAGTTTAAGTTGAGCATCTTTTCATATGTCTCTTGGCCATTTGTATGTCTTCTTCAGAGAAGTGTCTGTTTAGGTCCTCTGCCCATTTTTTAATTAGATATTTTATTGTTGAATTGTATGAGTTCTTTATATATTTTAGATATTAGCTCCTTATCAGAGGGTTGTTTGCAAATATCTTCTCCCACTCAGTTGGTTGCCTCTTTGTTTTGTTGATGGTTTCTGTTGTTATGCAGAAGTAATTTTAGTTTGATATAGTCCCATTCATTTGTTTTTACTTTTACTTCCCTTGCCTTGAGGTCAAATTCATAAAATCCTTTCTATAATCAAGGTCTATAAATTTAGTGCCTATGTTTTCTTCAGTACAGTTTATTGTTTCAGGTCTTACATTTAGGTCTTCGGCCCATTTTGAGTTAATTTTGGTGTATGGTGACACAGCAGCCTAGTTTCATTCTTTTGCATGTGGCTTTCCAATTTTCCCCGCCCCATTTATTAAAGAGCCATTCTTTTCTCCATTGTGTATTTTTGGCTTCTTTGTAGAAAATTATTTGTCCATATTTATGCAGGTTTATTTCTGGGCTCTCAATTCTGTTCTGTTGGTCAGTGTGTCTGTTTTCTTGCCAATACCATGCTGTTTTGAATATTGTTGCTTTGTAGTATAATTTGAAGTCAGACAGTGTGATATCTCTGGCTTCATTCTTTTTTTCTCAGGATTGCTTTGGTTATTCAAGACCTTTGGCGATTCCATACAAACCTGATGATTTTGTTTGTTTGTTTGTTTTATTTCTTTAAAAAATGCAATTGGGATTTTGATGGGGATTGCATTAAATCTGTATATTGCTTTAGATAATATTGCTATTTTAACTATGCTGATTCTTCCGACCCATGAACACAGAATATCTTTCCATTTCTTTGTGTCTTCTTCAATTTCTTTTAATAATGTCTTATATTTTCAGTATATAGTTTCTTCACATGTTTAAAGTTTATTCCTAGGTAGTTTATTTTTTGTTGTTGCAATTGAAAAAGGAATTGTTTTTTTAAATTTATTTTTCCAAAATTTCATGGTTAGTGTATAGGAACGTAATGGATTTTTATACGTTGATTTTGTATCCTACAACTTTACTGTATTTGTTTATTGTTTCTAATAGTTTTTTGTTGGAGTCTTTAGTGTTTTCTATATAGAGAATCATGTCATCTGCAAAAAGTGACAATTTGACTTCTTCACTTCCAATTTAGATGCTTTTTACTTCTTTCTCTTGCCTAATTGCTCTAGCTAGGGCTTCCAATACTATATTGAATAAAAGTGGTGAGACTAAGCATCCTTGTCTTATTCCTGATCTTAGAGGAAAAGATTTCAGTTTTTCGCTATTAAGTATGATATGAGGTGAAGGTTTGTCATATATGGACTTTATTATGTTAAGGTACTTTCCTTCTATATTTATTCTATTAAGTCTTTTAATCATAGTGGATGCTGTATCTTGTCAAATGTTTTTCTGAATCGATTAATAAGATCATATGATTTTTATCTTTGTTTTGTTTATGTTGTATATCACATTGATGTGTGTATATTAAACCACCCTTGTGCTCTTAGAATGAATCGCACTTGATTGGGAAGTATAATCTTTTTAATGTATTGTTGTATTTCATTTGCTAGATTTTTGATTTGTTTAGATTTTTGCATTCTCTGTATTCTTCAGAGATACTGATTTGTCATTTTCTTTTTGTGTTATTCTTATCAGGTTTTGGTATTAGGGTAATATTGGCCTCATAAAAATGAGTTAGGAAGTATTGCATCTTTTTCAATATTTTGGAAAAGTTTGAGAAGGACAGATATTAAATCATCTTTGACTGGTAGAATTTGCTAGTGAAGACATCTGGTCCTGAACTTTTACTTTTTGGCAGGTTTTTGATGATTGCTTCAATTTCCTTACTGTCGATCAGTCTATTTAGATTTTCCAGCTCTTTGTGATTCAGTCTAAGAAAGCTGTATATTGCTAAGAACTTGCCCATTTCTTCTAAGTTATTAAATTTGCTGGCATATAGTCTTTCATAGTATTCTTGTATGATCCTTTGTATTTCTGTGGTATCTGTTATAACTTCTCTTTGATTTCTGATTTTGTTTATTTGTGTTTTATCTTTTTCCCTTAATGATTTTAGCCAGGGGTTTTCTAGTTTTATTACCTTTCCAAAGAACCATCTCTTTGTTTCATTATTTTTTCTATTGTCTTTTTGGTTTCAATTTCATTTAATTCTGCTTTAATTTTTATTATTTTTTTCCTTGTGTGGACTTTGGACATAAGCCCCTTTTCTGATGGTGGGCCACAGTGATGTTTTGGATCTCTCAAAATGAGTGTTGGTTCAGAGCCAGTGTCCAGCAGTTCCTGAAAGGCACAGTTACCCTAGTAAAAGGCTGTAAGTCCCTTAAGGAAAGACTGGAAGAAAAACTACCAATATAAATATTTGGTAGTTTACCAGGGTCCTTTCTCAAGGGGCTCTGGGTCTGTAAACTGGCTCAAGCCCGGGAATTGATTGAGAGGTACAACTCTGTTTTTATGATTTAGGTTAGATTTTTGTTCACCTGACTTGGAACTTTTCTGCTTATACAGAGTGAGTAAGACTTTAGTAAGCTTTCTATTTGACTTCTAAGAATACCATGTTCGAATGGCCAATGCCATAGAGATACCCAATTCAGATTTTGATTGCTGCTTAACTCTGCTTTCCACTGGGGTAGCCATACCCACCTCCCCTCTGGCAGTGGAGTGCTGCTACTTGGCCCTTGCCCCCCTTGGATTCAGTTATTCCCATTGCATTGGGTTTCACAATTCAGTGACTGCAGAAATTTGTTTTTGGCCTAAAGAAAAGAGCGATTGCAAAGCTCTTTAAGGATGTCAGGCAACCCTCACAAATTTTTCTCATAGTTGTGGGGTGGGACAGTAGACCTTAAATATCAAATTCACTCCAATATTTCAGTCTCTCTAAGCCGTTCACTTCTTTCTTCTACATTAAACCAAGGCAAATCCAGCATTTCTAATTTATTCACTGTAGGCCACCTTGTTGTCCATGTTTCAGTCAACCAACCAAATGGTTAAAACTCTTCCTAACTCCCTGAGCTGCAACATTAAATGCAGAAACTCAGCTTAGTAAGCCTATAATGATAAATTTAGCTTGATCAAAATTTATGTTCCTTCCACCATTATTTCACACTCTCAATATCCATTCTCACACATGTTCTTCAGGTCTCTATCAATTGGAAGAGTCAATGAGTTCTTTTGGAGTACAGCATACTTCTTCCTGGGTCACACTTTGTATCTCACTGTTAGGAGCCTGCTGGGTCTAGAGTCTAGCTAAATGTGTAAAAGCAAAGAGGAGTGGGGATGGGGGTACCTGTGAGTAGGTTCTGAGGAGAATCAGGGTTGTATTTCATGGCACCTGCCTCATGGGGGTCCATCACACCCTTACAGTTTTCTCAGGGCATGAAGGATTAATGCCTTCAGAGCTGAGGAGGCTGCCTCTACTGGCAAAGAAGACTCATCAGAATGAGGACCTCACCTTCTTGGAGGTCTCCCCACACATCCCAATTCCAGTTTACAGGATCCCATTCTTTCCTGATCAATACTTTTACTTTAACAGAGATACCCTGTGAGGCTGGGAGTTCAACTTGCACTGTAATTCAGTCAGTTTAATATTTAGTGATCTGCACCCCAGTGGCTATAGGAATTAAAGTTCTTTTTTGGGCACACAGAGAAGCTTTGAAATCATTTATGCAGCACTTTGCTTTTATGACTTTGTCCAGTGACATTAGGAACAACCAGGCAAACTTACTATATTTAAACATTTCCAAAAAATGTTCAAAAGTATCATATTCTCAGCCACCCAGCTCCTTACTTCTTATCAGTGGTTGATTAAGGGTATCCAAAGGGGATATTTTTTGTATCTCTATTGCCAGATCAGTCCACAGATTATCAGTGCCCTCTTCACTACTAGAAAGAGTAATTAGCATCTTAGATCTAACCATATTAGACAGTCAATTCCAGAAACCCCATTAAGAATTTAGAAAACTCATTCTTAAAATTCTGTTCTTCTGGAACCACTCTTGATATCAAAATATGTATTATTCTGGGTTCTCCAGAGAAGCAGAACCAAAAGGGTGGTGTGTGTGTGTGTGTGTGTGTGTGTGTGTGTGTGAGAGAGAGAGAGAGAGAGAGAGAGAGAGAGAGAGAGAGAGAGAGAGAAAGAAAAACAGAGAAAAAGAGAGATTTATTATAAGTAATTGGCTCACACAGTTATGGAGATTAAGATAGCTCAATCTGCAATTGGCAAGCTGGAGACCTAGGAGAACCAGTGGTATAATTTCAATTTTCTGATGGAAGGCCTGAGAATCAGGGCAGCCCAAAAATGTAAGTTCCAGCATAAGTCTGAGACTCAAGGGAGGAAAAGACTGATGTCCCAGTTCCGAGGCCATCAGATAGAGTGGCATTCTTTCTTATTTTCAGGAGGGCCAGCCTTTTGTTCTGTTCAGGCCTTTAATTGATTGAGTCAATGCCATCTACCTAAGGAAGAGATATCTCCTTTACTCAGTCTACTGACTCAATGGTTAATCTCATTCAAACACACCCTCATGGACACACCCAGAATAATGTTTGACCGAATGTCTAAGCACCCTGTGGTCCAGTCAAGCTGATACATAAAAATTAATCATCACAGGCGGTAAGAGTTAAAGTTGCCATTGGACCGAAAGATAGATGAAAGCTGTCTACTGAAGTCGGCAGAACTAGAAGAATAAAAATATCCTGGCTTCTCAGGACTCTGGAGCATACATGCCAGCCATGGGATCTTCCATGGGGACTCTTGCATGAGGAAACTAAATAACTTGTTGATGCCATTTTTATTTCTGTTTTGGATATAGTCTTTTAACTAATATCACATTTATATTTTGCCTTTTTGGTTTTTGAATATATGAACTTTGAAGGAATTCAGAGTAAAGGAAAAATATTTAGTTCTTTTGGAAATGCTGTAGGATTTTCCCCCCTATACATTTGACGGTATCAGGGTTAAAGGTAGGGATTTAAAAAAAAGGGAGTTGTGGAAAAAAGGCCTGTGATTTCTCTATGAGCTTTAAGACAGTTTATAGGGTATTTTTCTAAATGTATAATAGTATGTGATATAAGGGCAAAATTTTGTCTGTGCTTCCTAGATCTTTTCTTCTTCAACTGGTGAAAAGGCAGCTCTGGGAGCACCATGTTGTGGTTTTTGAGCCAACTCTGGCTCTACCTTGGAGATAGAATATTTGTTCTGAGTAATCTTACCTAACAGCACTGAAATTTACATGTGTGTTTACTTTTTATTAGGCATGTACCGATCTGACTTGTTTGAGTTTTATTGGCACTTACAACCATGAGAAGATCACTGATTCATGACAGCAAAATTTTCAGTGATTCATTCAATTCATTAATCAAAATAATTATTTCAGCAATGATTTACATTAGAGAATCAGTAACTAACCTCTTATTTAAAGGTACCTGAATTCCTTGGTATCAAGCTACTGAAATATTTATATTTTTGAAGTATCATTTACATAAAATAGAATACACACATCACGATGTTTCATTGACATCAGTTTTGACAATTGTATGTAACCTTTGTCTATGTCATGAAGAATGGCCTTAGAGGAGGCATGACTGGAGATGTATCAGAGGTCATTGCTTGAATCAGGAGGGTAGAGCTTGTGAAAATGGACTTGAATTAAGAGAGATTTCAGAAGCAATCACCTGAGGCTTTGGTGAATGCATATCAGTGACGAGGAAGAAAAATAACTCAAAAGTTTCTCCCAGATTTCTTGTTTAAGCAACTAGCTATATGATAGTAATATTTTTTTTGAGATTGTGAGTACTCAGGAAAAAAGCTATATGTGATTGTGAATGTGTGTTGGGGATGGTGGTAAAGGTAGGGTGGCAAGAAGCATATATGGAATGTTTTCAGCTTTCAATATATGACATGCAGATTTTTTCAGTGCTTGCAGCATAATCCAATGGTAATGTCCATAAGATACGTCTGGAGCACAGGAGAGAAAGAACTGGATTAGAGATATAAATTTGCTAATCATCAGCAAATAAATGGTTATCGAAAAATGGCAGGGGGGGAAATTGCCTACAAAGAGGTACATAGTTCTTGGAGATAATTAGTGTATTTTTTCCTAAAGTGGGTTCCATTGTGGACTGGTTCTATTAGATACTTTGAACAAAATTACTTTGCGGTCAAATAAGTTTAGAAAACATATCAAATAGTAACCTTCTCTTGAAAATGTACAATCACACTATTGAGTTAAAGAACAGGAAGTCCAGCAGTCTCAAAATGTTTCAATTTTCATAATGCTATGTTTCCCAAACACTCCCAATTGACATACAATGGAAGAAGGAAACCAAAACCTATCAGTCTTCTGCCTTGTGGTTTCACCTTGCCGGATGACCCACACTCAACCACTCTGGCCTTAGGCAATTGGAGTTCCGCTTCACTTTCCAATAACAGTAGACTGGAACAAGTTTTTGTGTAGAGGTGCAATATGATCAAGTATTTGTGTTTCTGTTTGCTGAATCCTTAACATCATATTTAAAGCAAATTCTAAGTGTCATGGCCTACGAATACATTCATTTTATTTTCTTAATTTAGTTTAAAATTTGATGTTGGTGTTATTGTGTGGATACTAAGATAACTACAATTTTTGCTTTATAGTATTATAGTAGAAGACACTAAGTCATTTAAAGATGTTTTAGAATAGCAGTCCCCAACCGTTGTGGCACCAGGGACCAGTGCGCCTTTGAGAATCTAATGTCCGATGATCTGAGGTGGAACTGAGGCAGTGATGCTAGCGCTGGGGAGCAAATGCAAATGCAAATACAAATGAAGCTTCACTGGCTCCTTCATCTCTCATCTCTTGATATATGGCCTGGTTCCTAATAGGCTACAGACTGGTAGTGGTCTGTGGCTAGGGGGTTCAAGACGCTGTTTTGGAATATAGTTAATATCGTCCTTTTTTCCTTCTTACATGATTTATTAGGGCTTTGAAAAGGCTGTAGCAGCAGGGTGGGTGTTAAATCTTTCTGAGACAATGAACTGAGGCTGTGAAGATATACTGCACCTATTCAATTTCAATAGGACTCTTTTGCAGTTTAACAAGGGAAAGGGCATCCAGGTATAGTATTTAAAAAAAAAAATAACTGGAATATGTTTATTCATTTTGTGGGTCCATTGAGTGCCTCTGTGCTGCTGACCTTCAGGTCATCAGGGTCTCTCAGCTACGCACTGGGCCTGGATTCCAAAATACCTTGCTAACCATTCTGCCCAGATGTTCGCAGATACGTGGAGATACTTCTCTACAATAGAGCTTGTTATCCTATTTTCACTGACATGAAATGGGGGAAAGCTCCAGTCATTTCTATTAAAGCCACTCTTCTTGATTTTCTATCTTGCTTCATGGCTTTCATTGATTTATTCATTTAACATATGCTTATTGTATACTTATTGTAAGAGTCAATCGTTGTACTACACCCTGGATGTAAAATACATACTCATATTTGGAAAGTATTTTTTCTCAGTTCAGAAATTCAGTCAAGTATCATGTCACCTTGAAGCTTTTCTCTCCTTTTTCAAATCCAGTTTGTCACCAATTCAGTGTGTCTGAAATACTTTTGCATTTCTGGACTCCACTCCACCCTTCAGTGATAGATTATCTTAAGTCAGATTATTATCTCTAACCTAGGTTGTTGCAATACCCTTTATCTGGTTTCTCTGCCTTTATTCTCTCCTTTCTCCATCTGCCTTCACCCTTTTGCTAGAGGTATCTTTTTAAAACTTAGATCTGATCAAGCACTTTTGTTTTAAACTCTTTGATGGTCATCTGCAGGTTGACATGGAGAATCTTTGAACAAATCAGAAATGCTAATCTGATTTCACATACTTTCTTAAGCTCATGTCCCCTTTCTTTTTATGTTTCTTAAAGAACTTCTCCCAGACACAGTCTGGGTTTGTCATTCTCTGTTCCTATGTTATGTTCCCATTCTCCTTGTCTTTGCTTAGAATCCTTTCATCACCTTCCTTGCCTCATTAAAGATACTCATTAAATTTAGACTTCTACAGATAGATGAAATAGCTTTCCCACTGCTACTGTACCTCTATTGTAGCACTAACCTTAACATTACAAAAACTAAGTGCATACATATTCCACTATAGATTGTGAGCTTCTCAAGTGGAGGTTGGCAAACTTTTCCTGTAGAGGGCTTTGCAGGCCAAAGGGCCTCTGTGTCAATTGCTCAACTCAGCTGTCTTAGTGTGAAAGAATCCATAGGTAAAATGTAAAGGAATGAGGGAGGATGTGCTTCTATAAAACTTTATTTATGGACAGAAATTTGCATTTTGTATAAGTTTTACATGTCACAAAATATTTTTCTTCTTTTGAATTTTTCCACAACCATTAAAAAAATGGTAAAAACTATTCTTAGCTCATGAACCATGCAAGCACACGCCTGGTCTG
The DNA here is from genome assembly GCA_030015415.1 of Cynopterus sphinx. Classification (NCBI taxonomy): domain Eukaryota; kingdom Metazoa; phylum Chordata; class Mammalia; order Chiroptera; family Pteropodidae; genus Cynopterus; species Cynopterus sphinx. Next base: position 18,728,807 of record CM057381.1, read on the forward strand.
TGGGCTCTAGATTTCTCATTCTGTTCTATATGGTAGGGCTATTTCATATTTATTTTCATACACTCTAACAACTAACAAAATACCTGGCATTGAATGAATGTTTACTAAAATAAATCATGTGACGACAAATGCCTTTCATTCTGTGTTATCTTCCACTACAAACTGCAGTGGTGCGAGAGTAAAATTTTTAAAAGTAACTGAAGATTAACTAGGAAAACATTTTTAAATTTCAACCTTTGTTTAAAATAATCTTTCTAAAGTATGCTATTCCAATTTTCTGCCCTAGTAAGTATAGTTTAGTGAATACATTTAATGATTATCTTGCAGTGCCCCAAGGTCATGATTAAAGATAAGAATTCTTATTGTGCAGCCAAGTAAATATAGATATAGAAGGTATAGCTAATTGAAACTTGAATGCATATAAAGTGAGATTTACTCTAAAAATTGCCTTTTTGACTCAGAGGTTAAATCTCTGATATACCCTTATTTTTCTGGTGATCTTTTTTCTCTTTAAAGTGGAACATAGGAACCAAACCAAACCAAACCAAACTAAACCAAATTACTGAGATACCTATCAATTTGGTTCCAGTTCTACTGCTCCCTATTTAAGGAACTCTGAATATTGTCACTGATGTCTTTTGTTTTCCTTTTTATCCTCTCACTCAGGACAGTAAAAAGTGCAATGTTGATTCAGGAGAAACCACTGAAAACAAGCAAGTTTGCAACCTAACGAAAAATAAATCACAATTATCTATTGCATGAATGCCTGGTTTTAATGAAGTTTTCCTTGAAATTTAAGTGCCAGAATGAATACTCAGAATAATATGGAACTAGAACAGTTTAGAATCCCTCCAGATGGTGAAAGCACAGAGCCTTATGGTTTTTTCCACTCAAAGTTCACCTGAGCTCTTTCCTCTTTTTCACTTGTGGTAGATTTTTTACCTTATTTTTCCAACATTGTGCAGTGAAAAAAACAAACATTAACAACAACAAAAAATACTCATTTGGATCAGATGAGCTTGAGTCTCCATCTTTGTTCTATAAATTCTTAAATATATGCTAATATTAATACTCCATAATTACAATGAGATTTAACACTATAACATTGGATGATGCCTCATATATGGAGTGCTCAGTAGGCATGTGGTCCCTCTACCTGTCCACTTAACCATCAAATATTGAATGATAACACAATACTGAATTATGTTTCTCATCACTTTATCATCTATTAAAAAAGGACCTTAACAGACGGTCTTGTCCAACAATTACATTTTAATAGAAGAAGAATTATCTCTGTTTTTCCAAGTAGAACCACTGAAGTAAAACAGGATTAATGAACTTGTCTAAGGTCAATCGTATCCTTCTATTCTGGAAGTCAGTAATTAAGTGCCACTCTTAAGAGAGTTGCCATTGGGAGAGATTAATTTGGCCCATGATTCTGAAAAGATGAATGCAGTGAGAAGAAGCTCTGTCACAGCTCTTCCCTACTCAAGATACAGGGTGGAAATAATCCATGCCAAGATGGTCACCCAGCCACTATGCTTTAGGAGGTATCAGGGTGAACCTGCTAGCAAAAAATCTACTTTTATCCTGTGTCACTGTGTTTGTAATTTCACAAGAATTCAATTTTGGGGGTTAAGCAGTGCACTTAAATTTTTTCTATTCATTCAAGAATCATTTATTAATCATTAATGATGTAAAAATGCAGTACTAGGTAGTAGAACAAAAGAAAACAAAACTGTCTCAGCTAATAAGATGTTCATAGCTTGCCTAATGAGACAGAGAAAAATAACCATGACCACAACAGCTAGCATTTTCCATGTGTAAGACACTGTTCAAAATAGTTTATAGGTATTGTTTCACCTAATTCTCAGAGCAAAGATAAAGTAGAAGCTATTTTAAGCCCCATTTTCCATATGAAATTGAATCCCTAAGGAATAAACCATATTTGAAGGAAACTGGCCTAAATTAAGGCTGTGAGAGTAAAGATGAAGGGAGGATAAAAAATCAATCAAGAGAGTGTTCTAAAATCTTACTAGTTGTTATTTATTAATGTCTTTTGCAAGTTTCTTTTTTTCTCACCCACTTTCTGATGTTGGGATGTCGCAGGGCTCTGTCCTTTTTCTTCACTTTTCTATTTAACTTTTTCCCTTAGTGAACTAATTTAATGTTACAGCTATAAAAACCATCTATAGGCTGACAATTCGTAAGTTTATTTCTGTAACCTAACCTCCTTATCAAACTTCAAACATCTATATCTAACTGCTTACTTGAGACCTCCACTTGGAGATCTAATAGACACCTCTAACAACACTGAGCACTCATCTCCTAAACCTGCTTCTTCTAACCCTGTTGATAACTCTAAGCTTACAGCTGTTTAGAACAAAAATCTTGGAGTCATTCTTGACTTCTCTTGTTCTCTTATTCCCCATATTTTGTTCTGCTAAGAAATGTCTGTGGAGAGAGTAGCACCACCAGTTAAGATACATCTATATCATATATATTCCGATACAATGCGTGAAAAGGGACATACATTTCTGTGATATTCTTGCCCAAAATGCAATCTAATCACCAAGAAATATCTGACAAACTTAAACGTTTGGTATATTCTACAAAATAGCTAACCATTGTTCATCAAAAATGCCAATGTCATGAACACAAGGAAATACTGAGGATTTGTGTGTCACAGATCGGCAGAAACTAAGGAGACACACACTACTCAATGCAGTGTGAGATCCTAGAATAGACCCTGGCACAAAAAAAAAAGAACACTGGGAGAAGCCTGGAGGAAGTAAAATAAAGTTTGTAATTTAGTTAATGGTATTGTAAAAATGTTAATTTCCTGGGTTTAAATATTACACAACAGTTATATAAGTTGTTAACATTTTGGGAAGGTAAGAGCAGGATATGTGGAAACTATATATATATTTCTTGCAACATTTCTGTAAGCCTAAGATTTTTTTTTTTTAAGGAAAAGAAGAACAAGACAAAAAGAAAGAAAAATAGTTGGACCTTTCTTATGTGGAATCTGGTCACTTCTTAAAACCTTTATTGAAACCACTTCGATTCTAGATATTATCTTTCACTTGGATTACTGTAATAACTTCCTAATTGGTCTTTTCACTTCTATTCCTGTTTTCTCAAAATCAGTTTTCAATGCGGCATCCTGAATAATTCTGTTATAAGTAAAAAACAAAACCCTATAATCCTCTCCCATTAGACTTAGGGTAAAGGCCAAAATTCTGACTTTGGTGCAGGAGACCTCCTACCATCCAGCCAGCTGCCTCCATCTCTGGTGTCCTCTGGCACCAATTTTCCACTTTTTCATTTGCTGTAGAAACACTTGCCTCCTTTCTGTCCCCCCAACACAGCAGAAACATCCCTGTTGTAGAGCCTGGGCACTGGCTGTTCTCTCTAACAGGGCCATTCTGCCCCCAGATAACATTATGACTAATGCCCTCACACTTGCGTATCGTTTCTCAAACAGGATTCCTTTCTCTCCTCGTTAAAAATCCGGCCCCTCACACCCCACAATGCACATTGCTCAGGTATACTGGCATTCCCCATCCTCTTCATTCTGTTCTACTAAAAAACTGTTTTTCATTGCACTTCTCACCTTTTAAGAGACTGTTTGTTACTTATTTCTCATTGCCACCATCATCATCGTCATCATGACCCTTACTGTTGTTAATGGTCTAGTCTTCTGAAACTCAAATGTAAACTTTAGGCGGGCAGAAGTCTTTTCCCATATTGCTTGCTGATATATCCCAAGAGCCCATAAAAATTTCTGGCACAGAGTAGGCACTCCATAAATACTTACCCCTGGATTCAATTAAAGATAGAATAGATAGAAATTGAACATTGCTGGATGATGAAGGGAAGAAGAGGGTGTAGTCAGCTCTAAAGCTGTCAGTTTGGGGAACGGGGAGGAGATGACTCCACTCATCCATACAGAGGATAGTTTATAAGGGAAGATACTTTTGGATATGTCTGTGAAATGTCCAATGAATTCCTTAATCTGTAGCTCTGTAACAGAGGGTAAAGATTTGGGATAGGGAGAGAAATTTGGAAGTTTTCTCTTACAATTGCAGGCTTGACAAGAATGAGAAAAGGAAGATCTCCTACTGTTCAGAACACACTTATTTACCATTTCCATAGCTAAGAGGAGGACCCCCAAGTGGCTCTGGAGGGCATGGCGTAGGTAGGGATAGAGAAGAGCTCACGAATGAACTAGCGACTAGGTGCTGGAGACACATTTTACCTGCTCCACAATTTGGCATAAGACCAAACCGTTTATGATTGAGGGTGGGGGAGAGGATTAGAGAATGCAGAAAGACAGACAATTCCTTATCATATGAAGTAAAGCCAAATCGAAGGATGATGTGACAAAGCTTCTAACGTTGTATCCAAAAAGAATCAAATCAGTCTTAACGTATATGCAGTTGGGGCAGGGTAGGGGACAGTAGTGGGTTGTGGAGGGAAGATCATGGCCTCACTTAATTTTCTAAACTCTAAAAGTCAAAGGAATACTCAGTGGTTTTTCTCTCAGTCTTTTAGGCTGTCACCTTGTCCTTTCTTCGGAGCATAATTTTGTCATTAAAGCTTTCACTTGGCAAGAGTCCGATTCACCAAGGAAGATAGAACTCTGTGTTTGCATGCTTCAAGGCAGAATTAAAGTCTACTTTGGCAAGCCTTACAAGGAAAGAGAGAAAAGAAAATAAGAGTCATAAATCATCTGGAGGCCAAAATGCAGGATTAAAGATACTCGATCCACTTCAGAAAGCACTTCTTCTAGCATGTGTTTACCTAAGGACCCTTTATTCTCCTATCGGCCTTTAGATCCTTTCACTTGGTTTGAGCTAGGCAAGTGACATCTTAGGTGAGAGGCTGCTGCGGGGAAAGAGGAGACTCCATGAAGACTGGCATAAAGATGACTCCTCGGTGACCCTTCTGAGAGTCCTTGAACTAAGGCGGTGTCCATTTTGTGAATTTCACATTCATGTACATCTTCAGAAAAAATAAATACTTGTAAGTCAACCCCTGTTGGTCCGTGGTAAACATAAGAGGATGATATGATTCCCATCTTGTAACTATAATCCATTTCCCTTCATGTGGCTAACTTAAGTTGTGCATTCAGAAAGTCTTGGTGAGAATCACATTTTGAGGGAGCATACGCTCCATAAAATTGTGCAGTTTTTAAAAACCTAGGCTTTTAGATTTGTGCTCCGGTACATCTGAACTTTAATGAACTTTTCTTCCTTTTTAGATAGGCTAAGAACAGTTCTACACTTCATCATGAGTCACCTAGGTAATTATTACCTGCTGATTTTGTAATAAAATGCTTCTGATCAAATCTATCATGTCACTCTTTACATTATTAAGAAGAAAAGCAATTTATATGTGCCAAATTACCCCTGAAGACGGAAGAAAAAAATATTTGTCCTAATTTGTTTTTAAATTTAATGATACTCTGTGTCAAGAAATATTGTAAGGAAACTTCAAATAGTACAATGAGGTTTTTCTTCTCACATACGGAAGGCGATATTATCTTAATTCTGGTTATCAGTATCCACTTGGAAATGAGGTAATTTGAAAAAGGAATCAGCACTTTGAAGCCTCCCATAACCCTTCATGTTATAGCTTGAATATAGCTAAACGCAGTCCTGAAAGGACCACTTGTCAGTTCATTGTTTTTAGTCGAAAGTATTTACCCAGAGAGAAGAAAGAAGGAAACCAGCATTTATTTAGCTAGGGTTTCCTGCTGTCGTGTGTTTCCAGTGTAATGATGCATGTACCCAAGAACTTAGTATACTGTGAATAAATATTTGTTGAATGAATAAATAAGTAATTAGCCAATAGCAAAGTGTTCTCTTTGATGCCACGAACAAGGGGAGCCTTTCAAGATCATTCACCTATTGTTCCCTGGAATTGAGATAATATTAACAGAAGATGTGCTTATGGACTTTCCATTGGTGGCTTCTCTGCCGCTGTACTAGCACTAGAGAAGTGTCCTCGCATTTTCTTGCATGCCTGCAGAGAACTAACATCGTCCAGTTGGGAATAGAAAGTCAAGAGTCATAATGAGGTAATCTTTCTGGGCCACATGACTTCCTGTGCTGGTCCGTTGGCCATGCCAGAGATACTCAACAACTTTACAGTGGGAGAGTCTTCAGTTCCTTCAGTCCCTCCCCCCAACTCCTGCTAATCGATTGAAACGTTGATCAGAGTGATGCTTTAGAGCATGTGGCTAAGTTGTGGAATAAATGTAGCAAAACCTATTTAAAAGCAATTTTTTTAAATAGCTTATGTGATCAGAATAGCCTTAGTCAGGACCACTAAGCAACCAAATATTCTTCATGTCACTAAAATAAACTCTTGGATTTTAGTTTTCTTCTGCACTGTAGAAACCACACAGATAAAAGCTAATCCTGTTGCTTAGTCATGGTTCAATTTATCCAAGATAGGCCCTGAGTAGGTAACCTTGGTTTCAGATATGTCAAATTAAGCCAAAATGGCATTTGCCTGTGCATCTGTTGTATAAGCAGTAGGCTCATGTTTTACGGTGTGTTTGGTTACTTCAGGTCAAGGAGATTTGCATGACAAATTTTTGCACCTGGAAACATAAATTGCATGCTTAATAATTGCATGTACGGTAAAGGAAGTTTTATTAAAGCCTCAGGGAAGATTGGACTTATAGGCCATACCTGCTGACACTGGTGAGGACAAGCACCGAGGCTAGTGGAAAGGGATCACAACCCGAGTTTGGAGCAGGTAGGCATGCAGTCAGCCGTACTCTTTATGGTGGTCCCAGGAGTCAGAGCTGGGAAATGGCTGTGAGCTATACAAGGCAGCAGCATAGTGTTTCCCTCGTGTGTGTGTAACTCTCGAGTGTTGTGGGGAAGATTAAGCCTGAGAAACCTAAGAACCGTTGGAATAGTTACACTCTGGAAAAGTGGCAAGATGAAAGGTGAGAGATTAAGGTGGTTTCGGTCTAAACCATAGTGAGTGCTCAGCACTCTTTTTGGCACAGCTGGGCTTGGCAGAATCGTTACACCCTTCCCAAGAGAGGCTCGAGGCTGAAAATTAAGGGCATTACAGGTCAAAGGTTAACTGTGTTAATGTATTTATTTGGGAAAGAATACAAGAGCCCTTATTCACCTTGGCTTCTGAAGACTGAGCTGTCATCCCTCACTTTCATGATCGCATTTTCATCTGAAAGTGTTTTTTAAGCAGTCCAGTATCAAAACAGAATCTATGTACCTCAGGCAGAAACAGGCTGCAGTGCACAGTGCCTGTATGTAATACCACACACATGGGCGGCTGCGATGGCCAGATCCCCTTCATGGGAGATATTCTGTTGTTCCTATAAATTTAGCTACTATTTCAGGAGGGAAGGGAACTTATTTTTTTTTAAAATGAGGTGTAGGGAGTGTTCTCTATTATTTAAAAAATCCTCTTTAAAAATTGTTTTCAGTTCCCTAATCTTTAAGGGAACACTTACTATCAGAAAAAAAAATGCGAGGTGTCTTCTAGTCTAAGGGGCGCGGGGTGGGGGGATTTAGTAACAAACCATTATTGTTTGCAGACTGATTCTTCTGTGAGAAGACAAGCTGCTTTAATGACAGCTTATGCAATACAAATCCATGATATACTACTTACCTGGATGTAGCAACCACCATGCTCTAAGCCAAGAAGAAGGAGGAAAAAAGTTAGTATCTTGTGCGTGAGAAGCTCGTAGATACCCTGAGGCGACTTCATATAATTCTAAAATAGCAGGTAGCTTCTTGCATAGCTAATCGAGGCATCAGCGCCTGGAGCAAGTGGAGGTGGCTGACAGTGTACTTTGGTTTCAGATGCATTCAGCTCTTTTTGAGTGATATGCGCTTAATTCATATTCTAGTTTTTATACTAAAAGTTTATGTGCTCTGATTTGGCAAAGATCCTTCCCCATAACCTGACAGTTTCATGCTCTGATAAAGCTGCTGATCTTAATGTCTCACTTGTATTTGTTCATTATATGCAGTGAGAAAGTTAGTACACCTGGATAAAGGGAATGGTTTTGTGTGTGTGTGTGTGTGTGTGTGTGTGTGTGTGTGTGTGTGTGTCTGTGTGTGTGTGTGGTTTTAAGTATTTGAGTTATACCCCACCCCCCACCCTTCAGTTCCATTCATTGCTTAGCAAAGGACACAGGTGGCTCATCTGAAGAACTTGAACTACACGCTGGAGGTAAGTGGAAACAGCTCACAGAGAAAGGAGTCATCCCAACTTGGTATAGTGGGCGGGTCATTTCTGGAGAGAGCCATCCCGGGGTCAGAGTGAAGGTCACGAGGTGGCATGTTTAGATAATTTTAATTGTCAGTGTCTTGAAGTTTTTTAAAGAAAGTCTAACACCAGTGATGGCTTTGATTTGTCATTATGCCTATACCAGATCTGGGCTACCTTTTTGTTCTATGAATTCTGCTGGTTTAGTGCACAGAGGAGACCACTGGCCACTTGCTAGGCAATCAGTGGCATGAAGCAGATGCGTCTCACGAAACAGAGGGCTCCGGATCACATTTAGTGCTTTGGTGCTCAGGAAGCTACAAGTGGAAACTCCACATGCAAAGAGCCCATAATTTTACTCTAATAGATATTTAGCAGCTTAAATGAAATAACAAGAAATACATTCACCCTGGCGCCATGCAGGAGGATTTAGTGGGTATTTTACATTCCACTGCTTGAAAGGAAAAACATAATTTTTCATACTTTTCCGAGATATATGAATAATTTGGTATGCAAAGCGACAATGCATAGCATACCTTTAAAGTTGAACCAAGTTCTGTTTGGCCAAAAGGATTTACTGCTATCAGTATAATGCAGGCCAGTCAATCAACTTGAATTTTTCTTCCGAATCAGTTCATTAAAGCTCACCCAGGCAGCCACTAGCTTTTCTTGCCTTGTTTGTTCACGTGCTGCTTGATTTTCTTGTGCACGGTATCAACAAATACGAATGCCAAGACTTGCCACTCTGCATCTGTTTCTGCTTAGTCCAGGGCCCCTAACCTTCTCAGAGATGGTTTGTGGTCCCTGTAGTTTTCCTTTTGAGCCACTCAGAACCCCATGAATCTAAGCGGAGTTTATTATCCTTCTCCCATTTCCAGTCTCAAGCTGCTTCAAGTCACAGTCCGAGTCTTTTTTTGATCCTTTACTGGTACATCCATCCAGTGTCCTCTCTCCACGGTGCTTGTCCTCATGCAGCCATTCCGTGTCTCTACGTTGGACTACTGCCACACTGACAGGATTAAAGAGTGATGGTTACCCTGGCGAAGCACTTAGGCTCTGCAGTTAGAATGGACTGGGATCAAATCCTGCCTTTGCCCTCTGTCATTACCCATCTGTCATATGGACATAATAGTAAGATTTTCCTCTTAAACAGGAGCGTGAAAATAAAATACTCAGCATGATGCCTGGACAGTCAGTGCTCAATAAATGTTACTAAGTATGAGTGTCCACTGGTGTTTCAGCTCCTCGACCTCACCATTCCGCTGTCAGCAGAGTTGTCCTCCTTCTACCTGCGATTGACCAAGTTGCTGTACATTAGAAATCCTGGGTCAGCCATCCTGCCATAGCGACTTCACGCCCAAATCTCCTTCTCTGTGCCCTTGCCCCCAGCCCTGCCCATTCTCACACCTCTGGGCCTTAGCTCAGGCTCTTCTACCTGGAATGTCACTTGCTTTCTCTGTTGCTTGTTAAAATTCTACTCATCCCTCAAGGCTGTGTTCAAGTACTACCTCCCCCATCTTTTTAACTAAACATGTTTAAAGTCTTCCCTGGTCATCTTGTTAGAATTGATTACTCTTTTGGCCACAGTCTCACAGCACTTCCTGGTATCTTTGGTGAGACTTGGCCAGCTATGTTTTGTAATAGAGTTAGTTGCTCATATATGTCTCCTCCAGGGGATTCTAAAAGACTCCAGGGCAGGAGTCGTGGCTTTTGAAAATCTTGGTATCTACATAGTGTTTTGCTCACTCTATAAGATCAATCGATGCTTTAGAATTAAATTAAAACACGGGTAGCTTCAAAACACCTGTGAGTGGGCAGGAGCTGCTAGTCTGGCACTTTGATTACAAATTTTAGTACGTATGTATGGCTCTGGTGACCTAAGAATATAGCAAAGTGAAAAGGACGGGGCTTTTCGGTTTCCTTGACAGTCAACAGCAAGGAGAGTCCTCACTTGTCTCAGGCCTTCGATCAGAGAGCAGATGAGATGTGAACTGGTAGGAAGGAGTCATTTTCACCTGGGCTCGCACTGGAGAGGTTAGGAAACAGGAGTCTCTCTGCTAAGAGAGTGGAGAGAGGGAGAGCTCCTTCTGCTCAGTGTGTGGTCCCAGCGTTGGGTCCTCGGCCACCCGGTGGTGAGTTCTGGGCAGCGAGTGTTGAGATTGATCTTTGGATTATGAAAGGTTGACATTTCATAGAAAGCCCAATTTCAGCATACAGGACGCTCTTTGTCATTAGATAAAAAAGCTCACTAGCTGTGAAAATGGGAAAGGTGGCCAGTATCCGTGTTGAGGCTACACTTGTCCACAGAAACCTCCCCTCTTTCCTAGATAACAAAGTTGCCTCTGAGTAGTGGCTGCTGAACTCAGGACTGCAGTTCCCAGCTTCCTCGGCATCTGTGTCTTAGGCAAAGAAATGTGCTCCAAATTTATGTGTGCAACTTCTCACTCGTATCCTGAGGGAGCGTCTCTGGCACTGGATCTCCACTCTTTCCTCTCTTCTTACTGGCTGGGATGGAAGCCATTAAAATAACCCTGGAAGCCATTTGTTGAAGATGGCAGAGCTGTGATCAGCTTGGCTCACTGGATGCCTGTGTGAAGGACGGCCTCCTGCTGAAGCAGAGACTCGTGTTAAGTTGTTATAATAACTGTCAGCTCCCTTATAGAAGGTCCTGTCTTTTCCCATCTGCATAAAGCTCTCAACAAATATTTATTGAACACCGACTCTATGTTAGGCATTCTCTATATGAGAGAGTAAAAGCGTGAATGAATGATTCTTAGTCCCTCTCTTTATGGAGTTTAGAGTGAGATTGGGCAGATAAAATGCATAACAACGTTCACTGTGCAGGTATGCTATCTCTCAGAACACAGACAATATCCACTAGAAGGTATGGGAGGAAAGAGAGATTCCTTTGGGCTGCAGTGAGCTAGGAACCTTCGTGAAGGAGGTGGGCCTTGGGAAGTTTCTTAATAAGGATAGACGAGATTTGGAAGATGGAGAAGGTGAGGAAAGCATTCTGGATGGGCAAATGCAGCGTGTGTCTTGAGATTGGGGGAGGTGATGGTTTGGACACATGGAGCAGTTTGTCTGCATCGGGGAGGACAGCAGTCAGCTTTGGAAAAGTCTGTGATTGCGGTGTGATTGGGGACAGTCTTGAATACCAGACTGCCTTGGGCATGGGTTCCTCCCCGCAGCCAGTGGGGAGCTGTTGAAGGCAGCAACATTGAATACCGTTTGCCTGGAGCAACCCAAGCAAAATTTTGGTTGTTCACAGAGTTGTCATTCTGGCACCGGCTAGGAAGCTGTGAGAAACCTGATTTGGTCTCCAAAGTACAGGTTTTCCAAAAAGGACTGATTTGTGTACCAAGGGCCTAAGGCCATTCTACAGAACAAACTGCAGAGGAACAAAAGCATGGATGGTTGTGTCACCTATTCAACCCTTCTCTTTTAACCCCACCTTTAAAACAAACTTCCTCTCTTCTTTCTAGTTTCCCATTTTCTATACCAGTGACTTCTCACTGCACCTGTCTTTGTGTAATGACTTCTTTAAGGGGGAAAAAAAAAGAATGCGAGTAAGGTTTGCATGTTTAATCTCATTCTTCTTACCTCACTAACTGGCATTTTATTGATTTCCCAGTCCAAGAAGTCATGTTCGGACTCGGTTTCTCTGCAGTTAACCTTGTTTGTTTTTATTTATCAACCACCTAGCAACACAGTCTTTAAAGGAGCCCTCCTTAGCAATTGGTATCCCGCATGCATATCTACAGTATTGTGTAGAGTTTTCCAGCTGCACATAAACTTCTCTTCCTTTTGAACTGGTGGCAATGATCTCAAAACCTGAAAAAGTTGGGCTCATGAGAAATTTATTTCTAGGTGTTTTATCTTATCTCCAAAGAGATAGATTTCCGTGGTCTTGAATGGTGCAAAAGTTTAGATGAAGGAGAGTTTGATAGCAGCTGGCAAAATCTGAGTCATAGCTTTCGACTTGGGCGGGCTAACATTAACTTCAACACGTTTCCTAAGCATGTGAGAGTTGAAGGTCAAGATGCCAGAACAGTATTTTGCGACCCTTTGTCCCGGAGTGACCTTTCTTAAATTATTGAATCAGATGTGGGAGAAGACGGTATAAAAATAAGAAGTATTTTCAGATGTTTGAATTGTACATATTCCTGCCAATCTGATGGAAAATGTTGTATAATTCATTTGAACATCACACACACACACAAAATCAAGAATTGAGACTGTTTAGGGGCTGTAGGAAAAAATTTTCCACTTGTAAATTTTGCTTATCTCAGCAACTTCTTAAGTTACGGAATATTCTGTGGCTTTAATCAACAGAGTTGTGGTCAACGGTCTGGTAATTTAGCTTCATATCTATCATATTCTGGCAAGTTGTATTTAAATAGGTCATGATATTAAGATCTTTAACTACCATCTTTGTGTTTCCCCTCCCTACAAGAATAGAACTATCGGTTAGGGAAGTGAGCCCAGGTAGGATGCTGCTGAAATATTGATTGGGAATGAACCATTTATTTATCTTCATCTACATATGGCTTTGCTTGTTTTCCTACCCCTCCCTGGAAGTGGCTGTTTCTACCTTTAGTTTCTATCTTTTTTTCCTTCACATTAATTGTTTTAGTTTTTATTTTAATATATATATCATTATTTTATTTTTAAAGCGTATAGTTGGGGATGGAGAAAAAATGGCAAGTGACTGTTAGTATAAGATTTTTTTTGGGGGGGGTGATGAAAATGATCTAAGATTGATTACAATGATGGCTACATGATTCTGAACATACAAAACATCACTGAATCATACCTTAAATATGTGAATTTCTTGAATGCCTTGCCAAGCTTAGGCCCTGCGATCAGTAGTAAATAAACTCAATAAGTTATCTGACCTCAAGGGTTTGAAATTCTAGTGATGGAAATACATGCTAAACAATTTAAAAGTTATTTCATACAGTAATAAATGCTCCAAAGAATATTTTTAAAAAGAAAACGTTGCAGAAACTCTTTATTTAAGATGGAATCTTCGGGAGGGATCTCTCAGAGAGGGGAATATTTTAAGTGAACTTGAATGATGAGGAGAAGAAACCCAGGCATGTGAAAAGTTGAGGCAAGAACACTCCAAGCAAAGGAAACATGTAGGTAAATTTCCATTGTGGCTGGAAGCAGAGCAGGGCTCACCTTGTGCAGATTTTGTAAGGCATGTAAAGCCCTTGATTTTAGGTGTAATTGCAATGGGCAGTCACAGAAAGATCTTAAATAGGGGCTTGAGTTTGATTTCCATGTTCAAAGGACTCAGAGACCAGGTAGAAGTCTGTTGCAGTGTTCTGGGTGGGAGGTGATATTTGTTTATATTACGGTGAGGGTAGTAAAGACATAGGAAGTGGCTGATTTTGGAAGTATAACCAAGTTAATGTTTTTTATATTTCCTAGCATAATGTGGCATACATAGTGGATGCTTTATTGACTAAGTGAATATTTGGAGAGGGCCATTTGGGGAGAGATATCTAAGCAACAGCAAAGGCCAGTGATACCTGCATTTTTGGTGCCATGAAATACTGACTTTTGATTTTATCAGTAGTTGTTGAGTTCATGAAGAATGTTACTATGGATTGTAGTCTGAAATTTTAATATCAGTAGAATGATACAAAGATAACTCCTTGTTATTTTACTATTCATCACAATGCAATGCTGAAAGATAGGGTTTCATTTGAGGTTAAAAATATTGTGCAATGAGAAAGCAGAAGTGATTTTACTTTTAAGGTAATCTTTTTTCTTATCTTAATGTCTTCCTATTGTAGCCTCCAGTTGTCCTGGTGATATTTGTTGTTATAAACACCTTCAAAAAAATCATATCCTGGAATTTGGAGGGTCAGTACCATTCTAATGATGTTCATTAGAGAACAAAAATGGAAACCATGAGGTGTGGGACCCATTCTCTGCGTGATCTATCTCATTATTCAAGATTCAAGGAGGCCACAGGAGTTGTTGAAAACCAGTTTCCATATTTAGATTTTTGGCTTTCTAGAAACTGACTGCATCTCAATAGGTCTATGCTTCTTTTCTGGGAAGCAGTTGGCATGGAAGTGAAAGAACATGTTCTCTGAATATCAGTTAATATCCTGGTTCTGAAGCTCACTAACTGCAAGAGCTTGAGCAAAACACTTCGCTCCTGGGCTTGGTGTGCTAAGCTACAATACGGTGGCAATAATTACTGCTTATAGCTACTTTTGAGTACTATTTATATGGCAGGTCACTGAAATAAAGTAACTCAAAGCATGGTCTTTTTACTTCCTTTCCCTTTTCTTGCTTGAGGAAGTGGTTGCCAGGTATAATTTTATTGCTTAACAATACTGAATTTGTCATGAGAACATAGAGGGGTGGGTGATAGCTCTCTGGTAAAGTCTCGCCATAGTGCTGAGCTGGGTACTGAGTCCTGGCTTCCCTTAAGACCTGCAGGAATAGCCAAAGCAACCAAGGATTAAGTGAGCTGATGGGGGTCTGTGATTATGTCAGGATTTGAGCAATGGTAAAGAGAGGCGTACGACCTGGGAGAAGTAAAAGCTGGCTCTGTTGTAAGTACATTCGGATACTGAGAATAGAAAAAGACTGACTCTCCTTTCAGATGCAAGTGTTTGACTTGGTTACACTTTACTTCCTTTCCAAACTGGCACTTTATTTTCAGCTCTCAAGTAAAGAACAACCGTTTGATTTTGTAATGTAAAAGCTATTATTGCCCTTAGGAAAAGGATTACTGAACTTTCTGTACCTGGTGTTTATGCCTTTAATAAGCACAGTGTTTCCAAGAGAATTGAATGCCTTTTTGTACTATGATTTTTTTTTTCTTCTACTACTACATCTGAGTTTTGTACCTTAATGTCTGGGAAACTTGTTTTTATAAATTCACAGAAACCTGACAAACAGTAGGAATTTGTTGTCTGTCCTGTAGAGATGGGCACATCCCTAAAGAGCTTGTTGATTCTATGCTAACCTCATTGCTGTGAGTCAGGAGCCTTTTTTTTTTTTTCTTAAGGAAAAGATTTATAAAGGGGAATAAAATTCATGGAAAATATCAGACTCAGGTAACCACAGCTTTAGCAAGCAGCACCACGTATTAGAAGTTCACTCACCTATATTTGAAAACTCTTATACACTCTAACATTTGATTGAAATTATAGTTTGCACATATTATTACATTTTAATTTTCACTATGGCATCATAAAGGGAAATAGTATAAAAAGACCTGGTACCCTCCTAAACTTTAAAGCCAAAGCATAAGAAGAAAGAATCTATTTGTGGAAAGATGAAGCTGGAGAGAAAAGCGAGATTAGATGGCAGTGTTTGGTGTGCCAACCTCAGGTATTTAAACTTTATTCGAAGAAAACTTTAGGAAGATGAGGGAGGCTTCTAAGCCAGAAAATGAGAATTTTCAGACATATATTTTAGAAAGTACTCTCTTGGAGCTCTGGGGAAGTTTGATTTGAAGGAGGAACCTAGAAGCAGGGAGACAAGGTGGATAGTTGTGCAGAAATTCCAGTGAAGGAAGAGGAAGTCTTGAAGGCAGGCCATAGTGGTGGGCATAGAGATTGGGACAGGCTTGAGTGAAGAAATGAAAGGGGAA
Organism: Cynopterus sphinx; assembly: GCA_030015415.1. NCBI lineage: Eukaryota > Metazoa > Chordata > Mammalia > Chiroptera > Pteropodidae > Cynopterus > Cynopterus sphinx. Next base: position 18,744,696 of record CM057381.1, read on the forward strand.
ACAGTGGTAATGAAACACTAGCAATTGGAAGGTATGATTAATTCACTCTTTTCGTTAGACAATTTCTTACCAATCAACAGATTAGACTGTGTTGAAAAAACATTTTGTAGTTGGTGTCAGCAAGATGGCAGAGTAGGAGATACCAGCCTTTTTCCCCAGCAAAATACAAAACAACAACAACAATAACAAAAAAAAGCAGGCAGCTATCCACAAACGAAACTAGCCCTGAGAGGGTTTAAGAGTCCAGCTAAGAACTTACAGCAACTAATGGAGCAAAAAAACAAAAAAACCCAAAAAACAAAACAACAACAACAACAAAGACCCAAACAAACAAAAAAAACTAGAATCTGGAGATGGCTAGGAACAAAGATGGGGGAGGGTAATCAGTATCAGCCATATGGCAGATGCTGTCGTGATCCCAGTGGCTTGCTCTTTTGATAGCCCTGTCGACCTTTGCCACTGAGGACCTCAACAGGCCCTATGACAGCCACACTCCCCATAGCTTTAACAGAGGAGAGCCAAACAGTGCTTGTTGCCCCAAACCCCAGTAACCTGATCCTCAGAGACACTGGCAACTTTTGCAATTGAGGTAACAGATCCCCCAGAAAGGTAGATGCTGCTGTTTGACTTCCAGAAGCAGTTGTTGTTTTGCCACCCTGGGACCAGGACTGCCCCTCAAAACCCTGTGAACATGCTGGACCCCAGAACCACAGCTGCTCCACATGCACCCCTATTTCAGACTCTGCCTCTGTGACTGCTCTTTATCTCCAGGCATCTTAGACCATGGCTCCATGGCTGCCCTGCATTTGTCCATGTCTCAGGCACCAGAGATACTGCTGCTATAGACCAATATCCAAACAGCTAGATCTGCTGGGATACCAACCCTGGAGTTGCTGTCATTGCATGAGCACTTATCCTCAAAAGAGATCCCATTGGCAATGAAATTTACTATCAGAGGGAAAAAAAAATCTGATGGTCCCCAGCAGCCTTCATAACCAAAGACCCTAACAGTTCTTGCCACTGCCATAGACAGAACCTTGGTCATTGAGGACCTCGGCATTCACCACCAACAGCAACGGATCTGCACAGAGACTACGCCACTGGGCCTTCCCCAGATCAGGAACGAACACAACCCATCCAGTCTACATCCTCACAGCAACTCACAAGTGAAGGTCTTTACTCACCAAAACCAATCCATAATGTTGGGAAGAGGTAACTGCTCCAACTCATGTACAGACACAAAGCTACAGAAACACAAAACAATCAAGAAACCAAAACATCACCAAAAGAACACAATAACTTTTTAGTAACTGACTTCAAAAAAGCGGAACCTAATAATTGCCAGACAATGAATTCAAAATAATTGTTTAAAGGAAGCTCAGTGAGCTACAAAAGAAAACAGATACTTGACACCAAAAGCAAAGGCAACAAAAGCAAAAATAAACAAGTGGGACTACAAAAAAGTTTTGCTTTGACACAAAAGAAACAGTCAACAGAATGGAGAGGAAACCTAGAGAATGGAAGAAAATATTTGTAAATCATATATCAGATAAGCACTTAATATCCAAAATGTATAAGGAATTCATACAACTCAGTATCAGAAAACTAAGAAACCTGATTAAAAAGTGGGCAGAGGACCTGAATGGACACTTTTTCAAAACAAACAAACAAACCAAAGAAATAAAAATGGCCAAGAGGTACATGAAAAGATGCTCAGCATCAAAAATCACAAGGTAAATGCAAATTAAAACCACACTGAGGGGTTATCTCATACCTGTTAGAATAGCTAGTATAAAGCAAATGAACAAACAAATGAGATAGCTTTTGGTGAGGATATCGAGAAAAGGTAACTCTAGTGCAAATTTGGAATAAATAAATATACACTCTGGAACACAGCACAGAGGTTTCTCAAAAAATTTGTAAAATAAAACTATGTGATCTAGCAATCCCACTTCTGGACATATATCCAAAAGAAATCAACTCACTATCTCGAAGAGATATCTGCACCCCCATGTTCACTGCAGCATTATTAACAATAGCCAAGACATGGAAATAACCTAAGTGTCCATTGACGGATGAATAGATTTTTTTAAAAAGGTGGTATACAATGGAATAGTTTTTAGCAATATAAAAGAAGGAAGTCCTGCTGTTTGGAAATCCATGACATCATGGATAAAGCTGGAGGGCATTATGCTAAATGAAATAAGCCAGGCATACAAAGACAAATACCACATAATAAACTTATACGAGGGATCTAAAAAAAAAAAAAGAAAAAAAAAAAGCCTAACTTCTAAGGATCTAACGCACAGCATGGCAACTATAGCTACTAATACTGTATTATACACTTGAAATTTGCCAAGAGAGTTGATTATAAGTGTTCTTACCAAACATACCCACACAAACATAACTAAGGTGATAGATATGTTAATTATGTTGGTTGCAATCATTTCACAATTATTCATATATCAGAACATCACATTGTATACCTTAAATACATACAATTTTTTATTTGTCATACATACCTCAATAAAGCTGGAAAAATAAAGAAATACAAACACCATCAAAAGCTAGATTACTTACCATAATAAATGCCTTTGAGATGCATAAATGCCTGTGACTAAATTGCAAACAAAATAAAATAAAACTTCAAAGGAAAAAAAGTACATTGCTATACATACAGTGGGCATTAAACAAAATCATATCTTCACTCATGCGATAATCATGTACCATGAGCAAATTATTGAGATGGAGTGGTAGAAATTGAGAGGTGGGTCCAAAAACATAAAAAACATTCTCTTCCTTACAATGTAGTTGATGTACATTACAGTCTTACAGTGTACATTATTTGATTGACTAAGATAGAATAACAATACAGACAACATTACAAGACACGTTAAAAGCAACAACGGTTGAAAACCAAATGAATGATGGTGACAGTAAATGTCTAAGAGAAAAAGAAAGTTTTCTGGGCTCAGGTGCCCTTGGATGGGTCCCAGTAGTGTTTGTATGATGACAAGGAAAGAAGGAGAGAATATAAATATAGGGATGTTTGAGTTATGCTTTTGTGGGATGGGAAAAATGGACAATTGCAGTCTGAAAAGTAGTTTGGTGCCTAAGAGTAAAGACAATATATCTTAGCTATTTAGATCTGCTTTTGAGCCTTGGGTTTGAATCTTAGGACTATTTTTCTTTGGGCAAAAAAAAAAAAACATCTTTCTAATCTTTAATTTCTTCATATATAAATTGTGAGCAATAGTTATTCCTTAGAGAGGTGTGTGTGTGTGTGTGTGTGTGTGTGTGTGTGTGTGTGTGTGTGTGTGTGAATGGACATAATACCTAAATAAAGTGAGATTGCTCAGACAGAACATTGAAACTGAAAGTGGAAGTGATCCAGAGAATAATGAACTGTTATTTTCAAGCCACCTAATTAACAAATGACATAGACAGCATATAAACAGACAATATGTCAGCTTTTTATCACCAAACATCCTAAGTTGACAACCTGACCAACTGAACAAAATGTTATCGAGTGGGACAGGCCACTATGAAGGGAAACTGCTCTCAGGCCAAAATAAATACTATCATATGTGACATTGCGGAATGATGAGACTTCGAAAGAATAGCAGGTGAAATAACCCCTACTAACAATGAATGAGAAGAGAGTAATACCCTGGGATAATGGAGAAAGACAAACAAAAGAGAAGGTAGAATTTAGATCAATAGTGGTTTAAGAGCATGGACTGAATTTCAGGTAACCTGTCATCTTATTAGTCTTTTTGCCTGAAAGTCCAAATCCGCAACTGGCAGTAGATACATTTCTTCTTCCTTCAACGACAGGGGGGCCCTATTGCAACAGTTTCCCCCTCGACAAAGGGATAGAATTGATGAAGATTAACACCCCTGCTCATTTTGAAGTTGTGTGATATTTCATGTTTAAGCACATAATTTCATGCAAGAATTCAGACAGTACCAGATATCAGAAAAAACGTTGCTTTAGGATCCTGAAGCTCTGTATGGCTTTTGACAAGTCATTTGACTTCTCTGGATCTCAGAATTTTTTAATATAAAACAACAGAGAGGTTGTGATATTTTTTAAAGATCTATGTATCTGTATGGGTGGGGTCCCATACTATTGACTGCCTAAATAATCAGGTTATTTTGCCAAATAATATTAGTTACAGAAACAGCTAAGTCCTGTGTGACAGGGCCCTTCTAGAAAATAGATACTTTCTGTGGACAGGGGATGTGATGACCAGCACCAAGTGCATAGATGATATTAAAACCATAGGACTGAATAAGGTCACCAAGGCAATAACTGTAGATAGAGAAGTGGTCTGAAGATTGAACCCAACTTCGTGACTTCCAAGGTGATGAGGCCGTAACAAAGGAGGCAGAGCAGCCTGTGAGGTTGTAGGAGAACTACAAGAAAATGGAGTCCCAGAGGCCAAGGAAAGAAAACACGTTATAGAGGAGGCAATGATGGAGGTTGTCAAATGCTGCTGATCAAAGCAAGATGAGGATTAAGAATTGCCCATTGGATTTGGCAATGTGGGATCTTTAGTGACACTGATAAGAACAGTTTCATGGAGTGGTGGGAATGAAGGCCGTCTGGAATAAGTTCGAGAGAGAATGGGAGAGAAGAAAACAGAGCTATCAGGCACGAAAAACCTTCCAAAGAGTTCACAGTAAAAACAACTGAAGAGAGATACAGAGTCGAGGAGTTTTTGTTTTGTTATTCAGTGGGATGAGAATGACACAGCAGAGTTTTAGAAAAGTGGTGCAGTTGCCGATCAGCAACAAAGAAACAAATAACCAAGCAAAGTTTCTCACTGCGGTAAGGGCTGCGAAGAAGCCAAACAGGAGGGAGATCCCGAGAAGCACTGGAGTCTGTCTTTAGATCAAGTGGCTAAAGAAGGCCTTTCTGAGATGTTAGAGGTGAGATTTGAAAATTTTTGAATTGGGGTGGTGGTGGAGGTGAGGTGAGGGGAGAGAGAGAGAGAAAGAGAGACAGAGACAGAGACAGGAACAGAGAGAGAGATTACAACAGAAAATAGAAAGTTCAGATGACTCAGTTGAGCTTGGTACATTTGGGGTGTAGGGAAGGAAGCAAATATAGCTGAAGGAAAGTGAGCAACAGAGAAAACTGATACTGAAGAGTGGGCAGGTCCCAGATTATGATAAATTTAGATATTATTGTAAGTGCAAAGGGAAGTCCCTGAAGGATTTTAAACAGGATAATGTTTTAATATAATCATTAATAACGCTATTAATAATGTTATCATCTTGCATTTTTAAAGTGCTTTATGAGTTGTAAGTGCTGAATCTCATAAACAGATGCTCACAGAATTCGAACCCTTTGCTTGAGGACTTAACACAGACTCAGGCACCCAGCTCAGAGGGAGGTGCAGAGTATGGACTCAAACCTGCTTTTACCACCTGCAAAGCCAGAGATTTCTTCCACTACTCTGCAGCCTGCATTCTCACTCCTTGTCCTCATTCCCCACACTCAGATCTGCCCCTAATCACTACTGCTCCTCAACAAAACCTCTCTATTGCTGGGCCATTGCTCTTTTCTTTGACTCAGTTAACACTCAGGATTAGCTGAGGATTTTCTTTTTATGCCTCCTTGACACCCACCAAGGAGGTCAAATGCCCTTCTTTCTGCTCTCAACTTCTTCATTCCTTCTCAGTAACAAAATAGTTATTGTTGTCTGTTACCTTCATTTTCTGTGGTTATAATAACTTCTTTGAGGCCAAGGGCCTAGTCTTATACTTTCAATTAATCTTACTATGCACAGAACAGGAAATAACATATTCATTAGATAAATGAGGCAATGTCTTTCAAAGGCCAGAAGTTGTTTTCATTTGGAGCAATAGAATTTCTCCCCTACGTATTCTAAACAGGGATTAATGAAACAACCACAGTGACACTATTTCAAAATTTCTGGTGCAAGCAGCTCCAGAGGACATTATGTGTGTTAGAAGTAATGCTCTATAAGACACTAGTAACATTTACTTTTACCAAAAAGGTAAGCTTTTCAAATTTAATACAGTGTTTGAGAAACAAGAAACTTGCCTTCTATCTATAATTGAAGAGACTTACATTTAATGACAAATTTATTTTTATTTGCCATGAAAAAATTCGATATTTCAAGCAGAATGGATTAAGAATTATATTAGATACATAGGATTGGATTACTAGAGACTTATATATTTGAATTAAAATCAATAAGATTTGTGATTGAAACATATGAATTGTATTTTAAAAGTCTGTAGTATAATTCTTCACTTGAATCTATTAAATTTTCAGGTTAATTTGCCAGGTATTTTGATCATTAGCTTTTAGCATAATTCAATAGGCAAAAGGACCCTCTTAAATCTTTGAAACAATAGACTTCCCAATTAAAGGCCATATTTTAATCACTGTATAATAGAGGAAGACTTGTTTATTAATTTTTTGGATTTGTTTGAAATCAGTTGCATATATTTGTTTTGAAATATAAAAAGCATTTACTATGAAGTAAAATGTGAAGATAAACGTCAACGTCAGTCTTCACACAGACATAGGACTGATTTAAGAGTAATTGCGATCTAAGTGGCTCAGAGACAACATAGGATTTACCTCTAAGGCCAAAGTTAGAGACCCAGAGACTGAAAGTGTTTCATTTGCCCAAGTGGCTTCAACCCATTAAGATACCCCCTGACTGGAGAGCTGAGAAGTTTGGGCCCACCATGCAAATGGGTCATGATAAACCAAACTTCCCTAATATCTTATTATTTTTTAATGAGCTATAGTCACATAGAGACAGTAGTTTTATTATGGCTTTATTTATTGCAGAAAAGTTTAAGTTGTTGAAGATTTAGTGCCAGGTATGACCACCTGTACCAAATCATTCACTTTCCTGCAGAGACAATTGAAAATTTATTTTAGTGTGGGCCATAAAAAATATGGAGCCAAGATTCATCTACAGTATAACTTTTATCACCTTCTGTAGGAATACAGTCGTTCCTTTTGAATTTAAAGGCCTAACATCAAGAGGTAAAAGGAGAAAGCTAACCCTAAAACTGAAATTGCTTAACTTATTTAGATGAAAGAATAATGTACAACTACAAACTTTACTGCACACAGATTACTTTTACAGTAAGTCAAATTGTTAGATCATATTTAATACCACTAAATCCTAGTATATATAAAATAATATGTCAGGAAATCTGTAAAAGATTCAGCAGCAAGTTGAGACTTGGAAACAAAAAGAATTGCATTGTACCCACCTGTATCACCTTAGCTATAATTATGCAGATAAAATTATGTGTTATTTTTTTTCATTCAGTAACCATTTTTCAGTTCAACTCAGAAGGTGATAATGAAGAATCTGACATAAGAAAGAACAGTTTTGGGCACTACCAGAGTGGCACAGATAAGTAAGATATATTTCTTGTTCTCAAGGAGTTTATAGTCTGGTAGGTGAGATGGACAAGTACATAACTATGTCTAATATAGGTATGGCTGTGACAAATGTCATATGATAGGATAGTATACAAGAAAGTACCATTAATTTTGCCTGGAGAATTCAGGAAGGCTTCACAGAGGTGAATGGTAAGTAGAACTTCTATAGACAGAGACGGATTAAAGAGCTTTCCAAGTAGAGAAGCAATGTGGTGGGGAGTATTTAAGCTTGGCTGGAACACAGAGTCTTGGTAGAGAATGGTTAGTGATCAATACACGTGGGGGATGGGTGGGAGACAGAAGATGCTGAAGCTGTGGAGACCAGTTTGAGGGGCAAAGAAGCTTTGATGGAGAGCAGAACTGGAGCCTTTGACAGTGGGAATGGAAATGAACCAAAGGCTTTGGGGGAATTGTGGTTCTGCCTTGATCACATTCTTTTTTAGTGCCTGAAATGACCTCCTGTGGATTTTCTGCTTATCCTTCAAAAATCATCTTCAGGAAACTTCTCCAAGTGACATTCTCATAGGTTGCAGTCCATAAGAGCAGCAGATTGGGCCCATCGTTTGCAAGGGTTGTTGTAGATGCATCATTTGCAAGGGCAGTTTTAGTTGGAGGTGGGCATTGGCAGCTGAAATCCCCATTCGTGACTCAGGAAAACACAGGGTTTAAGGTAAAGATTTAAAGAGAATTTGCATAGAAATGGCCATAGAATTAGTTAAATAAAGGGGAAAAAATAATGACCCAGTTGTGTACATGAGTTTCAAATGTCTATAAGATATTAATATATTTTTTAAATTCACCACTAGCTATAGACTTAAATGTTTTTAATGATCTTACAGTCTAGGTATGTCTGATCAAAAATAAAGTACGTTGTTCAGCATTAGGCTCAAGGTTTTTATTGGGGGAACTTAAAATCTAATAATAGAAAATATTGTGAATATAAAATAAAGAAAATCTTTTCTAAAAAAATTCTAAGTGTCAGTATTTTAATAAGACAGTTGAATACCCAATTGTGGCATAAACTACTTAGGGAGCTATAGGTAGGATGCTGCTTATGTGAATATCAAAAATTAGCTTTCAAATGTAAGCCAATTCATGACTGCATAAATCCTGTTATAAGAATAAACCCGAGGGTGTATTGAAGGTAGTCATTGGTCCTGCACCCAATGGCAAATCACTCAGTCAGCTCAGGAAGAGGGCAGATCTGTAAAATGGTGCTCTGAAAGACAGTTGGTGAGTTTACAGGAAAAAATGTGAAGCCTCGGAACTTACTTAAAGTTACAATTCAAGGAAAAAATATAGAATTTGTTTTGCTGCCAACTATATTGGGGAAGCTGTTCCAAAAGGGTTTTTCTAAAGAGAAAAGGAAGTTACATCTTGATTTTGTCATTTGCTCTTTCAAATGTTGATAAGTCTGGAGTTAGAATGTTTTTTTCCATGTTGGAAAAAGAGGAGAAAGAAGGAAAGTTTTAGAGTTAAGGGATACATAAAGCAGATCCTGCAAGTGAGGAAGGGAAGATGAGAGAGAGTGAAAAAATGTGACTTGGGAATGAAAAGCTCAACAAAGTTCAAGAAAGGTGGGGGATAGAATCGAGGAGAAAGTACTAAAGGGCTGAGCACAGAAGCAGAAGGTGTCATAGGAAAGAAAACTGAACATGAGTTAATGCTGGGGAGAAAAGATCTGGGAGAGAACAGGCAACAACACTGAAAGTAGATATTACTCTTAGACAGTGCCAATCCGTATTTATGGACTGCATTAGTCTCTTGGGATGATCATGAAGACAGCAGAAAAGGGCACAGAGACAGAGAATTGGTGGGAGAGGGCGACGATTGGAGAACAAATGAAGAGAGAAAATTGGGATGAGCAAGAGAAGGGATGGGTTAATTGAAAATAGAGTGGCGAGGTTGGCTAGTGGGTCTTTTCCCTGATTTTTTTTTTGGTTTTAGCATGAAAGAGGTTAGAAAACATTTGACTGAAGGCCATCATTCAGCCTCAGAGGAACCAAGAAGGGCTTGAAAACAGAAGACCAGGAAAACTGACTGATGTGAGATCACAGAAGTTAAAATACAGAGCAGATTTAGTAAAATTAGACCAGCAGAGCCTGCCTCAGCAGTGGCTATCAAAATTTTTCCACTGTGCACATACGATTGAGAATGTTCATATGTTCTGTGCAATCATGAGAGTATTAATTTCTGGCAAATTAACTGTCATTTCACTTCATTTGCACCCACTCAAGAAGGACTATCAAGGTGCAAGTGAGAAAGAGTGACACTGAATCCCCTTTCATTTAGACAAATCACTCGCATGCATGAGCCAGAACACAAGAGAGAGGGAAGGTCCAGAGCCATGGATTAAGGGATAATGTGTGATCAGGGAAATGGATGGGGGGCTTTTGGGTCTCAGCCATTTTAGGTTGAGAGAAAGGGAAGGGTCCTGTGAAGCCAACTTGATAAAGTTGTTCAAAGAAATGAGTCTCGAGAAATAAAAAATGCATTAAGGAGAAAACACTTGGGTGGAGGGTGAAAGCTGGAAAAAACTGAGAAGATGGAGAGGCTATGAGTGAAAGTGGTGGGGAGATAGAGAATCAGGGGAGGGATCCTCAGAGCAGTGATGGGGCTGCGGTTCTGGTCTGTCAGTTTTCCTGGCTGAGCAGAGAACAGGCCCCAAGATCTAGGGGCCAGACCGGGAGATAGGCCAAGTGAGGTGTCCCATAAAAGCAGCCTTTTTGTTCTTTTGGTGACAACAGACTAGGAGGTGGGGTCAGAAATACCAGGGTTTTTTCCCCTCTGTCCCTTTTCTTCAACTTATGAAAACTTCCTGGGCAACATGTGTATTTAAGTCTTTAATTACTCTTCAATCAGATGGGATTTTCCACAAGGACTTAGAAAAATGCAGATTCCACTGTAAAAATGCTTTTCAGTCAATAAAAGCCCTGTTTTACTGAGCAAATTTCTTTATGGTGTTTAACTTTGGTTCAGGTCCTGATTCCAAGAAGTGAAATTTGGTGGAGTGAGAAGGAAAAACAACATGGAAAGAAGAAAACCCCAAGATAGCCATTTAAAACCCCACAATCAGACCTTGTTTATATGATGTGGACTCTCTTAAAAAATGCATGCGATTAAGAAAATACTTTGAGAACCTAATAATAGGTCCCTGAAACCTGAGATCCACCTCTCGTCTTTCTAACTCTTGGGAACGCAGTTAATAAGAACGTATGTTTTTAATACACTGATTCTTAGCAACAAAGTAGTTCTTTAATTAGTACAAAACTTGAATCATGCATTGCCTGTTATTGTGCACAGCACATGACATTCAGTAACTTGTACTGGCAGATTCGTTTACATATGTCACCATTGTACCTGTAATTTAGTTTAATGCCTGGTCAGTGTGCCAAGTGTGTGTGTGTGTGTGTGTGTGTGTGTGTGTGTGTGTGTGTGTGTGTGTGTGTTTTTAAAGCTTTCCTCAACAGTTGTTTCATGAGGCTTTATAGTAGTAACTAAAACAGGGTCTATATTAGGAAATCAGAACCAGCCAATGTGACTGTCCCTCGTAGTTATCCACAATATTTTTCACTCACACTAAGGCATTGAAAGGCTCACTGTTTAGGGAATTATTCACTATTATCTTAAAAAATGGGCAATGCTGGCCAAAGCTATAGTCATTTTGTTGTCCATAATTTTGCCAACAGAGGTGCTGTCTTCTAAGTGAGTTAAATCAAAATAAAAGCACAGGAGTCGAAATAGATCCATGAGACCCAGTCAGATTCTTAACTCGGGGGGAAGACCAGATGCACATGATCTGACAGATCTTTTTTGGCTTTAGTTTCTCTAGTTTCTAACATCATGGTATACAGTTTCCTGATCCAGGGAATCATTTCTTGGCAGAGAAATCAAGTTTTCCCCACGTGACCAACTTGCCCAAAAGGAGGATGTCCGAAAAAGAATGCGTGCCAGGCCCTTTCTACATCGGTCTCAATCAAAGCTGTCTTGTCTCTACAGGTGTTGCGGCTAGAAGCTTTGGATGAAAGAGGACTCCAAAAATAGGAGGCCTCAATTCGCTGCTATGTCAAACTACTCTCGTCGCTTCTGATGAAATGTCAGTGGAAGTGTGTACTTTATTCCCTCTCTCCACAGTGGATTGAAATGGGCAGATAGCAACAGGATTTTAAAAGTTTTTCGTCATGCTTTAAGTCCCTAAGACTTAGAGTATTTTGTGTGTCTGAATGTCTAACCAGTGCAAACCTCGGCCATCAATATTAACACGGAGAATTCTTTCCTTTGGTATTCACAAGCATAACATACATAATCCTTTATCTCTGGCAAAGCTATTAGCTTTTTGGCCTTTGGCTGGTCGATGTATACAGTATCTATAGTTATTGCATGCAGCGTTCTCAACTGACTTGCAAACCCTTTGATCAAACCAGCTAAACTTGATTTTCCAGATTATTCAAGAGACAAGGCACACATCTATCAGCTTTACAAGTCCTGGCAAGCCATCAAGACCCCATGTTCCCCCACTCCCTTCATCAGAATCAAAGGTAAACAGGGAGCCAGTTCTCATTTAAATATGTAGCATCAGGATCTTGCCTTGACTTTCACAGTTGTAGCAGCAGAAGAAAAACAACAGTCGAAGTAAGAAAAAGGTTTCCTTGGCAAGGATGCCAAACTAAATAATGACACCCAAAGCAAAAACATGCTTCACTGAAACTAAACTTTAGTCAATTCAGCCTACTTAAAACAAAGCTTTTTTTGTGATTTCAAAAGTGAACATTGTACTTTGCTCTGGCAGCCATTTATATGTTTTTGAATGATCCGATTATGCATAAATCCCTGGCCTAAAGGCCTTTCAGCACCTCTATCCCGTGAGTGATCTGAAAACTCAACTGAACATTTTTATATACAGTGCTTGCCCTTTTATTTCTTTTAAAACATACGCTTCGAGTGATAATATTTTGACATACATTGTCATTGTGTATTCTCTCTCTCTCTCTCTCTCTCATTACTTTGGAAGTATTTACAGGACACCAAGTTCTCTACCTCCTATTTCCTAGGCACTCACAGTCTTCACCACCCCATCATCTACTTCTCGCTTCATGGATGCCACCGTCCTATAGACTTCCCTGAGGCAGATTTATTTGAAGATGCCATACATGTTTGCCTTTGTAATTTGTACAATTTGTACAAAAACCAGAGGTTTTTATTTTAAATAATTTGAAGCGTGATATGTCAAGATCTTTATTTGAACAGTGATGTGTGTGCTTGGTTGATGAGTTGCTAACTGAACTAAGGAGTGTCAATAGTACATGTTTGAGAACTCGTGGTGACTTGGAAGGGGTTAAAGAAGCAGAAGAACACTTCTCGACATGGCCCCACTCTTCTTTAGAGTTCAGAGCTAGCAATGCTGGCACAGCCCTTGGAGAAAGTGTCATTTTAGAGGCAACAGTTCTTGAAACATCCTGAACTAGGTGCCAGAGCCATTTTCAGCTGACTTTATTTGTCCTCTAAAATTAGAGAGATGTCCCTATCATTTCTGGCTAGATTTTTACATGTGCCATTGCATTCTGTGTCTCAGGAGTTTCCACTGATGTTAACACGTCACTTCCTTTACCTTTCTCTACAGCACCATCCGGTAGCTCGCCGATAACTCTTATTTGGCACTGTAGGACAAGTTGATGGAATCTCTACCACTGGGACCACACAAGTGTGAGTGACAAACATGGTGAAGCCAGAAATGAAACTGTCGACCAGGGCAGACAATCATAGGGGACTGCAGAAATTGAGACGAATTCTCCAGGGTTCACCCCAGTGCTCCAGTGTAAGCATAGCTGGATCTCTTAAAGCCACCTCCGAGGCAGGGTAAGTCCACAAACCCTCACGAGACTTCACTGAAAAGTTATTGTTGCTAAGACCAAACTTTAAGAAGAATATATAACTATATTTAGAGATAGAAAATGCTTGTGGATCTCAGCAGCTGTCAACACTTGTTACTCTATCGTGTGTGCGCGCGCGCGTGTGTGTGTGAAACCGCACTCTCCTGTTCTTTTCTCCTACCCCTTTGATCATTTGTTTTCAGTCCCTTTGCTCTTTCTTTTCTGTCTAGATGTGCTAGCTAAATAACATTAACTGCTAGTAGGGTTTCAATTGCCTACTATAGAGTGAGGATTCTCAAATCCCAGTCTTGAGGCAAAACTGCTCATTAGGGTTTTAGAGTCACAAATCCAACTAATTACTAGACAGCAGCTCTTGGATGTTCCCCAGGTACCTCAAACTCAATCTGCCCCAAACTGTCATCAGCTACACAACTCCCTTCTGTGACCAGAGATCTGTGACCTGCATCTCAGTAAATAGCATCTCTTCTACCACATTCAAGCCATAAACCTAGGATCCCTTCTGATTCTCCCCTTCTCTTACTCCATACATCTCATCAAACAGGGCCCTATTGATTCTACCTCTCCAAAATCTCTTAGGTCTTCCCATTTTACTCCATCTCCTCTGGCACGTGCAGCACATAGCTCTGCTTTATTTCCTGCCTGGATGTGTAGCTGGGCTCCTTGCCCTAAACCTAACTCAAGCCTGTCAATCTCCTCCTGCCTTAAAGCCATCAATGGCTCCCCCTTGCTCTCGGGATAAAAGCTAAAGCTTTTGACATTGTTTACAAAGTCTGTATATTTATATTCTTGGACTCTGTATACCTCTGGGGCCTTATGGCTTTACCAAACTTCTCTTCCTGAATACCATCCTTCAGGTACTCTTTTTTAATTCTTGACCTTCCCTCATGCTGTATGTTGCCTTTTGCCTGGTTATACTTGCTCCTCCTTATGTGTGGATGATGCCAATCAGCCTCCAATCTCCTTCAATTAGGGCTTTGTTTAGGAATCCTTCTTCAGTGTTTCAACTCTAGGTGATAGTGCCTCCTATTGCCCCTCTACACTCCTGCACGTCCTAACATTTATCTCTGGATAATTAATAAATATTTTGGGGAAAAAAATAAATGAATGACTCAATATAAGCTTCATTAATATTAGTAGACCCTGCTTCACAGAGTGAAACAAATAATATGATTCCTTCATTTCTGAATCCAGTACTTGTAGAATCATATATAATTCAACAGAGAAAGAGGTTCAGGAAATGTTAGAGCTTTCAAGATTCTTAGATATCATCTTCATTTTATAGGTGAAATAACAAAGGTTCAGAAAGGGTACATCACTTTATTATCATCTTGTAGGATGACTCCTGCAATGCTTGCTCAGCATCCTCTTTTCTCAGGCTTTAAAATTTTTGCTGCTCTGAAATGTATGAAATAGATTGAGATGTATGAAATGTATGAAACTTTTTGAGCTTGTTTGCTTTAATGTGCATTTCTCTGACCGTAGAGTTGAACGTATTTCTAGTATTTGTTGACCAACTGAGGTTTCCATTTACTTAGGTGCCTATTTGTATCCTTTGTCCATTTTTTATTGGACCATTTTTTTTCTTAACATTTTAAGGAATTTTTTATATATTCTGCATACAAATTCTTAGACATTTATATGACTTGCAAATATCTGGTAAATTTGAAGGTACAGGTAATCTGTGACCCAGAAACTCTCTCACACATGGTCAAAGAAACATTTAAGAGAATTGTTCTCATGGCGCTATTTGTAAAGACACAAAATTGGAAATAGCCTAACTGTACATTCAGTAAATGAATGAATCATTAAATTACACTATATTCACATAATGAAAAAAGTAGCTTCAGTTAATGAACTGGCACTATGTATTATCAACATAGATGATGTCAGAAAATATGCTAACTAAAAAAGCAAATAAATCAATACACACAGTATTCCACATACAAAGTTTAATAATGCCACAAAAGAATTTTAAATAATATTTGTAAGAACATACACATAAGGTAAAAGCAAAAGACACAAGGCATAATAATATTCTCTTCTAGGGAAGAAAAGGGGATAAAGTTCAAGTGTTCAACTGGTTTTGCAATACTTTTTTTGAAAAGAGATTTGTGAAAAATATAGCAAAATTAGCGTGTATTAATTCTGAATTGTAAGTAATTATCTTCTGTGTTGTTTGTGCAGGCTTGAAATATTTTCTAGTTAAAGAAAAAGTATGGAAACAAGGTAAGTCAAAACTTCTTTCCGTCAGGAGTGTCAGAATATGTACATCTCTGAGGCCTGGAAAAACAGAAAGCATTTGAGGAACTTAGATAAGCCAAGGGGTCTAGCCTTAAGATGCTAGTGGAGGGAGTTGGAGGGGGAGTGGGGAAAAAAGGCAGATCATGTAGTACCTTGCTAGCTGACCCAGAGTTGGGAAGAGTTGTAAGCCTATGAGCATTGTAATTTCTAGAAGGAGAAATGGATCAGAAAGAATACTAATGTTTGACTAAATCTTTATAACCGATTTGTATGAATAGATTATACGATTTGAAAAGGAACTGAAAGGTCATCTAGTCCAATTCCTTCATTTTAATCATAGAAAAATGAGGGCCAGAAAAGTTAAAGTACAAAGAAAAAAGGGAATTTTTACAGGATATTGGGATACAACTAATCCAATCCTTCAGTATATTCTTACTGATTGACTTCTTAATTGAGGTGACAACTACAGTAGTGATAGCAGGTTTTTGAAAGAATGATGCAGAAGATAGATCAATTTTAATTAAGAGTATGGATATTGTTTTGATTAGTGGGACATAATGTAAGCTTTTAGGTATCAAACGAGTAACACCAATGGGCTGCTGCTGGTGACATGGATATCTAGAATGGGGAGACACAGAACATAGTGACATTGAAGTTAAATGACCTCACAGTTGTGGCCAGATGGGTCCTATTTGCTGGCTGATCAATATCATGCTGGATCCTTCTCGGCTTTTATGGCTCCAATAAAGAGTATCTTGTTAGGTATCCCAAGGCCAAGAGATAACTGTGAAGGCCTTCTGTGAAAATCTACAAAAGGTGACCAACTTTGATTTTTCTCAGAGACTTTCTTCTGGCATTGGCCAGTTGTGAGACCCAGGACACACTAATGAGGCCCATCTTTGCCTTGCTGACCTCTATCTGAGGCTCACTGTCAGGTCCAGCCCCAGGTAAAGGTAAAGGAGGCAGCATGAACCACTCTGTCCAGATGAACTCTCCATCAACTCCCCTATCATAATTGACCTTACATTTGCCCCAGTTAGAGATACTGGCCTATGGATACTAGAGGGGCTTGATGTTTCCTTCGACATGAACACATGGGGCTAGTCAGAGAAGAGGTTCTTTTAAAGGTAGCTCCAGGAGTTTTTTCCATAGCATATCAATACAATTATCAATACTGTGATGAATCAGACTAGCTAATTTCATTTTAAAAGAAATAGCTTTTTCCTAAAGGGATGAGTTGCAAGACTAGCAGGTTTCAGCATGTTGATGATAGGATAAGCCAAATAAAAAACATCATAGCCTTAAACTTCTCTTGACAAAATCTTACTCAGCTTCAGACATCTTTAGGTTAGGTCCTTCTATATCACATGTTCTCAGAACTCTGCATTTTCCTTTGTAGTACTTATTAATATTTTAATTACTCATTTGAGAGATATGTGTTTAATGCTAGCCTTTCTAGATAAACTAAACTCCATAAATACAGGGAGCACATCTCTCTTATTGTCTGCAATATCCTGGAGCCCTAGGCTGGTGTCTAGTTTATAGTAGGCACTCAACACATGCTCATTGAATGTATAAGTGATTAAATGTGTGAATAAATGAGTGTAAGAAGAAAATGCATGTATGAAGAATGAGTGAATCAGTGGGTGGTGTTGGTGCAGCAGCAGGAACATGAATGAGGAGGGTAGTTCCACAAGGCCACCATGAGTGAGTCTCTGTCTCCCAAGTAATCAGTCTGAGGCGGGACAGGAGGAGCTCCTGTTTTAGGGACAGGAAGGAAAATCAATGGGTAGTGGGGTACTAAGAGCCTGTTTCTGAGAATAAAGAAAATTAGTTATCACTGGGTATATTCCAAAGTCAGATTTGGCCAATTTCTTAATTTTTCCTGGGTTGGTCACATCAGAATACTCTGGATGATTATTGCAATTTCACTATACAACCTTAAGGGACAATGATCTCTAAAGGAAGGCCATGAGGGTGTCTCTTTAAATATAGATTTAGTCATTATGGCGTTTGTAAGTTTTGGCCCTGGTAATCCTCAAAGTCTTAACACAATGGCTCTTTATAACTGGCATTGTCTTTTATGACTTAATTGAACTACCCATTTGTGAGATGACTCAGAACATAAAGGCATTACGTAAATATGAAATATTATTACTATATCATAGCCATTTGATTCCAGGTGACTTGCCTTAAAGAATAGTGTATTCACTACCACTTTCCCATGACATTTAAATATTGGTTCATGAGATTCCCAGAACAGGAAATACAAAAAATCCACAACATAAAATTCAGTTGTCTATGTGATCCAGCTACTCCCGTGTTTATCTGATAGCTACATTAGTCAAAAATAGAGAAGTCTTTAAGATGTACAATATTTAGCTTTAGTTCTGGGTTGAGGAATAGAGGTACAGATTTTAGTGTGGTCATAACTGATCTTTACTTAAAAATGATACTTCAATTTATTTTCTGATTCACAATAAACTAAAAACATTGGGTTAATATTGCTTCTTTTGAACATGTCAAATGCATCTACAGGTTAAAAAGAAGTTATAATCAAACTTGGTTTTGAAGTAATGTTTCTGTAACAATGAGTATCATTAGTATTTTCAAAAATATAACCTCCTTGGCCTCCTGTTGTTTAAACTGAATGTGTATATAGCAACTTGAAAGCTTTCTTTTCTCTTTTAGAATGGACGATGATTTTATTTTTTAAATTAATAAACTGTATTTTTAAATTAATAAACTTTAAAAGCGATTTAGGTTTTCAGAAAAATTGAGCAAAAAGTACAGAGACTTTCAGTTACCTTCTCTCTCCTTCACCCCTATAGTTTCCCTTATTATTAAGATCTTACGTTACTGTGGTACGTTTTTACAATTGACGAACCAATAGTGATATACTATTATTGATTTAAGTCAATAGTTTACATTAGGTTTCGCTTTTTGTGTTATTCAGTTCTATGGGTTTTGACAAATGCATAATGCCATGTACCCACCATTATAGTAACTTACAGAATAATTTCACTACCCTAAAAATCTGCTGTGCTCTACCTACTCACTCCTACTTCTATCCCCCAAACCCATCAAAAATTTAATTTCATAAGAAGTGAAATTATATTCCTTTAATAGCAATGTAGAATGCCAGAAACATGACAAAAACTAAGAGACATAAGTGATATTTTATTCTCATTCTTATAATCCCAAGCTCTGCTTTTGAACAATACATTGATATATATGAATTTAATTAACTTCTCAGAAAGCTTACCAATTTATTCTTTTTCTCTATTTCTGTCTCTAATGTTGGATAATACCCTCTCCCCACAAAAAGGACATGTCTGAAATAAGAATAGAAATTTTACTCCTTCTTTCTCTTTCTCTTTTATTGAAGGTAGAGGTACTAAATTATCAACTGTGGTTCATTTATGAGTACAAATAGCTCTCATCCCCAAGTTGTCAAAATAACCACGTGCCCTCACCAGTAGCACCATCTTCAGCATCATCATCAACATCATCAAGATACTTTTTTAAGCTCCTAAATGTGCACAATGCTGTTGAGCTGGACCTCTCAGAAGAAATTATTTGACAATCATTCTCTGGATCCCTGAGACTTGCCCAGAGTTTTCTCTGCTTTCCAGATGGGGTGCTGAGCTTAAGGAAACCCTTCACTTGAAATTACCAGGCAACAGGATTAGGACCTTGGAATGGATACCCTTTGCCCTGACACTGCTGTCCTGTGTTATAAAGTACATGTAAAAGACGATACAGGCTGCTTCTCTCCATTCCCAACCAAGGGACCAGGAATTTCCAAGATCTGTAGCAACTGAACTCCCTAAAGAATAGCTTGCCTAGTTCATATGAATATTATATTACCTTCTTTAGCATTCAGAGAATTCAATATGTTCTCTGGAACATGACACTTAATTGTTTTTCTTATTAGTTCAAAAATAAAACATGTTGAATACATTGCTATGGCTGCTCCTCTAATTAATAAAAAGATTGTGCTGAGTTTAGAAACAACTAACTCTTTTCATGTTCAGGTTACTTTCAGTAGCTATTATAAATTATTACCTTCCTCCACATCAGAGGTGTCTTATGACTAAAGGACGAGACAGCCCCCATGATGCTCTTTAACAATGACTCTTGTGTTTCTTTTGGTAAACTCATAATGTTAATTACACTCTGCAACAGATGGAGTGCCTTCCATCAAGGACCTTGATGCACCTCACAAATGTCATGAGTCATCAAAGCCCTTCTATAATGGAGGTAAGTATCCATGGCCACAATTTTATAGATAAAGAAGAACAGAGAAGCTAAGCATTTTTTTTAAGTGGTATGTATTATAGAGAAAAGATTAAGTCATCATTTAAAAAGGCAGGGAAACTCAAATATTTATTGAATGAAACTCAGTGAATATAAATGAGTGAACTAGCTCATCAACAAGGTTTGGTTATCCTGGCAGTGAATGCTTGGACCATATTAATTATTTGGAAATGTAATGAATAGATCAGAAGTTATCTACTGCTAATTAATCAATCTTTACTAGGATTAATGTAGGAAATGGCAAGTTAGCCATCATAATGGATAACAAATTCAGAAAATAGAAATGTAACATTGATATAGAAATACTAAAAATTAGAGAGAGAAAATTCCAGAGATGGTTTAGTCAAGTACTTTCATATTTCAAATGAGAAAATTGAGATCTAGAAAGGTTAATAAGTGACTTGCATGAATCACTCAGCCTTTGAAACCTTAATTTAATTTCTTTATACTCCCTTCTGCTTCAGAAGGGTTTAATTTGGCTCAGTCAGTGGCATCACTAACTAGAATCTAGGCTCCTGACCTTAATTGTTGATCCATCTTCTCACTAAATTCCTTTTTAAAAAGGTCCATGAGCGTTTTTATACACCCCAACTATCATAAAATCATAGGATGTAAAATTTGTAAGGAGGTCACTATTGTTAATCTTTCTTTTTTAATCAGGCAGGAATCTGATATTCAATGAGTTAATGGAATAGCACAAGTTTCCAGGCCTAGAATTCCCATTGCCTCCTTTTTCACTCCTTCAGAATCTAGAACTTAAATCTGTCAACAAGGATCCCAGTAACAAAAAACACCAATAAAATTGTTTTGATTTTCTGAAACCCTCTTTTACTAAAGGCAAATGAGAAGTAAACAAGCTTCTCTTAAGAATTTTAAAGTTAAAAAAAAAATGTCCATGGCATGTCATGAGGTCAGTAGAAATCAAGATTCCTCCCATCTATTTGATATCTTTTAAACCTGTGAATCTAGACAATTAAGACTATTATTTATCAAAAGGACCTCAAAGTGTTTACTGACTTTTCAGAGAGTGAACTATTTCCATCAAAGTTTCAAAGTTGTGTATTTTTATTTATGATGAAAATTGGCAACCACAAGTAAAATGTTTGGCAACCCTGATTGAATACAACACATTGATTCTTAATCACCATTGATAATTAAAAATTTCTAGCATTTTTATGTGTTTTGAGTTTGTATCATCCCATTCTAGTAAAATGCTGCTAAAGCAAGCATGCATCATCCCATTCTAGAATCACACATTTTAATTAATGGGATCACCAAGTAAAACAGAAGAATGCTTGAGTGAGTTTTCAGGATGGCTTTTTCTCTTATTTTACACAGTCTTCCTTCCTGTACAAGTTGTCATACAATTATATACTGCTTTGTTTTTATAAGAAAATAATTCTCAAAGGAAGCATCCATATCAAAAAATTTGCAACATAATAATATTTTCCATTTGCATAGTGTTTTTAAATAAAGCTGGTAAAGAACATGGGAAATTCTTCAGAGGCCCCTGAAGCTGGTAGAATAGACTTTTTATTATTGAGATGGGAAAAGTGAAGACTGGAGTCAGGAGGGCTAGCGAGGGGTGTGATAAAAGACTAGATACCAAGTCATCAGCTGCTCCTGCTGTGTCCTCAACTTTGATGGCAGACGTAGCAGACCTAGGGAGGTTGTCCTGGGCTCTGCTTCTGCAAACCCTCATCTCTAGACTTATTTGCTGTTAGCAATATTGATTCTGCTGCCTTTATGCCTTGTTTCCTCGGCACGCCTAAGCACACCATATGAAAATGATTCCCCGCTATTATTTGTCTAGGAAATTTATCGTAGAACTCCTCGCTACTCTGTCTATCTCTCAGTGCATACTAGGGTCTTTGAAAGGTTGTAAGTGGAATTTGTACTACGGGTTGAATATCGATAAGATAAGGAGAAGAAACAAGTTTTTCCTTTCCTTTAGAGCCCCAAACTGGCCCCGTGAGCAGGAACATCAGTTCACATAGGTAGTTGTCACCTCTACCCCCTGGGTCCCCATTAATACCTCATGACAACCTACAGGGATCACTTCAAGAAAGTTTGGAATTTCTAAGTAAATCATTCAAGAAATCAGCTTCCTCTTTGGTTAAGTGCTTCATTTTATTAAAAGAACTGTAAAATTTTAATATGCTGTTTTTTTTTTACCCTCCTTTTGAAGTATCATACAGGGTTAGAAATGACATTTAGCACAAAAAGCAAAGTATTTCAAATTCCTTTAAAGAAATACATCAATATTCTATTTTATTCCTGTATTTTATAAGTACAAATACTTATTTCTGTAGATTTTTCCTCTGGCAGGCTTTTTCCTTCCTTTTCATGTCTAGGCTCTTAACTTCAATGTAAAACGCAAAGGATCTACAGAAAAATATTCTAGGTTTGTATGACATTGAGATGGGAAAGTTGAGACTGTGCACATTTTCTTTTATTCCTCCCTAGAGCTGATTGATAGGTAAACCCTGAGGCACAGTTTCCATCGCGTGTTTATCACACTTCATGCTCTTACATTTTCCACCATCTGAAAATATCTAAGTGTTTAACAGCAGCCGAAATGCAATCCTCAAAACATCTTTTCAAATTAAAAGGTCACTTGCATTACTGGCCTCATTTGTTACAGAAAGAAATAAGGATGTTACCGTGTATTTCCTGAACCCCCAGACATTGGTAGTCTTACTCATTGCTGAAAGCCTAGCTTCAAGTTCTTGCCTTAAGAATTTGTATTTGGGTCAGTTCAACAAATAGGTAAAGAGTATTCAACTATGTGCCATGAGCCAGGCTGTTTAAAAACTGTAGCAGATGGAAAAAAGAGAATCAGAGTTCAATCAAGGTTAGTTTTCAAGCCACTGATTTTGGTTTTTAAAATTGTGATTGTTTAGAATTATATACTTTTTAATGTGATGTGTTCTGTAGTTGTGGGGAAAAAGTGTAGAGACCAATGTGAAGCCTAGTATATATGCAGACATGAGAATGGAGTGAATAATTGGTAACTAAGTAATTTCAGACTGGAATAAAATGGAAATTTACTTCTATATAATAGAAATTTAAAAATTTATTTGCCAAAGTTCCTGAAAGTTACTATAACTTATAAGAGTCATTGTAACAATGATAGTAACTGAATCTTTATCAGACGCAAAGCACCGTCCCAGTGCTGAGAGGATCCCAGGAGCTTCTTTGACCAGTGCTCAGAATCAGGTGCTAATGTGGAAAGTGTGCTTACACAGTCATGACCTGTTTTACCGATAGCAAAAGTCTATGTCATTTTTCTGCTTTATCCAATCAATAGCTGTGGTTTATTTAGCCTCCTACTTTCAGGAGAATCTATAGAACTTTCCCATTGACTGTGTTTCATTGTATCTTTCTAGCAACCTTGAGATCGAAGCAATGCAGTTATTAATATCACCACTCCATAGACAACAAACTGAAGGTATTAAGAAGTGAATTGTTCAAGGTCAAGAAAAGTCTGCTGACTGCCCCATTCATTTTCTTTTCACCAAACTCTCCCAAATAGGAACTCTTTGACCTTCCTAGCAAAAAATCGAAAGGAACTTGATAAATTTTTTTTTGGTAAAACTTTCTCAATTAAGATAATTTATTCTAATACCATTACACAGGAAAGAAGGAAAAAGAAATAAATCTCATCCCACTCTCCCAGTTTCTCATCCTAGGTAATTTTCTATGCCTATATAAAGTTTTAAAAATGAGATTGTATCACATCAACTGCTTTGTGTCCAATAAATGTAAAATGATTGTTGTACTAACTGTATGAATGAATTGTAAAAGAATTTTGCCCCTTTTTTGTGGCATGCATTCTCTGCCTTTCATCATTTATTCATTACATTTTTTATTTTCTAAATGAGATTTTGGTTGTTTGAAGTTTAGTTGTTTAGTTAATTGAACCCATATTTGTTTCACCTTTGATTTTTATCTCCTTAGCACTTAGCACTGTACACCAAACAGAGTATTACTCAATAAACATTTGTTGAATGGATAAATGATTATTTCCACTGAGGACAGTAAAACATGAACACATCAGTGACAGTACATTCCCAGCTTACTGAGCTCCATGATGGTTGTGGCTTGATCTTTTCTAGTAGATGAAGTAACTGAAAGCCTAATTTCAAATTCTGGGTCTCATATTTCTAGTGTCTCCCTCAGTAGCTACCTGGTTCCACATGGCACTTCATAAATGACTGTGAGATGAAAGGAGCAAGAAAAGAAAAAAGGGGCATGAAAGTAGCTTTTACGAACACTTAGCAATTGTTGCATATCTCTGAGGGCCAGAAACTGCTCTAAAAGCTTTACTTGAAGCATGTCTTGTCTCCCTTTAACAATTCTATGAGGTGGATCTAATTAGTATTCTCATTTAACAAAACCAAAACACAGAGTAAGTCATTTGAGAATAAGACATCGATCACTGGTAAATATTAAAAACAGGGTTCAAACCCAATGTTCTTTCCCTAAGTTGTACTGCTACTCAGTATAATCACAGGGAGTTTCAGTATATTTCAGGAGAAAAGAAGAAAAGAAGGAAACAAGAAAAGAATGGTTATCAACAGAACACTGTAACAGCCAATGCATGACTGCAGAAAGCTCTCGAAAAAAATCCGAAAATCCTATATCCCAAGGATTATTTTTTCTGATTCATTTAACTTCATCTACTGTCTCTGGACTTAACTATTCTAATCTGATTAATTGGTATGAAAAGATGCTCGATGTCACTAATCATCAAATCAATGCAAATTAAAACTACAATGAGATATCACCTCAACCTGGGGGGACAGGATTGGGGATGGGAGGGTGAATACACCACCAGAGGAAAGAGCTCCATCTATTGATCAGCATCACCACTTCTTACCACACTCTTGGAAGTCAACTTAATACACAATGTTAGGAACACAATTACCACATTACTGTTGCAAGCGCGCGCGCGCACACACAAGCACACACACACACACACACACACACACATCATTTATTGAGTATTTATTATTTGCCAGGCAATTGGAAGTTATTTCCATTAACTGTAATGACAACCCTATCAGTAGTAGTTAACGGTAGACACTGACTCAAGACACCTGGGCTCAGAGTCTGAATCTGCCATTTTCTAGGTATGTGGCCTTGGGCAACTTATCTCCCTTGGGCCTTCATCTCCTCAACTGTAAAATAAGGGAAATAATAACTTCTATAATAACTTCTATCTCATTGGGTTGATGTGAGGATTAAATAAGTCAATGTTTACAGAGAGCTTAGAAAAATGCTTGGCATATAATATAAAAAAGGAAAAAAATGAATAAGGAAGCTAAAGCTCACAAAAATTTGTTATGAACTCTTCAAGAGGTGAAGTCAGGAGCTGAGAACAGATTCTCTGACCCTCAGGGCTCTTGCTCTTAAGCACTAAGCCATATAGCTTCTTAATAAATAACTGTGAGGTGGAAATACAACCTAAACAGGGGTCCCCAACCCCTGGGCGATAGACCAGTACCAACCCATGGCCTGTTAGGAACCGGGCCGCACAGTAGGAGGCGAGTAGCAGGCAGGTGAGTGAGTGGGAGCTTCATCTGTATTTGCAGCTGCTCTCCAGCACTAAAATTACTGTCTCAGCTCCACCTCAGATCATCAAGCATTAGATTCTCATAGGAGCACCAGTCCCTGGTGCCAACAAGTTTGGGGACCACCGAAAAAGGACTGAGGACACATATTTGGGTTCTTATTTAAGGTTGACAATTTGCTATTTGAATTAAATCAAGTTTAATCTTTTCCATCTTATCTTTTCCATTCTTATCTTGGATTCCTATTTATTTCCTGATCCCTTAGCTTCATCCAAGAAATTTCATGAAAAATAGCAATTATTCCACTAGATTATGATGATCATGGAACATTTCTCTTTTTTATTTTCCTTGTAATTCTGAAGCCATTTCAAAGCATCTCTCTGTTATTGCTTGAAAATTTCTCATTTCAAGGTTCTGTCTCTAGCCAACTGTTAAAATCACTGTTTAATTCCTGATATAAAGGCCTGCAGTAGTAATGATAATCTGATCACTACGTTGTAGCCACTTAAAGGAATGTGCATGGAAGTCATAAAGAAAAGATTCGATATTTACCTAGGAGTTGAATTAGCACCGACTGCTAAGGCAATCCCTTCAGATTCATTAGAAGAATTTAAAATTTAGGTTGTAGGGTGGAACCTGATGTTTTGGCTTGACTGATAATTCTTAACTGAGAAAGGCAAATATGCTAAAGGTAAGGGAAAATATTAGCAGAAAGTTCTAAGCATCAGTAATCCTAAAATGAAGATGTGTAAGAGAGCCAGAGGAAGGTCAGGAGCTTACGGTATCTTTTCCTCCCTAAGTCAACATATTAAAAGTGTAGTCACAACTTAATGATATGTAAGATGGGATAAAATATTGATTGGGGAAATTGTTAGAGATTTATTACACCATTTAAGGTATGGTTGGATTGCTGTATGTTTTACATGGGATTTACGAAATTTGTTAAGCACCAAGGGAGAAACAAAGATAATTAAAATGTTGGGAAATATAATAGATGAAGAAAAATTAAAGGACTGTGGGGAATTTAATCTGGGAGAAAAAAGCAATTAGGGATAACTTAAGTGTTTTCAAGTCTATGGAATGTTATTTATTAAAGAACAAGTATTTGTTCTCTGTTTCAATGGAGATCAGAAATAAGTTGCCGCAAGAAAGCTTATGTTTACACACAAGAAAGAACGTCTTGATTAAACTCTAGAACTTACTAGGGAGGGAAATTGTAGGCCTTTGCTTTAGGAAATTTTTAAGAATTGAAAAGGTAAGCCCCGGTAATCTGATGTGGTGTTGGGTTGAAGCAGAAGGCTTAACTGGAATTTCTTTAGGTCTCACTAGCACTTAAATGCCATGATTGCATAAACAAGAATTTGTCCACAAAGCAGGAAGAAAGGCAGACAGAACAATCAGGCACGACCCATTTAGCAATGCAGTTGCTATTTCTGAGCAACGATTTTGGAAATCTCTGATTCGAAGCAGATTTACAATGTCATAGCCAAAACCTTGCGAACACCTTGAAAGGTTCTGATTAGGCATTCACTTTCTTTAGCCTTACAGATAAGGTTGACTTAAGTAGCAAAGGACGTACTTATCAGTTTCCATTTGTGTGGAAACTTGTGGATTTTGTGTGTGTGTTGTGTATGTGTATGTATCTAAAAACAATTCATGTTGTAATAAACACCGTATTTTAAATGAGACAGAGACACAATTTAGTCAGTTACTTTTTGGTAATTTTCTGATAATATATCTTAAATTGAAATTAAAGCTGTTGTCAACATCTGAGAGTGATAGTAAGGTGTTCCCCAAGATTTTGGAAATAAGGTTGCCTTTATTTTTTTTCTAAGTTAATTTCCCTGAGCGTAAAAATTGAAAAATTCTTACACAGTAGATAGACTAGACACCTAAATATAGTGAATGGAGAGTTTGGGAACAACTGACACTTCAATCAAGGTAAAGTGAAGGGTAATATCAGACAGAACTAAGATGTGGAAACTTAAACAATTACTTCCTATCCTGTCTTAGAGAAAGCTTCTGTGGATATAATAAGGCTCATCTGCTATGGAAGATTAAAAAAGGCCCGGTCGCAGAAACCAAAATTATCACGGAAGACTTGGCAATATTCTCTATTGGCCAAGTGTCTCATGTGACCTAAGAGTCAGTCAGTCCTCATGGGGTGATCCTTTCCATGCTCACAGAGCAACCTTCAGGTGACTGGACTTTCTGCATTGCTTGTCTATGGATGAAAGTGATTGATATGCCAAGTCAATCATTCCAAATTTTCTGACAGTTAAATTTTTTATTGTAAATGACTTGTAGATCAGTCCCTGTCAGCTGAATTAATGTAAATCTACTCAGAAGAATCTATAGGTTTCATAGCCATTTACCATTAAGGTAAATGCAAACATGGGGTTTGAGCAATCTCTCTCTGTCTCCCTCTCTCTTTCTGTCTCTGTCTCTGTTTGTCTCTGTCTCTCTGTTTCTCTTTCTGTTTCTTTCTCTCTCTTTCTCTCTCTATTCCCTCCTTACTTGCCTTCCTCAAGATGAAACAAAAATATCTAAAAACATTTTCATTCGTGACTATTCTCCAGCTTACACAGATGAGATCTCCCTTACTAGTCCTTCTAGGTGGAAGTGAGGAGACTAAGTCAAAACTTGGTGGCAGGAGGCACTGAGGCTCTCAGGCTTTCTAGCAAGTGGAATAATTCTCATGCCAGAATGTAGTGTGATAGATGACTCACAAGTTCAGCAGCCACATTTATCAGACACTTTGTACCTCAATCGTTTTGAAATATAACTGCCCTAATATTTACTTGGACATATAGTAGCAGTTTCCTGTATGCTTTCCAGTGCTTCAGTAGAATGGCTTTGTCTAAATGACTGGGAACTTATGATGCCATACCTCATAAAGATATACATGTATTGGTTTCTGATGGTAATAGATTTCCTGACTCTTGCACAAAACTGGTGAATCTCTCTACCTCACTACCTCTGGTTGTGACCTTATCAGATTTCACAAACAGGCTTTGGCTGAGCTGTTTGTGAATGGCAGTGGTCCAAGGAAAACCAGGTGCTACAGGAAGTGAAATTGGTGATTCAGTCAGGTGCATTCTTGCTTATGATTCAGGCTGACCCACTAACTAATCATTGTGAGTGGGCAACTCTACTCTCAGGGGCCCTTGTGAATAAGAGGTATAGTAAAGGTCTTAATCACTTTTGCTGACTAAAGAGCTTTCACAAAAATTGCTCTGTGCAATGCCTTCTGAATTTCAAAATGAAGGAATCAATCCTATTGTGGCAATAAAAGTTATTGGTAATACCATTTTAGGTATGCTATATGCTCTACCTTCTATCTTTACTAAATATTAAAATGTGGCATATGTCTTTAAGTACTCAAGGCATTTTGCTTCAAGGGCTAGTTTTGTACTTGGCAGTGAGTATATTTCTTTTTTTTGAGTAATATATGTAACTAAGGTAACTTGTTTATTTCATTTATTTGTGCTCTCTTTAGAATTTAAAATGGACTACTAAATAGAAGAAAATAAATTAATAACTAAGAAAACTGAGGCAAGAAAAATATGAATAAGAAAGTTAGGCAGGATAAGAATGAGGAAATATGTACATGTGTGTATATGTGCATATATACATATATACATATTAAAGTATTTGGAGCACATACCTAGTTTAACCTATAAAATATAATTAAACACAATTATAACAAAATATTCTTGCCTAATTCAGAGGAAAAGTTTAATTAAGCTCTTGTGTTTTGCCACAAGGTATATTTGGGTTTGCATCTCTACTTGTCATTTACTAGCTGTCACTTTTCACACATTACTTGATGTCTATACCATGAAATGGACATAAGAATATATCTATCTGAAAGAGTTACTAATGAGTATTAAAGAAGATAGCCCATGTGATATGTTTAACCTGATGCTTGGTACCATATATTAATTCTCATAAATTTGTGATTGAATAGCAAAATTGCCAGTTGCCTTTTTTTTCTTTCTTTTTTTTTTAACAGCATTGTTGAGATCCAGCTACATTTTAAAAACATGTGTCCTGTCAATGGACATGCCACCCTGAATGTGCCCGATCTGGTCTGATCTTGGAAGCTAAGCAGGGTTGGGCCTGGTTGGGATGGGAGACCCATCCTAGAAATACCAGGTGCTGTAGGCACTAAAAAAATTAAATTAAATAAAAACGTGTCCTTTTGAAGATTGGAGGAGGCATGAGTTCAGCAGGCAAGGAAGCATATGCCATTATTCACGTCCATTTCTTCCCAAGCAGGTAAGGAAGCATATGCCATTATTCATGTCCATTTCTTGCGGGATCTCTCAATGACACCCAGAGCTGCTTCCAGGGCTATGATCAGGTTTTTGCTATATTTCAGGCCTGCTGTGCCCTCATCACTTTGAACTTTTCAAGGGCACATCTGTGTCTCCTAAAGGTTTTGATGGTCAAGACAGGGATTGGTTAATAATATATTCATTAATATTATAAACAACATAAGCTTGTAGAAGCTGTAGTTTTCTGGTTCATCTTCACTCAGAGGCGAAGGTCCATCTGTCCTGGCTGCCCCTCATTGTCCATGACCCAGAGATCATGGGATTTTCCCAGGGTTTAGGCAAAGACCTGTACAACTGTCAGGGGTCCTCACCTAATCTCTCTGTCTATTCTTCTTTGCTGAAGAACTGTCTCTAATTCACTGCCACAGGCACAACCACCTACTTACTTAGAGTGAAACTTTGATCTTGAAATGTAAGAGTCATTGTAATGAAGCCGAAGCTGCCTTAGGCAGGATCATGGCTCACTATGCACTTGAGGAAATAAAAATCTGCCAGAGAAGGTACAAACAAACTGCTTGATAAGCTAATTTGGTAACCAAGGAGGTCAGAAGTTGGTTGTGGGAAAGAAGGTCAGAAGTTGGTTGTGGGAAAGAAGGGAGGATAGCTCACTGTCCTTTCTAAAAATATTTATGACATCAGGGGAAAAAAAATAAAGTCTAAGTACTATTTATTTCTTGAAGGCATCTACTATAAGGAAAAGAAATTACTCTTCAAAAGCATCTTTTTCAGGCACTCCATTATTTTCTTTCCAACATTTCTTCTTGAAGTATAGTGATTAAAGTTTACATATGATTTAGGTTAATTCAAAACTAGCAGATCTTTCCATGTGAGAATAGGGCAGACATATTTGGGGTGACAAGCTTAGTGTTCACATGCTAGAAATGAGACTGTCAAACAGTGCTTTGTAGTATTTCTCTACAGCATCTTCCGTGAACCTTTGCCCTTAATAGATTTTCAATTCGGTAGAGTAGTTGAATTGCTAAAATAACATTTCTGCACTGGATGTATTTGTCCTAGTACATTTTTAACTGAGTAAATTCAGATCTTATATTTCAAACTTTTTCTATGGTCTCCAAACTTGTTCTCTTCTCAAATTACTAAATATGATTACTTTTGGTGGGCTCTGGAGTCAGGGTGTCAAAACCAGGTTCAAGCACTGACTAGCTGTGTAACTTGAAGCTGGTTATCTCATCTTTTTAATGCTAAAAATTTTCTTGTCTGTAAGCTGAGTATTAATAATAAGATTGTGAGGATTAATACGTGTCAATTGCTCAATGTACTGCCTGACATATACAATTTATGTTAACTACTATTATTATTACAGTTACCATTTCAGTGTCGAATGTTAACTTCCAAAGTGATTAACCTAAAGGATATGAGTGCATAATTCACAGAAAAGCTTAAAAGGGACATACACTTATGGAAAAATGTTCAAATTCACCACAACTCAAAAAATGCAAATTAAACATTGTTAGATAATTTTTACCATGAAATTGAAAAAAAAAAAACTATTAAAAATGACAAACTTCTTTTTGGGCAAAAGGACAGTTAAACAAGCAGGTCCTCTTCGGACCTAAGAGTGAGATCATAAATTGGCATCAACTCCTGGGAAGGAAACTTAATCTGCGTTAATGGTTTTAAAAACTTTCACACTCTTGGCCCCCTATTTGGATGTGTCCCTTAAGGAGATAGTCAGTGAAGCTGTCAAGGTTTTTATTAAAGAATTATATGTAATAATGATAAATGTGAAATGACTATGTAAAATGTTAAAATCTACTAGTAGAACATTATGAATTTTAAAAATAATATTTTCAAAGAACACTTAAGGTGAGGAAAAATACTCCTATGATAGTACTGAATAATATCTGATAAGACTGAATTAAGTATATGATCTTACTTTATTAGTAACATATACACTATATACATGTATCAGTGATGTTCTTAAACATCTACACCTGGATGGCCAAGAGGCATCTAAAACATGACTTGTCTATATCCAAATTTTTGAATTCTCAGCTGCGAACCTCTGAATCTATTCCTCCTCTAGTCTTCCTAATCTCAGTGAGGAGAAATTTCATCCTTCTAGTTGTTCAGGTCAAATATCTGGATCTTTCCTGACCTTGTCTCTTTTCCTCATACTCACAGCCAATCACACAGTAAAGCCTTTCACCTCTCCTTTTAAGCTATCCAAAATCTGACCACTTCCCACTGTCTCCAACTGCTAATTCTCTGTCTTGAGCCTCCATCATGTCCTGGCTGAATCACTGCAGAAGTCTCTTAACTGAGGTCCCTGAATCGGCCCTTCCTCCCTCCGTGTTCTTTTCTCAGAGGAAGCCTTTTAAGTATGTTCAACATAGTCATTCCTCTGCTCAAAGCTTCCGAAATAAAAGCCCGATCTGTGTATTGACCTGCGAAGTCCTTTGTGATTGGCATTTCTGCTCTCTCTGAATTCATTCTTCTACCACTCTTCTCAAACTGTTCGTTTCAGCTGCATTACCCCCCTTGTGCTCTTAACACCCACCAAACACCTTCTCTTTCCACTTATCTGCCTACTCATCTCCACCAGGAATTGCTGGTGCCATCATTTCCTTTAGAGCCTTGCCTAGATGTCATCTCCTCATGTTAAAAGATACCCTGGGCTTATCCAATATTTCCTCTCCCTACCCTCTTAGACAGGCTTTTAAAACAGAGCTACCATCAAATGACTTATTCATACTTTCTTTGTTCACGTTCTCTCTCCCATAGAATGTAAGTCATCTGAGGGGTGGTCACTTTCCTTTTTGCTCACAAAAATAGACCCCTAATACTTAGAATAGTGCCTGGCTTATTTGTGGAATAAACAAACAAATGGACAAATAAATGATATATCTTTAGATGAATTTAGTGCTTTTGATTTTCTTATTTATACTCTTCTGAATTTAAATTTTCAAAAATTAAATTTTAACTTTTATTATCAGAAAAAAGCCTGCTATCAATATTTTATTATTATTATTATTATTATTATTATTTTTACATTATTATTATTTTGTTTAACTTGCTAATTGCTTGTATTGAAGGGCTAACTGAATATGACTCATTCAGCCTTTTCTGTATTTTGTCTTGGATAACTCACTATGAAGTCCAAATCAACTTGATAAAGTTCTTCGCCTTTTTTCAACTTTCATTTCTCTTTTTCATGGCATTATTGAAAATATCATCTTTTCTGCTCTAAATCTGAATTAGTATTAGATTGGTTTGTTAAGTCCTTGCCCATTCTTTAAACTTATAACAACTAATACTAATACTTTAATTATTTGTTATTTGAACCTTTAAATTTCTGTCTTCTTTCTTCACTTCTAACACAGCAAATCCTCTTTTGAGGTCAGTGTATCGTACACATTGGAAGGACACTAGGACAGCCCAGGTTCTGAGAACATGGCTGAGTCATTTCACGTATATTATGTCTTTTCATCTTTAGAATAACCCTCTTTAGCATCTATTATTGTTCCACATGATGAGAAAACTGAGGCTCTGGGAGCTTAAGAAACTCACTGGAGAGCACCCAGCTAAGAAGTGGCAGAGAGCACATCTGCTTGATGCCAAAGCCCACATCTTTCCTTTTCACAACACTCCATGGTTACCCCTCGGTTCTGCGACTTATTTACTTCTACATTTATACACACCTCCTTTCAGAAAGGATTTGAAGAAGATAATTGGTATAATTACTAAGCTCTGGCTTCTGCCTCTACATGGCCTAAGCCCAGGAGGTTGGGGAGGACGGCGTGGACCAGAGCTGGACTGTGGGAGAAACCTCGTCCTGTCACTGCAACCCATCCTCTTAGCATCCACTACCTCAGGGAATGAACGTGGAATGAGTCTACTGGAGGCAGTGTGGGGGGCATTTGTGGTAGGGCGATTCTAGGCTTAGGTTGATAAGATGCATTTATCTTTTGGCAATTATTTGTTTGGAAATTTATATTATATATATATATATATATATATATATATATATATATATATATATATACACACACACACACATACACACACACACACATACACACACACTTTTGATATATATATATATATCAAAATTATATATATATATACTTTTAAATGTTAAGTATATCCTTATTCAATCTTCTTTTTGGAGAAAAACTTCATTAGCTTTTAAGAAGGAAAAAGGATGATAACTAACATCTGTGGAATAGTACCTTAATTGTATTATCTTGTTTAATCTTCACAAATCCCTGTGAAATAGATCTCATTATCTTTTTTTATTTTTTTAACAGATGAAATTTGGGTGGAACAAAATTAGGTAACTTGCATAGCAGGGTCCTGATGTAATTCTATTAAACTTTAAAATTTGTTTTCTTTCTACCATCCTGTGTACTCATTCTGCTTCTACATATGTAAATATTGAGATATGTTGGACCATGGTTCTAACAACCACGGTCTTTAAAAAAAAAAAGAACACATAGAATAGTTTTAGAATTCATGACTAAGGAGGAAAATGGCAATATTTCTACCAATTAGAGAAATGCAGACTGAGTTACCGGGCCTCGTGGGAAGGCCGAGCATGGGCATGCTGCTGATGCATCTATCTGTGACTTCCTTTGTCATTTGAAATACGTCTCTACATGTTTGCTTGTAACATCAAGATGTTGATATTTCTCACCAAAATTAATATTACCGAGCCACTCTGGTGTACAAACATCTGCATAAGAAAGTTTAAATATTGACTTGTCTGGAGACAACATGGGGTTAACAAAATGGCTTTCTGAGCTCCTTTTCTCATTTTGACTGATGTCATTCTACTGCTAAACTTATCTAGAATAAGATCTCCTAAAGGTTGCTTGCACTTGGTGAGAATCAGGTTCATCTCTGATGGTATTTAAGGGGCTGCAGACGTAAACTAGTTCCACCAGTGTCGGGAAACCATGAGTCATCTCAACTCTTATGTTATCTGACCCTCAATGGAGAAGGGCAACGTTCACATAGAAACCGTGTCATTTGTCACGTTAAGAACAGACTGATCTTGTTCTAACGCTCTTGGAGAACTCCAGATACCCTTATATAAAGAGAAATTTCCAGAAATTAATGAAAATTGTTCATCCTTAAAAAATGTGACCAATACATGTGAGACGAGTGACTCGAAGCACAAGGAGGAAAGACCTGTAGTTTCAGTGTATAAACAATTTTGGGTTACTTGAAAAAGAAATCATAAGAACTCATTGTTTTCCTATTTAAAATATATGAACACTTCTTTATTTCATAGATTTAAAGGAAAACCAACCATTGGAAAGAAAGAAGAAATTTAGTCTCTAAAGGTTAATAGCTTAGTATTGTTATCACATTAGAAAGGGCAAATACTTGATACAATTATTTGCATATTGACCTTAATTTCACGATAATTTCCCAAGAAAATTTTTAAATGTACACATTTCCCTAAGTGCTTTGTGCCACTCCCAGGCATGTGTGTGTGTGTGACTAAGTCTACAGGCTTGTGGAGACAAGTACATGCACAGATAAGAGCCAGACCTTCAGGGATGTTAGATGTGCTGAATATTGGAAATAGGCAATGTTCCCTGTTTGATGACCTTTGCCAAATTGCAAAGTGGAAATTGGCAAAGTGACTTTTATTATTCCATCAGTTTTGGCGACGGAAGAGGTAACTAGTCCAATCCCTTCTTATATAAGAGGGGCAATATGAGGGTTTTCTTACAGAATATATCTTTCCTTTCACAATTATACACTCAAGAGATTGTTTTGCCCACTACAGTGGAGTCCATAGTGATCTCTATGACATTCTCAGCACTTATTGCTTAGCATGCAAATTTTTCTAAATACCTATTAAATGACTGAATAGGTGAACGAATAAATGAACAAATAAATTAATAAATGAATGAATAGATAAGGAAATGATAGAATGAGTTTCAGAGAGATTGTGTAAGCACATACCAGGAAAAGAAACCCAGATGTTTCTTATTTTTTTTCTATTCCATGGTCCCTGTTAGATGAGTTAATCAATTTCTTATTCTCTTTTCATCCTGAAACCCTATTCCAGGAAATACCACCTATCCTTACCTGAACTAGGTCTTTTCCTTTCCCATTTTCACCTCTTTCTCAAAGCTTTACTGAGTAATTGGAAAAAAAGAGATTTCTTCCTCAACTCCATTTTGTCTGAGCATGCAGCAACATATGAGTCATTCTTTACTTCTAAGACACAATAGAGCTTTCCATGGCTTGTATTTGCTATAAATATTTACTGCCCTGATCTCTGATTTACTTAGTATTAACACAGTTGTCTGGGTAGCCTCAGAGCTTTGATAAACTTATACTAGTCTCAGTGTTTGTTTAAGATCTTAAACTACTTTAGGTTCTAAATTTGGTAAATATGGGATCTATTCCAATTAAGGTTCCTGACAAAGTTAAAAACATTATGTCTTTTTTTAAATGGAATGTTAGGTTTCGTTGTAGAGAATGTTTGTCTTTCTATTCATTTATCTACTTATCTTCAAATGTTGCTAATGATCACATGGGTAGAAGATATCATCTCCATTTTTTTTTTTCCAGTCGAGAAAGCTGAGACTCCAGTGTAGTGACTTTTAAAAAGTATTAGATCCAGGATTCAAACTGAGAGAGGTCTGATTCTTCAGATCAAGTTCTTCCCATGACACTATGGACTTGCTTCTTCTCACTGCTATTTAAAACCACTGGGCCCATTAAGAACTGACCACTGTGTGGCCACTAAAGCAGCAGCTTCTGCTCCATTATCCCTTGTAGGCCTATAGATCCTGGGAAGACAAAGAGAACATGAAAGAACACGGTATAGAAAGCTTTACTCTTGCCACATCTCTCAGACAAGTTTACAGTGTCACTAAATGGTGGTAAAGAGATGTGACCTCTTCAGATTCTCAGAATCAAGACTCATTAATCTCCCTTCCATATCTCTGGGGCCATTTTATTATTATTTTTTAATTGAGTTCAGAATGCTACGTTGATGTAGGAAGGTCAGGGCAATTGGTGAGTTATATCTTAAAAGGAATTTATATATTCTTTAACATTCTTGCTGTAATCATATTCTCACAGTTCATTCTTTTCACAGCAATCATTCACTTAGTCTCCATCAGAATATTATCTTTATTTTGAATTAGTAGACATGCAGTAAGTGTCTATTTTGTGGTATTCACTCTAAAAGGTGCCAGAAGGATATAAATACTCAGACTGACACCTCTCTTCTTTTTCCAGTGGAGGAATAAGACGTGTAACTCTTTGCAAGCTCAATTGAGATCAACTCTATAAAATTCATTCATTCATTCCATCAACAAACATTTATTAAGCTTTACTATGTGGAAGACATGAAATATTAGAATAAAGGACAGGCTAATAATTAACTTAAAGGACGTATAGATAAGGAAGTTTAGAAAAGACAGAAATTACAGAAAAGAGGGAAGATTTCATGGCAGATGTGGCATTCATATTGGACCTTGATGACTTTGGGAAGGGAAAGCACCTTCAGTAGAAAAGTCCATACGAATATAGGAGATGAGGCCAAATTATAGCAGGGGAAAGCAAGTAGGCCAGTTTAAATGTAAGGAATCCGTAGAAGTGGCAGATAAGGCTGGAGAGGGTCAAATTTCTGGAAGACAGGGATCATGTCTGACAACACTGTTCTGTGAGAGCTCAATGTATACCTGGAATGACACTCAGGCATCACAAGAATAAATCGATATGCCAGAGGATACATTTGTGGAGGACTTGGAGGTGATGCTGACTGTAGTGATCTGGCGTTGGACGTGATGGAAGAGGAAGAGGATACTCAGTAAGAAAGGTGGACCATTGCAAAGGGAATGGAAACCCCACATTCCTCCTATACCACATTATTGGTGAAAGACGATTCTACTTCTTAAGGAATATAGCATCAAAGATGGTATTAGGCACAGGGGAGATCATGGAATTGATAATGCAGTAGATTTAATAGTCAGCTAACTTAATTAAAGAAGGCAACAAATTTAATGAGAGTGATCAGGCTCCTTTCAAACAAAAGAAGACCCAATTAAAGACAAGTAAAACTGGTTACAAGGAAACAACCTAAGATATATAATTAACCTGTAGGACTTAATGTCATAAGATAGAATTAATGGCTAGTATTAATTTAAGTAGGACTGTAAGATTTAAAAAGCATTTGGCACTTACATAAATAAGCAATATTATTAGTATCTAATATCTACAGAGATAATGATCATATGGGTAGAAGATATTATCATTTGTTAACTTTACTTAAGATACTGAAAATATATTCTACTACTTGCCCTTATGATATGGTCTTGATTTTACGAGGAGCCAGTATAACACCATTAAAATAAATAAAATCAGCACAACAATTTATGTTTTTGATTCCAGAATTATTGCTCTTTTTCAAAATTCCCATTAATATTTTCAGTTGGCATTCAATGTTCTTTTGATGGCTTCCATTACTGACCTAGGGAGATTATTCTTTAAAATAATAGTTGTTACTGTTTAGCAACTTTTCTTTACTCATAGGCCTCATCTTTATTTCTCTATACATGAACTGACTCTCACATTCAGCTGTACATTCTTCTAAAAATGCAGAAGTCCTTGGCCAAGACTTATGTACATTAATTTCCTTCCTCCTACTAATAGTTTTAATTTCCTATTTTGGGGTCCTTTTTTCCTGGACTCCCTTCTAATATTTATTCATTAGTTTTTAAAAATTTATTTTTTAAATACAGTTGGCATGCAACTATATATTAATTGCAGCTGTAGGACATAGTGATTAGACATTTATATACCTTGCAAAGTGATCACCCTGGTAACTCTAGTACCCATACATTTGGCACCATACATTATTATAGCATTATTGATTATATTCCCTGTGCTGTACTTTACATCCCCATGATTGCTTTTATAACTGGCAGTTTGTACTCCTTAACCTCTTCCACCTTTTTCATACATTGTCTCTATCTCCCTCCCATTTAGTAAGCATTAATTTGTTCTCTGTATCCATGAGTGTGTTTCTGTTTTGTTCATTTATTTTTTTAGATTCTACATAAATGTAAAATCACATGGTATTTGTCCTTCTCTGACTTATTTCTTTTAGCATAATACCCTCAAAGTCCAGCCATCTTGTCACAGATGGCAAGATTTCATTTTTTATGGCTAAGTAATATTCCAGTATATTTATTATTTATTAGTTTGACAAACATTTTTCAAATGCCTTTTTAACGCATTGTTAGGCAGTTGGAAATGGTGGAGAGAGATAGCTTTGGAATCTATCCATCTGATGAGTCAAAGTTTGGATCCTGACTGTGGTATGTAACCTTGGACAAGTTTTTAATCAGCTTGAGACACAGCCTTCATTTGTGAGAATTCAAGACCGTATTTATCTAGTGCCTGGTGTACAGTGGGTACTCAAGGAAGGGTAGCCATTTAGGTATTTTCCTTACTCTGTTGGCATATGCACTGGGCTACTTTAGTTTTGCACTACTGTGTCCTAGGAGAGAACTCAGAGGAAAGTGTCTTTTAGCTCTTCATTTTTGCTGCTTCTTCTTACTTTCTATATAATTGACTTCCAGAATCTCATTTGATGCTAAACTAGATTTTGCATCTCTTCACTTTCTCCCGGTGCTCCAGCCTGCTTTCCAGCATGTGGTATCTTTGCATCGGCTGACTAGGCTATGTGGAAGGCCATCCCTGCTTCCTCAGGGAGTTCACCTTGTCCTTTCTTCTAGATTTATAGATTATCATAATGATAGGGCAGCTAAAGCTTTACTTCATGAAATAATTTTGTTTCTGATTTATAGGAAGAAAATGATTTCAAAAGAAAGAGCTTTCTTCTAGCGCAAATGTTCTAAAAGCACGAATGGTATTTTTGGAGTAATAAAGAAAATTTTTATTTGTTTCCTTTATTACTGGCTGCAAAATAGACAAAATATTATGAAACCTGTTTGTTTCCTTGTTGCTAGCTTATATTTTTAGCGCTTGGCTATTGTTTCAGCTTTGGGTTGCTTTAGAAGTATGTTGAATAGATAGTGCAGACAGATTTGAAAAGAAGAGAATACTCTCAGAACTAAAGTGAGAAACAGAGAGAATGGAACAAGCTTTAGGTTGTCAGGGGGCTAGGAATCAGTAAGTTTTACTGAGAGGTCAGAGTTTGCAAAACGTAGGAACTGCAACAAACCTGGCATTCGATTCGATGCCTGGTGTAGGGCATTAACTCAATAAATATCCATTGATTGATAGCAGCTACTTGTTCTTTTTCAGTTCTCTGTATAAGAGAGACCTGTTTCTCCTGCTCCCTTTATTCTTACCTCATAAGGCAAAAACTTCTAACTTCTTGGAACTATTGGAGAGAAAGCTTCTATGTTTCCTTTCATCCATTTTCCTTCAAAACCTAGGCTTAGCACAGGAGCAATGTGCTAAGGTAGAGAAAGAAGACTTCGCAGGTGTAGCTCAGCTGCCCCAGGCCTCCCTCTTTTTCAGTCTAGTTTCCCTGGAAGGTGGGCACTTACTTGTCCTACTTCTAACCCTCCCATGCAAAGCACACCCTACTCAAGGCCCAGTACCTACTACCTAAAGAGAGGGCAGAGGCCCATCTGGCTTTGGGCCCTGATGGGTGTACCCTTTCAGCAGACTTAGACGTGCTGCTTCACAGATTCTCCCCATGGGGGATTCTTGGTCTAGGTTGGGGGGAATTTGAAAGAAGACTCTTTCAACTGAAAAGCCAAATCTTTTCCAGTCTAGGCATACAACTAGCATACAAACTATTTGGATTTCTGTCTGGCTTTTGAGTGTATGAACGATGGGTGTCAGTCTCAGAGGGGTTAAGGAATGAGGTGTGCTTAATGACCCTCTTTGTGAAATGCAAACCTTCGGACCTCTTTGTCTTCTGGTGAATTCACTGGGAGAGTTTGAGAAATAGGCCTGAGGGCTAATTCGTATAAACAACAACAACTCTTAGATCAAGGCTTTGGGCTTAGCAGAGGTGGGAGGTGTGGGTCCTTATTAAAATACACTGTTCATTGGTCTTTTAAAGGTAAAATTTCAATTTTACTAGGTTGTTTATTGAACACAATTACACACATGCATGTAATCTAAAGTATGGTGCAGTTGTATGAGGCCTGTGAGATGCAGAGCCACCCAGTGCTTTGCTACCTTTCTCTCCACTGGAAGCCACTCACATAATTGGTTCTTTTGGTATTTACCTCCAAATGTATTTTTATTTTTCTATGTCTAGATTTTGAAGTTGTATACAATACTGATTCACTTAGGCTTTATTTATAAATTTGCCACTTTGGAAAATAAGGATTTAGGTCTCTTTCATGTCCTATCTTCCACACAAACAACCTTCCCATGTCCCATTCTCCTAACATACAGTCACATGCTGTTTTGGTCAATGGTGGACTGTGTATATGACAGTGGTCTCATAAGATCATAGAAGAGGTGAAGATCCCTAGCCATTGACTAGTGATGTTGTAGCCATCATAAGGTCGTAGCACAATGCATTATTCACGTGTTTGTAGTGATGCTGGTGCAAACAAAGCTGCTGGACTGCCAGTCATAGAAAAGTATGGTGTAAGCAATATGTACAGTACATAATACTTGCTAATGATAATAAGTGACTGTATTACTAGTTTATGTATTTTAATCATTATTTTAGAGGGTACTCTACTTATTTAAAAAATTGCTGTAAAGCAGTAGGCTGTGTTAGGCCAGCCCGAGCCTCATACATCTCACATTTACCATGTCTCTCAATTGCATTATTTTCTCTTGCGCTTGATTTAATCTCATGTCATTTTATACAGTAACATGCTATACAGTTTGTAGCCCAGGA
The DNA here is from genome assembly GCA_030015415.1 of Cynopterus sphinx. Classification (NCBI taxonomy): domain Eukaryota; kingdom Metazoa; phylum Chordata; class Mammalia; order Chiroptera; family Pteropodidae; genus Cynopterus; species Cynopterus sphinx. Next base: position 18,786,347 of record CM057381.1, read on the forward strand.
GCAATAGGCTGTTCCATCTAGCCTAGGTCCATAGTACGTAGTATGTAGTACCATCTAGGTTTGTGAAAGTGCCCTCTATGATGTTTACACAACAACAAAATTGCTTAATGATGCAATTCTCAGAAAATCCCCATCATTAAGTGATGCATGAGTTAGTTATATTGTTAACACTGGTTAGTTCAATCTTCAGTGTTGTGTTTGTGATTGTGAAAACATTATTGACAACTAAATTCTACAGTGTAATGTAATTTCTGTGTCTTTTCTGCACTTTTTTCCCCATATAACTAATAATTGGCATTAATCCAAGCCCAAATTTGTGCCTCCAGTGCATCTGTAAGTATTCTATTGGTTTCACTTTTAAAAGATGCCTCTCTTGGAGAAAACTGTCCTCTCTGTCATAGACTGGCCTCCCTCACATCTGGTGCTCCACTGTCATCTTGGGCTCCCTCTTCAGTACGACCCAAGGATTCCCTTCTGTTGCTCTTGTATTGGATCCCTTCTTTCCCTGACACTAAACCTTCCTTGTTCTTTACATGGAGGATGTCCTCTGGCAGTTTCCTGCCTAAAACACTCAGTCTAGAGAAACTAGACTTTATTTCCCCCAGAGATTTAAATACCCTTGTGGATTTTTAGTTATATAGCTCTCCTCAAATTTAATAGAAGTGAGGTACTTTTTAAGATTTGAGATTTCCCAAGTAATTTGATATTACTACTGGATTATACTCCCCTAAAAGGAACCATTCATAAGAACTTTATCTGAATTTAGAGAATTTAACTTATCGTTATGATTAAAAGCTCAGATTTAATAACACTGCAAATATACACACAATCTTATGCATGCGTGTGTACATATATAACATATATGTATATATATTATATATGCATATAAAATACACACACGCACACACACACACACTTTACCTTTGAAAATCCCAAGTGACTGACAATACAGTGTATTATCTTCTTATTGTTGCTATAACAAATTACCACAAAGTTAATAGCTTAAAACAACACAAATTTACTATCTTATAGTTCAGGAAGTCAGATGTTTGGAATGGCTTTCACTGGGCTGCAATGAGGATGTGGGCAGGACTGCACGCCTTTCTGCAAGCCTTAGTAGAAGATCCTTTTTTTTTTTCTTTCCTCTCTCTGTTTCTAGTAGTGACTTACATTCTTTGGCTCCTGGGGCCCTTCTATCTTCAAAGCCAGCAGTGGCCAGTTCGGGCTTTCTCATGATGCCCTTTTCTGGATCTGGTTGACTCTTTTGCTTCCCTTTCCCTCATTTAAATACCCTTGTGGATTACATTGGGGCCACCCAGATACTTCAGGATAATCTCCTTATTTTAAGGTCAGCTGATTGCAAATTTACCTCCACCTGCAAATTTGATTTTCCCTTTGCAGTGTATGTGACACAATCATAGGTTCTGGAGATGAGGACAAAGACATCATTGGGAGGCCATTATTCAGCAGCAACATGCAAGCACTTCTTTCCTCTGAAAATACTTGTTTTAGGGATAGTTATATAATAACCTTTAACTTTGCACACTGAAGCTATCAATTTAACAGTTTAAGACAGAAACTGAACAATGATTATCCAATCCAAATTTGAGGGGCAATTTAAATTGGCAAACAGGCAGCTTATCCTCAACCGACTTTTGGCTTTGATAAAAACAGATACTTTTCTGTCATCACAATTTAAATCGAGAAAACATTATTTTAAATTTCTTGGTCCTGAAAAAATCTCAATATAAGTGCTTTGGTTGATTATATAGAAATATAAACTTTTACTTTCTTCATGCTATTTCGAGTGGTTTTGCTTACAATTTTATACAATTGATTGGAGAGAAGTTGGTGTCACTATACCATTACTGAAAATATTTCTAACAGCAGTATACACCACACAATGAAAATAATAGCACACACACAGATGCATACACGTACACACACACACTCACATACCTGTCGTTAATGGTCTAAAAGTCTGAGTGAAAATGGAGAGATTTGTTGTAAAGATACTAACACTCTCATCATTGCTTCAAGAGAGTCACTGAAAGTTAAAATAGCAGGCATTTTCCAGGAAAATGAATATGTAACATTCCGAAGGGCTACATCTTTCACTGGCCCTTCTAATAGGCTCAAGGGTTTCATTTCCTTTGTTTTGCTCAAGTCAGTAATGCAAATGTTAAGCTCCCTCTCTATTAGTGCCCTTTAAAAGTAAGTTGATACTTTGGAGCTTTTAAATGGACCTAAATGGTTTTTAGGCATTTTCATTTGTTTTCTACTAGTCAGAGAGACCCTAAGGGTGGGGATTCATGCCTTCTTTGTAACTCTTCACAGCTCCTATACAATCTATTATAGGCTTAGTAGGATTTTTTGTTATTCACCTGGGAATACAACAGTTGGTCGTTCACAGTTGTATGTAGAAATGAACAAGGAAACAAACATCATTTACATGGGGAAATGGTGTGACCTCTAAACTGTTTACTTAAAGTATATTTTTGAAGCCTACTTTTGAGTAAGACTAAAAGTATAGGAAACTAAGAGTTCTATAAGATATCTTTGTATATGGCCATTTTACTTTAAATTAGTGATGTCTCTTTGACCCCAATGATGAAAGAATCAATTAAAATTAGAGTTGAGCTTGAAACCATTTATTCCCTCCCACTCCCCAAGTTTCTAATTGCTTTGGGTGCCCAATTTAGAGGCAGCCAATAAAATATTATGGTTTTCTAAGCTCTAAATTAATGGGCAACTCAGAAAATGCATGTGGGTCATCTTCCATCTCCAAACTTGGTGGAGCAAATTGCAATGGATGACTCATTTCTCACGGATCCAGCATGTTAAATCAATGAGTGTGTTTGCTTGAATCTTGTCTCCTAATGAGCTGAAACAGATAGAACATTTCTCATGCACCCAGATGGGATTATTTTGGAAAGTAAACGAATGCACATGCCCACACAAAATTCCTCTGCTATCTCTGGCCAAATTTTGTTAGCTGCTCACCAAGATGATTTACCAGCACTAGGAGACCAAACTGCTCCATATTATTGGCTCCACAGGAATTCTTCCAAAAGATAAATTTTTCTATTTTGCTTTTCTCAATTTAATAATACCATGTACAATATTTTCAAGTATTGTGAATTTGTGTGTCTATCCATGAATGTGGAGGAGGTCTAAGTTTAATTACAGTAGGTGGTATTTGCTTAATAGGGTTGGTAATTTGACTTGAAATTGATTATTTATGTCAACAATTGCTAACATTTAAAATAGTTTCACTAAGTTTATTGCCCTTAATATAGAAAACTCTCCTATAAGTCACTAAGAAAAAGTACAAATGACCCAAAGGAAACAAGTAATTTGCTTTGGTTAGGCAAACTAGAATACCTCTGGATAGCAATTTTTTAATGAGTATCAAAAGCCCTAAAAATTATATTTTCTGTGCCATAAGCAATTACACTGCCAAGATATGTACTAGGGAATCAGTAATGGTCATGTATCACATCTTACAAGAAATTTCATTACAATGCTATTTACTGAAAACAAGCAAATGCAAAAACTTAAAATAACTTATATATCCAAAAATAAGATATTGGCTCATCTTAGTTCAGCTCCTCTGAAAAACAGAAGCCAAGATAAAATTAGTGATACAAGAGATTTACTAGAGCAAATGCCAGTGAGGGAAAATGGAGAGAGTGGGCCATCAGACCACAATGTAGGTCTTACCCATGTGAGGAGAGAGAGGGAAGGAAGGAAGGAAGGAAGGAAGGAAGGAAGGAAGGAAGGAAGGAAGGAAGTTAGTTAGTTTAGGTGGAAGAATCTTACAGAGCAGTACAGCTGAATGGTTTTGATACGGTTGACAGAGAGTCCTCAAGCCAAAGTTGCCTATCAAATAAGTCTTCTGTCTCTCAGGAATGCTCATGGGAAATGTGACCTTCGCTCATATTCAGTAGTGGATCCAGAGAGCAGCAGCTGAAGCCATCAATTATGCTCCATGCAACAGGAGATTTGAGAGGAGCATTTTCATAGCCACCATGTGTTAAATAAGTCTCAGCGCGACCACACATGGATTTAATCATTAAAGTGAGGTAATAAATAATTGTTAACAAGGAAAAATGCTTATAACGTATTTTTATTTATAATTATATGTTTGAATTTATAATTAAAATATTAATCTACTTAAAATTTTAATTAACTTTATATTCTTTATCATATACATAATCACAGATCATTTTTATACCTTTTACAATTTGGGAAAAGAAGACAGTTGAGATAAGAAAGCACACTAACAGAATTATCACTAGAAAGACAATTCAATCAGTTCACGTGTACTATCATTATTGCTTTTGTAACCTGAGATGCTTAGCTATAATCACAGTAAGAAGAAATTTGTAAAATTCAAATGAGTCACATAAATGGGTCGATCATAGATGAACATTAGAGTGAAGAAATTATTTAGTTAAAGTATAAGGCTGTAACTGAGGCTATTACTTTAAGGTATTTAATAATAAAATTTATTTTCTGGAAAGAAATGATACATGTGTAGTAGATACAATGGTGAACAGAGAAACAGACTTTTTCTGTTACCTAGACCTTATATTACCCCATAGGGAAGGCGAGGAGAATAACAGGTTGCAATGAATAATACCAGCAATGAGTAATACCAGTTTACATTAAGATAAGTCTTAGACCTCATCTCTCTAACAAGGCCTTGTATGCATGAGAGATCAGCCCCCCAAGGGTGAGGAGAATTGGTGGAGAATAGAAAAACCCTCCCACTGCAGTAGGATTTTATATATGCCTGCTCTGTTCCATGTTCCCACACATCCACCTGTGAAGTACATCATTCGATGATTAATAACTGCTGTGATGATGACCTTTGTATACATGCCAATTTGCAATTAGCTACTTGGATTGAAAAAGGGAATATCGGAGCTGAAAGCAACCTTAGATTATGTTATTCCCATGATGCTCCATGACTAAGAGTCCTGTGGTCAAATAAGTTTAGATACTGCTACACATCATAATCCCCAACCTATGACAGTATTTAGTATATTAAAAGATATGATCAACCCTGTCATAAAACTACATTTAACTTTAATACATTTCTGAAATGTAAATAAAACTGAAATTCTTTTTTCACATAATACCTATTAACCCAGTGTGTTCATAAAACATACTGTGAGGAACCAGAATCTTATCCTATCTTTTCATTTTCACATGAGAACTCTGAGGCTGAAAGGGGTTAAGCTGCCTGCGTGGGCTCACACAGTTGGGCAGGGGTCCTGAAACCTTGGCTGGTTGGCACAATAGTGATACTGACTCCGTCTATAGCTCACTCTTCCTACTATTAAAGTTGATATGGCCATTTCAGCATCTTCTTAGAAAAAGATAGTTAAACTAAGAAGATACTTAGGAACGAGAGTAAACACATCCAAATAGCTACTTCAGAAAGTATCCAAATTATTTTGAAGTATACCAAAGGACAAGTGAGTGGAAAATAAGATTTGTTATCTTTTTCCTTCCTCCTCAGCTACTGTTCTCAGGATGTGTTTTAGATTACTGGGCTGAAGAGCAAGCTTGAGGAGCTGCTTCTGAGTAGCAATTTATTAATTGCCCCTGAAATGATTCTGAGTTATGTTTCTTTTATTGGATTCCATCGTGGAATGCTACAGAGTGTGCTGCTTTTTCTTTGATGCTTTTAGGGTTATTATGGAGGCATCCTTTCTGCCAAGTGGAAAGCAGATTAAAAAGCAACCATTTAACTGTGTGCTTTGGGTGACTGTAGATTCTTCATCTCCTATGGGAGATGGAGCAGCTGTACCTTCAGGTTGCCCCTATTCCTGCCTTGAAGGCTGAACTAATTTCCCAGAAGATTAGAAATAGATTGATGTAAGGGTGTGCAGGCTGGGGGTCAAACCATAGGCTAACTGGCTCTTCTAGTTGTTGATGTTTTTGTTAAAGTTTCCAGTGATCTTGAATGCCTCATGTTGAGTAAGAGATCCAAGAATGTAGCCAGGTCGCTGGACTGAAACCAACTATACAAATTCTGAAGCTCTGCTGGGCTTGCACCAAGAAACACAGGTGGTCTTCCGAGCCACTTCAATCTTAGCCCTGCCTGAGAAGAGCAGCAAATACCTGGGCGTGTTTATTATTCTCTAACAAATATTTTCCCATTTATTTCATTTTTTAAAACAACCAAAGACAAAGCTTATTCAGCTGTAAAAATGAATTTATGTCTTGATTCGGTTGACTTTTCTTTTGTATTTTTCTTAGTAAAAGGGAAAAGAGAAAGTGCTGGGAAACAGCAGTTATTTATACAAGGGCATCAATTAGGGAGTCCTTAAAAAGAAAAGTGGAACCTGACATTTTTTTGCGGGGGGTCAGGTAGGGGTCTCCTGGCTTACTCAATTATTTCTGGACTGTTCCACAAAGCCCCTCTGAATGTTTGTTTCCACAGAGATCTCGACAAACACTAGAGACTCATCAACCAGAGTGAATTCCCTCAGTGAAATCACTATCTTCTGCCAAGAATCAAAGGTCATCCCAGTGGAGTGCCGTCTTCGTGTTCAGCCGCTACGGAGTGTCTGGAACAGAGTGAGAACAAAAATGATCCCAGTTCGGTGCCCCCTGACTCTTTCGGGAAGAATCCCAAGAAAACTGCCACTGGGAATTCAGAAAGCACATTTGGAGACTGGGAAAGGTCCAGGCTAAACAGGAGAGAATGGCGATTTAGAAACAATAAGATAAAGGAAGTAAATGACTCAAAGAAGAGTTTTGAGCCAATATTTACACCCATATTGCCATATTTACAGCTTAAACACTATGCCCTGGATATGCAGGAAGTATGTTTTTATGAGTCTTTTAATGAATGTTAAGTCAATAATGTCCCAAACAATGGGCCCCAGTGAACTTTCCTATGAAGGCCATACAGTGAGTTATTCAGGTGGAGTCAGAGTCAGTCGGTTGAACTCTGTAATGCACATTTTTAGAAAAGAGATGTTCAAATTAGCCATTTCTAAGATGATACAAATCCTTTAGAAGATTTTATTATTGAAGGAAACCAAGACATGAAATTAGAAGACTTCTTAAGCTCCTGACTAAAAACATCTAAATAGCAGATTTTATTGTCAGCGGTAGCAATGGTCAAAGAACATTTGCCATCATCACCACCAATATACAGAATAATTACCCATGTAAAATCCATGGCAGCTGGGCAACTGGGCAGATAGAATAGGTGCTCTCAATTAGTTGGTGACATGTAATCAGTATCTGTTTAGTGTAAAAAAATTTTTTTTTTTAGTCTTAGAGACATCTGACCCATATTGGCTGATTGGCAGGTCCAGACGAATGATCAGTAAGGCAGAGACACTCTGATATTATAAAACACAAGCCTAGCAAAAATATCACTAAACTCTTTGATCTCTGTGAGATGCTCAAATAGCACTTTTGAAATTTTTATTTATTTTTTGTGCTCCCCATTGTTCAGTGTCCTCTGGTTGCATTTCCAAGTGTAGTAGAAAATGACAGTCCTGCCTGTCTTAAAATGTCAAAGACCACATAAAACCAACCACGTAGAGGCATCCTCAACTTGTGCACATCAAGCCAGGTAATCAGCATCACAGACCTCATATTTACAGAGCTTTCCGTCTTGAAAATTCTGACTTTCTAAAAAAAAATTATCAAGGAGAGAGAGAGTTCTACCTGATGGCTTACATAGAAACTAATAGAAAATAACTACCTACCAACAGTCAGACAGAGTCCCACATCAAATTCCCTAACTGTAAAGACTCAAAACTCATTATCACATCATTTTTTATATAGCTGCTAGCCCTTTTATAAAGGAAAATAACGTGATTGTTCAGGATTATTCAGGCGAATGTTATTGTAGAGCTGTGAAGGTAAAACCATTGGTAATAAACGTAGTTTCAAATTCTGGCATTGGGGAGAGTGGGGCTGTACAAGTCACAAATGTACAAATTCATCTCTTAAACCTCGGTTTACTCATTGGCAAAATGGACATTGTATCTATCTCCTAGGGCTGTGGTAACAGTTGATATTTGCATATGTAAAATTATGTAGCACATTACCTGTTGACTTCCATTAGTTAAACCTGGACAACTTGTTCTTGCTATCCGAGATTTCTGTTGATAGAAATTTGTGGTAGGTTTCCAAACATGCGTACTCTTGAAAAAACGTGAGAGAAAAAAGCAGTTAATAATGGCCATCTTAACATTATTATGAAAATAGTTTTGACCTCATAGACTCTTAGAGTCTTGGCTATCGCATCAGGTTTCTTCAGACCAACCTATGAATGCCAGCAGACTAGCATTTGAACCTGCTGGCCCCAACAGAATTAGTAAGAAGGATAAATATGAGAGCAGAAATTGAACTGGGTCCTCCTCTCTTGGGTATTTTTACCAAAATCTCCAGGCAAAATGTGTCTTGGTGAGCAGATGCCAAATAAGAGATGGTTGCTAAGGAAAGACAAATTAAAATATATGTTAATGATTCTCAGGAAAATAAATGAGTTGGCGGAGAAGAATAGGTATTTTTCCTAGGCTCAAGCCCCTTAGTTTTTTCTCTTTTTAGCTTTATCTATCCCATTTTAAATATCAGCGCCTCTTTAAAGTCAGTCCGTTAACATTATTAATTTACTGCTGTACTTGTGAGTCTAGACACTGTAGGAGTAGGAAGTTGAATGGGAGGTATGCTGTGGACCAGAGGTGCATGAGCTGACCAGAGTGAGCTGTGAGATGGCTCATGTGAGCAGTGCTGAGTGTGGTACCTGGAGCCCAGGGTGGTCCTGGAGGACACTGGGGATCAGAGGAGACCAGGCCACGACAAGGGGCTGGAAGCACACAGCGGGATAAAGGGAAGCAGAAATCTGCTCAGGAACGTAAAAAACCAAGAATGAAACAAAGGTTGGAAGGGCTCACCCTAGGAAACCAAGTGTCCATTATCGGGATCATGGCAATTACCATTATCCAATAACATAACCAACATTTTGTCGTGACAACCAGGGTGTTGTTCAGATGTTCAGACCTGGTTCCTCCTATTAAGAGCTGCGAATGATCCATTCAAGCATGTTTATTCTAAAGTAAGCAAGCAAGCATGACTGCATGGTAGAGATCCTGTGAAAATATCAAACTCCAAAAGATTTAAGAAAAATATGCTCATGGAATATCCACATTTAAATCATGAGAATTTGAAAGAAAAGAGACTTTTTTCAATCTAAACTATTTTAATAGGTCACAGAATAAAAATCAGTGGAAAAATTTGGCCAGGTATATAATTCACAGCTTTACACATTGAATTTAACATTGCGGTTTCTTAATTTTTTAAGTATAGTCTGTACTCAGTATGGTAAATCCAAATGATAGGGAAAAAAAGGAAAACTATTATCATTCTAAGAAAAGAGTAAATGAGCCGCCAAGAAAAATAAAGCATATGAAGGTACATTTATATATTCCATTTTCATTTAAAATTATAACCCTAATATTGCTTGCTCACAGATTTACTCTTCTAGTGACTTCTAACAAGATTTTTTCAACCCAAAGTATTAAAGTATGATTAAAACACTCTGCTTGTTTGTGTGGATTCTTTCTTTTACATACAGATATATTAGTTCGCCCACTCCCATTATCCTTTAAACAATAGTGTTATCCAAAAATGTGTTTTGTTGATATTAGTTCTACAAAATGTTTGTAGGTGTTCTTCAAAAAAAGTTTATTGTCAAAGGAGTTTGGGAAGCCATGGTTCAACAAAAAAATAGTTTCATTATAATAGTTCTTTTGTTAAAGGAACATTCAACAAGAAATTTCAAGAAGGTTATCCAGAAGAAAATGCTTCCAAACTTACTTGGTTCGAAAAGCTTGATTTCATGGTAAATCTATTAACATCTCTAAGAACTAGTATTCTGAGCAAAAGGGCTTGAGCAATGTTGCCTTGCGTTAATGAACAAAATGATTGGATTTGTACTCAATATCTGCTAAACTATTGAATTCTAAAATTCTGAAGGAGCCTTCTTCAGGATTAAGGAAATTCACAACACAACATAAACATAGCAGATCTGTTACCTTATTATTTTATTGCTTTTCAAAATAAATATTGACAAAAGACCTTAAGTCAGAATAACCAAGGTAGGAGAATGCCATAGTAGAAATTACATGCCTCCTGCTCTCCCACTCCCAGGGTAAAAAAAAAAAATAGATGAGAGGGAGACTTTGCCTCTGAAAAAGAAAGTGCTCTTGTGGTGGTGTGTATGTGTAATTCTTTTTAGACGTGCATAAGTAGACGATAAACAGGCCAGTTGTCCGTGGCCACTTTCTCACTTGCCTGTGCTCCACTGGCAACGTGGCCAGGTTTTTGCATGGAATGAGAAGAGCAGGGAGCGGTGTGGAATGGGGAAGATGGCAAGTCCTCCACCTTTTTCAGAATTGGAGCTTTGTTATTTTGTTCCAAGTATTTCAGACACCCAGAATTCAGACATATCCTTTGTTAAATATAAACCCAGAAACGTTTTCCATGGAGAAATATACAGGATTCTTTTAATGCCTTCATTTTCAATCATTACTCTACCATTTATTGGCACAGATGGTCCACAATTAACTATACTTGGTTTGTGCGTATGTGCAAACATTAAATCAACAATCTTTTCAAAATTAAACGGTTCCTATTTTAAATAGGCATAACTAGAAAAGAACATACATTAAACACAAAAAGCACTACAGATAGTTTATAATTTGGTTAAATCATTGCACCTCTATAGGATTCCCAACTGCCACACAACTGCAGTGCTCTCTGAGTCCCAGCAGCTACTCTGAAAAGGCCTTAACTTCTAAACACACTTCAACAGCTGTATGAACCCATTTGGTCTAAAGTATAAGAGAACATTAGTTAGAAAAAGAGTAAGGGGTGCAGGAGAGGGAAGAAGGCTAAAGTCTACACCTAATTAACCAGTTCAGAAGGTTGCCAGCACAAATGAGTTAATTTCTTCTTTTAACAGTGATAGCACTTGTTTTTCCATATTTATATACCCTCCTGTGTACAATGGGAGCTTTGCTATGCTGTGTCTGGCTGGTGTTTTGCATCCCTTTATGATAGGCAGTAATTGCAGCTAGTAGGTAATGTACCTGGGGTGGAGAATTGCTGGATTTCCTTTTGGGGAGGATTGTAGCTGGCAGGGCCATGATATTTTTTCTTGCCCTGTCCCTCCAACCCTTCTCAGTATAATGACAGTCTTATGCTTTATTTGTTTCCTCTGATCCGACGTATTTATGTGAGGGCAGTTCTAGAACACGTAAAAGTCAGTTGCAGGGTGGTAATTATTGACTAAGGTTTTACATAGCACCTCATGTGGTAAGGAGATAAATGCATAATCACCCGGTAATATGAAAAATTCTGACTGAAGGACCAAAGGACTTTGTCATTTTACTCCACCCTCTGTGAGTCAGTGAAATGGATTGAATTATAAACCAGAAACCAGCACTTCAATTTGATGAAACTCACCCTGAAGAGGAAAGTGTCACTACATGTTGGCAGTTTATAAAATGTGATGAGCTGCCCTGATCCATTGGAACTGACATGTCCTTAATAATAGCAACATTCTTTGTAAATTAAATAGCTATTAATTTTTTTAAAAAAAACCTGTCAGGATATGCTTATGCAGTGATGCACATGTGATCATAGGTATTTCTATTGTGTCAAATATATAAAAATATATAACCTGTTTGGGAACTGGTAAAATAGCACCAGCATCTGAGTATCTTACGACACAGACTGAACCTGAGCTAAAACTCTGGTGATTTTCCACATCTGAAAGAACTGAGTCCTTAGATGGTGATATATGTCACCTGGTCGTTGGGTATCAGACCCCTAAATCAATCTTTGAGCACCAATGCTGTTCCAGGCACAGTGCCAAGGTGCAGCCTAGAGATGACAGGACTCTTATGCCTCCAAGGAGATGAACTTCTCTGGGCCTTGTGCCTTCAAGACTGGCCCTGCAAAGACACTTCTACGAAAAAAGGAGTGGGTTATGTTGGTGGCTTAGCTAAAAAGGAATGTCTTTCTAGTATGGTGTTAACTAATTATTTTTCTTCTTCTTGTAACCACCATGGACCTGAAGAGAAATTCCCTAGAATTATGTTAGAGCACATTAGCAATTCTTTTGCAAGGTTATTTAATGACGAAGATTAGAACAGATAAAGATTGTAACATGAAGTCACCCAAGGCAAGCTTAAAATAATTTGGTAATATAGAGAAATTTTCTGACATGTCTTATAGATAAATCCCTACAAGAGTCACCTCAAAGTAAGGTTTTTATCTTTGATACATCTGTTTATAACCTTGATAATGATGTGTCTGAAACAGACAGGATATGGCAAACTGGGAAGCCAGGAGTGTAATCAGAAGGCTTATTATCATCAGCTCTTACTTAATGGAATGTTATCAAGGTACTGCTGAAAATTGCGAGTATTAAGCTTTCAAACCTGGTGGTTGCTGTTTTGTCCATGATATTTGAAGCGAGAACAGCAAATAAAATTGAAATTCAGAGCTATTGTGTATGTAGTTTGAGCCCTGCAAAAGGGCACCCAGCGGAGAAGGTAGTTGTGCAAGGGGTAAATCCAGCTTGCACCATGCCCTTTGGGCCATGCACCCTGAGGTAAGGCTGCCCAGAGGGGTGCCTTTTTTACATATTGCACAAAGGTGCTCTATGACACGGTTTTGACACTAGCACACTTGTCTTCCCAAGGAAGATTTTTCAAAGCTCTGTCAGGATGGTGGAAAAGAAGGCAGGCCTGACATGGCTAGGATTAGGGCAGGGCTGTCCTGCTGTTAGTGGTGGCACTAATTCTACCTAGACTAAGAGCTCTCTGCACAGCGTGAACATGCTAGCTTGTAAGAAAGCTTAGGTTCCCAGTGTTATCACACACCACTTTCATGAAATTAGGTTGGATCTCATTGATTTTGTGGAATGTTCCATATCTTAATGCAATCCCCTTTTTGTATGTGTAATACGAGAATGTAACAGCTCAAGAATTGCCACATTGCTCCGCTCTACATTTCCTAGCTCAAACACACACACACACACACACACACACACACACACACACACACACAATCAGTACCAGTAAAATTAAATGAGAGATGCTATCAGGAAATAGATAAAGAGGCATACAATACTTTTTTTTTTTTCTTGGAAAGAATGAGGCCAAGCAAATGGATTTTAAAATTCTGTTTCTATGACTGCACCACATTTATAAGCTGAAGGCATCAATAGTTGACATTGCTCATAGAATACCAAGGGAAAATTCTGAAAAGGAAGTATCTATTCTCTTATTACCCAAATGTAAATTATATGTGCTCTTGAAGTATGCCCTTTATTTAATTTTAATGCATTTTAAATTTTAATATGGATTGCTCTACATGAATCACCCGCTTTGTTTTCAAAACCATTAGCAACCAAAAATTGAGGAAGGGTTTCTATTTTCTGGCAATTCAAAGTATTTTATGAAGTGTAGCACATAATATTGCATCTTTCACAGAGGAGGGACTCAATATTTGTTGAAGCAATTTCAATGTGATATGTTAGCTATGATCCTACCATGAGTAGGTAATGACTTCATATAGTTTTAGCTTAAAAGGATTTTTCTATTTCCATTTGCATTAAAAAATTCTTGGTTCTTAATAAAACCAAGGCCTAGTTTTATTAGAATATGTTGGCATCTCTCTCAAAGACTTATGCAATCAAGGAGATTCAAAGTCAATTGTTCTGAGCCAAATTATTTTCCTATCCTTTAAAGATACTCTGTAAGTTCTGAATTGTTTTTCCATTTGAATAAATCCAGTGATTGATGTACATTATTTAAGTTAGTGGGTTAGAGAGAGTACGAGACAAACATTATATTTAAAGACCAGATAGTCCAAACTCATGTTTTGATGTACTTTGACTTTGTAAAGGAGAAACACAAGTCTACAAATAATCATGATGCAAGTTCCAATGTGAAAAAAGGTTAAACAAGAGACCCCCAAAGTTGAGAGAAAAGTTCAGAAGGCAAGGCCAAGACAGGATGGAAGACATCACAGAAAAGGTGAAGACCATGGCATGAACAAAGGCAGAGGAGTAGAATAGTTCATAGCCATTGGGAGAACACAGCACATCATCTAATTAGAGTAGAAGACATGTTAAAGGGAGAAGTTGGAGGATCCAGCTGCAGGATAATTTGGAACCAGGTTGAAAAAGGCCTTGAATACGGGATAGAGGCAGTGGCAGCCTGTTACATGCTGAATAACCAGCCATAGGATGGGGAGAAGGGTTGCTGGATTTGTGGCATTTGCTGATTTTCTATATGAGGCCTCTGTTCATATGTGGAATTAGAAAGATATGTTGTTATCAGCTCTCGAGAGCTAAGACAAGTGGTCTTTAAGACACCAGCAGCTAGGCATAAGTTAAAACTATGAGAAGGGAGGAAATCACAAAGGGAGAGTATAGAAAAAAAAAGGGAAGGAACAAACAGACAAACAGAAAGACTAAGGCAAACCTGTGGATTGCTTGTGTTTAAAGGATAGTGAGGACAATGTAGCCAGCAGAGAAGAGAGGGGCTAGAAGTTAGGAGAAAAGGAGATCAAAGTGATTGAGTGGCATAGAAGCCAACAGAGGAGAAGGAGTACCACAACTGAAGAATGCTGAGTTTGGCAACTAAAAGAGATTTGGGGATTTTAAGAGAACAGCTTTTTGAAGTTGGTAGCAGTAGAAGTCAGAATATAAGGGATTAAGAACTGAGTCAATGGTCTATGGATTTATATTTAAATAGCAACCACCATTGGGTCATATTTAAAATTATTTCACTATCTAAACGAAAAACTGTATATGGAATTAAATATGCCAAATAGTCCAAAAAATCAAGTTAAAAATTCCACAACCAAGATTTTGGCAAACTCTCCATGACTCAGCTGGTTTGAGATGCTTCAACGGCTTTCACATTCTCCATTTCTTGAACTTGTCCATTTAAAGGAAGCCTCTTCAAGGCTTATCCATGAGCAATTAGGCATGAAAAATGAGGTAATTTTTTTTTTGTCTAATCCCACATTGAAAAAAATTTTCAAAATGATTAAATCTAGAAAGTCCATTTAACTCTTACAAGACCCTTTGGCTCTGCATACATTTATTTAACTGTCCACCTCTTGTCTTGTTACCCTCCTGAGCCTTTGCTGCTGTCTATCTCTCTAAAAGCTAAGAGCACAGGAACCTCAGCCTTTGAGACAAGTTTCCCAAGCGCTTTGGGCCATAGAGTTATCATGTAGATTAGGTTCTTCTCAGGCCTTTTACTTAGAATGACCATAAAGTTTATTTTACAAACTAAGACACTTTGGAGAGTGAAAGAATGTGTATTAATAATGATGGTGGCACCATATGTTTACAACCACCTTTACCTCAAGAGAAGGCTTGTGAAGGAGAGAGGGGACAGGGGAGATATTTCTCTTTATAAATATGGACTAAATTGAATAATCATAATAATAAGGTACCAAATGCTAATTCATGATGTCAGTGTGAAACAGTGATTTTCATGGTATACCAATGTGTGTGTTTTCTGGTGAGAGAAAGCGACCTAAGAAGTGACGCAGAGCAAGTTGCTGGATATACATCAGTAGAGGATGCATAAAGACAACATAACAGATTACCTTTTAAAATCTCATCATGAATTTCAAATGCACCATGAGTTTAACATGGTACATTTGTCTTAGAGGGATGTTTCTTTCCATTCTGTAAAAAAATAAAATAAATAATAAAATAAAATAAAAAGGTTTTGACATTCTCAAGCTTTGAGGCAGCAGGATATGAAATAACACTGGTTTGGAGTGGGTAGGCCTGAGCAATAATCTCCACAACTGTTAACTGTGTGAACTTTACCAATGTTTACTCATTTGTACACTCACAGCTTATAAGGATTAAAGGAGCTAATGCAGGACCCATGGCTCTAAGGAACGAGACGTCTTCTAAAATTTGCTTAAAAATGTTCATTTCCTATAAGTGTTACTCTACTCTTCCTCGGTGGTTATCAATTATACCATTGTCCTGTTATTCTTTCCCAGATCAGCTCATAAACTTTGAGAGGCCAGCTAGAGAATATGAAGGGAGGTCCATATAACATATGTCTAAATATTTACAAGCTATAAATCAAGCTAACACACTGCTATATTAAATACAGTCACCCTCCCTTATCCATGGGGAATATGTTACAAAACCCCGAGTGGATTCCTGAAACTATGGACAGTCTTAAACCCTATGTACCCTGTATTTTTTCCTGTACATACATACCTATGACAATGTTTAACTTATAAATTACAGACAGTAAGAGATTAATAACAGTAACTAATAGTAAAATAGGACAATTATACTGTAATAAAAATATGAATGTGGCAAATAAGTAAAATAAGAGTTATTGAACATAAGCATTGTGCTACTGAGACAGTTGATCTGATAACCTAGTGGCTACTAAGTGACTAATGGACAGGGAGCATACACAGTGTGAATATGTTGGACAAAGGGATGATTCACATCCTGGGCAGGATGGAATGGATGGCATAAGATTTCAACACACTACTCAAAACAGTGTACAATTTAAAATTTACGAATTGTTTATTTCTGAGATTATTCCATTTAGTATTTTTGGACTATTGATTGTGGGTAACAAACTATGGAAGGCAAAACTATGGGTAAGGGGGGATCACTATGTATGCTATCTTTCAAATCTGTGGAATCTTTTAAATCTACATTCACAATGGCTCAAAAGGCTAGCTGAATTTAGAATTCTCGAACTTTTGAGGAAATGAGGTGGGTTGGAAGACCTGGCCTCAGGCTTTGGTCCTTAATCTGTAAGTTTTGCCCTCCTACCCCACCTTACCCCAACACCATGAGGATTCTCATTTTATCCTTATGCATACTTCAGATCGCACATTCACCACAGTCACTTCTTAGCCACGACTGGGGTCACTGATGTACATACCAGAGGGTGGGTACACTCTGCCCTCAAGAGAACAGACCAAGAAAGAAGCCCTATGTGCAAATTTAAGGCAATAAGGGCAGCACATTCTGGGATCCCAGACACCAAGAGCACGGTCTAAGTGAAGAAGTGGGGCTTGGACGGGCTCCTAGTGGATATATGCTTCTTGTTTCATGAACTTTTCTTTCTATGAAAAAGGGGACAGGGGAGAACCAAGGCAGGGTCCTCAGGAGGACAGAGCCCAGGACTAACACCCTTCTTCAGATCTAATGGTGGTACTTTCCAGTCCTTATCTAAACACATGGACATTCTGTTTTCCAAAAATGAGCTCTAAGGTGTTACTGGCCTTTAACATGGTGTGTATATTGTGAATCCCAAGATTTCTGACCACAGAACACTGTGGGTGCATGCACACACAAGTGCATAGACACGTACGTGTGTGTGAGCATCTGCCCAGGTGTGGAACACCTCCATAGGACAGGGTTTGGCAAAAATTATTCTAACCTCTAATGTCATTTAGTATTTATAGCATTAATTTCTCTTCCTCCAAATGCCTCTTAAGTGGGGCTTCTACCTTTGCCTGTTTTTATTTCCTCATTCCGAATTCTTGCTAAATGATTTCATCCATACTCAAGGCTTTCGTCATTAACTGTATTCCAATGACTCCAAGCTCTCCATTTCTCATTTTTCTCTTGAACTTCATCCACAAATTCCACACATTGAAGACTCAACTCATCATCTCCCTCCAGTCCTTCCTATCCCAACCTGCTCTTCTAGTGAGTTCCTTCTTAGTAAATGCTTCATCTAACACAGTTTCACCTTTGCCTTCCAGAATCCCAGAGTCATCTTTGACACTTTTCTTCACCCTCTCCCTAACTTATCTCCAAGTTTTGTTGATTCTATTTCCTTGGTATTTCTCCATTCTCTCAGATCTATCATTTTTTCAAGGTTCTTATCATTTCTTACCTTTGTTCCTTCAACTTCCCATTTCCTTACTCTTTCTTTTACATTCCCTTATAAGAAAATATTCCTTTATAAATGAATAGCTGAGAAAGCTCTCTTTACATGTTGTTATAAAAAATCCCCAAGATGTATTATTAAGTTAAAAAAAAACATTGGGTGCATAACTGGTCTTAGACAAGTTTTATGTTAAAAAAAAGGCAAATAAAAATATATTTATATTTATTTGTTTTTTGCAAGCAGCAAACAAGAGTGATTATCTGATGGGGCATTTGGGATAGATGTTTTGGGGCAACATGATGAGATAATTCACTGTATATCCTTCAGATTGTTTTTATTTTTTGAAAATGTGAATGTATTATATTCAAAAACTATCCAAAAAATTTACACTATATAATACATTACATAATTATTACATATAATATGTAATACATAAAACTTAAAACATTAAAGAATTAAAAAAGAAGAAATTTTATATCTAATCATGCCACTGATTTTCTTAAATTATTTCCTAGGTTCACTATTACCTTCAGTACCAAGTGAAGACCATTTAGAATGGCATAGAAATCCTTCTAGGTTACGGACATCGTCTGCTTCCACGGCCACATCTTTTCCTACACCCTAATATGTTCCGCACTATGGCCAAATTGCACAATGTGATCATTGACATCACATATAATATAGTCTCTCATGCTCATATTTTTTCACTATTTGGTATCCCAACCTACTCAACTTTTTAGCCTGCCTATCCCAACTCCATCTTCAGGATTTGGCTCAAATACTACCTTCATTTCTCTAAGTTGAATCAGGTAAACCTCTCCTCTTCTTCTTTATCACTCTATATCTTTCATTCTATTGTACTCACTTCTCTGTGCTGTATTGACTTACATGATGTAGAATTTGCAACCATTAAAGATGAAGACTGCCTTATGGACATCTCTGTATCTAAAGCACGCAGGTAGGGTCTAGCTTAGGGCTTGATCGGTGTATCTACACATGGAAAATAAATGAAATAATAAATGAGGGAGTGGGTGAATAAGTGAAGAAGGGCATTCACAGTGCATTCATCTCTCCTATAGGACCTTGCTATGGACCCAGATGGAGCACATGAGAAAAGGAAATTGCTTTGCACCCAACTGTTCCATGCACCTGATTTACGGAGACTGTATTTCAGTACAGTATCTACACCTAACTTATGCTGTTGCCAACTCTTCATACCTAAATCAGAATTATAATTGGTCCTCTGTATCCACCCCTTCCACAGCTGTGGATTCAACCAATTTTAGGTCAAAAACATTTGAAAGCAAAAATTACGTTGTTGCTGACATGCACTATATGGTTAGGCCTGTGATGCCTGTGTCTGTAGCGAACGTGTACAGACTTTTTTCTCGTCATTATTATCTGAACAATACAGCATGAAAATTTACGTACCATTTACACTGTATTAGGTATTATAAATAATTTAAAGATGATTTAAAGTAATTTAAAGATGATTTAAAGTATACTAGAATGTGTGTGCTGGTTATGTGCAAATACTATGTCATTTTAAATGAGGGACTTAAACATCCACAGATTTGGGTGTTCTTAGGGAGCCTGGAACCAATGCCCCTTGGATGCCGAGGAATGACAGTATCTTTTGAAAATTAGTCCCAAGCACTTCCTGCCCTGATCTAAATAGTTTAGCTTTATAGTTTCATTTCATTTCAACTTTCTGAGAAAGGGTTAAGTTTCCTAATGATCTTTCCAAATTTTTCCTGAAATAATTTTTGTTGAGGGAGATTAAAAAACTCCCCACTCAGTGTTAGGGTTCAGCCCTAAAATAAAAGACAGAATAAAGGGAAAAATGTCAGTTTTTCCTCTAAAAATAACGCTCATATGTAATGATCAAATACAGTAATTCACTTTCTACACAAAATTGCCAAAGAGAAAAGGGCAATTCATCATTCTGGGAACTGAGATTTAAATTATTTCATAGGTCATAGGACAAATATCCTACTAAAATTAGGAATTTATTTTTTAAGACTTAAGAATGTGTTTTAATCACCTTTGAAATGAACATCTTTGGAAAGACACAATTTAATCAAATAATGCCAAGAAACTAATTTTGATTAGGAAAATCTAAAAAAAAGAGATCAATAGCTAAACTTTTAAGCCACATTTCCAAGAAGGGAGCAGGTTATTCTGGAACTCTGCAGAGTCAGGCCCACTCATCTACTGCCTAGGTACTGGATCTTGACATGGGGCTGCCCAAGGGCGGTGTGAAGAGGCTTACTTTTCTAATCTCGTGGTGGAAAGAGCCTGAAGGACCAGACCTTAGGCTACTCGCTTCCTTTTCCAAAGATCTGGTTTTATCGAATAAAAGTTTCTACTTTGATGTTATTACACTTATTTGGGCTTGGGGCCCATCAATACTACAAGTTCAGAAAGATTTTAATACTAGGAGATTCTGTTTGTGGATTACACTGAGAAAATTATTTTCTTGGACTCAACTGTTTGAATTCCACTGCCAATTTTTTGCACTTTAGGTAAAGACTCATGCTTTGCCTACCTTTGTCCTGTTGAGACATGAAGAAATTTTATTAGGCCATATTTTCAGAAATGTTTAAAACTGAATTAGAGAACATGCACTCTGAAAGACGTGTATTAGGATTTCCAACTTGTGACTGAAGCCACAAAAAATTAAATAACTTGCCCAAAGCCACTAAATGAATATTCGTTAGTGTTGCATCTTACAATTTTCGACTGAGATTTCTGGGCTCATTAATGTTTCATATAAGCTCAAACACATCTCTGTCTCTTTCTCTCTCTCCACACACACATCCACACACACACAATATTATGCATAATAAGGACATATTTTGTTACCTCTAATAAGCTGAGTTTAAAACGTTAACTTTATGCTTTTAAATGTTAGAGTCCTCAGAAATGTGAAACTCATAGTTAGAACATTTAAGCTTCTATTTGTCTAAAGACTAAAGGGTAATTTTAACATAGATCTTAGTACCAACGAAACATGTCAGACAGACAGGTACAACGTCCTGTTGCTTCCATTATATACGAATAAAATCTGTTCACCTTCCTGCTACCACATACCTTTCTGGTAAAATCAAGGATACTGAGGCATTTTGGTGCCCTCGCCTTTGAACGATCACGTTTGAATAACATGCATCTTGGTAGGGAGATTTGGACTAAGAAATTAATGCATTTTCAATAGGATTTCTCAGCGCAGAAGCCATGATGACTGCTACAATACCTTCATGTATGGCAAGCTCGTTATTGTTGCATAACTTTTAGGCATTGCCAAGGTGCAACACAGCCTCACCGCTCTCACCTCAAATCATTGTGCTGGCACTGGGGTATACCTGTCTGTGTGCTTTGGCTGTATGAACACTCCCTGTATTTCAGTTGGTGTATTATTAATCATGAATTTCAATCAGTGATTTATTAATAATTCTTCTGGTAGCTCATCATAAACCTGATCTGTTTGGAGATATTTTTGAGTGGATCGATCACATAAGAAAACATTTGTTAGGTACTCTCTGGCAACGTCTGTACGGTTTGAGCCCCTGTCCTTGGGCGTGATATTGCTGCTGCAGGCCAAGATAACATGGATTGGAAGAGATATAAATCTGACAGCCAAACGCCTAGAGAAGAAGGGAAATGAACATGCATAATAGGTTTGTTTTGAGAAAAGACAGGAATAGTCATAATGAGCCCCCCCCCAAATAACATTTACTTAGAAGCAGACTTGAAACTTGGCATGTGAGCAGAATTCGAGAGTTAAATATAACTTTGTTGCATTATCCAAGTGTTTATTTGTGAGTCATTTTTTTGAGAGTTAAATGAAAACCTTTTCATAAAAGTTATTAGAATATAGAATCATTAGTTTTCTCTGTGTTTTCCATTAAATTATTTAGTTCATATGCTATGGTCCAGCAGCATTCTCATACATAAACACAGACTAAACATCTGTCTAAGCGCATTAAAAATGCATTATTGATACTTTAGCCTAGAAATTCACTAGTTTTGTTAATATCCCCAAACCTTTCTTTCCAAACTGAGCTTGTACTCAAGGTAAAAATTACATCCATACAGTTAAAGATTTTAAAAAGGTGTGATACTGCTTCACATAATGTAAAAAGCTTAGAATTTGGACTGAGGTCAAGAAGCAATGGGGGGAATTTTCTTGTAGCAAAAAATCAAACAAGGAAAAATCTAAAGTAACCTTCTATTGGTGGCTCCCACCATGAGTGTTAGTCAACCTGAGTCCTGCCTGTCATTCTCCCAGAATGAGGAGGAGAGGCTGACAGGACCGACAGTGCTCTTTGCAAATGGGAGCCTTACAGAGAAGAGAGCTGGACTTGGAATTATAAACACCAACAAGATTTTTGGTGGGCAGCCAAAAGCCTTCTTGTTGGAAATGCCCATGTCTTTCCCAAAGCATTTGGCTCACCTCCTGACGTAATGGTATCTGAAAGAGAAATATTTAAATGGTCTGAAGTGAGAGTAATGGAAGGATTTCAATTACCAAGGCACATACTGGATTACTTTAAGTGGCCTAAATCGGCTTTAAGGCAAACTCACAGATCAGGCCCAGCATAGCTTTCCAATGAAATATGTATCTCCCCTCTCTGAAGGTAACACTGTGTGCTCTTAGGTAATGTAGAACAAAGGTTAGGAGTCAAGATGTAATTTGAGCAGAAATCTATTGGGAAACACAAATCGTAATTTCAAATGTGGAATAAGGCCAAAATGATTGAGCATGCTGAAATAATGGTCAAGGGGCTTTAGGTAAGTATAAAATGATATAAATGATTTTAAAAATTCATGTAACTATATACTGAAAAATATTTAGAGGCACCAATAAAGAGTGGTTTCAACATTTTAGAACAAAATAGAATATCTTGAATATCCAGCCAACAGAAAAAAAAAATCACTAACCTTGCATTTAAACACTTAAGCAAATAGAATAGAGCTTAGCACTAAATGTGGAGATACAGGTTTTACTGTTTAGCTCTCACATCATTGGCCATGAGCAAGCAAAGAATACTTACTGAAAGATGAGGGATTTAGCTGGATCCATTTCCAGCCACTACAGAGATGACCAGAGCCATGTAGATTCAGTGGTAAAGTTCTCTTTCACATGATATATTGTTCTTGTGTTCTTTCCCTTTTTGGCCTCTTTGCTTTCTTCTCGCAAATTCTCTCCTGTAACACCTCTTAAACTCACCCATCTTCCTTTGCTTCTCTCATCTAAAACTCTACTTCTGTCCCAGAGCTGGCTTCCTCTTTGCAAGCATCACATTCATTTTGTCTACCTGCCAAAACGCATCTGACTGGACTGGTATTTTCCAAACTCTTTCTTATTTCCTCTTTCAGGTTATGTCCTACCTTCTAAGCTCCTTTGCTACTTGGTTAAGTCATATAGGTACAACACGTGCATTTTATACATAATTTTCAGGAAAAGGGGGTTGAAACAAGACCACTCTACAACAGCTTAGACCTGGAAAATCACAATAATTAAAATAAGATGATAACGGTACAAAAATAGACATATGTGTTGCTGGCACAGTAAAAGAGAAAAAGAAGCTAATGAAATATAACATAGTTAACATTTACTGACCACTTACTACATGCTGGATACTGAATTTACATGCTTCATAGTCATACAAGTTGATGAGCAAGCACATGAGGATGTATATCATTAGAGGTGAAGGAGCTGAAAGTTGAAGTAACTTTCTCAAGATCAGCTAGAGCTGAAGCTAATATCAAATGCAGGCCACTGGGCTCCAGAATCACATCTTAACCTTTACACTCTACTGCCTCTGAAAAATGAAGTTTAATAAAGCAGTTGGGAAAGTAATCATTAACTAATAAGTATTTTGGGTATAACAAGCCTTACGGGTACTTTATAACATAAACCAAAATGAACCATGGAAAATGTTACATATCTTTTAAGCCATGGAAAAACACTAGAAACCGCAGCGTAGAATTTATTTCAGTTCTGTAGGAATAATAATTTTCTAATTATTGAACAATTAATATTTGTTCATATTAATTAAATATGAGTATTATGAAGTCACATATTTGTCTACAATTTATTATATATTATATTACTGACTTTTAAATTTCATTACAATTAAAAATAATAAAACTTTAAAAACTATCAGAACAAGAAAATATTTGTGATAAACATGATTAACAGAATTTATGTCTGAAATCTATAAAAGAGCTTTTGTATTTATAAAAATACAAAGTTCCTAAATAGCTAAATAGGAAAAGATGATTGACATAAGAGGAAATAAAAACAAGAATAAATAAATTTGTACTTCTCAGGATACATAAAAGTATTGAAAATTATTTTAATTAATTAAATTATTAATATTATAAAACAAGTATAGAAAAATTAAATATGCTACGAAAACCAATTGGAATGATGACGTGAATTAAAAAAAATTTCAAATGAGAGATGATAAAAATTGAAGCTCCTGGGGAAATAAGAGTTAGAGGCCTTGGAAAGTAGCAGAAGATGATGCCCAAATGTTTGGCTCATGGGGACTTCCAGACCTGGTGTTTGAAAGAAGGCTCAGGAATTAGGATGTAGCTTATGGCAGTGGTTATCAAATTTTAATATACATCAAAAATCACTGTATTGCCAGTTAACATGTGGCTGGGTTCCACTCCCAGGGTTTCTTACTCAGTAGGTTAGACTGGGGCCCACTGATTTCTAAAAGGTTCTCAGGTGATTCTGATGCTACTAGTCTGGGCCCCACATTTTGAGAACCACTAGATTATAAGAATTATCTGCAGATATACAGCTAAAGGCAGAAAGTACAATGAAATCAACTGTGGTGAAAAGGATGGTGGAGGGAGAGAAGGAGACAGAGGGAAGAAGAGAAGAAAAGATGGAGAGAGAAGTAGTATTTTAAAAGGCTACAGTGAAAAAGGAATATTTTCTTCTCACAATATCTAGCCAGGGCAGCTGAGTGGGGCTAGAGAGAATGACAGCACAGGTAGACCAAAATACCCTAAATTTATGATCAGCATTCTCTCACTCTGCCCTGTCCTCTTTCTTTCCCTTCCCTGCCAATGATTTTGAATGATTAAATCAACTACAGCCTAGCAACCCCATCCCAAACTGCACCCCAGCCTTTATCTATTAACTAGCTTGCATTCCTTGACTCTCCAAAGTTTGTCTCTTGCCTTCACCTCTCCCTTAAAATCGTTCTCTTAAAAGTCACTGAACCTGTAGATCTGTTCTCAGTCCTATACCCTTGACACAGTGATGATTCTATTTTCTCTTGGTTTTCAAAACACACACTAACCTGTTTTTTTTTTTTTCAAATATTGGATCCCTGCCCTGCATCTCTACTTTTTCCCTTGTTTGCAGCAGTCAGAGAAGACTTTACTGTATTAACTAATACAGTAATACAGTGATACAGTGTATTGGTAATCAATCCTGATTATCAAGGAAAATAAGGTCATTTCTATACAACAGGTGCAAAAAGGAATATGTTTGGAATCCAGAGTATTCGCAGGGACACTTCTTGACATTTTATCATTCAGGAGTTAAAGTTCATGGAAGAAGATCATAACCCGATGCAGGCAAGAACACTAATGGCTCAGACACTTCAGATCATCTAATCCTGTATACAACCTAAGAATCAAGAGGAGTTGAGGTGCAAAGGGAACCTGAAATCAGTCACGAAAGAGAAAACTGTGTGGCTTCATGACCAGCTGCTGAAACAAGGACTATAGTTGCTAAGCTTTTTTCTTCTCTGCTTTGTATGTATATATTTGCATATTTTAGTTCCTTTCCACCACCGCCCTCCCCACAAAACCACTATGTTATTATGTAAGATGCAAATGCATTGGTGGTGGAACTTTTAAATTTTTTGTTTTTAAATTATGAGAAATCAAAGGGATATGTGACTGGAATAGAAGACAAATATTTCCCAGAGACGGAGAGTGACTGGTGAGATTCTTTTTCTCCCCTTTATGAGAGTAAATTTAGTACTGTCTCAAAGAGACACTCCCCGATTACTCTCTCTAAAGCAGGTTCGTACCTATTTATTAACTTTTGTCTTTTCTAAAAGGTAGAAATTTGTTATGATTTTCTTTCTTTGGCTTTTTATTCTTTATCTACCTATCCCACTGGTAGGGAAGTTCCAGAAATAGCGTCTCTCTCAAATTTATATATGCACATTTAATACAGTACCTAACAAAGAGTAAGGGCTCAATAAATACTTGTTGATTGAATAAATTGGCAGGAGTAGGAATTGTGGATGAGGGGGTAATTTAGAAGTGTTTCAGGTCTCCGTTTTCTACACAGCAGCTTCTTAAATGTGAACAGAAAATAAAATGCTCAAGTTACAATATCTTGAGCTTTAGAGTAAAGCTTTTTGAATAAACTCTTCTAAGGTTTTCCAAAATTCTTTTGTTGTACCAGAGAAGATAAGTATATTTTGCCCAGTTTGGTAAATGAAGATGGTAATACTGAGTATTTTTAATTTAGTAAATCATGCATCAAGGTGTGTCATGCATTGGGAGACTGCAGTGAACAAGCTTGGGCCTCTGCATGTATGAGGCTGACATTCTAGTGAGGAGGGTATAGGCAATAAATTGGTTAAAGTATAAACATATGAGATAATTACAGCTGGTGAAAAATACTTTAAAAAGATAAAATAGATCGATGTAACAGAGTACCCTGAGGAGGCAGTAATTTGGGTTAGAAAAGTCAGGAAAATTTCTCTGAGGAAATGGTGTCTGAGCTGATATCAGATTAATAAAAAGAAATAAGTCATGTGAAGATCTGAGGGAAAAGCCTTGAGGTCAGTGTGCTGAAGTGTAGTAAGTAGTAGGGGAGGAGGGGTAAATGATGGGGCAGAAAGACAAACAGGATCAAATCACATGGGGCCTTGGAGGCCATGCTAACAGGTTTAGATTTTCTTCTTAATGTTACAAAAAGTCAGTGGAAAATTTTAAACAGCAAGTCATTATTTTGGTTAAAGATGTTAAGGAAGGTTTGTTAACCACATGAAGTTTTCTCCTCTTATTCTAAAGACTCCACTGAAATAATATTAAAGGAATAAAAAAGGCATACAATTTAAGAACAATGATAAAAGGAGAGGAGACAGCAGGAGCTAAAACATTACCACATATTTTTGGAAAATGGAAGCAGATGGACAGAGGAAGGGTAACTGATTTAGATAGAAGCAGGTAATTATAAACTAAAGTATGTGCAGAGAATACCAAAGAGGACTAAGTTAATTTTTACTGCCCAGAACTTGAAGTTATGAGGTACTGTAGGGAGTAAGGTGGGGCAAAGGCCTAGAAATAAGGGGATTGAATAAAAGTTTGTATGTGAAGCTGTTAGTATCCAGATACCCATGCCCAGTCATGCATCAAGATGATGTCCTCTATGGCAAGTAAAGAAGCATATATTCTATGGAGAATATGAACTTGAGTGGCAAAGAAATCAGGGCATGTGGCAGCATGAAGGACAGGTATGTGAAGCTCAGTATGATAACAGAAGATTAATCTAAAGCCTGCAAATTGAGTAGAATAATTTCTATCCCCTGTTGCATGAATGTTGGTCTATACTCCTCAGTGAAGACACTCAAGGAAATTTTTCTCAGAAGAAAATGAAAAGCTCCAGAGCAGACTTTCATATACTTTTCTGGCTACTCAGCTTATAGTGAAGCCTACCACTTGATCATGGACTCGATCTGGTTTTCAAACATTTAATAAAGTATAAAATACTAGATAATAACAATTACACACTTGAGAAAAACCTGGAGGAAACAGAAATAAATCAAACAAGAACATAATTGTATTTTAAGAAATCTTTAATATCATGATGAAGATGAAGGATTGCATATCTGAGATCAGGAAACTATAGGAAAGGAACCAGCAATAGAAAAAAAGTTAGATGAAAAAAAAATCGAAGAAAACAGTTAAAAATAAAGTTGAAAAAATCTTCCAAAATGTAGAAGAAACACAATGATGGAAAAAAGAAGACAAAGGACAAGACTTGAAGCATCAGGCTGTCTAACATCTAAGTCAGAGTATGTCAGATAGCTAAGAAAGACAGGAGAAAATACTATGAAAAAATAATACAAGAAAATTTTCTCCAATTAGAGGACATAAATCTTTACATTGAAGAAGAATTCCCCAGAGAATGATAAAAAAGATCTACTTTAAGACACACCATCATGATATATAAGAGCACCATGGTCTATAGATTTTTAGAATCTTCTAGAGAGGGGAAAATAAAAACAAAGGAACAATGTTTAATGTACTAGTCAACTTTTCAGTAGTAACTATGCTACCGAAAACAAGCAAAGGAGGAATGTTTACAAAGTAATAAAGAAAATTATTTTAACTTAGAACTTTATACCCTACCAAATCATCAAGTTTGATGTTAAAATAAAATTATTTTCAGACATTTGAGTCATTCAAGGTCTCAAAAAATTACTTATGTACACAAGTAAAACACAAAATACATATAAAAATAAACCAAGTAGCTCACAAGTAAAAAAAAAACTTAAATGAATAAAATAATGAAAACCCTAATAACTTATTTAATAAGAAAATATTAATATTACTATTATGAGATAAATAGGAGAGTAGAAGTGGGAAATGGTGGTTATAGAAGAGAGAAGTCTTCACCATTTATAAAAGAAAGCCAAGAGATAATATCTAAATTCATACACCAAGAAATAGTAATTATATTATTTAGAAGCATAGAGGCTGACGACAGAAAAAATAACAAGAAAATAAGGAATAAGAAGGGATGATATAAGGAACTGCTGTTTTTCACTGGTTTTTAAATACTATCATATATTTTTAAATTATATGTACCTATAACTTTGACCAAAATAAAATAAAAGTTTTTTGTGGCAAAGTGGAAACTAGATTGTGGAGAAGCAAGAATGGAAATAGGCAGCTATTTCAGTGGTCCGGGTGAGAGATGATAGTGGCTTGTATCAATGTGGTAGCAGTAGAGAGAGAGAGAGAGGTGGACAGATTCCGAGTACATAATGAAACTAACTTAATTTTCTGATATTGGCTGTGTGGTGTGAGAACAAAGAGAGTCATCAAAGGTGACACCTAAGATAGTAGATGATAGTACCACATGTTAAAGTAAATAAGCCTAAAGAAGAACTTGATTGGTGGAAGCATCAATCAAGATTTCTGTTTTGTGCATAGTGTTTAACATTCTCATCCAATAAGAGTGTTGGAAGCAGCTAGATGGAGTTTTGGTTTGAATCATGTCCCCATAAAAGACATTGATGGCCTAGCCCCCAATACTTGTGAATGTGACATTATTTGGAAATAGGTTTTTGCAGATGATCAAGTTAAGATGAGGTTATGAGAGTGGGCCCTAATTCAATATGAACATATCCTTATGAAAAGGGGAAATTTGGACACAGGGACAGACATACACAGAGGGAAGATGATGTGAAGATAGAAGGAGAACACCGTCTAAAAGCTAACGAATGTCTGAAGCTGCCAGAAAGCAGGAGAGAGAAATATAACAGATTCTCCCTCCTGGGCCTCAGAAGGAACCAACTCTACTGACATTGTGACTTTGAACTTCTGGCCTCCAGAACTGTTAAACAATAAATTTCTGTTTTCCAAGTCACCCAGTTTGTGGGACTTTGTTACAGCAGCCCCAGGAAGCTAATACAGATAGATATGCATCTGAAGGTTTGGGAAGAAAAAATAATGGAGATACACATTTTGGAATCATGTGCATAGAAGTGGCATTTAGAGCCACGTGATTGGATAAAATCACTTCAGTCATGGGCACAGATGGTGAAGAGGTTAAAGCTCAGGAATCAGGGTTGAGACTGAAGTGTTCTCACATTTAGAGTTTGAGTGGAGGGGAAAAAGTCCTCAAAGGAAAATGAGAGAATAAGAAACCAGGGATGTAGGAGGAAACCAGGAGAGTGTGATGTCATGGAAACCAAAAAAAATAAAGTTTTTTTTTTAAGAGGGAGTGGACAGCCCCTCAGATAGCAAATAAGATGAAGACCAAGAGAGATCACTGTTTTTGGAAACATGAGACTCATTATTGACAAGAATATCACTTTCTTGTGTTTGAAGAGGGTTGAGGATAGAATTTGGGGTGAAGAAGCGATGACACTAATTATAGAAAGCTCTTGTGGGATGATGTGCTCATCTTGTAAAGGAGATCAGAAAACAAAGTGGTGGCTAGAGGAAGACATGGAATCAGAAGAGCAGTTTTAAATGATGGGGGACAATGGTGTTGAACAGATCATCTTTATGGACATTAAGTGACAGAGGCAGGTGAAGAGCAGTTCTAAGTAAGCTAAAATCTTTAATAAAAACCAGTGGCCACGGAGAGGTTAGGAGAAAATGTAGATGAATGGTCCAATGGCATAAATGTTAAAGAAGTGAGGGCCTTTGATAGAAGAAGGAAAAGAAATGACTTAAAAACCACAATGTATCCCAACTCCAGGTTCTTATGTACAGCCATGTACAAGGGAAAAGCAGCCTCAGAGAAGGCTGCGGAGGGCTTTGTAACCTACACGGTCTTTACCCCTCACTTGCCCTGGATCCACCCAGGGCAGCTGTGGACATTTGATATTTGTCATTTTTACATGTACTGCCCCAGACATTTTGTTATTTTACTTATTTTCTTTTCTTCAAAGGGCTCCCCAAATTGTATACTTTTCAGGACTCCAAAAAACTGGATCCACCCTTGCTTAGAGGAATGAGTGGGGTGGAACTGCAAATAGTTTCGGTTAGTTTAAGAGCGTCAAGAGAGCATTCAGAGAAAAGGTTGACGAAATAAGGGAATTTGCCAATGATGCATGTAAGATTCAGAGAGTCTACTGAAAGACAGAATTGACTTCTATGGGACTTACAGGTCACAATGTATAAAGAAAAGTGGAACACAGACCTTCAAGGCTTCTCCTCGACTTCCTTAATGCAAGTTCCATTTTAAAGCAAAGCTTGATGCAAAAAAGTAAAGATAAAAATAAACCATTGATAGCTTTGCTCCTTGATGTAGGCAAAGATTGCTTAAGCAGAACAGAAAAGTGTTAATTGAAAAGAAAAAAATAATAAATCTATCTGCATTAAAATTAATAGCTGTTCATCAACAAACACCATTAGAAGAGTAAAATAAACAAGCCACGGATGGGAAGAAGACACTAGTAGCAATATTATGCTTACTGATCAAGGAGATGTATATGAAGAATTAAAAGCTATGATCTATGATTTTTATTGAGTTTCATTTTTGTTTTTGCTTATGAACAAGTTTTTGTTTCATGATGGTGTTTCTGATTTATTTTACAAAAATGGAATCCTACCGTACATGTTGATTTGTACTCTTTCCCCCTCACTCACTTTTGTAGTATATAAGTAACAGAATCTTAGAACTCTAAGGCACAAATAAAATCATTTAGTCTAGCCATTTTTTAATATCGATGTCATTTTTTTAATGAAAGTATAATTGGCATATAACATCAGTTTTAGGTGTACAACATGATTTGATATGTGTATATATTGTGTGGAATAATCACCACAATGTCTAGTTAAGATCTATCAACACATACAGTTACTAGTTTTTTCTTTTGATGAGAACTTTTAAGATCTACTCTCTTAGCAGCTTTCAAATACACAATACAGTATTGTTAACTACAGTCACCATGCTGTACATTATTACATCCCAGGACTTATTTATCTGTGTCTTTTGACCACCTTCCTCAAAGTCTTCCTCCCTCCAGCCTGACCTCTGTCAATCAGCGATCTGTTCTTCCTTTCTTATGGAGTCCTGGAGCAGTGATGGGATCTGCTCAGGATGGCAAAACTGGTTGATATCGGTGGAGTAATGTATCCTGACTCCTGATCTGCTGCTCCTCATCCTAGAAGAGAAAGTCTTACCCGATGCCTTTGCGTTGGTCCTACACTCTCCCCAATGGTTGTGTCCAAATGGGTGCCTGTCTCTTTAAAAAAATTTGAGAATGGAAGTTTCATAATTTCTTTCACTAGGTCATTTTTAGGGGGTTCCAGATTCCTCTAGGGATAAATGGTGATGAATTAAAATATCCCTTTATTCTCTGGGATGAAAAAGAAAAACTTTTCAGGAGCAAGAAGGAAGAGAAACATTCACTACTAAGGTTCAGGTTGCAAACTTCTCTTGCTTATTTATTGAGGTTAAAAGTTAAACTGGATTAGGACAATCATATTTTTCTGACACATTGACTTGCTTCTTAAGAAAACACATTCAACTTTTTCTTTTTTTTTCATGAATCATTTCAGTAGAAGAGCCAGAAGTTATGTTCTTTTGCTGAGTAGAAACACTGAAGGCCCCTTTGTGAGGGATTTAGCTTGCTACATGTATTTATTTGGGTCTTTTTTTTTTTTTTTTAAACCTCTGGGCTGAATTTTGACTTAAAATTTATGCATGGAGCAGAAGGAGAGGCATTTGGGTTCATTTTTTTTGTGATTTTCCATAGACAGAATTAGCACCAAATTTACGGGCCTGATAACACTGTTCTCCACACTGGCTGGGAAGGTTTTCACACTGTTGTCAGCATTTCCTTCTCTCTCCATCCCTGCCAGTTACTCTTCCTCCTGGTTCCATGATCCAGCTCACTTTGTGCTGGTGCTGAAGAAGAAATAGGACTGAGATAAAAATCCAGAGGTGCCAGCCTTCAGAATAGTAACAGTGTGGTATTAAGAAATTTCTCTTCCAAATGGACTGCCCTCCTCATAAAGCTGCTCTATGCCATAATGTATGTGACCTTTCATTCCATGTGACCTTTCTGTTTACAGAGGTCACAACCTCTGTCTATAGAAATTTCCCACTGTCATTGTCTGAAAGTTTCAGGTATGATGCACACTTTCCATTTAGGTTTTTATTTTCTGGACAGAGAATTAAAGTTTAAACCCACCTAATCAAAAATAGGCAGAAATTACTTCCCATGACATTTCCTCCTTTATAATGAGGAAGTGGGAGGAAACACCTTTATTGTTTCTATCCTGATTGTAAATAATTTAGAAAATATAGGCATTTATAAAAGAGAAAGTAAAATTCTACTGATAGATGACTGTTGATATAATTTTGGTGTACATTATACTATAAACATTCTTTTTGTGACTAGCTTTTTAAAGTTAAATGTGTATTGGTCTTTTTGTATGTTGACAAATATACACATTCTTAATGAATGAATAATATTTTATCTAAAAAGATACCATATTTATTT
Source organism: Cynopterus sphinx (assembly GCA_030015415.1). Classification (NCBI taxonomy): domain Eukaryota; kingdom Metazoa; phylum Chordata; class Mammalia; order Chiroptera; family Pteropodidae; genus Cynopterus; species Cynopterus sphinx. The sequence goes on from CM057381.1 coordinate 18,819,552, forward strand.
AATGAATTCAGTGTTGATAGACAATTGACTCTAATTTTTGTCAATGTGTGAATCCCTGTGAACATCCTTACATATAAAACTATGTGCTCTTCTCCAATCTATTTCAGAAGTAATCCTTAGCAGGGGAATTTCCATGTCAAATGATTTGAACATCCTGAAGGCTTTTAATACATATTGCCAAATTTCTCTCCAGAAAAATTTTACTGACTTACATGCTCACTGCAGTGTATGAAAGTGACTTATTTCCCTAACTCTCATCAATATAGACATTCTAAAAATTTTTGCTCTGACTACTAGATGAAAGCACTCAATCTCATTGTTGCTTAATTTGAATTTCTTTGATTTCAATGAAGTTTAATGTCTTTTTTTATTTTCTACATATATGTCTTATGATGTAAATTCTCTTTTCAAATCTTTGGCCATTTTTCTATAGTAGACAATTTTTTTTTTTAATTGATCTGTGAGAACTCATGCATTGAGTGTAGTAAACTTTTGTCCCTCTTATATTTTATACATTCTGTCTCTAGATTTTGTTTATGGTGAGTTTTGCTCTACAGAAGATGTCATTCTTATGTAGTTGAATCCATAATTCTTTTTCATAACGATTTCTACCTTTAGGTATCATATTCAGAAAGTCCCTTTTAAGTTAATTTTTAAAAATAAATACCCATTAGGGTCTTTATACACTTGATAATGGAAAATGTTAACATATTAATGACAGATGGATCTCGATTACTAGAGGACTTCAGGCTGAATATTTTTTAAGGATAGAATTTACCGAAATTTTTACTCATGGGGATTTACTTATGGTAAGTTGATAAAAGACAAAAAAATGTGTAATTTACAATTATTTTGTGATGATAATTTCCTGAACTCATTAAACTTAAAATAATCTACATTCTGGTATCTGGCATTGACAGCCATCTGTTCTTCCTATCTGTCTTTATTCCATGCCAAGATATCCATTTTGTTTTCCTGGTGAGTAATAAGTTCAATAGAGGTAAGGCTGAGTAAATAAATAGTATTTAAAAGCACAATGTTTAAAACCCTATTTAAAATGATACAGTGGCATCATAAGAAAAATAAGTATATTCATACATCATAAATTGATATTTGAATTAATTTATGGTTTCCATTATTTAATTACAAAAATATATTTGAATTTTCTCACAAGCAAGAATTAATCTAGAAATCTCAATTTTTTAATAGGCAAAAGCATAATCCTAGTTTCTTTCCTTTTCTTGGAAATATTATAAATTTTGTAGATATACTGAAGAGAGGTGAGGAGGGACATAATGGGAAAGAAAAGAAAGAGCAGTCTAGACACTGAATTTTTTCCATGCTGCATCATTTTTTAATTCTATGCAATGTACTCATTGCCAGGGTATAGGACTTCAGAATTCAAAATGCTTAAAATAAGCTAAGTTTTGAACTCTGGTAGCATTTTTTTTTTTTAAAGTTGCATAATATTTAGATTTTAAAAAATCATTTCATAGTCAATCAAAATACTTCTCATCTTTCTCATTAGGTTTGGAAGAGCTTCTAAAAAGTCCAGGGCATGGCATGAGCATGCTTAAATGTCTAAGGTCTCCATTCTGCTCTTGCCACCAGGGAACCTGCCCACCATAACTGGCACAGGTTTATATTTGCTTTGGTCCTCTCTTGGTCCTGTAAATATTTTTTTTTTTTGCTTTAATCTCGTTTGCTATATTATGACCCAATAATAAAATGTTAACTTGAAAATTTCCTATAAAAATAGTTCACAGTCTAGGTGCCAGTCTGTATAAATTACTCAGGTTGTAGGTAAAATATTCATTACCTTCTATTGCATCTAACCTGGGTTCAAAGAAAAATTCAAGTGTAAAGTGCTTTACATAGGATGACTTGTACTTATTGTCCAAATTAGGATAACTTTAAGAGAGAAAGGACTGTAGGGACTAGTAATGATTAGGCTAAAATAACAGAAATAAACTGGAAGTTTCCCAGGAAAGAAAAACAAAAGACCACTCTATTTAGAGAAAGATTATAAAATATCCTATGAGGATATTGTCATAATTGAATACAAACTCTTCTTGAGATTGCTTATTTAGATACATTTCTAAATGTTCTGATGTCTTAAAGGAGGAGGTAGATTCCATAACTAACTAATTTGGCTATCTTTTATTAAATTTAAGGGTTCCTAGTCCTCATTCCCAATAAGATATAGACTCTTTCTTTCTTTTTTCCCATGAGGTTGAGGAATGGCAGCAAAATAATAATAATATGGAAGATTTATAGGAAGATACCTCTGTCTGAAAAGGCTTTTAAAGCCTGTGTTTATGTTTTTCTTTTTTTTTTTTTATCTGTATACTTTGTTGTTTTTGATTATTGTGAATGTTTGTAAGCCTCTAGTTAGGGAGTTACTGGATTAGAATGTAGTTTGTGTACAGTAAATGTAAAAAGCAGTAATAGCTAATAAGCAGTATACCAGGGTATGAGTAAGCAGATAATCACTGTTAGTCATTTGACATATATTATGTTTAATCCTTATAAAAACCCTGTAAAGCACCATTAGCCCCATTTTACAGATGAAGAAAATAAGGTTCACTAGCTTTCTGAAGATTACAAGTTGGAATGAGGCAGAACCACTGTCTGAATCCTAATCTCATGGTCTTCACTCTACATGTTGTCTCTCTCTTAAGAGCTAGAGGTTGCCATTGTCTAATCTCCATCATCATCTCAAATTTTCTCTGGCATAATTAAAGACCTGTAATTACAATGTAATATTATGTATCTTTTCCAGCAAAAATAAATATGTTATTTATGTTTTCTATGGACTAGGTCTTCTAGTCTCCCTGTCATGCCTGCTTTGTCAACATGTTTAACCAAACGGAATTACAACAGCCTTCCATAACTGATGATTGTATACCAGTGACAGGAGTGATATTATTTACTCTTAGCCACAGTAGTTTTAGAGGTTATAATAAACCAAAAAATAATAATATTTTCCTAAAACAGATGATAGCTCTGTTTGCTTAACCTTCTGAAATGGTAATCTGCTGTGGTAGCCAGTGCAAGCCACATGTTATGTAGCTTTGTCTATAGTACCCACAGTCACAGCACCCCTATCTCTCTGAGTCAGATTTAAATAACAAGTAGTAACAGGCCCACTGTGGAAACTGTTTATAGGAACACAGTTTGGCGAGCGGTAATGACACACTGATGAGTGTAAACAAACAATGCTATTGATTATACATAGCAACGATACCCTCAGTAACCTGCCTCAGTGACTTTGTAACTGGGAGGAAGGCTAAATCAGAGCCTCTTCTGATTTAAGAGCTCAGGTCTGGGATCATGGGAACATTGGCCTTAAAAATTCTAGCAACTGTTATGTCCACTCCTATGAAGGCATTTTAGAGTGACTGTGAGGTGAAAGGGTATGCGTTCCTGCTTTGAGGCATCTGTAATCATCTTCCTGAGGGCAAAAGTGGAGCCTGTTGGTCTCTTTGCCAGTTACTTTCTGTCTACCATCCCATGAAATTTAGCATGCTGGATTAAAGCATTTGTCAGAACAGGTTCCAGTTGCATTTCTGTTCTAATTTGATCATTCTCCCCTGTCTATGAACATATCAACATTCTCATGATTCTAAAAAATAAAACAAAACAAACTTTCCACAAAAACCTCAATGCCTCCCATTTAAATTCTTGTTCTATCTCTAGCTTTTAGAATTGATGTCATACTTTTTTAGAACTTATTTTATTTAAAAACATTTTTAACAATGTTTTTAAATTCAAAACAATCCCCACCTTTCAGAGAATGAGCAAATATAGTATAAAGTACTTTTTCTCTTGAACCACTTGAGAGTTAGCTGCCAACATGATGTCCTATCACCCCTAAATTTTATGATTTGAGACAGAGATCCCAATAGTTTCCTCTCTGTATTCCACACAGTGAGAACTACACTGCCTTTCCATACTTCTGTCATAGGAACTGCTGAGTGACTGGGTATGTTTAAATCAAGTGTATTAGACAATGCCAAAGACATCTGAAATAATCTTCTGTTTTCCATTATCTTCATTAAATTTTCTTTAACGCTTATCAGGCTGGCCTCTATTTCTGATGTTCAACAGCAAGAACTCCTGACCTCTTACTATTCACAATCTGATGTTCTTTATTTTCTGTTTTCGTCTTCTTTGGTTGCTTTGTAGCACTTGACATTTTTTACCTTCCTGTACTTTTGAAACTCTATCCTCATTCACTTGTTTATTCATTTTTCCTGTTGTAATTTTTCTTGGCACTATCCTTTCCTATCCATTGCCCCAGTCTTATGTGTGAGAGACTACGTTTAACTTGTCTTAGTGCCCCCCCCCCCCAAAAAAAACCTAGCACAGTGTTGGTACATCATATAAAAAAATTAAAATACTATTCTCGAATTGACACAAAGATTGTCCCAAGAGCAATCAATATCGATAACTGTATAACATAAGATTTTCACACTAGAGTTAGTAGAAATATGATATATTTCAAGTCCTGCTTACTTTACTGAAAAAAAAATTTCATTGATCTATCATTATTCTTTCAGAACTCTAGAATTCATCCTGCTTTTAAACTATATTCAGCCCACAAAGCTATTGCACAAGAAGCTGAATTAGCTCATGTTTATTTCACATGCAAAATAAATTTTCGCTTACAGATGATTAATAGACTAACCTACCTCCAAACAATATTGTGTAATTAGTGTATTGGTACGAAAGATTAGCTTATGAAAGTTGAGGCAGTGTTGCAATAGAATTCTTATTGTTATTTACTGTACAACTTTGGTAGATTTTTAAGTTATTTCAGGGGATAGAGACCCTACCTCTTTCATCTCTGTATACCCTACTCCTAGAAAAACCACACTGCTTCACCCATGTGTTCAAAGTATCTATTAAATGAATACACTCAGCGAGCAGATACAGGAGAGGCTCTGTGTTGACATAGCTGTTGGGTCCAGTTAAACAAAAGAGTGATAATGATGAACTCCTACCATCACCCAACATATACGAAAGAACTTTGTTTTTTATTGATATAAGAGAAAAAGATTTAACCCCTTTATTCCACTTCTTTCTCACATTTTATCAAAATTGTATATCTTTTTTTCACTGTATTCACAGAGAATGATCAAAAGTTTGATAAAAAAATAAGTGCCTTCTTTAGGTAAGCAGCATTCAATCTTATCAATTACTTTTATACCTGTTATAGTTACAAATGTGTCTCTCTGAGAATAGGAAACTACAAAGCAATCTTTGGAGACCTTCCAAAATTTCAGAACGTAATTTTGGTCCATCTACATCAATCAAGGGAAACTGGTAATGGGAAGTTCAGAAATTAATTTTCCCCTTGCCCTTTATCTATGATTTACATGTGTTAGAGGATGGGTTACTGTCAGCTGAGATTGAAGATACCACTTTTCTGCCAATTCAGAGGCTAGCAATTATGACTTTAGCTGGGAAATCGTCTCAAAATCATAAGTGATGCTTCTGCAGAAAAAAAAATCACTTCTCGTCATAGCCCTAACAGAGCACTGAAAAAATTCACGAGGCTCAAATAAGAGAGAGTTTTCTAGGGAAGAATGTAGAAAGGCAGGGCCCTGATTCAAAGCAGCTTGGTGAGACCCATTAAAACTATCCCTCCTCCCACAGCAGAGCTAGGAGCAGGAATTGAGAAATCTCCAAAGAAAGAAATGGGACTACTCTCAGAATTACAGTCATATAACTTTGGAAACTAACACTTCATGGCAGTAGGATTAGAAAATACTCCTTAAGGTCAATTGATTCTATCATCAGACAAGCTATTTTTAAAAATGCTTTTTAAAACCTCCATATAGTCTTACTGGGGTGCGGTACTTATTTCCTCCTTCCTTTATCTTGGCAGAACATCCCCATACTTGGTTTCCCACAAGGAAATGCCAAATCCTAGCATCGGACAGTTATACTCAGAGCAAATATAAATTATTCCACATTTTCCTTTACAAATCAATCACAGTTACTATTACCCATTATATTTGTAAAAATGTACCCAATTGCTTCATACATTCCTATTCACTGGAACACGTATTTTTAAAGATCTCAGCTGTAGTAAAAATCCAATCAAAGGAAAGAGGAAGGCTTGATAATAATAAATGAGACAACTAATTAGACATACTGCCAGGGTTACTGGGCCTTATCAGAAATGAGGATTTTTCAAGACAGAGCTCTTTTCCTGCAGCAACTCAAATCCAAGTGTGGGCTGGGAGGAGAGGTAAGGGGAGGCAGTTGCAAGGTGTCCCTGTCCTGGAGTCAGGAAGGTCCTTTCCAGTGTTAATCAGAAGAATGGAGAAGATGCTCAAGGAGAAAGGTGATCTTTCACATCATCAGAATTTACAGTCAAGCTTAACACCTTCTCGCACGCTGAGAATCAAACAAGGAGTCCTCACAGTCCTCAGCCACGGGTGTGAGCCAAAGCAGGCCAAACTTGCCGGACGTGTCTTCCAGATCTTCAGATGCCTGTTAAATTGCTACCTATCGTTTAACTCTAATCCTAGGAGGTTGATTTTTCTTCATTTGTTAAAAGAAAAAAAAAATGCAAGGACTCATTCTTCTTTAGGTTTCACCCTGAAGCGCACTCCAAACTAGATGATCCATATTTTAATGAGATTTACTGTCTTTTGGGTTTTCTAGTTCTGTCCACAGCAAGATGAACAAAATAGAACATTTGGATCTGCACTTTCAGTAATATCACTGCTTTCCACTCCCTTTGGAAGGGACAGAATTGCTTTCTATTATGATGTTGCTTTCTCCTTTCTTCTCATTCTTTTTAAAAAACATATATTTCAAATATTCATTTTTTATTATTATTGTGAGAAATGAATTATATTCACTAAGAGGAGTCAATGATGTGCTAAAGTGGTAGTAAGATTTTCTTTTTATTTTATCCTAACTTTTCAAAACTCCCAAACTCCAAAACATAAAGTTTGATATCATTAGTGGTTTCGATGAGTTAGCAAGTTTAAACAGATTCATATAGGAGTAATAGTTATTTTTTAAAAATGACAAATCATATTAAAGTCCAAGTAAATATCATCTAATAACTGGTAGCAAACAAGATGTTTATACTTTACTTGATTCTTTAAGCAAATTACATTAAACTTAAGTAACGGCTCTCAGGACTTGTGTTAAAGCACTTGTTTTCTTAAGCAGCTTTTGTGAGAAATAAATTAGAAGTAAGTAGATAGGACATGGGGCCCTTTTAGAATAGCCAGAAAGTATGTCCTAAGTTAAGCCCAATGAAAACAGAAATACTATGTGACAGCTTTGTCCACTAGTAACTCTGCGAAGTTAATTCAGGTTACCTCTATTTTTCTAAAGCTGTTGGATTTAATCTGTTCTTATGTAAAATGTATGTTACTGAGAGCATGCCAAAACTACTTTATGACGTACTCTACCTCTTTAATATTGAAAGAAATTATACTTTTTCAGACAGAAAATTTACTTTAAACTTTAAAAATATCAGTACTATTTTTATTTTTAGCTTATTTATTTACTTATTTATTACTGGATATTACAGAAAAATAATATGGACCAAGAAAGGTTAAATTTTAAAATTAGCATGTTTACTATCTAATATAATGTTGCTTTACCATTATTTTCTGCATTTATTTATTTTATTTAAACCACCCTATTGAGGTTTGGATTGACATACCCCCCCCTCCCCTCCCCCCAAAACTATACATATTTAACATATTCAGTTTAATGGTTTGGTAATAAGAATACACTGTGAAACCATCACCGCAATCTAGGCCATAAGTTTATTCATCATCTTTAAAATTTTTGCCCCTTCCCCTTTATTTATTTATAGTATATAAGAGCACTTAAGACCTACCCTTTCAGCAAAATTTTAAGTTTACAGTGGTGCCGTTAACTGTAATTTCTGTTATACCCTAGATCTCTAGAACTTATTCATTCTGCATAACTGAAACTTGGTGCTTCTCTGCCAGTACCTCCCATTTCCTCCTCCCCTCAGCCCATAGTAACCACAATTTTACCCTCTGGTTCTATGAGTTTGACTAGTTTAGATCACTCTTAAAAGTGGGATCGTGTAGTATTTACTTGTGTGACTGGCTTATTTTACTAAGCATAACGTCCTTCAGGTCCATCCATGTTGTTGCAAATGGCAGGATTTCCTTCTTTTTAAGGGTTGAATAATATTCCATTGTATGTAGATACCACATTTTCTTTATCCATTCTTACACTGATGGATAAATTTAAGTTTCTTTCATATCTTGTTTATTGTGGATAATGCTGCAGTGATTACAGGAGTACATATCTCTTCAATATCCTGACTTTTAGTTTCTTTTATATACTCAGAAGTGGGATTGCTGGTTCAAATGGTAATTCTATCTTTCATTTTTTGAAGAGCCTCCATACTGACTTCTATAATGGCTGCACCAATTTACATACTCAACAATGTACAAGGGTTCCCTTTTCTCCACATCTTCATCAGCATTTATCATTTGTGTTTTTATTTTTATTTTTACTTTTTGGATAATAGCAGTTCTAACAGATGTGAGGCAATATCCCACTGTGATTTTGATTTGCATTTCCCTAATGATTAGTGATGTTAAATACGTTTTCATATACTTGCTACCCATTTGTGTGTCTTCTTTGGTGAAAAATCTATTCAGGGCCTTTGCCTATGTTTCAGTTAGGTTATTTGTGTTTTTGTTTTGGCGTTGTAGAGGGTTCTTACATAATTTGGTTATTAACCCCTTTTCAGATATATGGTTTGCAACTATTTTCTCCCATTCTATAGATTGCCTTTTCATTTTGCTGTGTACATTTTTCTTTGCTGTACACAAGCTTTTTAGTTTGACATAGTCTCACTTGTCTATTTTTGTGTCTATTGCTTGTGCTCCTGGTGTCACATCCAAGAAAGTATTGTCAAGTCCAATGTCTAGAAGTTTTTATGTTGCTTTAATTTTAAACATTTACCCCATTGTGCTCCTTAAGGATCTTGATGTATTTAGAGTGTGTACTTCTTGACTGTTTTCAAACAGAAGTCTGATTATTCCTCTACATCCTTTAATAATCAGTTCACTGGGAAGCCAATATAGAATTGTTCTCTATCTTTCCATTGCAGACTCTCCCGAGTCTTCTCCCAGACTGTCATTTCTGGATGTCTATTCTTATGTGTGTGTGTCCCATAATGCCTTATACAGAGCTTGCCACACAGTAGATGCTCACTAAAATCTTTCAATAAACAAATGAATAAACTAACTAATGCCTTAATAATTTAAGGGTCTGGAACTGAGCCATTTTAAAATTCCATGAAACAAAATAAATAATTTTAGTACCACTAATTAGAGGTGTGGATTTCATAATCAGGAAGCTTCCTTGCTGCTTATGATCCTTTCGAAAGGCCGAAAGGAAAGCAAAATAACCTATAAATTATAATAGTAATTTTACTGGATCATCAGATTGACTTGGTGTAAAAATATTTGCTGAGAAAATATAACTAGCCAAAACAAGAAAAATGCTCTTACCCTTAACAATTCCAAATGCTGATATCAGTGTTCCTGTTCTGAAATGCACATATTTGGTGATTGTTTGTTCTGGTTGGTACAGAAAATGTGCTGCTGTAACAAAACCATAAAAGGCTGCATGAGATGGAATCTTGAGTATCTAAAGGTACTTAAAATAAATGTTTCCACCCTCAAGTTTACCAATTTTCAAAACAGATGTCTTCTATCAAAGTGGCATTTTTTTTTCTTCTTTAACTTGGCAAGAGCATTTGTATTTACTATACTCTTGATTCCCTGATAGGGAAGGGTTTTGTTTCTTTTTCCCCATTTTTCTTGGTTTCGTGTTGTTCTCTAAGAGACAGAAGTACAATGGAGCAATGGTTAAGGATGTGGGCTCTATAGACAGGCAGTACTGAGTTTTAATCTCAGATCAAATAAAAATAATGGCTAACATGTGGAAAATTTACTAGGTACCTAGCTTTGGGATAATTTTCTTTAAATTAATTATTCAATTTTCACTACTTGAGATATTCTTGTAACATGCTTTTTAGAAAAGGAAACTGATATTTAAAGCATTAAATAAATTTTCTAAATATATTCAGCTGGTTAGTGGAAAGATAGCATTTGAATCCAGGTTTATTTCATTCTACAACTCACTCTTTAACCATTCCACTTTTAAATGCCCACTAACTGTGACCTTGGTTGAGTTCTTACACATCTCTGCATTTTGTTGTATTATTGTGAGGATTATATGAACTAACATTTATAAAACACTTAGATGGCACTTAGTACAAAGTAAGCTCTCAATAAAATATAACCTGGCAATAATTTTTATTTTTGCTTTTAATAGCTGTTGTCTGTTACACAATTAGAAAAGAAGAAAAAACAACATTTTATATTGATCCACATACTTATATTTCATGTACCCTTCATTTCTCCTGTAATTTAAAATTTCTATTTGGTATTATTTCTCCCCAGCCTGACAGACTCCTTTATTTTTTTTGTAGGATAAATATGCTGGCAACAAATGATTTTGACTTTTGCTTTTCTTTATTTTTCAACTATATTGATGAATAATTAGTAAATAAAATTGTGAGATATATAAAGTGTACATCACATGATTTGATATGTATATGTACACACACACACACACACACATTGTGAAAAGATTCTTGCCATCTAGTTAACACACCCATCACGTCATATTTTCCTTTGTGTGTGTGTGTGAGAACATTTAAGTCCTACTCTCAGAAAATTTTAATTATATAAAACAGAGTAATCAACTATAGTCACTATGTTTTACATTAACTCCTTAGACCTTATTCATCTTATAGCTGAATGTTTGTACCCTTTTACCAACCTCTTCCTATTTCCACCACCTATCAGCCCCTGACAACCACTTTTCTACTCTGTTACTAAAGGTTTGAGGTTTGTTTGTTTGTTTTTCAGATTTGACATCTAAGTTACACCATGCAGTATTTATCTTTCTCTGTCTGGCTTATATTTTCTCTGTCTTTTACTTAGCACAATGCCCTCAAAGTCCATCTATGTGGTCCCAATTGGCAGGATTTCCATTTTTTTTCTCATGTCTGAATAATATTCCATTATGTATAATGCCATATCTTTATCCATTCCTCTGCTGATGGAAATTTAGGTTGCTTCTATATCTTGGCTATTGTGAATAATGTGAATAATGTGAACATGGAGTGCAGATTTCTCTTTGAGATCCTATTTTTCTTTCCTCTGGATATATATCCAGAGGTGAGATTGCTAGATCAGAGAGTAAATCTTTTTTTAATTTTTGAGGAACCTCCATACTGTTTTCTGTAGTGGCCATGACAATTTACATTCCCATGAAATTTTCATTATTTTTCCTGCATTTTTGAATTATTTTTATAGAATATAAAATTCTAAGCTTATAGTTTTTTTAATTTCACCAATTTAAATATGTTATTCCATTACTTTCCAGCTTCATTTCTGATAATAAATCAAATATATTTTTTGTTGTTCCTTTGTATGAAATGTGTCTTTTTTTCTGGCTGCTCCTAAAACTTTATCTCTGGTTTTTGGCCAATGTGCCTATGTGTGTAATTTATTCTATTTGGGGTTTGGTGAACTTTTTGATCTCTGTGTTAATGTGTTCTATCAAATTTAGAAAATTTTTGCCCAATATATTTTCAGATATATTTTTCTCCCTTATCTCTCCTTTCTTTCCTTCTGGACTCCAAGTACATGTATGTTTGACCACTTGATGTTGTCATGTAATTTATTAAAGTTTAGTTTAATAATTTTCAATCCTTTGCTCTCTATACTTTCAATACTTTCTATTGATCTCTCTACAAGTTTACTGATTCTTTATTCTGCATTGTCCAATTTGATGTTTGACCTCAAAAGTATTTTTTAACTTTAAATATATATATTTTTAATTTAATTTTTAATTACAGTTGGCATACAATATTATATTAGTTTCAGGTATACAACATAGTGATTCGACATTTGTATAACTTATGAAATAATCACCCAAACAAATCTAGTACCGATCTGAAACCATACATATATTACCATATTATTGACTATATTCCCTATGCTATACTTTACTCTCCCATGACTATTTTGTAATTACCAATTTGTGCTTCTTAATCCCTTCCCCCTTTCACTCACATCCCAACCCTCCTCCCATCTGGCAACCATCAAAATGTTCTCTGTATGAGTTTGTTTCTGTTTTATTTGTTCATTTATCCTGTTCTCTTGATTCCACATGTATGATTCCACAATTATATGGCACTTGTCCTTCTCTGTCTGATTTACTCTACTTAGCGCAATACTCTCTATGTTCATCCAACATGCTCCAGGTTGTAGAAAGATTTCATTATTTTTTATGGGTGAGTGATATTCACTGTATAGATATACCAACTATTCTTTATTCATTCATCTGTTGTTGAACACCAGATTGCCTCCGTATCTTGGCTATTGTAAATAATGCTGTGGTGAACATATGGATTCACAGGTCTCTTCAAAGTAGTGTTTTGAGTTTGTTCAGATAAATATGCAGAAGTGGGATTATTGGGTCCTTCTTTGTTGCTTGTTATAGCCTTTGTTTTAAAGTCTATTTTGTCTGATACAAGCATTGCTACCTTAATTTGTTTGTTTCCACTTTCATAAAATATCTTTTTACTTTCAGGCTGTGTGTCTCCTCTCCCTCCCATTCATTCCCCCTCCTCCTTTTCCTTCTCTTCCTCCTCCTGTCCCTCCAATATTTCTTGTAATATTGGCTTGGTGCTGATAAACTCCCCTAGCCTTTTCTTGGCTGGGAAGCTCTTTATGTGTACTTCAATTCTAAATGATAGCTTTGCTGGGTAATCTTGGTTGGAGGTCCTGGGTTTTCATCACTTTGAATATTTCATGCTAATCCCTTCTGCTTCAAATTTTCTGTTGAGAAATCAGCTGACAGCCTTATTGGAGCTCCCTTGTAGGTTACCCAATTACATTTCTTTTGCCACTTCTAAGATTCTCTTTGTCTTTAACTTTTGACATTTAATTATGATGTCTTGGTGTGGGCCTCTTTGGGTTTATCTTGTTTGGGACTCTGTACTTCCTGGGCTTGTATGTCTTCTTGGTTTGCCAGGTTAGGGAAGTTTTCCATTATTTCTTCAAGTAGTTCCTTACTTCCTCTGTTTGTACTTATCTTTTTCATAACTATGGGTCACATTTTCCCATGTTTAATATTTTTAAATAATTAATCATTTAATTTTTAATGCACATTTAATAATTTAAAAATATTCATATTGGGCATTGTGAACGAATATACATTGTAGAGATTCTGTATTCTGCAGTTCCCTATGAAGACTATTGTTTTTTGTTTTTTTTGTTTTTTGTTTTTTAGCAGACAGTTAAATTACTCATGGATCACTTTGATCCTATCAATATTTGGCTTTAGTTTTGAGCTTTGTTAGTAGTGTGGATCTACTTCGGCTTTAATCTCAGTTCTGGGCTGTGATTCTTCCTCTTAAGCTGTGGCCCTTCTGGGGTTTTAATAAGAAGTTCAAGATGTTCTCTAAGCCTTCTTAGCTTAGTAGGAGTTGAATATCATATTTGGTCCCCTCAGAAGTAGGCAGATGTGAAAATCTCAGTTCAGCTCTTTCAGCCTTCCTGCACTTGATTGCCACTGGAAACGTTATATTCTTGCTTCTCATTTGTGTAGTTCAGGCAAATCTGAAGGTAGTTTATGTGCAGATTTGAGGATCTGCTCCTATTGGTGACCGCTTCCTTGTCAGAATTTCTTCCTTCAGTTTCTAGCTGCTCTGTGAGCCCTCAACTCTGACTTCTTACTAGAGCACAGAACTACTTCTTTATGATTGAGTTCTAGATCCCATATGCTACATGGACTGGAGATTGCCTTAAAAAGAAAAGACAGAAAACTTTGTATCTCACCCAGTTCATTTTTCATATTTCAAAGATCATATTGCCTCCATTTTCTGCCTGCTTTTGGCTGCTCTTCAGTAGCCCAAGCAGTTGTGTTTTATATTTTCTCTGGAGTTTATAATTGCCAATGGCACGAGGATTATTCTGGTATATGTTACTCTCCCATTACCAAAAGCCAGAAGCATACATTTTCAATAAATTATGTTATAAATATTAATTGTCTTTTTATCAATGGAGTGCTTGCTATTAATGTCACATTTTTTTTTTTTTTTGGCACAGGACCACATCTGGCCATACAAAGTGCTTTCTAATCATAAGCCATAATTATTAGAGGAATGACTTAGAGCTTATCAGAAGAACAACTAAAGAGCAGGAGACAACTACAAAAAAGAAAATCACCGCACAAGCAGAGCCCTACAGCAGTCTGAACTCATAATAACCTGCTGTCACTTGCACAGCATCCACTGCAGCTGTTGGTGAAGTCCTTCTTATAGCCAGATGTTGCTTCTGAAAAAGTCACTTTAAAGTTCATAAACTCAAGCAAAGACTTTTAGTTCTGACCTAGTGTGACTAGTACTAATCATATAGCTGAAAGAAAAATGAAAGAAAGAAAAATGAAAGAAAAACAAATGTAAGATTGATGACATTTGGAAATAATAATATTCTACATTGGAATGAACAAAACTCATTGGCTGCAGACCATGTTCATATGCTTCTACATCAGAAGGATGAAGAAAATTTTATATAATGTGCTCATGTAAATATGTGACACACCACCTATTCATGGCATTCTAGCTAGTGTTTTAGATCACAGTTGCCTTTAAATGTACTATGAAAATACATACTGACTCACAAAACCATAGCTGCAAAAAAAAAAAAAAATTAAATATTTATCAAATGCCTACCATGAAAAACCTGTTCACAGTACCCAAAATACTGATTTTGTTCTAAAATTATAAATGCAGTCAAAACATGGCAAAAAAGACTGGACAGATAAAAGTTTTGGGGAGCACTACAACTTGAATTAGAACTTGAAAAACAAGAGTAGCAACTCATAGGAAACAGGCAGAGTATCCAAGTATGGGAATAAACAACCAAAATCTGAGAAATAAAATGGCTTGAGACAAGAGAGAAGGTCAGTTTAACTCGGGTAGTGCATCCATGGTAGGACATGAGATTGAGTCTATCAGGTGGAGTCAGATAAGGGAAGAGTGTCAAATATTAGAGGGAGGAGTTTAACCTGCTAACAGGACACTTTCCAAGTATAGAAAATAATAAATGGAGAATATTACACTTAAAGAAAAGATCTTGAATGGGGAAGGTGTGTTTATTATTATGATAATATTGCACATCTAATTTTACTTGGTATTATTTCTGAAGTTTTTCTTAATAAAGAAAACACAGTACACTTAAGCAGCAGAGAAAAAAGAGACAGATTATACACTTAATGGAAACTTAATTACTATGGCAATAATGGAGATAATTATTATGATAAAAAAGGAAGGGAAGGGCCTTTTGCACAGCATAGCTTCTCCTTCTTGTATTTACCCTTTTTAGAAGGATATTTTCACTCTGGTGTAGTCAGATGTTTTTAAAAGCCATTTTATGCAGCACACACTGAAGTTGACAAAGAGATATATTCTGCGTGCGGAATTGTACAAATTCACCTTTTGTGAATTCATTTATTCACTCAATCATTTATTATTTAAAAAATATTAATTGAGCATCTACAACATGCCAGGCATTATTTTAGGCATTGGGAAAACTAAATGATGAATTACTTCTCATACAGAACCTACTTTTTAGGGCTTCTTCCTACTCTGCTCCCTCTGCCTCCTGGAGGCCACAGGCTTGGTGCACATTCTTATTCCTTCAGATCCATACTTAATTCAGCCTGATTCAGTTGGAAACCTCAGCCTTCCTGTTTTCTCTCCTCTTATCTTTCCTTCTTGGTATTGAATAGTCTTAGAGAACACCCAGAGTGAGACCTAGGTTTTCAGTAATGCCTTTTACATCCCAGCCTGCATGAAGAATATTTCCAAGTTGGTCTTAGCCTCCCAAGCCGCAAACCTTGTTAGGGTTTGGGAAAAATAAATTGAATATTAACTTACTTTACTTTGAACAAACCAGCAATGATGCTAATTAACAGATTCTATTTTAAGATATAGTAAGGGTTTTTTTTTTATAGCATACATAGTATAATGGCCCACGTAATTTTCCCTCAGTTTAACTTAGTTTCTCCACTTTCATGTTATTGCTTTTGTTGAAATAAAGCAAGATACATAACTCCATCACGAAATTTTGTTTGTTTTATCACAGAAGGAACAAATAATTTTAAATGAACCCTAATGTTCTCTGTCATGAGAAGAATTAAAATTACTGCTTGAGACTGAATTATTTTTTATGATACTGTACAACATTAAATCAAGATAAATTCCAAAGTACTTGGAATTTTTGACTTCTTTGTATTCTGATGTATCCGTGACCTACATGTATAGAGTCAAGAAAAGCTATGAGCCAGTAGAATCCAGTGTGAAAAGAAGAACAGGTGACTCTTGGTTTGAACCCTGTTCATTGGTGGCTTGATTTTTAGAAATAAATTTTATCTTGGGCTGGCTGCACTGATATCCACAATTCTAAACATTTCAGTGTGTTGCCTTTAGCCTTCCAAGCATATTGAGAAAATGAATTTGTGTTCATTGGCAGGACATAACATTTAGCTTATTTGGTGAATTTTCTATTACTAGTAGCAAAGAAGTTCTTATGGCAAAAAGAAACCTGCACATAACTATATCAACTTAGTCCAAATATCTTAACGAGGTCCATAAAAATATTCTAAGCAATAGTAGATATGCCAAGAAAAAGATTCATGAAAATGAGAAATTATCTTTCACTTTTATTCTTATTTTTTTAAAAGGGATAGTTTCTGTTATGAATCAAGAACAAATTCCAGAACAAAATGTCTATGAGGGGAACACTTAACATCTTCTAATCTGATATAATACAAGGACTTTTAAATTTCTTTGCATGGTAGGTATTATTTTCCCCTATATATTGAGGACCTATAAAAAATTCAACTATATAGCTAACAATATTGTATTGGGCACTTTAAAATCTATTAAGATGATAGATCTCATGTTAAGTGTTCTTACCAAAAACAATAACAGGAAAGAACACAGGAAATTTTTGGAGATGATGAATATGTTTAGTACCTAGGCTGTGGTGATGTATCAGGTGTATGCATAAGTCCAAATTCATCATGATGTCTAAATTAAATATTGTTATTTTTTGTATATCAATTATACTTAATAGTGCTAAAAAGTGCAACCGCATTTAAATATTTCTTGATCAAATGGTAAATTTGTTATTCAGTAAAGGCAACAGAAGATGACTTAGGAGTCCTTACTATGAAAGGCTACCAGAACCCTCAACCTCCTATTCTCCAATTCCAGAGCTCAGGCTACCTTAACTCTATCTTACTGGCATGACTAGGTCACAGGACATGTTATCTGCAAAGGAGGACTATATTTTCAGGATTCCTAGTAATACTTTAGAGCAGCTTAATTCATAAAACATTTCATAGCTGTCGTAAGTGTGAACCTAGTGGAATTAAGAATGAGAATTTAGATATGTAAGTTCAATAGACACGTAGTGGGTTATTTGACTTTCCTTCTTGGAGAATCATCTTTACCTTCATCTACTCAGTCACAGGAACAGGTTTCTGACAGCCATATTTTCACATTGTGAGAAAGTGGTCCAGGGGTAGGCACCTGAAATCAAATGAGCCTAGCAGAGTCCCTTTCTTGAAAATTTTGAATAAAACCCAAGAGATTCTAACCTCAATGGGCTGGTGAAACAAGATGTAAGCACTTGGGGCATGTTTTTCACCACGCAGATCAGGAGGAAGAGAAATAGTCTGGAGAGAAGGAGGAAGAAGAGAAAGAGAAGCAGACAGATGTGAAGAAAATGTTGGGGAACTGGGGCATTGGAGATGCTCTTCCATGACTATCCCATTTTTGGTATGTCGTGATTACCCATAATATGTTGTTGTTTTTTAAGCCTCTTAGACCTCTCAGTGTTCTAGGAGTTTCCCAGCATCTTTGTAATAAACTCTTTTTTTTAAGCTATATCAAGTTGATTTACATGATTTGAATTAAAAAGTTCTAACTAAAACAAGAAAAAAGTTAATCCTAAAATAAAATTTCAAATTAATTTAAAAGTAGAAATTCATTACCTATGTCCATTTTTCCTATTCATATCATGAACATTCCTTTTTTAATTAACTTGGGAATTTCATGTCCTAGATTTACGAAGTACGTCTTGCTTTAACATTCCCTTCCTTCTGCTTGTAATGCCTCCCCTTTTCTACCTAACCATCAAAATCTGGGTATTCCAGAAAGCCATCACAACATTACCATCCTGTTCTGGTTTCTTCTGAATTCTGCTTCTAGCATCTTTCCTTAATCCTGAGACAACACTATATTATTTTGCATATGTTTAAGTGTTGCCTTAAAATTATACTTAAATCACTTTGTCTGCTAATATTTTTTTTTCTCCAAAGAGACAATAAATAACTTGGCAGAAGAGATAAAATATTTTACTCCCTATTTTACTATTTTCCTTTAAATAGCTGCAGCACTATGTATTGCTCCATGGATACCCATAAGTATGTGTGAACTGTGTCTAGCCCTCCTCTAAATGAATCATCAAAATCTCAATTTTATAATACTAGAAGCAAATATTTGAAAACTATTGACTTAAAGAAAATAAGATAGTGATGACATTTGGAGAAGCCAAAATGTTAACTATCTAAAGTTTACCTATGATGCCTTACTTTACTCATAGATTTCCATTTCTAAAAAAGAAGCAGTGTCAGAGTTCTAATGCAAATTCTTTTATGCATAATATATTTGAATGACTAACCACAGAGGTCCCTCCTTCTAAATGAAGCAAAGCAAAGTGCAGCTCTCTTAAGAGTCCAGTGCCTTGGATTAGATTTTCCAGGTCCAACTCATCAATAGATGCAGTAAAAGATAAACTCTGTAGAAAGAGCACACACACGTACAGAGAAGACATGAAAGCTATGGAGAGAATCAGACATTATAACCTTTGAAAAATCATTTGAAAAAAGCGTAGGGAGAAAAATTTTACATCCTAACTTATAATCTACAGTGGGTCATAAAAATAAGTATCATCCCTTACTGATGAGACTAATTTTTAATTGTAAATTTGTCCTAAGGCATTTTTAAAATTCATCAGCAATTAGGGAATAATGCAAACGATCTACAAGAATTCTTAAAGTTTTCAGAGGATCAGGAGCAAGCTATTGTATAAGGCTGAGATATGTACAAATTTTCTCTGATGAGTCTCAAATTTTATATTGTCACATTCCCTGAAGCTACTGGGATGAGAACATTTTTGCAAATCTAAAATAAATAACTGGAGTAGGTCTGTAACTCAGAAAAACACAGTGTGTTTACATGAATACCTCTTCTACTTGATTCCTTTGACCTGAGAACTTGAGTGAAACTCTGAAAAAGCTGCCAAGTTCCAAAGCTGGGAACAGACCCAGCCCAGCACAGTTTTTATTCTCTTCTTCTAACTACCTGGAAACACTATCTCAAGCAGATAGGGGTTAAAATCTTATTGTTCCACTTACACCAATCATTATCTGTGATACTTTTGAGACTGCATATATATGAAGAATGAAAAGTTATTCTGTCTTAATCATCTGTGAGGTGTGCACAGATGTAACTCCACAAGTTTTCTTGCTTTACCTTCCTATTTCTCTATCTCTGCTTTCTCAAATCCAGTACTCTGTGGATTTTTATCCTGTTTGTCTTTGCCCCAATCAATGTATTTTGCTCTGTGAAATCTGCTTCTATTTAACCTTGCATACCACCAGTTTTCCCCCAGTTACGGCTCTGACAGGATGAAATCTCTGGTCATCTCTCAGGTGTACGAGCCCTCGGAACACATGTCGTTTTAGGAAAGGCCTGTAGGAAGCAGGCACGGGCATTCCAGAAAGGGCAGATGGAAGACCAGTAGAGGAGCTGTCCTGCAACACAGTGGCTATTCCTACTCCTTCTCTGTTGCTGCCTGAAGACCCTCCAGGCCTTTTCTTCTTTTTCCTGGAGTTGGCTCAAGTACTGGCCATTTGACCCACTGGCAGATTAGTTGCTCCTTCTAGTCTTACCTCAGTGCATTTGATTTCATGATCAGCAAAGTAGACATACGTGTTTTCTGGCTTAGAAGGTAGTTGACCATTTTTTAAAACAGCAGGTTATTACTCTTCCCAAATTACAGTCCTGTTGGCTAACAGGACATCCATCAAAAAGTCTGCCTGGTTCTTGGTTGACCAACCATAAGTTGAGATTTCTGCAGCCAAAATTTCACATGAGGAGCCATATGAAGCTTTTAGGCGAAGCCATTCCACTGCAGTCTACCAACTCACAGTCAATATGTAGAAGCGTTTCTCAAAGATACTTGCTTTGCTTTAAAAAATAAAGCCCCTAAAACTATTGCAAGTCAATTTTCCTCTCCCTTCCTCTCTGTTTCTCCTTGTTTTAATCTGGCTCATAATGTCAGGAAAAATTAGACATTTCTTATGACGCACTTTTGCCTTAGGGACATAGTAAGATACTATATAATAATGAACATGGAAACATCAGACCTTAAAATAACCTAAATAAGCAAGATGTAACTTTGGTTTCAGAAACAGCATCTATTTTCCTGTTTCTTTTTTGATATCTCCTTTGATTTACCTACATGACAGCATCATTTTGGAAGAAATATTTTTTTCCTCATTGGTTTTATGGTTCCCTACAGTGTGAATGGTCTGCCATTTTTTGGTGTATGCTAGATTTCAAATTAAAAAAAAAAATAAAATTATCTAATTTGCTCTTCTAATAAATTTTTGACTTATGCATGTAACAATATTTTTCCCATGTGGGTCATTACACTCTATAATAGGAAGAAATAACTTTCAGATGTAGGGAGCCTTTGGAATGTAAGTTTGAGTCTTTTGAAAATTTAAATAACCCCAACTTTTAGATGAAAACAAAATACAGACACTTGTAAATGTTTGTAACCCATAATAGAAATGTGCCCTTTCATCCAAAGAATTTTTCAGCATTTAAAAAATGTTGGTGAGAATGAAAAATATTATAACAACTTTGGAAGATAGTTCTGTGGTTTCTTTACAAAACTAAAAATATTCTTATCACTCTCTCCAATAGTTATGCTTCTTGTTATTTACCCAAATGGAATGAAAATGTATGTCCACACAAAAACCTGCATACAAATGTTGATAGTAGGTCTATTCATTATTGCCAAAACTTGGAAGCAACTAAGATATCCTTCAATAGGGGATAGTATAAATACTCTGTGGTATCTTCACACAATGAAAAATTATTTAACAATAAAAAGAAATGAGATATCAAACCATGAAAAGATATGGAGGAAATTTAAATGCATATTGCTAACTGAAAGAAGCCAGCCTGACAAGGCTGAATACTGTCTGATCCAACTATATGACATTCTGGAAAGTCAAGATGATGAGACAGTAAAAGGTTGCCAGGAACTTGGGGAAAGGAGAGGAGTGAAGAAAAGGTGGAGCATGGGAGATTTTTAGGGCCATGAAACTATTGCTGTAATGGTGGCACACAGAAGGTACAAAAAGAGTGAATCCTATGTAAACTATGCTCTTTAATTAATAGTAATATATCTATATTGGCTCATCAGTTGTAACAAATATGGCACAATAGTGCAAGATGTTAATAGTAGGAGAAACTTTGGGGAGTAGGCGTAGGGTGGGGAGTGAGATCTCTCTGTACATTCTGCTCAATTTTTCTGTAAACCTAACACTGCTCTAAAAAATAAACTGTATCATTTTAAACCAAAACAAAATTGAGCTTGTTTCTTCTGGACTATGACAGGGTAAGAGTCTTAAGGGCTTTCAAGGACACTTTGGGTAACTTCGTGTGCCTTCAGTAGAACGGTAACACAACAAACAGGAAGCAGTATGTGCACCTCAGATGCCAGACTCTTAGAAAGGTGCTTTCCATGCATTACCTCAGTGAAGCCATTGTAAGATGGCAATTATATGAGGTATTAAGGCTTAGAGAGGTTAAGTAATTTGCCTAAGGCTGTGGTGATGGGAAATGGTAGAGCCAAATTTCAAATCCAGGTTTTCCTAGTTGAAAGAAGAAAGGGGGCAGGTTGCCTTTCCACTCCTGAGGGTGGGGGCGAGGGTGCAACAAAGGGCTAAAGAGGAGCTTCCCATTATTCTCTTAAAAGCCCATCCTAGTTTTAACCATGTGGACCTCAGAAGACAACACCACAGCCAGGCCTATGACTGCCCTGACCTCGTCTCAAGGTTCCACTGCTGGGTTGGGTACAGTTAGGATTTGGGGTCTCTCCCTGAGGTAGGTTTGAGCTCCTAAGTTAGAGGGGAAACAGTGGGGAAGAATAGTTATGTGGAAGGCCTATGTAGTAGATGATCTGGCATTAATATATAATACAGAAAACACTTGCAACATCCTTTATGATCCTCTCAGGATATTTTTATTACAATTACGGGTAATAGCCCTTGAAAGGTAACGCCCTCAGTTCTCAATTTACCCAACCAACTACCATATTCTTTACTTCTGCTCTTACATTAAAAAAAAGTTTCAGTGCTTACATATTACCTTTGCTAATTTTGAAAGAGAAGGAAAACCTGCAGAATCAAAAGCTCAGATAGCTCACTTTAAAAGCACTTGAGAACAAGAGAAAGTTTTATGTGATTACATTAATAGCAGTGACAAATGCATGTAAAACACTTAACCATGGTCTGTGATGCAAAGAAAATCCATTTAGGTGTCATTCATCTTTTTCACATTAGTACAATAAGTACTCTCGGCTTTGTCTTCTTCTCAGACAACACTTGAATTAGAATATTGCATTTTCCAGAAGCCAGCCTCCTAACTTTTCTTTCTAGCTCCCTTTTACAGAAATGGTTAAGACTTGGAAACCCAAAATATAAAACAGAATCTTTTTTCCCCTCTCCAATTCTCTCTCTCTAAAAAAAATTCTTTGGAAACACATTCTCTTTGAAGGGACATAATTTATTTACCAATTGGTTATCTCTAGTGCTTTTTCTCCAAAGGAAATAAACTATGCAAAATAAACTCTAACCCCTGATAAGGTATTTTCAAACTCAGAATCATGAACAGAAAAGAAATGGGGATAGAAAAGAAATCTGTGGTGGGGTATGGAGAAACAGGGTGGGGAGAGGGAGGAGGCAAATGAAGAAGGGACAGCAGAATGAGAATGGTTACAGAACATGCTCCCTATGCGTCCTGAACCCAGCTTCCTGCAACCATGAACTTGCAGAGCATTAAAACTTCAAGAAACTTTAGCGACTGTCACCTCTACTGCCCTCACACATGCACACACATTAAGATTTACAGGTGAGTTCAGAAACTCTACAACGTGGTGAAAAAAAATTTTTTGTTGACAGTCAGGAGAACTGCATTGGACTATCTGTGCCCTTGATAGGTCACTTAACTGCTCCAACCTTCCATTTCCATACTAGTAAGAGTAGGAGTTGGGCTTGAAGATTCCATTGTCCCTTTCATCTTTGGCTTATCTTGAAATTGGTCCTGGAGAAGTTACTTATGCAGTAGTATAGCTAGAGGTAGGGCCGGGCTAGACCTGGGGTCTCCTGAGGAATCATTAAGGTTTGCACAGCTTTCTTTGGGAGGTGGTGGTTTGTGAAGATGTTTATTCCATGGGCTAATGCAGCTGCCCATCTTTCTGAGTTGTCCAGTGTTTCTCCAAACTTCTTCACAGTTTTGTCCTGTTTTCAAATTTTCCTTGGTGAATCAAGTCAGTGTGCACAAGATATCCTGGCACAAGCAGCCTGGCTCATTTTTACGGTGAGCATGAAAAGCCTAGAAAAGAGCAGTCTGTTTACTAATGAGAGCAATGAGGCGGCACCTCACTAGAGCAGAAAAAGGAAATCAGGTAAGTGCTTTGGAGGGCAGGGGCCAAGAATCAGACCCTCTGTCTTGCCACTCCAACCTCATCCCATCCCCCACAGCTGTAAAGAGGGACTCTGGGACTCAGTGGACAGGAAGGCCAATGTTGGCCATCTCTCCTCTCTGCCCTCCTCCAGATACACATTTAAAAGACTCCCAAAGGGATTTCTTACAAACTTGAGTTTCTGATTTAGAAGAAAATGTTTCCAGATATTTAAAAAAAAAATCACAACAAGCTCCAACATCATACAAAAGAAAGGAAATACTTAGGTTTGAAATGTTGAAGGTATATTAAATAAGAGATAGAATTTTGGTTATGCCAGATATGAATGCCAGTACTATAGGAAAGAACCTCATAAAACATATCAAGCTCAGGCAAAAATAAAACAAGCAAAAATAGAATATCATTTGAACTATAGCAGGCCCATAAATTCAGCTCCAAAATTACAAGCCAGCACACATACCATATTGTACAACTGAGCCTGAAAAAGGGGAAATTAGCAATAAACCAAAAAGCTTTTAAAAGTAACATAGTGAAGTAGAAAAAAAAATTCGTAAAGCTGCAAAAGTCAGAATAAGTACTATCTGGGAAGAAACAGCAACAAATCTGTGATTTTCCTTTTTTAAAGATTCTGGATTGCAGAGTGCATATGAGACGGTGGATGAGTCAGTCTGGGTGGGTAGGTTCAGTGTGTTTGACAAATAAGTTTTGCTTCTCACCAGGACATTTGGATACTGCATAAATAGAAACCTTCTTTTCATCTTGTGAAGCATAAGGAAGTGCTTTCTCAGAGTGAATATTTTCCTCAAATCACTTGGAAAAGAGAAAGAACATTTATTTCCATGTTTCTCATATCTAGCAAACTCTACTGACCTCAGGTTGAACTTGAAAATATTGTTCTAGTACAGCCTCTCTATAAATTCCAAGCTTGCCTTTCTATACCATCTGTCAAAGGCCTTAGAAACATCTTTTGCAGTACCTCTCACATTAAAGAATGCTTTCTGTTTTGTGGGGGGTGGATTAGAATACCCTCTGATGTAAATGCCAGTGTGTGACATTGGGCATGGGCAAAGACAGGATGTCGCCAGTCCTCCGACAAACCTCTGGCTGTGCTGGCTGATCAGGCTACGTTACTGAATGCTGGGTAAGACAAACTGTCAGGTGCTTTGGCAGCTGCTTTAAATCAAGATATTCTTTTTACTTGGTTGAGCCTATAGCTCATACCTTCTGGGGCCTGGAGAGAACAGAGTGCCCTTCTGGTACTTCTGTGAGAAGCAGGCCTCAGTGCGGCATTCACCATGCTAAGCTGTCGTGCTTCTGAAATGCTGAGCTACCCTCGCATCCATTCCTGCCCTGTGTAGAAAGCAGCAGAGGCAGCTCCCAGGCTGCCCCGTCGCTAACCTCCTGTTGCCAAGGCCCAAAGTTTGCAGTGCCAGAGGCAGGTTCTGTTTTCGGAAGGTGATACTCTGCTCTCCAGTTGCTACCTGCTTCTTACCTGCAGTATTCAGAGCCCTGCAAAATTTAAAATTCAAATTTGCCATTCGCATCTGGTGTTATTAGACTTGTTTATTTCAAAAGGGGAGGGAGGGAAGATAAATATACATACATATGCCCTAAAGAGCAAAAGGAATTGTCTGAAGAAAACAGATCAGGCGCTTGTGTTTTTCAATTTACTTGTTCCTCCACTGCTATTTTCTTTTAGTTTCTCTTATTTAGTCTCTGACCCACTGTTGGAACTAGAATACAGATCACTATCCTTAGAAGGAAACTGAATAATTAAAGGTCATTCAATATACCGTCATTCTTTTATATAACCTCCAAGGGAAAGGCACTTAGAGCTAACAATGCTGTACGATTCAATTCTGTAAAAGTAGAATTATCATTGTAATCCTAGAATGCCTGCTTTCTACTCAGCATAGGCCCTGATGTTCATTCTTAAATAGCTGCCTTTATGTTTATTTGCCAGGGTATGTAATAGGGTGAGCATTCAAAGTACTTTTTATTTCTTCAAAGAGCTGATATTTAAAGATCTTAAATATCTGTACTTATCTTAATTGCCAAATATATATATATGTGTGTGTGTGTGTATATATATGTGTATACACACACATTTAATTGGCAAATATAGTTATTTAATTTCCAAATATATACATACATGTATGTATGTTTATGTAGATATTTGACTTCCATATATATTTATTCCCCTACAATATATTCTGCTTTCAAAAAACTCAGATTTTCTCTTTGTTTTAGATCAAATCTTGAACATAAGATACAATAGTATTTAATTCTCATTCATCTATTAACTAGAGAAACTCCCTGAGTGTAGTATCGAACATAGAAATTCTATGAATTTCATGTGGCAGTCCTTGCTTGCCTGCCTGTAGAAATACTGGGAAAACGTTGGCACATACACATGCATATTTCTCCTACTGGGAAATGTCTGCTTGAAAGGACTGGCAGGATTTCTCCACTTTTGGGCGAGGAGCATGGGCTGAATGGGGGGTAAGCTGAGAGTTAGGCTGCCCTAAAAGATCTTGACACTCTGGGTTGGACCATGTACAGCAGAAATGTCTGATTTTACATTAGCTGTTGCTTCTTGTCTAGAGGGCCTCCTAACATTTTTAATACGATGTTACTCATAAAAAATAATAATATTTGTATTTCAAACTGGGGTAAACACAAGAATATTTGGAACATAGTTGAGGATCCTCTACGCTACAAAGTGAATTACTCAATGGCTTGGGCCCCTCTGACCCTAACTGGCTGCCCAAGGACAGAAAGCATCCTTCCTTACCTTGCAGCATACCAGCTCTAATCCAAACCCTAGTTCAGCAGCCCTGGCTAGGCAGGTTGCAAAATAGGCAAGGTTTGTCTTTTCTCCTTATCTCCATCAATTTTATGTTAAATATTGTTAAATATTTAATAAAACTCTAAAAGACACAGTAACTTGGCTTTTTAATGTCCTACATGTAATGATGAGAGCTCTTCAGGAATGAAACATGAATCTGGCACCTTTATATCTGAAATTATGCTTATTTATCTTAAAAATGTATCAAAGAGAAAATGGATTATTTTTTTCATCTTTACTTCCACTTCTTTATGTTCTTTCTTGCATAACTTACCTAGGCAGAAATCATCCCTTTATTGGCCCCAGTTAAAATTGCCATTCTCCAATAATTAAAGTAACTCAGGTTAAGATGAGAATAAAGTTTAACTTGATGCATTTAAAAGAGTTTGTGACCATAAATCAATCTTTAATTATTGGAACACACACTGAAGCAAGAGGCATTCTTAATTTCCTCCCAAACTCTCTGAGACTCTCTCCTCATATTAATCTTATTTTTAAAGGAGTAGCATATAGGGATGCAGTTCTTCTGTGCCAAAGAACCTCCCCTTCCATGCTGGAATCCCTCCCTTTCTTTCCAGGTTCAGGAAGAGTCACCAATTTGAGAGAGTGTATATTGGTACAGGTAGCTGAATTCTCATATCTTAAGTCAAAATTGGATAAAAAGTGTTTCTTTTATCTTTTATCAAATTGTCTTGAGAAATTTACTTTTGGGCTAAAAACATCAAAGTGTCTGAAATTTCAACTCCATGCTCAAAAATGGAGAGAGTGATCATAATACTATGAAGACAAAGCAGCATGCCTCCTGCTTGCAGGTGATGCCTGACTGCTCACTGGCAGCATGCGGTATGGTGAGGGTAGCTATCAGGCTAAGAGAAAGAATAGGACTTGGAATCTGAAAAACTGGAGTTTAAATCCTGATTTGGCTGCTTCCGCAGAAGGGTGATTTTGTGTTGATTACTAAAGATCTCTGAATTATCTGTTTCCTCATCTGTAAAGCTGAGATATGAAAAACAGCCTAAGTGTCCATCTATGGGTGAATGAATAAAGGAATTGTGATATATATATGTGTGTGTATGTATATATATATCACACATATATCACATATATCACAGGTATCTATCTATGTAGATAGATAGGTATAAATATAGATATAGATATCTATATACATATATATGTAGATATCTATATCTATATAGAAGAATATTTGCAGCCATAAAAAGAATGAAATATTACCATTTATGACAACATAATGGACCTCGAAGGCATTATGCTCAGTGAAATAAGCCAATCAGAGAAAGACAAATACTATATAATCTCTTACATATGGATCCTAAAACACACAAAGAAACATAGATACTGAGAACAGATTGGCAGTTGCTAGAGGAGGAGGCTAGGGGGTAAGGGAAGTAGGTAAATTGTGTTTTTTTTTTTTCAAGTTTATATAAATTGAAAACAAAACAAAACAAACAAAATGAAACAAAACAAAAAAGTCCTTAGCTCAAAGAGGTTGATGTGCCAGTGAACTGAGATGTGGAACTTGCTGAGCACAAGGGATCCCATCCCGTCTCTAAGAACCAGCCAGACATTAAAGATGTGATGCTAGACTCTGGCTTCTCTAAGACTTTCTCAGTCCTCCACCCTGCCACGGGGTTTTGGATTTTGATTAGGGAAGTTCAGAGGTAACTTTCTTTCCACCGCAGTCTTGGGGTAGGAAAAGAATAAAGTAGGACTCGCCTCTACACTGTCTTGCCCTAAATTTGTAATATCAAGCCAGCCTTCCCTGGGAAGGCCAGAAACCCTGGAGAGCTGATTGTACCATCCTGGAGACCTGCTGTCTCAGAACACCAATGTCTGAACTGGCATCAGATCTTGAGGATGTCTCTTGTTCCCTCCTGTCAGAACCCAATCTCCATCTCTGCTGCACATTAGAATTTCACAAGGAATGTTAAAAAAATACTAGTAATAAAGCTCTTGCTCCAGAGATTCTGATTTAAATGGTCTGGGTTAAGGCCTGAGTGTCAGTAATTTTTTGGCTGCCTCAGGTTACCCTAATGTGCAGTCAACACTGAGAACCCCAGCTCTAGATATTGCAGATCTAAGTGACCTGGGGCATTAGAGGTCAACATTGAAGGTGAAAAGATACTGGAGAACCCTCTCTCTCAGGCAAGGGCAAGTGTGAAAGAAGTGAGTAAAATTAGCTCTACCTGGAGCAAGTTCTGGTTCTGATGAGTAGCCCTTTCCTGTCTGCCCCTGGGTTCCAATTTTTGAGTTGCTGTTAAATAACAGAACGCTGCAGATTTTTTACAACATAACTCCAGAAGCCTCATTAAAGCTGATATCATTATGGACTTTTAAATCTCCTGCCTACATTTAGTTCCTTTATTTCTGAATTAAGAAGTACTTAAAATGTAATGACTTACTTGAATTGCTCGTTCTGTAATGGTGGTTATGGAGCTGTGTTCTTAAACCACGGCGCGTGGAGAATATTTTCACCACCTCAGAGAGAGCAATGTGAAACCTTCAAATTATGGGAACAGAACCAAGATGTCCTGATTTCCAGTCTTATCTATCAATTAAAGCAC
Organism: Cynopterus sphinx; assembly: GCA_030015415.1. Taxonomy (NCBI): domain Eukaryota; kingdom Metazoa; phylum Chordata; class Mammalia; order Chiroptera; family Pteropodidae; genus Cynopterus; species Cynopterus sphinx. Next base: position 18,848,948 of record CM057381.1, read on the forward strand.
GTAATATGACTCACAGAAGGCCACTCCTCTGTTTGAAATAATGAGATGTACATGATTTTTTCTTTCTTTTACTGACATGGATCTCTGACCAGCCATAATGACCACATTTCTTTTCTGCCTCATCTGAGGATAATCCTTTCTTACCCATTCTTGATAAAATCTAATTTCATCTTTGTCTACTGATGCACCCAATAAATTGAGGGTTCTTTTGCTAGAAACCATGGCTCCCCACAAGTGAACAAAGCCTCAAACTGAGTAACAGTGATCTCAAGCATCTTAGAAAACAGAAAAAGTATTTACTCTGTCATAGTTAAATAATTAGAAGCTACCTTAAGAACCATATTAAAACTAAACTTTAATGCAAAAATAAATATTTCTGACAGATATCAGCACAAGGAGAAGATTCACTTAATTATTTGATCCCAAATCAAAGTCAAAGGGCCTAGCAGTCTTTACATGATTTCCCTCCCCAACCCAAAAGATATTAATAGCAATTGTTAAGGAGAAAAATTAAAACCCACAGTGTTCTGGTGAAGCCAGGATGGATTTAATTACCTCCAGTCAATTTGGACAAGAGAGCATAAGGATAGTTATGAAAATAAGCTCCTGCTAAATCAGAACCTGTCTCTTATCCTAGTGACAGTAGGGCTAAGAAAAGGAAGCAAGTTTTAATGTCTAACTTGCAGATGGTGGCTGCTATAGGAGCTGTGGGTGATATTCCCATAGAGAGAAATTCAGAAAGCGAGCTCCCAGGGTTCATTACTAGTTCACTCAGCATAGTGGATTCCTTCATTCCACAAGTATATATCAAGTGCTAGGCACTTATTAGACATAGCACAATGAGTTTATTGGAGGTGTAATATCTCATTAGGCAGGCGTGGTGACTCTGTTAAGTAGATCAGCTGGACCTGCTTGGGTTTTAGTGTATCCTGCATATAAAATGATCTCTGCTTCTATGGTCCCAGAGTGGCATTATAAATCATTTACAAGTGTTTTGGAAAATCATCCATTTATTTCTGCTTTTAACTTTATTTTTATAGAGTTGGGATCCATAAAATTAAAATTCTTTACATTATCTCTCTATTTCTAGTTACTTCACTGATATATTTCCTTGATTTCATGTATTAGGGCTTATCATAATGTTGTAGTATGTATCAATATAATAATTAACTGTATATACAAATCATTGTTATATGTCATAAATATATAAAGTATATATAATTTAGTAAAGAAAAACAAGATGCACAAAAATATGTATATTGTAATGGGTAGTTATTCCTACCCCACCTTCTGTATCATTTACATTCTTTACTGTGATTCACTTTAATAAAAAAATAACTTTAAAATGAATTAGAAAATCCAGATGGCTATTAGACATAGTTTATTTCACATATGGGGGCCTATTTCTGAAGTCTAGGGGTGTCAGTCAGCCCTATGGACTTACGCTTCAGTTCTACTGAACTTGATTGTGCTTTTGATACCTGGCAGTGTGTCATTAGGGTGGATTGCCAAAACACTTAGGGGAAGTCACTTGATCAACTTGTCCTTGGCACAATGGTCATTCTGAAAATAGACATACTCTAGTGAATAAGTTGTGCTAAAATCTTATTCCAAACGTTCAGTTAATTGAGTACATGTTGTGTTTGAAAAACATGTTTTAAAATGTGGAACTGTTTTACACTAAAGTGAAATGCCCTGCCTTAATTACAGTATTTAGTTTTGAGACATGTCCTCCAATGATCTGTAGTGCCCTTCTGGGCTGGCTCTTACCTTGCCCTGGTCCGTTTAGGGATTTCCAAGCATTCAGGGCATATGCCAAAGCAAGAAGGATTCCTCTGTCTGGAAGTGAGAGAAAAAGAACATGTAGACAAATTTCTAATACAAATACACACATACACAAAACTAGGAAAAATCTTTTTGCAGCATATGTACCCTAAATAGGGTTACCCTTTTTTATTCTAAGGTGAACTTTTACAAATTCATTCAACACACACAAAGATAAATGGACAAAGGTTATAAACCAGAAGTTCTTAGATGAGAGAACATGATTCATTCATTCATTAATGACGTTTTGTTTAAATCTTGAGATGGGAGCCTTACACATTTGTCACAAGGTCCTTAAATTAGTCAAATCAGAGGAGAGGATCTCACTGCCTATGCAGTAGGAACTTCCATTAATATTCCTGGTCTTGTGACCACAAAGAGCACCACTTTAATTTAAGGCAAATGGACTTGCTAGGAGCACTGCTGATACCTCCCTACTGCAAAGGCGTATTGTGTACTGTGCTTACTTAGTTTGTAGTTTTTAGACAGGGAGACGTGCTGTAACTGCCAACAACATGAATCACCAAGTCATACCTGGTACCATTCTTTAGCCACTGGGCCTCGCTTTTAGCATAAACCATTTCCACTGTGCCTCACATTCCTGTTTCCCCCTTCCTCACCTACACAGTTGTTGCTCAGTAATGTAGGACATAGAAATTAAGGACATGATTTAGGACATAAGAGTAAGGTAAAAGCAATAGGGACAGAGCAAGTAGATAAATTCATAAACTACTTCAGATATTATAGATCTTGACAATCTGTTGAATGGGGGATGTCGATGAGAAAAAGGGAAGAGTAATGGATGGCACCCAGGTTTCTGATGTGCGCCCCTGGGGGATCACAGTGCCAGTAACCAAAATGGGATATTACAAGAGGAAGAGTATGAGATGAAGATTAATTCAGTTCTGAACATGTTGAGTTTGTTCTATGAGATACCAGAAGAGAGATGTCGTGAAGGGTTTGGCTATGTTCATCTGGAGTAAAGCAGAGAGATCTGGGCTGGAGATACATATTTACTTGTCATCAGCATAAAGATGGGAATCAAGCCATCCATGGGTGTGGATGAGAATTGCTTAAGACTTGTTTGTAGTGTGAGATGATAAGTGAGCCCAAGCTAGAGTCCTGAATGACCCCAATTATTTAGGGATGGGTCAAGGAGGAAGAGCTAATAAAACAGTCAGAGAGGTAGAAGGAAAATTAGCAGTGTGCCTTTGTTCACACCAATCCCTTTCCTTGCAGTGACCTCCTTTTCTTTGCATAGTAAAATACAGCTAATCCTTCAAGACATCCCAAATGCCTCTTTGATGAAGCAAAAATTTCTTGACTCACTCTCTACTTCCCCAAGTGCAATAAAAGTTGCTCTCGGTTTTCTGCTTCTGTAGCACTTCAAAAAAAAAAAATCAAAATTGTAAACATAGCCACCAAAGACACCTCTTGCCTCCATCCCCACCATTGCTTGAGCCAACAGAATATGAATATGGCAGGTGATTCTAATTTATCTTTGTTTCCTAGCAACAAGCAGCATATATAAAACGACCAATAAGTGTTTAATTAGTTTTATTTGCCTGGCATTGAAAAGTTTGTTCCTTATTCTGACAAAGATTTCAGCCCAGTGAAACACATTATTCAGAAAAAATATCTATACGTTTTTACGAACTGTTGCTTTATAATAAAATCTATTTCTTGTATGACATTGCAAGTTAATTAGTTTGTTATTATTCGTGCCACACCTACTTCCAAAAAGGATTTGAGATAGCTTGCAATGAGTCACAGGAATAATTACATCTTTAAAAACAGCATGAAAGCATCATGCAGTAGAAAAGGTGATAACATTACCTGATAAATTAAACCGAGGAAAGTTGCTGCAATTGAGATTAAGATATAGTTTTGCACTTCTTAGCAAACAAGGTGATACATTCTCTTTTTCTGAACAGCCCTGAAATTTTTGTGGGACGTTGTGTAGGTGGAGGACAGCACACAGGCACATTAGTCAGACCAGCTAAAATTCTGCTTAATTATATCCTTAAACTATTTATTTGCAACGTTAAATATAATATGCTTATAAGTGGCCTGTGAATTAGAATAACAAAAAATAACTCTCAGTTTGCAGAAGAAACTAAACAGGCCTTCTGTCCTGCAGAATGAGGATGCTTTTTTAAGGTAAAAACATTTTAAAGTGTCTTATAATTGTATTTTTAGAATATATTGCTTGAGGATACATGACAAAAACTACTGTAAATTTAGTAATCATTTGTTTTCTATTAATTAAAACATGATATTATATGAACGTATTTTTAAGAGATGGTACAAATATTTGCATAAGATTAGCTGTATAGTATAGAGACATTGGTGAACACATTGATCTAAAATATTTTTGCAGTAGCTCCAGGAATCTTCTGATCAGAGATTAGGAACAACTAACTATCTAGGCGAGTGGTTTCCCAAGACAGTATTGGAATTAGTTTGTTTAGTTGTAATTTGCTGCATACGTCTTCCTTTAAAGAACTCACACTTTGGAAATCAACAAATCACAGCTCTGATTAAGACAGGAATTGGATCCTACCTGTTTTGGTCTAGAAAGGAACTTATTAAAAAGACTATAATCATCCCACCAAAAATACTAAAAAGAGGATATTATTAAATATCACCAATTTTTCTCGGCATTTAATGTTAGCTTCAGAATATGTTTAAATATCCATGACTTTATGGCACTGCCTTTTACTTCACATTGCCAAAACTGCAAATGTCTCCTGAGAACCTTCCCAAAGCCCTCAAAGATGCTTTCAATTCTGTATTAGTCAAACACATACATTTTGAGGGAAAAATGATATTCTGTAATTACTTTATAAAATCAGATGGAATTCAGATTTTTCAAACTTTTACCAAAAAAAGAGGAAGCTTAAGGTACATTCTTTCTCAAATTTTTTTTTAAGTTCTATCTGCTGCTGACTCAAGCTCCTTGAGGGTAGAGACAGTTTCCGACTGAGCCTCGTATTTCTGGAAGCATTTAGCATAGTCTGAGTTTGCAGAATTTAATTCAATTAAATGTAGATCCTTATCCAAGTATAAAAGAGTATAGAGGTACCTTCTTGCTGTCCTCTCTACCCCTCTAATTCCATATTCTCACCTCTCATCCTCAGACCCAACTCTATACCCAGTCATCATGAATGGCCTTTAGTTCCCACATGGCTCTCCCAGGACTTGCCTTTGGCTTTTTGCAAATAGCTATCTCTTCTACTGAAAAATTCTACCTCACTTTATGCCTGGCTACATCATACTCATTTTTCAGGTCTATGCATTTTTTTTTTTTTTTTGCATCTTTCCTGGGAATACTTTATAACTCTGTAAATTGTTAAATACTCTTCAACAATGCACCATGGCATCGTAGCCCCCATTGAACCACTGTAATTAAAATATCCCCACTAGATTGTAAACCTCAGGAGGGCAGGTAGACTGTGTTACTTTATTTACCTGCATATCCTCAGGATCTTAGCATAATTACAGAAACTTAATAGGTACTCAGTAAATACTTAGATGAAAAAGCAAATTAATGAATAATGAGTATAATAATCAGGAATTCTTTTTTTCAAGAATCTTTTTTCCCAGAATCTCTTCAGCAATTTTGACTTCATTACTGACACTGCGGCACTGTTTTATGTGAGCTCTGTTACTGCTGAACATGCTCACGAAGCTGGAAGTGCTACAGGATTAGATCTTGCAGCCGTGCCACACCATCATTTTCTGTGTAGACAAGGATGGAACTCAGGCTCCTTGCCTTTGACTGAAAGATGTCAACTTGGCTTCCTTCCTCCAGTTCCTATAGTGTCATCTAGTATATCACTGGATACAGAGACAACTCTTTTTATTTTTATTCATTCAACAAGCATTGATTAAGGGCCTCCTGGAAAAAAAAAAAAAGCTGTGGACTTGGCACCCACTCAAGAACCAGAATTCCACTGAAGCATGTCATCATCTCAGCAATCATGAGCCAAAAAAATGCCAAAGAATGGGTAAAGTGAAAACTCTTACAAACCATTCTGAGAGTACTCTTCAAAGTTACGAACATGATAGGCAAAATCCTTCGATAAAGCCTTTTTGCTCTCATTAAATTTTGTTTTAATGGGTCACAAAATTCTGTGACAGACTTTTGTTTCCATTTAAAAGTACTGACTTTAAAAATGAGTAACTTAAAAACTGCCACACAAAAAACCCAAATAGTTCACAAAACTTCCCCTTTCCTTCTGAGGGTTTTACGATACACCGTAATCATTAACTGGATTTTTATTATTAAATAGCCATTTGAGACAAACAGTTCTGAGACCATTCTTTCACCACAGATTAAGACTGAGGGGCAGATATTAGGGATAATATTGATTTAGCCTTCAGAGCTTTCTGGGAATACCTGGTGACTTTGCCAGCTCCAGCTGCCTTCTTGTTCACCACTTTGATGACACTCACAGCAACTGTTTATCTTATGTCATGAACAGCAAAATTGCCCAGAGGAGGACAGTCAGAGAAGCCCTCAACACATCCGGGCTTGCCAGAACCATATCAACGATAGAAGCATCACCAGATTTTCAAAACCTTTGGGCCATCTTCCAGCTTTTTCCCAGAATGATAATCCTCTTCAGCTCAGTGAATTTGCAAGCAATGTAAGCTATCCAGCACAAGTACCATATCAGCACTGATTTGGCCTGGGTGGTTCAGGATAATCACCTGAGCCATAAAGCCAGCTTCTTCCATTGGTGCATCATTTTTGCTGTCACCAGCCACATTGCCACGACGAACATCTTTGACAGACGCATGCTTGACACTGAAGGCCACATTGTCCCCAGGAAGAGATTCACTCAAAGCTTCATAGTGCATTCCAGCAGAGTTTACACAGTTGCAATGGTGACTGGAGCAAAGGTGACCATCATGCCAGGTTTGAGAATACCAGCCTTCATTCAGCCCACAGGGACAGCACAAATACCACTAATTCTGTACACTTCCTGGAGGGCAGATGCAAGGGCCTGTCAGTTGGATGAACTGGTGGTAGAATGCAATCCAGAGCTTCAAGCATTGTGGTTCCACTGGCATTGCCATCTTCATGGGTGACTTTCTATCCTTTATACCAAGGCATGTTAGCACTTGGCTCCAGCATGTTGTCACCATCCCAACCAGAAACTGGCATAAATGCTACTGTGTCAGGGTTATAGCCAATTTTCTTAATATAGGTGCTGACTTCCTTAATGATTTCCTCGTATCTCTCCTGGCTGTAGAAAATGGAATCCATTTTGTTAATACCAACAAGAAGTTGTTTCATATCCAGCGTGTAAGCCAGAAGGGCATGCTTTCAGGTCTGCCATTCTTGGAGATAGCCACTTCAAATTCACCAACACCCGTAGCAATAATCAGGACAGACATTCAGCCTGAGATGTATCTATAATTGTTTTTGATAAAGTCTCTGCATTCTGGGGCATCAACGATGGTCACATAATACTTGTTGTTCTCAAATTTCCACAGCGAGCTATCAATGATGATAACCACGCTCCTGTTCTGCTTTCAGTTTATCCAAGACCCAGGTATGCTTGAAGGAGCTTTTCCCATCTCAGCAGCCTCCGTCTCAATTTTTTTTTGATGGCTCTTTTGTTGATCGCACTACATTTGTAGATCAGATAACCAATAGTGGTAGACCTTCCTGAATCAATGTGTCCAATGATGATGGTGTTGACACGAGTCTTTTTCTTCCCCATTTTTGCTTAGATTTAGTGGTGGTTTTCACAACACCTGTGTTGTGGTGGCAACCCCATTGTGAAGAAGCTGATCAAGTCTTGATATAGCCTTTCCTCATAGTAAGGAATCATCCCCACCCTCTCACAAAAACAGATTAAGGCACACTGAGAGCCATCTGGAAGAAGACGCTGGTTGATTAGGGTTCAGTCTCTCTCCTTAGAGAACAGCTTACACAAAATTACACTGAATAGAGTTTCAGAATCAAGCTGCTTTTTCGCTTTTCTTTTTACAATATGCACTTTACAGAATGCATAGTGATCTCTCTTAAGACATTTTTCTCTTTTATTTCCTAGTCTCTTTCTGACAGAAATTCTTTTCTTTGCAGAAAAATAAGGCTTTTCTTTCATTGCCTCTATTCCCTTGATGACATGAAGTATTCAATCACAACCAATTTACAGATGATGTTGTGCTAGTTTCTTGTGTGTGTTTGTCAGTTTCGTCACCTGTGCCAGATTGTCAAATGCATGCCCTAGATAATGCTGATACCTTAGTCAACAAGTTTCATCGTGCTTCTAAATGGAAATGTTCTGGAAATTTTCCTCTTGGCCCTTTTTTTCTCTCGCCTATACCTTTTTGGACGACTCTGAATTGGATGTTCTTTGCTTAGCCAGTGTCTCATGTTCTGCAGTCCCCCAAGTTATAGAGTTTACCTGATTTTTTACCTGTTTGTTCAATCAACTTGTGAACGAAGTGTCAAATTAATTCCTTAAGTCATTATAGGTCATCAGCTGGGAAATGTAGAAGAGATGAGAACAAAGCAAACCTTCTACCAGCAGGTCAAAAGAGTGTCTTATCAGTAGCAATCTGCTAAACTGAAGCTCTTTCGGTGGTTAATGCTTTCCTCTGCAAAGGAAATAAAAAATTCAAATGATAGCAAATGCTGCTAAGTGTCTAGCAATCCAATTTTTCAGTATCATTTGGGTAAAGTAACCTGACAAATTTTACTTCAGAGTGCAGGTTAGAAATAATTTTAGTTTTGTTATGAAGAGGGCCAGGCACAGAAGAGTTTAGTGCCAGTTTTGTTGACCTTGTCAATATTAGGACCTAAATTACCTTACTAAAAATAAAGTGAAAGATAAGAAGCAAGATAGTTACAGACTACAAATTTCTAATCTCCAGATCTCTATTCATATCTTTATGCAGCCAGACTCTTTGTTTTTCTTTGTCTTAGACAATAGCAGGAGTTGTGTGGGTGTGCTTGTTGTCTTTCTCTCAATAAGTTGACAACCATAACGGGAAACCATTAACAGGAAAACTGGCATGTCCCTGGATTGTGTCATGAAGATAGCACCTAGTTCTATGATTGGTAACGCTCAGGAGGTAGGAAATAGCCATGGTTGGGACAAGAGTTAGAGGCAAAAAGTACTGGGTTCTGTGGTCTCTGTGCAGGGCTGACTTCATTGGCATGTGACCACAGGCAGTCACTTAAAATGATTCTATGCGTGGTTTAATACTCTGATGTTGGCTTCTCAAAATTCTTGATATTTGAGGAAGGGGCCTTGCAGTTTCATTTTATGCTAGGCTCATTAAATTATGTAGCCAGTCCTTAAGACATATTGTTGAGACAAACGCAGTGTAGAAAAGTGTGTACAGAATATGTTGTCTTTTTTTATTTTTTTAAAGCTCTATGTGTCAATGCTTTAAACCACTCCCACTCCCCTCCCACGCACTTAAGTATGCATTGAAAGCCAGTTCTGAGTTGTAGTAAGAGCAAAGGCTCTGCAGCTATATGCCTGGGTTTGAAACTTACTATAGGAAACTTGTATCTTTTGGTGCCTCAGCATCCTCATCTGAATAAAAATAGTGCCTATCTCATAGAATTGTTGTAAGGATTAAGAGATTTAATAAGTAAAAGTTCTTAGAGCATAGCCTGGCCCTTAGTAATGCTTAGTAATAGATTATCTATTATGTTATTTTCATTAATTTAGAATATATTATTATTATTATTGAATTAGTTCATCTCTGGAAGCTGTATAATAAACTAGTAAAAGTGGTTCCCTCTAGAAAAAGGGACTAGGAAACAGGAATAGGAGCAAAAGTGGATTTTGTAAGACTCAAGCTTACATAATTTTTCTTTATGAAAAGCCATACAAATTATAAATAAAAAAGGCAAACATTTAGAAATAAAATTTTTAACGCTGAAAAATACTACAAAGTTCAGAAAAAAATCTATGTTGTTACTTAAGAAACCTCTAAAACACTTCCCCTCACATTTTTGCTGCATAATATTTGCCTCATTATGTTACAATTTTATAACATTCTTTTCTATGAGAAAAAAGATACTTCTATTTCTTATGAAAATAAAAAGATAATTTCTTTTTTCTGTCTTTATAATTTTTCATCAGTGTTATTGAGATATAATATACTGTAAAATTTATTATTGCGAGTGCACAATTTGGTGATTTTTAGCAAATTTATATAGTTGTACAACATGTTTTAAAACATTTTCATCAACCTAGAAAGTTCTCTCATGCCCATTTGTATTAGTTAAGTTCTTCCGTGTTATTCTTTCTGGTGCTATTGTGAATGGAACTGATTTCTTAATTTTATTTTCTGATTGTTTGTTGCTAGTATTTCATACAATTGATTATTTTAAAATTGATTTTGTATCCTGCAAACTTGCTAACCTTGTTTATAAGTTAGTTATAGTAGTTTTTTAAAAATTATATAGTTCTTATGATTTTGTACACATAAGATCATGTTGTCTGCCAATAAAGTTTTGTTTTCTCCTTTCAAGTGTACGTATCTTTAATTATTTATTCCAGCTTTACTGCACTGGCTGGAAGCTCCAGTACGATGCTGAATAAAGCTGTGAGAGTGGACATTATCTGTTCCTTTCCTTAGGGGAAAATCACTCATTCTTCTACCACTAAGTATGATGTTAGTGGTAAGTTTTCTTGTTCTGCTTCTAATGCCATTAACAATTTGTAAACATTCCCCTCTATTCCTCATTTGTTGAGTGCTTTTATCATGAATGGGTGTTGGATCGTGCCAAATGTTTTTGGTGCATCGATTCTAGTAATAGGCATTATATTAACTTTCAGATGTTAAATAAACTTTTCATTCCTTGGTACAATTCCTTTTTAAATGTTGCTGAATTTGGTATGCTAATATTTTGATGAAAACTTTTGCATTTATGTTCATGAGGGCCACTGTCCTATGGCTTCCATTTCATGTAATGTTTTTGTCTGGCTTTGACATCAGGGTAATACTGACTTCATAGAATGAGCAAGTGTTCACTCCTCTATTTTCTGAATGAATTTGGGTAAGACTGGTATTATTCCTTTCTTTAATATTTCAGAAAATTCACAAGTGAAGCTATAAGGACTCAGATTTTTCTTTGAGGAGAGATTATTAGTTACTAATTCAATTTCTTAATTTGTTACAGGTCTAGTCAGATATTCCATTCTTAGGGAGACGTATAAAACATGTGGCTTAAATAATGTCTGTACTCAATGGTTTCAGGACTGTTATGTATTTGTGACTTACAAATTGAAGAATTCCAATAAATTCTATTTTGTGCAATTCCCCCCAAAAAAGAAAAAACAAAACCCTGTGCAACATTTTTGGTTGCGCACACTATGTAACTGAGTATATTCCTGACAAGAGACAATTTCTGTTTTGCCTAGACATTGGTAAAAACAGAAACATCTATTTATAATTTTACTTGTCGGCTGTCTGTAAGAATTTGCAACAGACTAGCTTCTGGCTCCATACATTTCACAAATAGTTTCACTTCAACTATGAATACATCTCCAGTTCTGGGAGCTAGGTACTCTAGCATACCTTCATATAATATGAGCTCTAGTCTGGATACCTTTTGTGATGACATCATGTGGACTAGAAAACTGATCAATAGAATTACTTGTTCAAGTCAGTTCTACTTTAAGATTGCTAGTAATGATGTACAAGAGGTGACTACAAGCCATATAAAAAAACTCCACTAAATCCAAGATGAAAGAATTCCATACTCAGTTTCCCCTTAGCTGGAACCCTATAATACCCTTTAATACCACTTCAATGCCAATGAAAAGAGAGAAGGCATGACAAAGTAGGACTGGAAGGAAAGTTTTCTATATGCATTGGTGGTTAAATTATCTAACCTTAGCAAATATTACAAAATGTTGGCTGTGTGAACACATTGCTAGATCCATCTAAAAGTCTCGAAAGGGATCCATGTAAATGAGGGTCTCTGAAGCTGACCTTATGAGTTCCACAGTAAATCACAAATCAATCTTTGGGTGAAAGAAAGACTGACTCCAAAAAGTACCAGGTTTCAAAAATTTCTCTTGGCATCTTACAAGTTGTGTAAAATCTATTGAATAAATCTCCTGGGCTTTAACTGTCTTGTGTGAAATAAAATTAGCAAAAGTAATTGTTAACATTTATTAACCACTTTCTGCATGCTATGCACTTTAAGCGTATTGTCTCAGTTCTCACAACCTTTTGAAATAAGTTTATCAAAAAAAAAAAAAATCCCCGTTTTACAATTAAGGAAACTGGGTAACTTTCCTGAAACATACTAATGATTACCTCATAGCATTGTCCTGTGCTGTTATGTTAAGATAAACAGTAAACATACCTGTACACTTTGAAACATTACACCAGTCCCCATCAGAGAGAGCCCTTACATATGTGAGAAATTCATCAGCTCACCTGCAAGTCAGGGAACCATTAAATGACCAACCAGACTGAGCAAAATCAGGTCCTGGAGCATCTCCAGCCTACCATTACCACTTATCAAGGTACAAGTTCAGCATGCAGTATAATGGATGATTACACACAGAATAGTGCAATGCTTTTCAAACTTTACTAACTTAAGAATCATGAAGAAGAAATCATGCTTGTCGAAAGTAAAGATTCCTGGGATTTATCTCCAGATATTTGGATTCAGTTGGTCCAGGATGGGGCTTTGGGATCTGCATTTTTATGTCAGTTTTTACCAGGTTAGGGATATTAATATTTTGTCAAATTTGGTCATAGATATTACTGAGACCAAATATCACTGAGGTGTCTTGTCCTTTGAGATGTAAATAAAATTCATCTGGAATACATTCCAGGTGAATTTAATGAATTAGGAACCTCTGAATTCTCTTTCTAGAGGAGAGGTTGGCACATTTTTTTTCTGTAAAGGATCAGACAGAAAATATCTTCAGCTTTGTAAGCCATACGGTCTCTTGCACAATTAATTACTCAACTCTGTTGCTGAAGTAGCCATAGACAATATGTAAACAAATGAGTGTGCTTGCATTCTAATAAAACTTTATTTATAAAAACAGGTGGCATCCAGATTTGGCCCAAGGGCATAGTTTGCAGACACTGTCCTAGGAGGTGAAGATGGCTTACTGCTTACCTGTGTATCTCTAGTTCTGAGTTTCTGCTTCTACTGAATTAGTTCAGTTTATTGGTTATGTTATCATCTTGTAAATCTCTCCCTATTCCACAATTTGTAAGACTAGAAATGGAACTCACGCAGCCTGCGTGGGAGCTTATTAACACAGATCCAATCAGGCATCCATATCCAACCATGAGCATGTTTTTTTATTGGTAATTTGCTTGTCAAACTCCAAAACAGTATGTAATTCTCTGTTGATTCACTCATTTTGATGTGGAAAACAGGCTATACCAGGTCATGATGGAGGAAAACAGAGTGGAACTGATGGCTTCTCAGCAAAATCTCTGGGTGGGGGAGACATATGGGGTTCCATATATTACTCTGCCAACCAACAGTTGTCAAGCTAGTGCCCTTAATTTAACTAGTCTGCTATCAAATTGTCTTCTCAGACTGAAAGTATGGGGTTGTTCCATGATGCTTGGAATTTAAGAAATGTCACGTTTTCCCATTTTGCTGAAGCATATTAAATATAGCTTGAGCTTTTTATTTGCCAAAATTTCTGACTTCAAACTCCAAGATTTACAGTGCTCCTCTCCCCTATCTTGGGATATAGAAAGATCCCAAAGTTTGTGGGTACAAATCTGAGGAAAACAGACAACAGTACCATTCCTCAAGGTCTGTGTGCTTGTGGCTGCCATACCCCATATTTTAATTGTTTGTTCACATCTGGGCAGTTGTCAGGCAGTCCTAATTATCCCATCCATGGGTGACTTGAGGACCTTCACCAAAGCTCCCAAGATTACAGGACTTGTTCTTAGTCCTTGAGCTGCAAAGGGCTGCATTTTAACAGGCTCCAATCTGTCACTTGTGCAAATTAATCCCTTTATCCTCTTCTATAGTAAGAATCAAACTAATTTCCCAGAAATTTGGTTGCTCCCTTTTATAAAATTTAGATCATCAAATCTCTGAACCCCTCTCTTTCTCGGGTGATCCAGTTTAATATTCTTGTTGGGTCCAGAATGTCAGGGGCACAAATTATCTTATATAGTGATTTATTTTGTTTTAACTGAACTCCAGTACCTTTAGACTGGGCACAGAATTTTCAGTTTACAATCCTTACTCTATTATTTTGCTTCAACTAGCCTTATTTGTTACTATAGCTGTCTGGTCTTAAAGAGGTGGTGGAATAATTTTTTTTGTTTCTTCATGAAATGTTTATAGTAGTAAGTAATAATAGAATTTGATTTTTCCATTGAGTAGTACAAACCACTCTGTTGTAAAGATTCTATTTACTTGGGGCCAGCAGTTCTCAAAGTATATGGGCTTTGGATTAGAAGTATTGCCATCCCCTGGGAATTTATTAGACACAAATTCCCAGGCCCTACCTCAAATCTACTGATCTAGAGTCCTGGGAGTGGGCCCTCATAATCTGCATTTCAACAACCCTCCAGATGATTCAGATGCATGCGCAAGTTTGAAAACCACTGTTCTAGAATATGTTTACAGTAAGTCCTCATTTAACCTTCTTGACAGATTCTGCAACTTTAAGCAAAATGATATATAATTTTATTACAGGCCAATTACTGTAAACAAGAGATAAGTTCCTACGGCATATCAACATTATAAGAAACAATGTTCAACTAAACAACATTATTCAAGGACCTGCTGTACCTTGGGAATGATAATCTACTAGAGGAACATCTGTTTTACAGCTAATAGTAATCCTCATATTAGTACTTAGACTGCTGTCCTTTTCTTCCATACTCTCTTGGAGTGCATATTCTCTCAAAATACTAATTAATGCCCTCTGGCTATGAAAATTTCAAAATGTCTAACTATATCCCTGACCTATAATTTCCCTTTTGACCTTTTATCATCATTTCATTCCAGGAAAGTTCAATTTTAATGTTCTGACATATTGGAAACTATATTCTCATCTTGGCCTCGCACACAATTTTTCTTCTCTCTTTTCCCCTTTGTCATCAATGACCCTGTAGCAGAACCAGACGTAGAACAAGCTAGGGTAAGTTTAATGACCCACCTTACCTCAGATGAAAAATTTAAGAGGACACTAAAAATCTCAGTAATAAAGATAAATAATATTTTAGTGAAATATATTTTCAAAATTAAAATCAATGCAAGAAAATCTATGATGACAAAATAAAAAAATTTTGAAAGAAAAGATTAGTACCTTGTCATACCAAGCCATATTGGCTTGAGACAAAAGGAAAAACCAGTAATACTAATCTTGTCTCTATTTACAACATAGACATTTTGTTCATTATGGGTATTTTTGCATAATTTTTTATTTTTAAACGTATGGCATTAAAATATTATCTTGGTTACTGAGATTTTTGTGCCCACTTAAATTTTGTGTCAGAGGCATAATTTTGTGTCTCACCAAATCCCTGAAGACTGGAATGTCAAGGTTTCTCCTATGCTACACATACTGTGCAGTACTTTTTAGAAAGGTGCCTCTTACTCCTCTCTGTGTTCTCAGAAGTCTCATCTAATTACAAATGGAACCAGCAAGCAGCAAAGGAAGTTGATTATGTGCAGTGATTTGAGAGGCAAAAAAAAAAAAAAAAAAAAAATCACCTGACCTGTCAAATTCATCTTCTCCTTTTGTTTTAGGTTATCATGGCATAGCTGATACTTTGGTACCAGAAGAAGTAAAACATATTTTGATTCTAGGTTCCAAAGGGGATGTAGGGAAAAGTCTTGGATCTCATAAGTCTCCTTTGTATTGGTTCGACAAGGGATGGGGCTCCTGGAGAGCAAGTTCCTGGTAAGAGGAGAGTTGAAACGGAAGGGGAAAGCCTACAGGAGAGGAGAAAGATCACTACTTGCCCAGGGCTGATGGCTATCTTCTCATCATCTCTTTAACAGCTGTACACTCAGTGTATACTCAACAATTTTATACTTGTTCTTAGATGGTTTTGTAATTAGTCTCTAGATGAATCAAATGTGTACAGTTTATCTTTTCTAACTAGTTTTCACTTTTTGATTTTATGGATCATGTTTTCTTTTCTTTTTTTTTCTATCTCATTCTTTGAAGAGGATGTACTGTACAGCCATTCCAGAAGCATCATCTATGCCACATTTGACTTCGTTCAGTCTCTTCTTTTAGTTCACAGTACTTTTGAGATCAAATATAATCGAGGAGATGTCATAGAATGAAGCAACTCACAGCAGAAAAATTTAAAAGCCTAGTTGCCTTTGGCAAAACCCTACTAATTGCTAACAGTAACATGGAGATAATCTCAGCTTTTCAGGAGCTTCTAAAGCATGAAGGTAGATACTCCAATACAGCCATATATAAATAGCACATATAAAGTAACTTAAAACATTGAATCAATATATCAAAATTGACAGCTAAATCATATTCTTAAGGAATAGCATGCTTCTTTCATATGTTTCCAAAGTAAATGCTGCATGTATACCCAGCCAAACTCATGGGTCTTTGAAAATACAAGCATTCCGAGCTCATATTCATCTTTCATGTAAAAATTCCAAAACCCAGCTCACAAACATGCCCTTCATAAATCACCAAATAGTCTCTTCAGTTGTAGTATTATACAAATAAAATTGTCAGAGTATCCTTTTATAGGAGTTGATTCAGTATCTTTTAAAGTCTTCAAAGCTGTCAAATTTCTACATTTGAACTCCAATAAATAAAAACTTATGCCTTTCTTTGTATTTAGAAGTTTATAACATGGAATTTCAAGCTCTGACCTGTTGAGAAAGTTACCTTAGCAGAGAGAGATTTTTTTCCTATACTAGTTTAAGAAGACAGAAGTATTAAAAGTAATTTTCCCTAATACTTCACAAGAGTTTACCATTTATGACTTAAAATCACTTTCTTAATTTTTAAAGAATATTGAAAGATGATCTTTAGATGAAACATTTATTTTTATATTCTTTTATATTCTAGAATTAATTTACAAGTGTATTCAACAAAATGAGTCTCTTTTGGAAAATCTCGATACTGGTGAAAAGTTGTTCCACTTCTTTGGGGCTTTGTGCCATCACGACAGCAAACATGCCAGTCTACTTTGCTTGGCTCACCAACTGCAAAGGGCAGAAAACTGTGTTGATTATGTGAGACTAAATTTGTTTTGAGCTGATGAATGGCATGTGAGATGCCAACAATGGATGAAAGAAAGCCATTCCAAAGTCACCGTTTCAGAGATTCACCTAGAAAGCCACATGTATAAACATCTTCTAGAGGATAATACCCTATTGCCATGTTCACTGGGACACAGGGTACAGAGCCCTCACTGCAGTTGACTTTCAAGTCTGTGGAATGCAGGGGCATGGATGTACAGACAAAGAACACAACATCTATTTCTATTAAATCTATGGAAGACTCTGCAGAGGATATCTCATGTCTGAAATGAAAAAGGGCTCATGAAGGCACTGTCACCTACTTTTTAAGATTGTGAAGCTCATGACCTGAAGGTACCCTCAATGGCATTACTGTCCTCCTGGAAAATGGGTGAGTCACAAAAGGAAGAAGCTAAGGTCTTCAGAACCATTTCACATGGTATTATGTACAAACAAGACGTGAGGCAACTTAGAGTGGTATGAGGTTAAAAGAAACTTCAATTTAAAATGATCTCCAAGAATCACCACAGCAGAAATGAGAAAGCAAAATTGAGTGTTATGTGTGCATGCATGTGTGTGTTTTACTTGGTTTTTGATTATTGCTCTAAATGTCATTCTTCCAGGCTTTGTCTGCTTCTAGTTACCTGCTGAGGGTGAGTCAATTCCCTTTCAGTTGGAGATAATTTGCAGCCACATTATCATGTCTAAAAGAAACAAAAAGCAGCCAGAAAGATTTCCTGAGGAGCAGCTGGAACATGCAAATGTGAGGCTGCTCATTTTAATTTGGGTTGTCATGACATTTCCTCAATTACCTCATTGACCTGAATCACACTTCCTTATATTGCTTTCAGCCTTACTGCCTGGAAGGTACAGACTTGTTTTCTTATTTGGATAGTCTGAATAAAAACCATGAGCAAGTCTGGATGTTCTGGTTCTCTTAAATGTTGGACATATGCAGAAAATGTCATTTGAAACTGTAACCTACCAAGAATATACTCGAACAAGCCTGCCAGTCAAACATTCACTGGGCTTATTTATTTGCTAAAGAGCCATTCCTGGATGTTATCTTCATTTTACAAATAGAGAAAGATATGCTCATAACTGATAAGTGTGGAAGGTGAAAAGAACATGGCTAAGAGAAATAAGAAAATATAAGAGATTCATGTGAAACTGACTGGATGGAACGGACACAAATTTCTGTGTGTTCTGTAAAGCAGCCTGCCCTTATCCCTCCAGGTAGATGTTTAAGAAATGCTGTTCCTCATCTTCACTATAGCTGGCATAACAAGGCTGCTCAGAGCTCTCAGTGTGGTATAAACCATGGAGAAAAAAAAGACTGGTTAAATCTTTGCAATCATTATAATTGTCTTTAGGAAGACATTTAGTGTATATTGCAGCTCTTTTTTTGTGTGATAAATATTAAAAATTCTAATGTACATTACATAAATACATTAACCAGTCACTGACACATAAATATATGTTAAACAAATTTAAAACGTAATATGTGTTTCCATAGCAAAAGATATGACGTGGTTTTCAGTAATAAAGAATAATTAGCACTGACTGATATAAATGTGGCCAAATATTTATATACAGTTAGCCTTGGGGGGGCACAATAAAAATATAATTGAAATTAATGGTTACAGTAATAATTATCTGCTAATTATATAAATGTGTATGAAAAATTTTAATTTCTTATTAGCTGTTTTCCACCATTAATGTTTTCACACATTGCAAAAAATGGAATTTACTAAATTCGTTGCTTATAGAAATGTGGACAAATACAAGTGGACTTGTCCACTTGTGTGTTCACTTTTATTATGTCTAACATAAAAAAATTCAGACTGGTCTTTCCCAGAAGGGGTGAGGGTACATTGTGTCTGAGATCAGAAATTCAGGTGTGCAGCCTTTGTGACTAGGACTGTTCTGCTAATATTTACCAAAGACCACAAGTTCCTGTAGCTGGAAGATCCAGGAGCTAACCTATTGTTTGAGCAAACTGAAGCTTTCTCTGGAAAATCCTGGCGATGGGAAGTGCATTTGCGTATTTATTTATAACAACTGTCATACATTTTCTCTTTAAAGAAAAATAAGTCTTTAATTTTCTATTGAAAGTATTCAGTTGACAGAAAAATCTTTTAGGCAGCAGCCTCATGTATAAAACATGAAGCAGGAACAAACTACCAGTACTATATGGAAATCTTCTAAAGGAAAGCTCTCTTCGGTTTGAGTCATTTACATTGCAAACACAGAGATGATCTTATTGAAAGTAGTGCTGTATGAAGTGGATGGCTAAAATAATTTTCAAGTTTCACCTCTTCAGAGTACAGATAATATGGCAGCAAGTTGAAATAGACACATGTGGAGATAATTTTAGGAATGAGTTTGCAACCCAATTATGACAATGTTTTTTGCATAACAACTTCTAGTGTGGTATTTTCCAAATACCAAAGAATACTAGAAAACTCATCACAGAGATTCATGACCTACATTATCTGCATGACTTTTAGCAGCTCATATGCACTATGAGTATATATAATTTCTTAGACTTTAGCAATGTCTTAAAGTACACCTTTCTTCACATGAAGATGTCATCTGAGGAAGGAACCTAGCCTATCAGAGCACTCTGTCCTCAGTTAGATTCTGCAAGGCTACCAAATAAATCCCTTCATTTTTTTCAGACTCTTCTGCATTTGCCTCACTGGCTACACACAACCTGGTCTCTGGGTTCCACAATTACTCCTTGAAAGCCTGGGACTGTGTCAAGCCAGAAAGCCCACAGTAACATCAGCAAGTCCTCTTAGCTAATACATTTTTCAGAAATTCTGAATGCTGTTTACTTCTTCTGTCCTCTGTCCCCATAGTTATTTGGGGCCAGAGGAGGAATTCAGTATTTTTGACCCAGCTCAAAAACACATTTACACAGTGATCTGGATAAGCCTTCAAATAAACCTTTATCCTTTAAAATGGACCTGCGTTTTCTGAGCAGGTCCTGGCTAGTTTAAGCAGCAATACAAGAACTCTCTGGAAACCAAACCAAACAAATACAATGCTCTGCCAGCTAATTAGCTTTCTGATTGCTGATAGAGAATTTTAAGTTCCCATGTCTTCCTCTTCTCCAACATACTAAATTGGTTCAGTATTAGTTTAGCCATATTGTGGCAAAGATATACATGTGTTTTAGCCTATCTGTGTAAATACAGTCTTTCTGCCTGAGACAATCAAATATTTTTATTGAGCTCCTTCTATTGCTAAGCACTGTGTGTGAGGTGCTATGGTCATACAGAGGCTGAAGATTTAATCCTTAGTTTCAGGTTTATAGTTCAGTTGATAAGTGAAATGAATAGAAACTGAAAAAAGCAATGTATTGCTACATTATCTGGTACTGAATTTAACATACCATAATAGAATTTCATAGAATAACGAAAAGGTGTGTTGAGAACTGAGTTGAGGGAGGTTTAATGACTAAAGTAACACCGGGGCTGTTTATGGAAGGGGAGTCCTGACAGACAGAGCGGTAGGACAGCTTTCCAGGAAAGCACACCAGCATTTAGTAAATGCCTTAAAATGAGAAGAACATCATAACACTGGAAAACAAGGAGACCTACTTCACTTTTATTCCATATTAATAAATATGAAAGATAAGTCATTTTTTTCCTTGACATAATTGTCTATTTTAACTATGTAATATCCTTCCAATGCAATATTATTCCAGATATAAAATGGCCACCTGAAAGAGGAAATATCTTTTTCTTGGCTTTTCTGGGATGTAAGTGTAGATTTTTTTAAAAAAATTTTTTTAAGATCAGGAAATTAGTATGCTAAATAAACTAAACTTTCTTCTTAATAGATTTTGGGGGTGTAATTTTAACAGAACCCAATACCACATAGCATTGCATAAATCTTAAATGCCATAATGAAAAAGGAAAATAAACTACCTTAAAAAGTATCTTAAGCTTCTCAAAGATTTAAAGATGCAGAAAGAGAACTGAGATGTAGTTCAGATCTAGTTTGCCCTCAGAATCCACTATGCACATGCTATGTCTACATATTAGCATGTCTTAGGTTCGGTAAAGCCGTGATTATCATCCTATGGCCAGAAACCTGTTTTGTTTTGTTTTGTTTTGTTTTTGTTTTGCTTTTGCACAAAAACAGTGCCCACAAAGTCAAAAAGCCTGACTTCTCAAAGCTTTTTTATGACTGTAGAAGTCCTGTGAAATGTCACTAAGGACATGACAGTGTCACAGAGTTTTAGAATTGGAAGATGCTATAGAGATCGTTATCCAACCCTTTCAGGTGACAGTGAAGAAAGTGAAACTCTATTAGAAGTACCATCTGGTCTCTGCTTTGCTGTAGACTCTGACTGTGCTGGGCTCCCTTCTGAACCTCCTTAACTATGGACACCCTAACAGAGTACTTCTGAGTCTTGCCAAGCTATGGCAGGGCTCCTGGGACTGGGAGCCTTTTCTGTGACTAATGACACTGGCTGGTAGAGCAGAGACCACAGGGCTTCCAAGTTGTCAACAAGAGAGAGAGTTTAAGCAAATGCATGAGTGACAATGACAATGATGAGTGTGAGGCCAGAGGAAGGTCATACTTTACTCTCCTTCCATGTGAAATTCAGTCCTTTGACTAAAAATGTTTTTAATTTTAATGAATATAGATGTGAAGGAAGACTATCAGTTCAAAGTTGCAAGCCATGTTCTACCTTTAGAACCCCATAAGATAAAGCAGAATTTTATCCTAGTTCTTAAAAAGAAACTTTAATATATTGAAATAAATTAGATGTTTCTAACTGATCTGATAAGTTCTCTGTTTGATGTAAATTTAGTGTGTTTTAGTGGTTGCTATCCAGGGGCCAATGTTTGTTTTCATTGTTTTGAATTAGACTCTTCTAGCAAATTTATTATTGAGTGGCCCTGAAGAATGATTTTCCTGTCTGAGGTTCCCTATGTCCTCTCCAACCCCAGGGAAAGCTGGAGACATTTCAGGGAGGAATGTTTTCAAATAAGGAAATATCTTATCTCAAAAGAGTCAAGAAATTCACGGGGTTCGGTGGCATACAACCTGGATTAATAGATGGTTGTCAGTTTAAGATGTGCCAGATTTGGAGAAGTATATTACAGTTGGAATGCTGTATATGGGTTGGCTTGAGGCCACAGGACCAGACCACACTCCTAAAGTAGGTATATAATGTTTTAGAGTTGAAAGATACTACAGAGATCATTGTCCAACTCTTTCAGATGACAGTGAAGAAAGTGAAGAGGGAAGGGAATCATTTGTAGCCTGAGAAAGGCTAGTTCCTCAACATCTCTCTTAATTGACATAGTTGGCTGCTAGGGAGAAATTGCTAAATTGCAGAAGGAACCTAGGGACTTTTGAAAGAAAGGGACCCCAGTTTTGCTTACCTCTTGAGGTAGACTAGATAGGTAGACCAAAGTCTGCAAGAAGCACATCAAGAATCTTTAAGGAGAAACATAACAAAAAGAATGAGGTATGGCAGGCAGTGACCCTTGGAATATACCAGAGGAAGGATGTTTTAGAAAAAAAATGTGGCTGAGACTGGAATTCACTTAGGATCCACCTAAGCTGGCTCATTGCTGAAGTTTAAGAACAAAAGCTGAGCATTTGAACCTGAGATCTCTTTGGTTGAGGTATGAGGTATCACTACAGTATGGACATGCTTTCATTGCACAGAGCAGGTCTAGTTTTAAAAGTAGCATTTAGCGGTAGCAAAAAGCATAGCAGTGATGCAGGATTAAACTCTTCCTCCCATAGGACTGAGTAAGCCTTGAGCTTTGAAATTTAAAAAGGGTCTGTATGTGTGTGGGAGGGAAGGCTTTCCAGGGGAGGTCTCAAGAGTGACATGTTAGACTTCCCACTAACAAGCCATGTGGATGCTCATTGGAAAAATAAAAGAATTTGACTGCTTTGTGCTCCCATGTTAATGAATTAGGATATGTTTGTTACATTTGTAAAATTAAAGAGAAATGATAATGTTACATTATGTAAAGCGACTCCAAGTCACAACACATACTGTGATTTCTCCCTCATGTTTATTAGTTTAAATGTGAGGCCCAGAGAACCCTAGATTAGCAGAAACCCTAGAAATCTTAAAGAAGATTTTGTCCCTTCTGGGAGGTCTATGAGAGCAAGTCATAGCACAGAAATGTCTTTGAATGGATATCAACTAATTCCTAAATCTCCCTTTTAACTGGTTTCAGTGGAAGTCTGAAAGAATATCATAAGAATGCTGGGTAATCTGTCAACCTGTGGCTTCTCATTATATAGTTATTTGATGTTTTAGTTTGTTGCATTCATATACATCTTCACAACTGACAAAGCACTTAAACATGTATTATGGTCCTTGTGCCTCACAGCAACACTGATGGATTCATAGAACAGTGATTACTAACTCTGTTAATACATGAGGACACTGGAGCCCAAAGAGACTAAACAATATAACTAAATGAGTGCAAGAGGATTTTTTTAAAGAATAGATACTCGTTAACTACAAAGGGAAAAATAGCAACTTTACTGTGAAAATACATGGTGACACCACTTCTAAGTGACTGAGGTTAACATCACCAATAATGAGACATATCAATGTCATGAACCTCCTGATATTATGAACTGAGATGGGCATGACATCACCTTTGCATGATTGTTGACAAAAATACTACCCTGAATCATGAGAAAATATCAGACATTCAAATTGAATGTCATTCTACCAAATCGGCCAGTACTATTCAAAAGTATCATTTGTCACTGTCCACTTCCTGATGTTGCTAATTGCTGTGGCTATGTGAGATGCTAGCATTTGGGAAAACCGAGAGGAGGGTATTCAGGAACTTTGTGTACTGTTTTGTCACTTCTTGTAAGTCTGAAATTATTTCAAAATCAAAGTAAATATGTTTTCTGCTGCAGCCAAACTAATTTTTATCTTCAATGACAATTTACATAAACTTCAAAATTCAACTGGTAATCTAAATAAATGACCATTTCTGAATTATTCAAATTTACTGGTGGTACACTCCTGGGATTCTTCTATGTTCTATAGGTGTAACGTGGTAAAGACCACATACCCGGATTTAGGTAGATGAATCCCAGCTCTGCCATTTCTAATATGTCAACTTCAGTTTCCCAATCTGAAAAATGGGGATAAGTAATGGTATTATATCATTGTTGTGGGATTGAATGAGTCAATGCATCCTAATCCCTTACCACAATGCTAGGTACAGGTTCCAGATTTTTAGCTATAATTAAATTTAAAGAGAAAAGTAAAAAGAGATAGCTTCTTGGGCCAGCCATTCTGTGTCAGAATGGCTCCATTGGTTGGTATTTCATCAACTTAAATGGACATGTTTATTCAAAAGCTGTTTAAAGCATGCTCACTACTAATAAAAAAAGTGAAAGGATGTCATTTACACAAATTCCCTAGGAATATTTTGAAAACTATAAGTGAATTGACGTTAAGAGCCTGCAACAGAAAACATCTCAGCTGTCACCACGGCAGCAATAGTCAATTGGATATTGTCATTAAAGATAGAGTAGAAAATAGAAGCTCTGTTGAAAGTTTCAGTGTCCACAGAGAGCAAGGAAAAGACCATGACTGCTCCGGGAGTCCAGCAAAACCTGCCCTGAGCCCTGAGTGGGCGGACAGGGCTTTAAACAACTTGGAAAGGATCTTCAAAGAACAATTAAAAACAGCCTCCCGTTGTGGGAGGTGAATCTGGCTGGTAAACTCCTGCTTTCTGTCCCTAGGGTAGAATTCCCAGGCTTCTGGATCCTGGTGGAGTGCCCTTGGCAGTGGACTCTGAAGTACGTTCCCTTTTCACTTTCCTAGGGTTCAGAGTGGTGGTTTGAATACACAGGGTGAAGAACATCTGGCTGTCCTGAAGCTGAAAGAGATTTAGAGTCAGCAGGTGGGGGTTGGAGGTTTATGAAAATAGTAGGATGAAGTTCATTTTGTGGACAACTCTTGGCCATGGTATTATTTGTTTCAAATTTTATACTGCTGAGATCCTGTGGGCTTGCTACAGATCGATTCATAAACAAACATACGCTAAGTTGTGTCCTGGGGATAAATGATGAGTTTATGTGACTTTGGGGTTGGTGTGTTAGAGGTAAGAGGGGAGCTACAGCTAAAGACTTGGTGTGATAAACTGAAATTCCAGGCTACACCCTTATTTGAGCAAAAGGCTGCAGAAAAGTCCATGGACTACATGCCAGTTTTCAGGCATTGAATTAATGTCTTCAACATTTCTAAACAGAATTATCATGAACTAAAGGCAATAAATAATTCCACAGAGTATCCAGCTTTCTTTAAGAGTATGTGAAAAGACATAATAAATACTTTAGAGACCTGAAATGTTCTATAAAATAACTTTAATATGTATTTAATATTTCTAATAGTGATGATCCAAAATCATCATTTATTCAATAATCTCACAAATATCAATTATCTACTATGTGCCAGAACTATGTATGGGCCAAGATTCTAACTAATTTATGGTCAATACTTTTTGATGACTTTCCCCTTCACAAGCAAGCTGCAACTTTTTCATGTAATGAGCATAAAGAGACACCCTTACAACTCAAAATAGATCCTTATGTAGCAAATCTGTGTGTACTCATTGTTATCTTTGTGTGTTTAAGGTGGTGGAAACTCACTGGATGAAAAGATGAGTAATCATGAAAGGTTTATGTATGGTAGTCCTGTCTGAGCAGAGCAGTTAAAGGAGGCTGTACAGTCCCAAATTATACGTGAAACAGAAAGATGTTTATTTCTCACTGTGAGGTCAACCTCAATGAGATCTCAGGAAGACAAGCCACCATCAAAGAGAAAGAATCATAGTGATTCCACGAGATCACTTATTTAGCCTGCAATTCCAGTGTCTTTTTGCAACCCAAAACATAACAGGTAAGAAAAGTTATAATTGAAAAAGAAGAATGAATGGAAAAATAAGAGAAAAACCATATTGGAGAGGGAGAGAATCAGAGAGAAGTTAGAGAGTAAAAATAAGAGAAAGAAGGAAAAGTGGATACCCATGGAAGGACAGAAAGCCCTGTTCTAACTCTCTATGTGTGACACTGTAGTACTTGTAGCATGAGCAGCCCTCCCTGTCTCATTGCATCTCCCACCCTCAAGAGATGGTCCTACCCAGACAGAATGATCAGAAGCTCGAGGGAGAATACAATTCCATGATTTGATGTCAAAGTCAGGAAAAGATCATTCTATGAAACTAGCTCTAGATGAAAAGCAATATTGATTGGATAACTTTGTTGTCTGTGGAGTAACCCAGAATGGGAAATGATGTGTAACTGAATTAATGATGAAATCAGCATGTTTCTCAGTTCAATCAATAGAATTCTTCATTATACTGTGACATTTTCAGCACTAAACAATAGTAATTTTGGTAACTAATAAAAAATTCATCGGACAGTTAAGAATTTGTTAGTGGAATTGGTTAGTGGTTAGCTTTTTGGTAACTAATAAAAAATTCATCGGACAGTTAAGAATTTGTTAGTGGAATTCATCCCAGTCCATGGAAAAGAGACACTGTACCTGACACAACAGTTATTCCAACCACTACGAGAGTGAATTTTGTATTTGGGACAAGGATTGTGTCTTTTTCCACATCTTGTATACCAACTGTATTCAATTTCTTCTTGCCATTATAAATTTGAGGTCTTCAACATCAGCTTAGTGTTCTCTGACAATCTTTTTCTTGGCCCTTTCTAACTCATAACAAAAGTTTCTTGCTTTTACCACCTTCATTAGGTTTATTATTCTCACTACCTTTGCTCTTAAACCATCCATCTTCTTTTTTGGGAATATTCCTTTTAATTCCTTAGCCCAGCATCTAAGGCCTCAGACTTCAATACCCATTTTTCTTGACTTCTCTGAGTTATTTAATACTACTGTTTCTGAAACTCTCTCATTAGTTGTTTTATAGAATACTAATTTCTATTTCTACCCTTACCTATCTGACTCTTCTGTTTCCTGTAGTAGATTTCACACACTCCCTTCCTATTCAGTGTTACTGTTGGCCAGAGCTCTGTCCTGGGCTCTATTCCCTCAGCATTCTTAGTAGGAAACTCATTCTTTCCCCCATGTAATCCACTTATATGATCAGCACTCTCAAATACAAATCTCTGGGCTGGTTTCTTCTCCATCATTGTAGACCAAAGTAAGTAAAACTCAATGTGTCTGAAAATAAACCCTTATTTTCCCTCTCAAACATGCTCCTACTATCTTTCTTAGCTTGGGGAATAGTATATCTATCCATTAAATAATCTGAGGCCAAATTGGGGTTTCTTGGACTCATCTCTTCTCATCTTCCACCTTCAAACCTTTAACTACTTAACATTTCCCAAATCTTTCTACTCCATTCTATCCTTACTTCTATGCCTTATTTCAGGCCCTATCCCCTTTATATTTTGGAGAATTTTAATTTTTTCCCAACTGATTTTCCCACCTCTATTCTTTCATACCGCTAATTAAATATCAACATTTCAACAGGAGTGATTATTTTAAAATTCAAATCTAACTAAATTACTTCTCTAACTTAAAACCTGTTATTAGCTTCTCATTGCTTTAATGTCTCTCAGTACTCTTGGCATGATGTGTAAGGCCTGATACAGCCCACCCTCTGCCTGACCCCAGCTTCTCTTACTACTGCCACAGGCTGTGGTCCAGCCATAGCCCAGGAAAAAAGTCATGAAGTGAACAGCTGGAGCAGATGATCCTGTAGGCTTTTATCATGTCTAAAAAGATGTTCCTGAATGGCTAAGAATAATTGGGCGTAATACATCCTTTGCCTCCTTCATTGGTATATACTCTGCTTTATAGATTTTATGGAATTTCATCATTATTGGATGTTCTTTTCAGGGCCCATGTGTTGATCTCAAACCATTTCCGATATGTGCTTCCACTGAGTAACGAAGCCTTCCTTATGTTCTAACAAAAAAAAAAAAAAAAAAAAAAAAAGGAAACATTTAACATCACATAGCTAAGATCTGAAGCTCTCTAGCAATAGCATATGTCATTAATTTCAGCCTTTGATAAAAGTTTGGAAAATTCCCACCTCCTACTCTTTTGCAGGATTCGCAACACTGCCAAGTCTTGTAGCTCATCAGGATATTTACAAGCTAAATGTTGAGCTGTGGAAAAAAGGCATCTTCACATCTTTAGTTAGAAGCTTTACACAGAGCATTCAAATAAGGCAGTGTGGTTAGGGAGGCAAAACACTGGATTCCATTTCTAGCTTTTCCAGGAACAAGGGGTGTGATCATGGACAAATTCCTAAACCTTTTTAGGACTCAGTTTCCTCATTTGTTAAATGAGAGCCTCAGATGATCTCTAAAATTACTTCCAGCACTAAAACAAAACAAGACGACAACAACAACAACAACAACAACAAAACGCTGACAATTTTCTTTCAAATTCCTCTGCAGCTAGGCGACTATAGGGTGTTTCCTTCATGGGAAGGCGAAATATAAATCGGCTTTTCTATTTTTCAAAACTGAGTGGTCTTTCTTTAGTTACATCCATTTTTAAGTAGTTACTGAAAAATCAAAGTTTTTTTGTTTGTTTTTTGTTTTCTTTTTCCTTAACCAACTGACGCTGTGAATACCTTTTCACAAACACTGGCAGTATAATGTACAGGCTGAAGAGAATTTCTTCTGCTTGCTTTAAAAGAAAAATCAGCTTTTCATTTGGGTTAGAAATATTCTAGAGCTTTTACTAATCTAAAGTTAGCATGGAAAAATAAATGTTTATAAATTGTAAGCAGTTAGTGGTTGCCCTGATGAGTGAGGACCATCATGAGAAAAAAACGAGGGAGAGCAGACATGGAAGGCGACCTAAAGAAGTGATTTCTGTATATGGAAAATTGCCGCATCACTTTAACATTTTCAATTCTTTCATACTTTCCCCAGAAGAATACAGGATCATTCTCTTTCCTTTAAGAAATAAGACAGACATATAATATTTGGACTAAAACCAAATCTAAAGCACAACCTGTATTTCAGCTTCGTTTAAGTTTGAAATAATTACATGTTCTGGGTGACTATGTTTTCTGTCACCCAGAAACACAGTCACACAATTAAATTATGAATCACTATTAAAAATACAGCTGAAAAAAATCCCATACATTTGGAAATATAGCTATAAGACATCATAATTTAAATTGAAAAGTACTTAGAACCAAAATATTTTTTAAAGTTACATATCAAATGTGGGAAAAACCAAAGCACTAATGAAATTTTAGTTATAAATGTATGTTAAAATAAAAATTAAAGCATTAAGTGGCTAACCCATGAAATTAGAAAAGATACAACTGAATAAACTCAAAGAAAAAAGGAAGGAAAAAAAAGGAGCAGAAATTACTTAAAATATATGTAATGCCTTAGAGAAAAACAACGAAATCAGTGGCTTATTTTTTGAAACACTAATAAAAGAAACAAATCTTTAGGGAGACTGAGAGAGAGAGAGAGAGAGGGAGAGGGAGAGAGAGAATAAATAAGTAACAATGTTGGAAGTAAAAATAGGTGGGACGTATCTGTAGATGCAGCCTAGATAGAAAATAACAAGAAAATACTATAGTCAATAATATTGTAATAACTACATATAGTGTCAGATGGGTACTAGACTTATTGAGGTGATCATTTTGTAAGCTATATAAATGTCTAATCACTGTATTGTACACCCGAAACACATAATATCATATGCCAAATATAATTGAAAAAAATTGTTTAAAGAAAAAAATACTATCGAAATTGTGTGCTAATAAATCTACATATTTAAATAAATAGATAATTTTATGAAAAAAATCATAACAACAAAACTGACTAAAGAATAAATAATATACCTGAATAGTACACCCCTTAATACACCTGTATATGTATATAAACACCAAGCACTATCCCGACTATATTATAAGTTCTACCAAACATTCATGAATCAAATTATCTTTGTCACATCCAACTGGTCCAGGAAACACAGCAAAATTTCCCCACTACTCTGTATGGGCTCATGGTGAACTTGATCCTTTAATCGGAAAAGTATAATATGAGTAATAAAAATTACACATTTACCTTCTTTGTCTTTATAAATATAAACTTCCTTTTAAATAGAGTAAGCCAAAATTTAGCAATGAATTTATTTAAAAACATTATTTTACCACATTAACAGATGAAAAGAATAAAAATCATGATTATGTTATATACAAAAATATATAAAATTTAGTAACTTCTGATTTGACAAATACTCTTAGCAAACTAAAACAAGAGTCATTTCCTCATCCTGATAAGGAATGTCTTTCAAAAAATCTGTAACAAGTGTCATACAATTCAGGAAAAATTTTTTAAAATCTTTAAAATATGGAAATATGGGCTAAGAAAATGATTCCCACTATCACCATTTAAACTCGAAGTATCATTCAGCACAATAAGATGAGAGAGACAGAAATTAAAAAAGAAGAGCAAGTCTGGTATTATTTAGAGACGATATGACTAAAAACATAAAGTAAGTGAATGTGCAGAAAATTAAATAATGAAGTCCAGAAAGGTTGTGAGATAAATGATCGTTATTGACAAAACAATGATTTGACTTTGTTAATCACAAACAGAAAATTTGATTTAAAAGATGTAATATTAACAATAACAACAAGAATATAAGATACCTTGAAATAAATCTAATAATGGTGTATGAGACTTTGTTAGAAATAATTAGAAAATTATGGAAAGAGATTAAAGAAGTTCTAATCACAGGGATAGATAGACTGTGTATCTAACTATCTATATATTTGAAATGATGTCAATTCTCTCGTAATGCTGTCACAGTATTGTGCAATGCATGGCCCATTATCTGATTCATTACATTACAAACAACCAATGAGCCAAACACTTACTTTGCTACATTTCATGTTAAATTAATAAAAGTTAAATCAAATTATGTTATTTTTTAAATAGGTACTGAAAAAGTGAGGGCACTTTTTTCCCTCACTGTCCGATCCCGCTGGAAACACCACTTTATGGACACTGACAGTAAGATGTACAGCCTGGAGAAAACATGTAACACTATTCAGGCAAAGTTTTCAGTGGGAGATTTTTATTAGTAAGGGAAGAGTCTTCATGGCCAATAGGATTATAAAGTTACCTTTGCTTCTGTTCACATTCCTACTCTGATCTGTCAAGTATTAGTTCCACCCCTGCTCTCAAAGTAAGAAGAAAAGGCATGTTTAGTTTCGCTATGTTGGGTAGTCTAGAAGCTAAAGATTCTCTGTTCCTCTGTATGGAGTGGGGTTTTTTGTTTGTTTGTTTGTTTTACCAAGTGAGAAGTGGAAGAGCTACTATCCAGGCATGGTGGCCCTCAGTTCTATTATTCTAGAGAACCCTGTCCTGTTCCTCATGCTTCCCAAATAAAGTCATGGGTCAAGATAAGACGGCAACAGAAATTACTGGCTGGCTGGTAGAATCAAGCTTTTCTGACTACTGTTGTCAATGGGCTGATTCCAGAACTGAATACTGGAGGAGAGTGCTGTAGGCACTGCACTTTGTCTCTCTCATTGAAGCCTCTGTCTTCCACAGTTAAACATCTTTCCATTCTCTTTTTTTCCCCTCTAGCTACATTCCTTCCCCTTCTCCCATTCTCATCTTTACAGCACCTATCTTGCCATTTTTATTCTATTTCATTATTCTCTATTCTTTTTCTTTTACTTCTCTCTCCTTCTTGCCCCCCCTTTTCTACCCTTTACTAGTTATCTCTATCCACTTTCTTCAATTTCTGAATATGTCCCATGCCACCACCAATTTCCTAAGGTTCTCTTCCTCCTTGACACTATTCTCTAGCCCTTCTAACATTCATTCTTCTAAAAATTTTTTATTTATCATCTCATGGCAGTATGTAGGCCACCCTTCTAACAAGAACTAGCAAAGCTCCTAACACAGCAGATGCATGTTAATAGAACAAAAATACCATCCAGATGAAGGTCTGTGCTCCATGAATTTCCAAGCCTCCTCCTCTCTTGACAAACATATTTCTTTATTTTCTTCTTTGTGTAGGCAGATAATGTTTTTTAATAACACTCCAGAGATTATCATGATTTAGCTCTATGCAGTTTTTACAGCTATGTTTTTTACTATTTTATATTCAAATATTGGCTTAACTAGGAATCAGAGCTCAATACCTAGGTTATCAACAAGACTATTTCACAAATAACTGGATTCTCATGTGTGCTTATGAAAATTGTAATTATGTGTGCCTCAAGAAATTAAAGGTAAATGATTAGCCTGTATTTCAGAGGGAAACTATGTCCTGACTGATCGATTTGTACAATTGTTTTCATCTTTGTATCCTTGGTACCTAACACAGTTCTCGCTGCCTAAGAGAATCTCAGAAAGTGCTTGTGAAACAAATATTGATTCCCATCCAATATATTCTCTTGGGACCCCTAAATACATAAATAAAAGGGTTTCATATTTCCACTCCTGCAACAAATAACAAAATTTGCACATAAAATATCAGCATTACTGAATTATTTTTTGGCATTTAAATAGTCATTACAATTACAAGCCATTTGGTTGTTTTTATGAACTGGCTATTCATCATAAAAACTATGGAAAAGGGATTTTTACAAATATACTGATGAAAAATCCAAAATAGAAACATGTATAGCAGGAACTCTAATAATGTAGTTTAATTCAATGCTTTTTTGTTAAAACACTGTTGAGATGCCATAAAAACTTAACTCTTATTTATATCAATTAGTCTAAAGTATAATAGTTTTTGGTTTCATTATACATTGTTTCACAAAACCTATTGACATTAAGTGAGACTTACTAGACACCAAACCTAATAAATGACAATTTTCCCCATAGTTTAAAACAAATACTAAAGATTTAAAGGAAAATTATCTGTTGTGACATATATAGACATAGCTTTTCTGCATAAAGATTAGAAAAAAATGGTGTGAACAGGAAAAAAATATTGAAGAAATCTCAGGTCATCTCAAAACCTCATTGGATTTGTCCAGTTTACTTGACCTCCAGCTTCCTCAGTTTCTCTCTAGATAAGTAAAGCAACTTGACTGCAAAGCCCAGTGCTGCATTACCTAGTGGACACTATCAGCACATACTGGGAGCATCAGCAAAGCAGAAGCACAAAAATGATTTTTTAAATGACATTTCAAAAAGCATTTCAAAATACCTCCAAGAATCATAATTTTTGGTTATCTTTTCTCTTATAGCTTAGGTATTTTTTAAAATTCTGAATTATATACAGGAGGTAGAGGAGCTCCAGTAGGTGATAGTGTAGGGCCTCTAAAGACCAATCCAGATAAGACACAGTTTTAAAACTTGACTTTTGACTCCCTTCTGAAGTTTTTACTAAAATTTTTATGTTGTGAATAAACAATCATACACATGAGGCAAAATGAATAGGCCAGATAGCCATAAAGAGAGTAACTAAAATTACCAAAAATATTAATATGATTCATATTGAATATTGCATATAATTATCACAGCGCTATTAAAAGTATTATGCATAGTGTGATAGGCTAGTGAATCCCAAAAACAATCTTGCTCAGAATTATGCCCAGAACCATTTCTGGTCCATAGCTCTCTCTTCCCCATCTCATCATTATGAAGCTGAGACTGAAGATTTGATAGCTAAGATTGATCCTGGGTTTCCCCCTGGACTACGATGGTTAGGAGTGGGAGAGCACTATAGCATTGTAAAAAACAATGGTCTTAAGGGTCAGACAGACCTCATTTTGAGATCTGGCTCTTTTACTTACTAGCTGTATGAATCCTGGGCAAGTTTATTAAAGTCCCTGACTATAGAGACAATAATACCATCCTCACAGAATGTTGGAAAGGTTAAATAAAGAAAATCTATGGAGATAGAAATACATGCAAGCTGACCTGGTACAATGAGTAGGTGTTCAATAAATGGTAGTTACTGCCATATAGTAATCACAGCTCGATCACCTAGACAAGAAACCATTCATTCATTCAACTAATATTTATTGTGTACGAACTATGGATCAAGCACTTAGTTAGGTGCTGAAATGGGCTGTAGACTGTTCTTGATGTAGGGTAGGGGGGAAGTAATACGGAAACTGGAATTGAGGGAAAAGTGTATAATGTAATAGAAGGTTGCTCTCTGCCCCTTAACAGAAAAAAAAGCAGTTATTTCTGCTTCTACAGGATAAATTACCAACAATCAGAGGGTCTGTAAGGTTGATGAACCCAACACCAGGCAAAGTTAAAACAGGTATTTCTATTTCATGCACGGTTTCCTTATTTTAAACTCCTCCTCTCACGGGTGAGTTAGTTCCAGTCATTTAGATGCTAAATCTAGGCCCCTACCAAGTTGCTAGGATCTCAGCTCCAGACAAAATTGACTGGATAAGGAAAAAAAAGGCAAAGTAGTTCCTGCCCCTTCTGTATAGCAGAGAAAAGTCTACCAGGTTTTTTTCCTTCCTCCTCTGTCCCAATGATAACATTTTTTCCCAAAGAAAACTATCTAATTGAAATCAAGTATATATGTGCCCATAATATGGCCAGAAATTTGATTTGTTAGAATTTCTTTAAAGTTTGTAATTCAATGCCACAAGAAGCTACAGATTCTGACAGCCATTATGACTTCAGTATGACTTTGTTTAGTTCACTACTTTCTCCATAATATTCTTAGCCAACTGCTGAGAGCATTAAAGTTTTACTGGGATGACGGCATTTAATTTTCTTGTAAGAAACCTGAAAGCTCTAGCTACCTTCATGTGGTACACAGAATAACAGCCCTGAAAGATTATCCTCATCCTGTGAATGTGTAAATTTACACGGCAAAAGTGATTTCACAAATGTGATTAAGTTAAGGATCTTGAGATGTGGAGATTATCCTGAATTACACAGGTGGGCCCAACCTAATCATATGAGTCCATAACAAATCAAGAATCTTTCTCAGCAGTGATGAAAGACAAGTGACAATGAAAGAAGGGTCAGAGAGATGCTATGCTGTTGGCCTTGAAGGAGGAAGAAGGGGGCTGTTAGCCAGGGAATGTGTGGGGCTTTTAAGGAGCTGGAAAAGGCAAAGAAATGAATTTTCTCCTAGGGTCTCTGAAAGAGATATAGCTATGCTGACATCTTAATTTTTACCTCAGTGAGACCACATGGGAATTCTGTCCTACAGAACTACAAAGTAATAAATTTGTGTTATGTTAAGCCAACAAATTTGTGGTAATTTGTTACAGCTGCAATTGAAAATTAAGGCACAGGGGACAAGGAAGTGAGGACTCCAGGCAGAGGGAGGAAGCAGAGAGTTCAAGGCAGAGCAGTGTGAAGGTGACTTGAGTGAATCCCCTTCCTTCATCCAGAGACTATAGCATAAGCCCTGTGCTGGCTGACCATGGATACAAACAGAAGCTGGGCACTGAAATATAATAAGTCATGTACACATATTTGCTCACTTTAAAAGAACCTGGTTCTCCACTCTGGGGCAGCTTTTCTCTAAAGGTCTCTGTCCTTATTGTTTATCACTGTTGTTGCTTATTACCTTCCTAGAACTCTCATGAGGTACCACCATCTTGTTTCCTTTCTGGATTACTTGCTTAATATTTTATTTCACATAGAATATAAACTCCTTATTTCTATGTTAGACTAAAATTTCCAAGAACAAAAGGACTACATGTGTCTATTCACCACTGTATTTGCAATGCCCATGCACTGCAGAATGAATGGAGACATTCCAGTTGTCTTCTGAGCCTGTTATCCCCTCCAGGCTCCTACTACCCTCTTAGCCCGTAGTCTACTATGGAATTCCAGGAAAGACAGGCATGAACTAAGAAGGAAGTTTGTCTTTCAGTATTTCATGGTCAAGGAATTGATTCGCTTATAGCAGCTAAATCATTTATTAAAGTTCATTTTGTTTTGCTCTTTGGGGTTAACCTCAATTTTCAGATATGTGAACCATTTAGTATTAACTTTTAATATGATCATGAAACAATTCTGAGAATCAAAACACTAAAATAGTCACCATCAGAGGCAGGAAAATATGTGGTTTTATTTAGTGGTTCAACTTGATATACAAAGTCCTTGAAAATTACAAGGAAAATAATCCTAAGGGGAGCCAAAGGCTAGTAGGTTGGACCAGCCAAAGGTCATATATAAAAAGACTAGGTGGAGCTAGAAAAAAAATATCTAGGACTCATGACTTTCAGTTTAGAAGTTTTGGGTTTTTTCCTATTTTCTTTAAGCGCCACCTTTCCCCAGCAGGCCCATCCGAAGTTGGGTGGAACCAGACAAATCCTGTTCTTTTTTAAAAAAACACTCTCTCCCACTCCTCCAAAAATGTTTATATTGGTAAAATCATGTGAATAAATTTATGAGCCCTAATTCTTATATTTTACCAATTGGCCAGGGTAGAGAAGTGGGAAAAGGCCCTTCCCTCACTTGCAGTGTCCCTCAACCGACCCAGGGCATGTGCCTTAAAGACCCTCACAGTATTGCCCAAGAGGCCCCTGTTTGGCCCTTTGAAAGATGCCAAAGACTGTCAAATCCATCCACAGCAATAAAGTTTATTACTTTTCCCTTTTCCATCTCTTCTCCCCATTTCCTCCCTTCTCCCGGTGTCTCATGCCTGTCTTCAGACTACACTTCTGGTACCTCCCTAATTCAGCTCTTGGGCTTTCTTTGTTCAGAAACTGATTGCAGCCTTGCTACACTACTTCACCTCTGGCGTCCCAGACAGAACTTAATAGTCATTCCTGGTTTCCCAGCCAAGGACCAGCCTGCTCCAAGTTTTAGTTGCAATTAAGTTAGCATGTGACACGTTTGCTGTGCTAGGGACATCTGTTTTGTTATTTTTCTTGTTTTTCCACCTTCTCTGATGATCACAGGGTGAGGTACTCATGACAGAATTCTTCTCTTTGCTTTTAAAAATATTTTCTCCTCAGAAAGTAAAATGGTGGTTATTAGGGGCAACAAGGAAAGAACAAAAGAGGAGTTGTGTTTAGTAGGTATAGAATTTTAGATTTGCAAGAAGTAAAAGTTCTGGAGATCTTCTTTATAACAATGTGAATATACTTGATACTACTGAACTACAGACTTTTCAAATGGTAAAAATGATAAATTTTGTTATATGTGTTTTTTAGCCATACTTTAAAAAAAAGGAAATATAAAAAGTTTTTTTTATCTTGTGTTCTTCTCTTATGCTTTTGAGTTGCTGAATGAGGTATCAAATTTAATCAAATGTTTATGCAACTGAATTCTAGAATCTAGACCTGTTACCAACAATATGGAAATGTATATTCTAGGAATAATAGTTTGGCACCAACTATTGGCTAAGCACCGGCAGAAATTAAAGACGAATTGCATACAAGCCAGTATTACTGATGTTTATACACCTAAACCATAATAATCATAATAGAGCTTCCATTTATTATGCTTACGCTGTGCCAGAAACTATACTATGTGTTTTATGTAATTTTTTCTTTATTATTTTAACAACCTAATGAAGTAGGTAATTTTTCTTTGATTCCATAGTCTTTTTAGTGGAGTTGATAAGTACCCACTCAGCAAGCAAAAATAAGATGAAAACATACTGAAAATTTAATTCATATATATTAATGTCTGTGTGTCATGCAGAGAGCTGAAGAATCTTACACATGAAATTTTATCTCCATTTTACAGATAAGAAAACTGAGAATTGGCCAGGTTAAAAGAATTGCCAAAGGCCATTATCTAATAAGATAAAAAAAAAATGTATTTGAAACCAGTGTCTGGCCGATCCCCAAGGCTACATGAATCTTAGGGACACACCATGAAGCTTTTCTATAAAGCAATAATACAAATTGGAAAGTTAAGTGTATTAGGGTTCCATACGAAATAATGTAGAAGAGAAGAAATCTACCCCTAGCAGCAATTGGTGAGGTGAGAAAGTAATCTAAGAAGAGAAACAACACATGCAAAGGAGCAGAATTACAAGCTTTGTATATGGTAAACAAGCAGTGGAATTGGCTAAAATTTTCCAGGCAGAGGAAGCAAAAGGAAATCAGACTAGAAAGCCATACAAAGGCCTGGGCAGGCAGGACCTGGATATGGCTAAGGGGTTTGGTCTTCAGTAGCTACAAGGTAGAGAGCTATTAAGATTTTTTCTGAGCAGAGAGACCACAGGACCAAGAGCTGTGCTTTTAGGTGTGATTATCTAGCAAAGTATATGATATAAACTGGGGAGGGGTTAGAATGAAAAAAAAAAAAAGCAAAACCTTCGACTCCTCAATTCTACGTCTTTTTAGGTTAATATTGGCTTTGATGCTGGAAACACATTCTCAGTGTGTTGAAATTAAGGATTCAATAGTGTATTTGCCAAAAAATATTTGTTTTTCAATGAATTAAATATGATTTTAAAAAACATTTTCTCTTAGAAGTCTGTAGGTTTAAAACATAATTTCAAGTTCATTTTCCAGGGAGGAATCCAATTTGGCATTTGTTATTTCTAGTCTGATATT